>JAQQAF010000005.1:18868267-19550773 GCA_029747655.1 Ensete ventricosum
GGCCTCCTCTGATGCCATAGTGTATGCCTCTAGATCTATAATATTGAGATCTTTCTATTGTTATTGTGTTAGTGGCATGAGAATTTTTGGAGAGGGGATGGCCGGTTGGATGAGTGGATCGGTTTAGATGGGAATAGGCTACGATTTAGGGCTGATTTAGGTAGCTGTTTGGGATCAATTTAGGGTGCAGTTTGGAAGGGTTTTTGGTGAGGATGGTAGGGTTTGCAAATGAGAGAAAGAGAGTCCAAAATTCCATAAAAGACAGCACTCAAATCTGATAGAATTCGACGAAGAAAGGTGCTGTGATGTGCTGTCCTGCCGAACAGATTTTATGTCAGAGAATGATGAATTATCGATGTAAATTCTGGAGGAAAATTCAAGAAAAATATGTAGAAACACTCAAATCAGTTCAGATGTGGTCAATACCGATAAGAAGTTTGACAAAATTTTGGCAACGTAACGATAGGAAAATAGGGCAAAAGATGAAAGACAGATCCTTCATCATAAAATTTCAACACTACGTGATGATGAAAGAAGGCACAATAAAACCGGTTCTAGAAGGAATTATTTCCAGAAATCAATCTCCGATGAAATCTAAGTTGATTTATGGAATTATATAAAAATTTTAGCCAAAAAGAAGAAGAAATAAACTGGTTTCAAGAGGCAAATAGGCGGTTGAAAATTTCTGCAGCGTTTCACCTTCGCAACAATGATAACGTTTGCGATGAACGAAATTTACAGCGGATAAAATTTGAAAAAATTCTTCAATGTGTAAGGTAAATGATCTTATAGTATTGGAGAGGCATGGGTGATAAAAATATACTAGATTTCTAGGTGTTGACGCAAAGGATGACAACAAATTGATGGATCTACGGCTTGATGGGCGACGGTGGAGGCAACGTCAAAAGCAATTGTGGGAATTACTTGGGAAGGTGGAGGCAGTTGAGATGGCTATAGGGCATTAGGAACATGACTCTGATACCAGATGATCGAACCTCAGAAGGAGCTCTATAGATTTTGAGCCTTGAGGGGGATGAACCATTGGAATGCTGTAGGGGTTCCTCCCTCTTAGACTCAGCACAAGGTTGAAATAAAGATGATAATTGCTTGATTAAAGAGAGGGGGCAGCTAGATCATTATATAGGGTTCTAAACCCTAGCACATGAGGTGCTTACCTAAGTAAAATTACCCCTTTATCCCTTCTATAGCCGAGTTGCCTAAGTAGGAATAGGTGGTAGCTAGGTTGGCTCTATAACCGACCGATAGGACTCCAACAGGGTTGAGTCCTAATCTCCCTAGAAGTAGTCATACCGAGCAATGTGGAGTTGATTCCCATATATAGTGACACATATGAGGTGATAGCTTTAGCAAGGGAATGTTAGGACTCTAGCTAGGGGAGTCCTAATTTATTTTCATTGAAGAGGGCAAACATGTAAATCCTAAGGGCATTCATGTAAATCTTATCTAGCCGACCCCTATTAAAGAGGTGAGGAGGCCGGCTAGGTTAGGATTAGTTTGGAGGAAGATATTTTGAGGGAAGAATAAGATACATATCACCCTAATTAACCACCCCTTATCCTAGTTAAAGAGGGTTTGGTTGAGGAGGGGTTAAGTTAGAATATGATTAGGATTAGTTTGGAGGTTGCTTCTTAGAGTTGAAGTTTGAGTTGTTGGAAGTAGGAGTTGCTTCTTAGAGTTGTAGTAGGAGTTGTTAGGAGTAGGAGTCTTAAGTAGGAATCCTATTAGGAGTTGGGGTTTAGAAGCTTATAAATAGCCTTGCATTCTCCCATCTTTCATCATCAATAGATTAATTATTTTTTCAGCCATTGTGTAGAAAACCAAGGTAGGAGGAGGAACCCCTATAGAGTTCTATGGAGCCCGATCCCCTATAGATCACCCCAAGCTTAGAATCCATAAGGGTTCTACCACTTAGCATCAGAGCAACGTTCTTGGCATATCGTTGCCCTTCTACAGCCATCCATCAGTCCCCCATAGTCGTCTAAAGCAATTCCCATAATTGCTTGAAGATCGTCACCAAATTCTACCGTCATCTCCACTACCATAGATCATCCTTTGATATCCCTGTGAATTGCATCAGGTTCTGGTTTCCTACCTTACTGCTGCTGTAATTTAGTTATCCCTATTCAAAAAATCCAAAAAAATTTGTTCCTATTTGCTGCACAAACTTTTCGTCACAAAGTTTCCATTTTATAATGAAAGTTATGCTGTAGAATTCCAGCCGCACACCCTTGACTATTTGATTTGCTACTGCGTTTGTACTGATCTAATCTCTACAAAATTTTTACGATGGCTTTACACTTCCTATCTATGGATTTCCATTTGGTTTCATCGAAAAATTCTCAATATAAATCATTGAATTATTACGTCCAAACTGCTGCACTTTAGACGTAAAAATCTACTGTAGTACCTTCCCGTGATCTTCGATTTTACTGAACCTTTTACTGCCATTTTCTTCCGTGAATTTTTTGTCAGTATTACCTTTCCTTTACCAGTAGATTCTCCATGAGTTTTACTCAAATCCTTGTTTTGAACTGCTTGAAAAAAAATCTCGTCTATACTATTGAAATCTTTCGAGAAAAAATTATGTCGTAGTACCTTCTCATATTCCTTAATCTTGTGATAGAACTCCAGCATAGTTGAGTCATAATCTACCTAGAAGTAGTCAATAAAACCCTACTAGATTGTAATAAAGCCACTCCTATCTTATAAAGGAGTATGACTAGGGTTTAGATTAGCCCTTAAGGCTTAGCGGTCGCCCCCCCTCCCCTACTAGGTTACTAGGCTAGAGTTTCCCCCTGCTTAGGTCGGCTATAGAGCCAACCTAGCCGCCAACTGTTCCCTCTAAGGCAGGTAGGCTATAGAAGGGGTAAAAGGTTTTTAGTTAGGCAAGCGCCCCCTAGGGCTAGGGTTTGGAGCCCAATATAAGCATGTAGCCTCCACCTCTTTATCAATTTTATTTCAGCCTGGTGCCAAGTCTAGGAGGGAGGAACCTCTATAGCGTTCCAAGGGTTGATCCTCCCTCAAGGATCAAAATCTATAGAGCTCCTTTTGGGGTTCTATCATCTGGTATCAGAGCAGCGATCTTGTTGCCCCTGTAGCCATCTGAGCCACCTCCACCTTCCCAAGCAATTTTTACAATTGTTGCGACACGCGCCTCCACCTTCCACCCCAACCGTAGATCAAATCAATCTGCCGTTGCCCCTTGCGTTTGATCTGAAAATCTAGTATATTTTTATCATCCACACCTCTTCAATACTGTAAGATTCCTTACTTTACACGTTGAAGATTTTTCCCAAATTTTATCCGCTGCAAATTCCGTTCGTCGCAAACGTTATCATCATTGCAAAGACGAAATACTGCAAAATTTTTCAGCCGATTGTTGCATCTTGAAACTAAACTTTTAATCATCCTTTTTGGCTAAAACTTTTATACAATTTTATAGATCATCTTAACTTTCATCTAAGACTAATCTCGTGAAAAAACTCCTTCTGGATCTGGACTTATATCGCTACGATTCTTTATTGTACAGTACTAAAATTTTACAATGTAGAATCTGCCTTCCGTTTATTGGCTTCTTGAAACCAAACTTTTGTTCATCTTTTTTGGTCAAATTTTTTATACAATTCCAAAGACAACTTAGCTTTCATCTGAGATTGATTTCTAGAAAAAATTCCTTCGGAAACTAGTTTTCTTGTGCAATCTTTCACCATCACGCAGTTCTAAAATTTTTACGACGAAGGATCTACCTTTCGTCTTTTGCCCTATTTCCCTAATGTTACGCTGCCAAAATTACCAAACAAGGTTTGAGCATTTATCTATCCAAACTGAAGATTAGTCTGAGAAACAATTTTTAGGTACTTTCATTGAGGGCCTAAAGCCGGAAATCCGAGGAGAAATCAAAGCACGACAACCGTACACCCTTATGGCGGTAATTTCCTTCACCCGTATCCAGGAAGAACGATTGAACCATGAGGCACGAAGGACAAGGGTCGCTCCCCGACCAGCCATGCTGAGGCCTACTGCCCCCTCTACTACCATCTGAGCCCCCGCAGCAAAAAAATTGATAAGAGACGAGCTTCGCGAACGATCGGCCAAAGGATTGTGTTGGCATTGCGACGAACCGTGGAGCTGCGAACATTGTTGCAACAAGGGCCGGCTCCTCGTGATTGAACTAGTGGAGGATGAGGACAATGAACCATCTGAAGAAGGCCTCGAACCCGAAGAGGAAGCCACAGAGGAAGAGCCCCAACCGGCCGACTACGTAGTGCATGCGTTGGCCGGCTACTCCAATCCGCAGACGATGGAAGTTGGAGGACTTCTAAAGTAGCAACCCATCACCGTTCTCATTGACACAGGTAGCACAAATAACTTCCTCAACAGTAAGGTTGCTGCACGTTTAGCACTTCAAATTGAAGGTTGCAAGAAGTTTGACGTAAAGGTCACCGACGGCTGAATCCTCAATTGCAACCAACGATGCCCACGGGTGAAGCTACTCCTCCAAGACCAAGAAGTGGTAGCCGATTTCTTCCTCCTACCCATCGATGATTATGAAGTCGTTCTTGGGATCAAATGGCTCACAACGCTAGGTGATATCTCCTGAAATTTTTCTAAATTAATTATGAAATTCTATTGCAAAGGGAGACATGTCACATTGCGAGGCAAGCGTGGGAGTCATATCTCCACCGTTTCGACACAACGGATGGAGAACGTTTTGCACAAAGTGCATGGGGGATTTTTTGATGCATATCTAGTAGCCATCTAAGGGGGAGAATATACAAATTTCAGATCCTAAGCTTGCCCTCTTGCTGGATGAATTCGTGGAAGTTTTCACGGAGTCGCGCGGGCTGCCCCCTAACCAGTAGCATGACCACCGTATTCCTATTCTGCTCGGCAAACCTTCAGCAAATTTACGTCTGTATCACTACCCTACTTGTAGAAGGATGAGATCGAGAACATCGTCAAAGAGATGCTTGACACCGGGGTAATTCGATCGAGTTGTAGCCCTTATTCTTCATCGGTGTTGCTAGTGCGCAAGAAGGACAGTACATGGCGGATGTGCATTGATTATCGGGCCTTGAACGCTATCACCGTCAAGGACAAATATCCTATACTCATCGTAGATGAGCTCTTGGATGAATTAAAAGGAGTTTCTGGTAATGAATTTTGGACCTACGAATGCTCCTTCTACTTTCCAAAGCCTAATGAATGACATCTTCCAGAGTTTTCTATGTAAGTTTGTATTAGTGTTCTTTGATGATATCCTCATTTATAGCCCTACGCTTGATATACATTTTCAGCACTTACGAACTGTTCTAACAATTCTCCGGGAGAATACTCTTTATGTGAAACAGTCAAAGTGTAGTTTCTTATAGTGTAAAGTGGAATATCTTGGGCATATTATATCAGAGGATGGAGTGGCAGTAGACTCGACGAAGATTAAGGCAATGCAAGGATGGCCGAAACCTACAAACGTAAAATCGTTGCGTGGCTTCCTTGGACTCATAGGCTACTACTGGAAATTCGTGAAAGATTACGACAAGATCAGTGTCCCACTCACATCCCTACTAAAGAAAGACTCCTTATGGTCGAAACAAGCTTCTACAGCCTTTGAATGACTCAAGGCCGCCATGACGACGACGCCGGTCCAACCGTTGCTTGATTTTAGTCGCACCTTCATGATCGAGACCGACGTGTCTGGAGTTGGAATTGGAGCTGTTCTAATGTAAGATGGCCAACCTCTCACCTACACCAACAAGGCTTTATCTCCCTCACACTTGAAAATATCGGTATATGATAAATAAATGTTTGCCATTGTACACGTCGTCACAAAGTGGAGACCCTACCTGATCGACCGACACTTCCAAATTAAGATTGACCACTGAAGTCTTAAGTATTTCTTGGAGCAGAAAATATCTTCCCCGGAGCAGCAACGTTGGGTAACTAAACTTCTCAGCTTTGATTATGAAATTACTTATCAAAAAGGAAAAGAGAATGTTGTTGCAGATGCTCTATCTCGACTCCCGGGGTAAGCCGAAATTTCAGCCATCTCCCTTCCCACCACCGACTTTCTCGAACACATTAGGAAGGAGTGGAAGAATGATCCGAAAATCCGAAGCATCATAGAAAAATTGGAGAAGGATCCGGATTTCGTAGGGCACTACACGTGGGACTCGAAGGACTTATGCTATAAAGACCGAATTGTTGTTGTTCCTTCTTCTCCTCACATTCGAGTTATTTTGCAAGAAATGCACTCTTCACCTTCGGTAGGGCACTCTAGATTTCTGAGGACTTATAGAAGGGTGAAGCAAAACTTCTTCTGGAAGGGCATAAAACAATTAATTTATGACTGTGTATCCAAATGTGATGTATGTCAGTGGCATAAATGTGAAACAATGGCAAGTCCCGATAAACTACAGTCGCTATCTATACTAGATTCGACTTGGATGGACATCTCCATGGATTTCATCGAAGGACTGCCACTATCTCATGGTAAAAACACAATCTTTGTGGTGGTAGATCGTTTAACTAAGTATGCTCATTTTTGTGCTGTGAGACATACCTATACTGCTACCACTATTGCCCAGATTTTTGTGAAAAATATTGTGAAATTGCATGGGATGCCAAGGTCGATAGTTAGCGACCGTGACAGGGTGTTTACAAGTAAATTTTGGACCGAACTCTTCCATCTACAGGGCACCAAATTGAAGATGAGCATAGCCTATCATCCACAAACAAACGGCCAAACAGAAGTGGCGAACAGATGTCTTGAGACTTACTTACGATGCTTCACCAGCGACCGGCCCAAAGAGTGGACAAGATGGCTTCCCTGGGCTGAATGGTGGTACAACATAACTTTTTATTCGTCGACTAAATGTACCCCTTATGAGGCATTGTATGGCCGATCAACCCTTGTAATTCTCAGATATGTACTTGGTTCGGCTAAAGTGGATTAGGTCGACCAAGACCTAATTAACAGGGATAAACTACTACAGCTGCTGAAGGACAACATAGCTGCCGCTCAAGGCCGCATGAAGCAACAAGCAGACAATCACCGGAGTAGGAGATTAGGTTTACCTCCACCTACAACCATACAAGCAGCTATCCATCAACACCAGAGCATCGATGAAATTATCTTCACGATTTTATGGATCATATCAGATTTTGGAATGCATTGGGGCCATGACATACCGACTTAAACTTCTAGATGATGCCAAAATTTATCCCGTCTTCCATGTATCCCTACTGAAGCCGAAATTGGGTGAACATGAACTGGCTCACACTCAGCTGCCGAGCACTACAATTGAAGGTGAAATCCAAGCCCAATCTGAAGCTATACTTGATCGAAGAATTGTGATGCACCGACGAAGCCCCTCCACCGAAGTACTTGTGAAGTGGAATAACTTACCATCTGAAGACGTAACATGGGAGTCACACAAAGAGTTGAAGACCCGGTTCCCAGAGTTTATGGATCCTCAGCCTTGTCCACAAGGTTGATTCTAAGAGGGCGGACTTGATAGGACTCCAGCAGGGTTGAGTCCCAATCTTATAAAGGAGTATGGCCATGGTTTGGATTAGCCCTTAGGGCTTAGTAGTCGCCGCCCCCCTTATTGGGCAAGTCGGCCAAGGTTTCCCCCTGCTTAGGTCGGCTATAGAGCCAACCTAACTGCCCCTTGTTCCTATTAAGGTATGATGGCTATAGGAGGGGCAAAAGGATAATTCCACTTACACAAGTGCCCCCTTAGGCTAGGACTTGATCCCTATTTAAGATGTAGTCGTCCCTCTCTTTTAATCAAGCAATTATCATCTTCAATTCAGCCTTTGTGCCGAGTCTAAGAGGAAGGAACCCCTATAGCATTCCAAGGGTTGATCCCCCTTAGTGATCAAAATCTATAGGGCTCCTTCTGGGGTCTTATCAAAAAGCTACAATTTTTTAGGACTTAACTTTATCTCCTCTCTGTGTTGTTGTCCTGTATCATACCAAGCCACAAATTCAACATTAGTTAACATTTCCTCATCATGGATTGATAGCTTTAGGTGATATGGGGAGAGGGCTTTACTGATGTTGGCTAGGGGTCGGCCATCTTGTATGTTGATAACACAAATTCTAGCTCCCGATGTGCCAGTCACAAATACTTTGTCGAAGTCGGGTAAAGCTAGCACCGACAAAGAGTAGGGGCTGCAACTTGGTCGGATGACTCCTGTTACAAGCATCTCTTCTCGAATCCTCTCTATTTCAGCTTTCTAGAGGTGAGGATAATGACATGGCCGAGTGTTTGCTGTCAGTTTGTCCTGGAGAATCAGAATTTGGTGGTCATGCTGGTGGTAGAAACTAGGTTGCACGGTTCGACGAAAATGTCTGAAAATTCAGCAAGCAATTGGGGAAGGTTTGGATCTTCCTTTTTTGTTGGATCTTCCTTTTTTGTTGGCTCCCCTATAGAATGCTACTAAAGTTGCATCAGAAAGCCATTGTTCACTTTGTTCATAATTTTCTTCATTTGTTGCATGCAAATCATTGTTACGTTGCTCCCGCGTTTCCCGCGTAGGATCTCCTATTTCTCATGGTTGAAAAATTTCATAAAAATTTGGAAAATTTCAGGGAACATCACCTAGCATAGTCAGCCATTTGATGTTAACTATGGCCTCATAATCATCAAGAGGAAGGAGGAAGAAATTAGCAAGTATATCTTGGTCCTGTAGTAATAGTTTCACGCACGGGCACCTACGATCACACATCAAAATTCGTCCGTCGACGACCTTAACGTCAAACCTATTGCAATCCTTGATATATAGGGCCATCCAAGCAGCAACCTTACTATTTATAATTATTAGTGCTCTCGGTATCGATGAGGATAGTGATTGGTTGCTGCTTAAGTAGTCCTCCTACTTTCATCATCTGCGGGTTCATATAGCCGGCAAGAGCATGCATCATACAATCGATCGGTTGCTGTTCTTTATCCGTGACCTCTTCCTTATGCTCCTGTACCTCCTCCTTCATATCTTCAATGGGTTCAATCAGTAGGAGAACCCTTTTTTGCAGCGATGATCGTGGCTCCATGGTTCATCGCAATGACAACAAAGGTCCTTCGCCGATCTATCACGTAGTTCTCATATCGCCAATTTCTTTGGCAGCGAAGGATGGCTAGGGATAGAAGGTACTAGAGGTTTATACGTTGCTAGTCTAGGAGTGGTTCTCATCCTCCGAGCATCTTGGTTGAGCCGTTCCTCTTGGATTCGGGCGAAAGAGATTATGGCTGTCATGGTCCAGGGCTGCTGCGCTTTAACCTCTCCTTTAATTTCTGACTTGAGTCCTTCGATAACTGTCCCTAATAATTGTTTGTCAGACCAATCATGAGCAAGGTAAGATAATTCCTTAAACCTAGTTTGATATTCTTGGATTGTGGAGGTTTGTAGGATCTTGGCAAGTTGTTCATTGATTTTCTCGTATTTGGTTGGCCTAAAGCGGTTCAGCAGTGCTTTCTTGAATTATATCCACGTCGGAGCCCCATGGGTGTATTCAAGCCAATTGTACCATTGAATTGCATCTCCTTCGAGATAGATGATAGTGGTGTCCACCATGGAATCCTCCGGTGTTTGGTAATAGCGGAAGTAATGTTCGACGCACGAAATCCATCCCGTCGGGTCTCCTTCCCATCGAGGGAAGTCCACTCTCATGCATGGCTATATCATGTCCAAGGGCTGTCCCTCATTCTCTGAAGACCTCTCTAAACTTTCTCCTTGTTGGAATTTTGTTGGGCTCGAAGATCGGCCCAATCCAAATTCAGCAAATACGGCATGCAATTTGTCCTCCATGCATGATTTAAGCCGTGATTCAAGCGCTTCCAACTTGGCTCCGAATATATCTTCTAATAACATGATATAAAACTCCAAATTTGTTGTGATAAGGTCCTTCTCTTGCTGTTGGATCATTGGTATGAATTGGTTGGGTGAATTAGTGTCCGAAAAGGGTAGATGGCTCAAGGCAAAAGCTACGGTAGGCTGTTGTTTGCTGCAGTTGCTACTATTATTTGGGATGGCTGCGGATTCTAAAAATAGGTTATGATGGCTACATCTTAAGGCTAGGGAGGTGGCTTAGGGTTTCTATTGATGGTAGCAATGGGTTTGGTAGGGATTGGTAGCCAAAAGGCTGATGGATCAAGGTTGCGATTTTAGGGTGCTGTTTGGGCTGGGGTTTTTTGGGGGTTGTTAGGGTTGGTTGTGAATTATGGAAATAGGCTACGATCACTATATCTTAAGGCTAGATGGGTGCTCTAAAGATGATGGGTAGCAGCAATAATTTTGTTAAGGATCAGATATGGGTGCAGCAAAAAACACCGGAAGGTAGTGCTATAGAATTTTACGTCGATAGGCTTCGATAGGACGCTGTTTTGGGCTACGGTTTTGGGTGCTGTTTGGGTTCTGGAAATAGGTTATGATGGCATCATCATAAGGCTAGAGGGGTGCCCTAGAGAATCACAGTTGGTGGCAACATGATGGTTAGGGTTTGGTGGGTTTAGAGAAGAAGCAAAACAAAGGCATCACAACAGATTTTTTTGTCAAAAAAATTTCAACAATATAGATGTAATTTTTCCCAGTAATTCAAAATAAGGATTCGAGTAAACCTCAAGAAGAATCCACTGGTAAGGGAGAGATAATACTGTAAAAAAATTCATGAAAAATTATGGTAGTAAAAGATTTAGTAAGATCAAAGATTACGAGAAGGTGCTGCGACAGAATTTTTTCGTCGAAAGATTTCAACAGTATAAACGAGATTTTTTTTTGGTAGTTCAAAATACAGATTTGAGTAAAACTCAAAGAGAATCTACTAGTGAGGGAAAGATAATGCTGATAAAAAATTCATGGAAGAAAATGGCAGCAAAAGGTTTGACAAAATCAAAGATCACGGGTATGAACTATGACATAATTTTACGTCCAAACTATAATAGTTTAGACATAAAAGATTAGCGGTTTATATTGATAATTTTTTGATGTAACCAAAAGGGAATATAACGTTAAAGAGTGCCAAAGCCGTCATAAAAAACTCAAGGAAGATTGGGTAGAAAAAGCAAAGCGGCAAGATCAAATAGGTAGTGCTATGTGGGTGAAATTCTGTAGTGTAACTTTCATCGTAAAGATGAAAACTTTGTGATGAAAAGTTTGTGTAACAAGATAGGAATGATTTTTTTGGGTTTTTGAATACGGATAACTAAATTATAGCAGTAGTAAGGTAGGAAACTAGAACCTGTTGTAATTCACGGGGAGATCAAAGGATGATCCGTGGTGGTGGAGATGACGGTGGAATTCAGCGACGATCTTTAAGCAATTGTGGGAATTGTTTTGGGCGACTATGGAAGGATGATGGATGGCTATAGAAGGGCAGTGAGACACCAAGAATGTTGCTCTGATACCAAGAGTTAGACCCTTGCATATTCTAAGCTTGAGGTGATCTCTATAGGGGATCGACCTCCTTGGAACTCTATAGGGGTTCCTCCCTCCTTGATTTTCTACACATAGGCTGAAAATAATTGATCTATTGATGATGAAAAGAGGGAAGAATATAAGCTATATATAGGGCTTCTAAACCCTAACTCCTAATTCAACAAACTCCAACTTCTACTCCAAGTAAACCAAACCAAGACTCCTGCTAAAATAAGACTTCTCTTCCCCTCAACTCCTAACCTCTAGCCAACTCTGAGCCATGATGTGGTTGGTAGCTATAGGGGTCTCTAACTCCTAATTTTATTCTTATTCCACCCTAGAGAGAGTCCAAGCTAAGTGGGACTCTCCCCCACTTGCCCTAACCGGCCTCTCTTAAAAAGAGGAGGCGGTAGGAGACTCCTATCCCATAAGGATTCCTCCCTAACCCTAGCCAACCGCTTCTTTACTAGGGGATGGTGTTAGAACTCTTGCAGATTCTCTTGGGGTGATCTCTATAGGAGATTGGCCTCCTTGAAACTCTATAGTGGTTCCTCCCTCTTTGGTACTCAAGCCATTGGCTAAAGAAAGATTGATCTATTCATGATAAAAGAGAGAGGAATACAAGGCTATTTATAGGGCTTCTAAACCCCAACTCTTAATAGGACTCCTACTCAAGACTCATATTTCTAACAACGCCTAATGCAACTCTAAGTAGCAACTCCTACTATGCCTCCTATTAAACCAAGACTCCTCTTCCCCTCAACTCCTAACCCCTAGCCAACTCCTAACCATGATATGGCTTGTAACTTTAGGGGTCTCCAGCTCCTAATACTTCTCTAAGAAGTAACCTCCAACCTAATCCTAATCCCCTCCTCAACCAACCCCTCTAACTGGGGTGGTTAATTAGGGTGACATGCATCCTACTCTTTCCTTAAAATATCTTCCTCTCCCATCTAGTCCTAACGTAGCTGGCCTCCTTGCTTCTTTATTAGGGGTCGACTTGATAAGATTTACACTAATGCCCTTAGGATTTACATAATTATCCTCTTTAATCAAACTAAATTAGGACTCCGCAAACTAGAGTCCTAACAGACCCACCCTCTTCAAATCAGTCTTGTCCTCAAGGCTGAGCTCCATATCTCTGGGTCATGATCTACAACTCCTCACGAGGGTCCCTCGTGGCCCTATAGTAGGCACATCCTGTTCTTGTGGTCCAGCATCAACAGTAGTGATTGGATGGTGATGTGTCACGATCCCGTGATCTCATGTAATCATCAACTGAATTTGTGCCTCCTCATCAACTTGGGTGTTGAGTGGATAAATCAGTGCCGAATTGTCTTCTCTAAACTTTCATTTACGATGAGATACTTGGAGGATCAATTATATTTTTAAATTAATGTACTGATCTGATCCATAAGTCACGGTGCTATTGTAATCCCCAATTCTACATGGGCCAAAGTAGTAGGGGGACCATTTCCTTAAGGCTCGAATTTTCTGCTGGTAGGGCTGGAGATGAAGGGAAACTCAATATTCAACAATAAACTTTCTTCTACTCTTGTATTTGTCGGGGGACTGTTTCTTTCTTGCATAGGCTGTCACTTGGTTGTTCTTTAATAGTAATCGAGCCTTCTTTTGGAATAACTACTCTCCTTTAATAATGTCCTTAGTGGTGTGAGCCCATTCTGAGTCCGAGAATGGTAGGAGCTACAATTTTACTAAGCCTATTTTCATCTCTTCTTTGTGCTGTTAACCTGTATCATGTTGAACTTCAAATTCAGTAGTAATTAGTATCATTTTATAAATTAAAAGCATCGTATGAAATGTAGGGAGAGCCTCGGTGCATATTAGGAGTCGACCATCTTGCATGAGAGTGGTGCTGATCCCAATTCTTGAATATGTCTACTCCAATTGTGAACACATTGCTACGATCGGGTAATGCTAGCACTGATGTAGATAGCATCATGATTGTGAGGATCCTGTAGATGGTGGATGTGTGGATGCCTTCCTCCTGTTCCTTTAGAATTTTGATCTCCATCCAGTAAGATTTGGTGCCATAGATTCCATGCCGGTACTATCACTAGAGGGACTCAATCTTCTTGCTATCGTGGGCCATGGATCGGTGGTCATATTCAAGGAAGACTTTGAGTATTATGGTCCGCTCCTTCGAGAAGTCATAGAAGTAGCCCAAGATCTGGGAGCGCTGCTTCAGAAGCCATAGCTTGTTCGATTGGATGTAGCACTTTAGGAAGAGTTTATACCTACAGACAAAGAGGCAAAGCTTTAAAGTGTCATTGTAAGGGAAGGTCGTGGCTAAATGCTCTGTGTCTCCTACATCTCCTGGATGATCCTTTTAGCTTCGACCCTCTGAGGATGTGGACAACAATATGATCGAATATGTACTAGTAGTTCCTCCTACAAGATCAGCATATGAAGATCGTATAGCTTGGTAGGAAGTAGTCAGCTCGATTCGATGGAGGCGCTTGCAATTTCAGTAAGCTTCTGCAAGCGCTGTGTTGAGATCATCATTAATTTGCTTCCATGTTTCTCGTATACTTGTTCTCCCTTGCCATTCATAAGATTGTTGGTGAGGATGGTGACAAGTTGCTACTTAAAGGATTCTTTTTTACTGCTTCCGGGTTCACATGTCTGGCTAAAGTGTGAGTCATGCAATCGATCGGCTGCGGGTCCTCCTTTGTGTTCTCCTCTTCAAGTTCCTAGATCTCTTCTTCAGATTCTTCAGTAGATTTTATCGTGGAAAGCTTCCCTTTTTTACAATGATGGTTGAGGCTCCAAAGTTCATTGCAATGCCAACAAAGGCCCTTCGCTGATCTATCATAAAGTTCTTCTCTCGTCAATTTCATTAGTAGCATAGTACGACTAGGAGCAAGGGGTTCTAAAGGTTTGTATGTTCCTGGTCTAGGAGTAGTTCTCATCCTCTGAGCATCTTGGTTCAACCGTTCCTCTTGGATTTGGGCGAAAGAGATTACAGCCTTCACGGTGGGGGGCTGTCGTGCTTTAACCTCTCCTTTAATTTTTGGCTTGAGTCCTTCGATGAACATCCCTAATAATTATCTATCAGACTAATCACAAGCAAAGTAAGATAATTCCTCAAACCTGGTTTGGTATTCTTGGATCGTGGATGTTTGTCAAATCTTTGCAAGTTGTTTATTGATATTCTCATACTTGGTCGGCCCAAAGTGGTTCAGTAGTGCATACTTGAATTATATCCACGTCGGAGCCCCATGATTATATTCAAGCCAATTGTACCATCATATAACATCTCCTTCAAGGTGGATGACAGCGGTGTCCACCATAGAATCCTCCGGTGTTTGGTGATGACAGAAGTAACGTTCAGTGCGTGAAATCCATCCCATCGGGTCTCCTTCTTCCCATTGAGGGAAGTCCTCTCTCCTGCATGGCTGCCTCATATCAGTTGCTCATTCTTTCTTTTTAAGAGGCCTCTCTAAACTTGCACTTTGTTGGAATTTTATTGGGCTCGAAGATTGGCCCAATCCGAATTCGACGAATAAGGCACGCAATCTGTCCTCAACGCGTGATTCAAATGCCTCCAACTTGGCATCGATTGAACCTTGAGATGTCATTACATATACCACCAGATTTAAGATGTCAATATCCTTCTCCTATTATTGGGTTAGTGATATAAAATGGTTTGGTGGATTGATGGCCGAAAGAGGTGGTGGACTAAAGGTAGATGACTGCGGTTTGGGGCTAAAAAGTTACTATATTTTGTTGCTATTGGAGCTGTGATTTAGGGCTGTTGTAGGGTCGTATAGGGGGTCTAATGGCTGAGGTTCAAGGATAAAGGAATGGGTTAGGGTTTCTATTGATGATAGCAACGGATTTAGTAGGAATTGGGTGTGGATGCAGCAAGTAGTACCGAAGGTAGTGCAACAAAATTTGTCTGCAAAGAGGGTGCTATTGATACTGTTGTTTGGGGCTGTTGCAGAGGCTGTAAGGGGGGTTTAATGACAGAATTTTTAGGGTTAGAGGGTTGGCTTAGGGTTGCTGTTGATGATAGCAATTAGTTTTGTTACAGCAGCAGTAAGGTAGAAAACCAGAACCTATTGTAATTCACGGGGAGATTAAAGGATGATCTGCAATAGTGGAGATAATAGTGGAATTTGGTGACGATCTTCAAGCAATTGTGGGAATTGCTTTAGATGGCTATAGGGGGCTGATGGATGGCTATGGGAGGGCAGCGAGATGCCAAGAATGTTGCTCTGATACCAAGTGTTTGAACCCTTACGGATTCTAAGCTTGGGGTGATCTCTATAGGGGATCGACCTCCTTGGAACTCTATAGGGGTTCCTCCCTCCTTGGTACTTAAGCCATTGGCTAAAGAAAGATTGATCTATTCGTGATAAAAGAGGGGGGAGTACAAGGCTATTTATAGGACTTCTAAACACCAACTCCTAATAGGACTCCTACTCAAGACTCATACTTCTAACAACTCCTAATGCAACTCTAAGTAGCAACTCCTACTAAGACTCCTACTAAACGAAGACTCATCTTCCCCTCAATTACTAACCCCTAGCCAACTCCTAACTATGATATGACTTGTGGCTTTAGGGGTCTCCAACTCCTAATACTACTCTAAGAAGCAACCTCCAACCTAATCCTAATCCCCTCCTCAACGGACCCCTCTTTAACAAGGATATGGGGTAGTTAATTAGGGTGACATGCATCCTACTCTTTCCTTAAAATATCTTTCTCTCCCATCTAATCGTGACCTAGCCGGCCTCCTTGCTTCTTTATTAGGGGTCGGCTAGATAGGATTTACATGAATGCCCTTAGGATTTATATAATTACCTTTAGGATTTATATAATTACCCTCTTTAATGAAACTAAATTAGGACTCCCCTAGCTAGAGTCCTAACAGGTGGTGGCTAGATTAGGGTTTATTATATTCATGACTCAATTGACTCTGACCCGTATCCAACTCCGACTCCTAACTAGACTCCAGTTCAGTCGAATCTTAACCCTACTAAGATTTACGCTGATTTATTACAATGGACTCAAATATCCTCCTAGCCGACCTAATGCCAGGTCTAGGTTGGCCAACAAGGCCCAATCTAAGGACTCGACTCAATCGACTATGACCCGACTCAGCTAGGGTCCTAACAAGGTTACTCGAGAGGGATATTGAGACAACCAAATAGATCAACGTACTCTATACCTATTCATATGATAAAGGCAGTTTGTCTCATAGCCACTGTGTGGAGACACTAAGAATAAAGTACAAGTACTCACTGGAGAATGAGTTCACTGATTGATCCACTTACGGGCTGCTGTATGGTTAATGATGCCTGATGTTAGGCAGTGATTCCATAGTTCCAGTTGTGTATCTGGTTCTTAGACTTAAGACACTAAGGATACCTTATTTGAGTACTCCTTTCTTTGATGTCGGACTTGCAGGTTTAGAAAGTTCTAAATCTGGTATAATCGGTCTTCGGGATTGGTAAACAACCTTACGAAGGCTATTGAGTGTCAATAGAGGATCATCCACTCTCAGTATTATGAGAGGAATATCCCGTATGCTCTTGCTTAGGTAAATCCCTGATAAGGTTGGTCGGATTGAGAGAGAAGTTCTTTAGGAGAATCTGATTAAAGCGATACTTAGACGGATTCTGTATGTGGCCTGACAGTACCATGCCTGGTATATTATCTCTAGGATATTGGATGGATGAGGGATTATAGATACATGATAACTGAGGACAGATAGGTCCAATGGATAAGATTCCTTATATCGTTTGGGGACTGTGGCACAATGGTATAGTACGTCCATAGTTGATGAGTCGAGTAATTTATTATGAGATAATAATTCACTGAGATAGAAGGAGTTTGATAGGACTCCAACAGGGTTGAGTCCTAATCTCCCTAGAAGTAATCAATAAAACCCTGCTAGATTGTAATAAAGTCACTCCTATCTTATAAAGGAGTATGACTAGAGTTTAGATTAGCCCTTAGGGTATAGAAGTCGCTGCCCCCCTTATTGGGCAAGTCGGCCAGGGTTTCCCCCTGCTTAGGTCGACTATAGAGCCAACCTAGCCGCCCTTTGTTCCTATTAAGGTAGGATGGCTATAGGAGGGGAAAAAGGATAATTTTACCTAGATAAGTGCCCCCTTGGGCTAGGACTTTGATCCCTATTTAAGATGTAGCTGCCCCCCTCTTTGAAAGCAAGCAATTATCATCTTCAATTTAGCCTTTGTGCCGAGTCTAGGAGGGAGGAACCCCTATAGCATTCCAAGGGTTGATTCCCCTCAAGGATCAAAATCTATAGGGCTCCTTCTGGGGTCTTATCATCTGGTATCAGAGCTACGATCTTGCTACCCCTGTAGCCATCTCAGCCGCCTCCACCTTCCCAAGCAATTCCCATAATTGCTATAACACGCGCCTCCACCTTCACCCCAGCAGCAGATCAAATCAGTCTGCTGCTGCCCCCTACGTTTGATCTGAAATTATAGTATATTTTTATCATCTACACATCTTCAATACTGCAAGATTCCTTACTTTACATGTTAAAAACTTTTTCCAAATTTTATCCGTTGTAAATTTTGTTCGTTGCAAACGTTATCATCCTTGCAAAGGCGAAATGCTGCAGAAATTTTCAGCCGATTGTTGCTTCTTGAAACTAAACTTTTAATCATCATTTTTAGCTGAAACTTTTATATAATTTCATAGATTGTCTGAGCTTTCATCTAAGACTATTCTCGTAAAAAAACTCCTTCTGGATCTGGACTTATAGCACTGCAATTCTTCATTGCACAGTACTAAAATTTTAAAATGCAGAATCTGCTTTCCGTCTATTGGCCTCTTGAAACCAAACTTTTGTTCATCCTTTTTGACTGAAATTTTTACAAAATTCTCAAGATCAAGTTGGCCTTCATCTGGATTTGATTTTACGACGAAGGAATTTGCCTTTTATCTTTTGTCGTATTTCCCTACTATTATGCTGCCAAAATTTCATCAAACTTTTTACTGGTATTAACAACATCTGAATCAAGGGTTTCTACATAATTTCCTTGAACTTTCCTCTGGAAATTATGTTGAGAAGTCATTGTTTCTCTGACGTAAAATTTGTTCGGCAGGACTGCACATCGTCGCACTTTTTTTCGTCGAATTCTATCAGATTTGAGTGATATTTTTTATGGGATTTTGGACTCTCTTTTCCTCATCACCAAACCCTACCATCCTTACCAAAAACCTGTCAAAACCTTACCCTAGACTGAAACCAAACAGCCACCCAAATCAGCCCTAACTGTAGCTTATTTCTTTATCGATCCACTTACCTTTTTAGCCAACTTTCCTTACCGAGACACCTACCTTTGCTGCCATCTATCCCAGATCTAAAATCTATTTTCGTAACCTTCATCTACTGCTATCATAGCTCTAAAACCACACCAATTCGTAGCCTAAATTCCATAAAATTGCAACCCCAAATCTACCCTAAACCGCAGCCTACTTCCATCCAAACTGATTCACCTTCCAACTGGCCACCCCCTTCTCCAAAATTCCAATGCCACTAACCGACAACAGAAAAAAGATCTTAATATTACAGATCTAGAGACGTATACTATGGCATCAGAGAAGGCAATCGATGTAAAGCTTGAAGCCTTTGGAAACCACATGGAAGAGAAGATGCGATCTCTTTTCGCCGAATTCAGCATTGGTCGACTGTCGAACCCGAGGAAATCACAACACGGAGAAACTTCAGATCGGCAAGATGATCTTCAAAAACATGGCCACATCACCTCTAATCTCAATAATCCAAGCATGAAGGTTGACTTCCCTAAATAGGAAGAAGGAGACCCGATGGGGTGGATCTTATGCGCGGAGCGCTGTTTTCGGTTCTACCGAACCGTCGACGCCACACGGGTGGAGATTGCTGCCATCCACCTTGAGGGAGATGTCATTCAGTGGTTTAATTGGTTTAAGCACACTGATAGAGGACTCTCTTGGCAGTGATTCAAGGAAGGACTACTAGATCGCTTCGGACCAACCGATTCCAACAACATCGACGGACAATTGGCAAAGATTCGTCAAACCTCTACAATACAAGAATACCAAATAAGGTTTGAGCATTTATCTAACCAAACTAAAAATTAGTCTGAGAAACAACTTTTAGGTACTTTTATCGAGGGCCTAAAGTCGGAGATCCAAGGAGAAGTAAATACGCGACAACCGTACACTCTTATGGCGGTGATTTCCTTCGCGCGTATCCAGGAAGAACAATTGAACCACGAGGTATGAAGGATAAGGGTCGCTCCCTGACCAGCCATGTCGAGGCCTACTGCCCCCTCTACTGCCATCCAAGCCCCTGCATCAAAAAAGTTGACAAGAGATGAGCTTCACGAATGATAGACCAAGGAGTTGTGTTGGCATTGCAATGAACCGTGGAGCCGCGAACATCACTGCAAAAAGGACCGGCTCCTCGTGATTGAACCAGTGGAGGATGAGGATAATGAAACATATGAAAAAGCCCTTGAACCTAAAAAAGAAGCCATGGAGGAAGAGTCCCCACCGGCCAACTACGCAGTGCATGCATTGGCCGGCTATTCCAACCCGCAGATGATGAAAGTTGGAGGACTTCTAAAACAGCAACCCATCACGGTTCTCATCGACACGGGCAGCACCAATAACTTCCTCAATAGTATGGTTGCTGCACGTTTGGTGTTTCAAATCAAAGGTTGTAACAAGTTTGACGTAATGGTCACCGACGGACGAATCTTTAATTGCGACCAACGGTGCCCGCAGGTAAAACTACTCCTCCAAGACTAAGAAGTGGTAGCTGATTTCTTCCTCCTACCCATTGATGATTATGAAGCCGTACTCGGGATCAAATTGCTCACAACACTAGGTGATATCTCCTGGAATTTTTCTAAATTAATCATGAAATTTTATTACAAAGGGAGACAGGTCACGTTACGAGGCAAGCATGGGAGCCAAATTTCCATCGTTTCGTCGCAACAAATGGAGAAAGTTTTACACAAAGTGCATGGAGGATTTTTGATGCATATCCAGCAGCCATCTAATGACATCTTTCGGAGTTTTCTACGTAAGTTCGTATTAGTATTTTTTGATGATATCCTCATTTATAGCCCTACGCTTGATATACATTTTCAGCACTTATGAACTATTCTAACAATTATCTGGGAGAATACTCTTTATGTGAAACAATCAAAGTGTAGTTTCTTACATCATAAAATAGAGTATCTTAGGCATATTATATCAGAGGATGGAGTGGTTGTAGACTCGACGAAGATCGAGGAAATGCAAAGATGGTCGAGACCTACAAATGTACAATCATTACGCGGTTTCCTTGGACTCACGGGCTACTACCAAAATTTTGTAAAAGATTATGGTAAGATCAGTGCCCCGCTCACGTCCTTACTGAAGAAAGACTCATTCTTATGGTCGGATAAAGCCTCCGCAGCCTTCGAGCCACTCAAGGCAGCCATGACGATGACGTCGGTCCTAGCGCTGCCCGATTTCGGCCGCACTTTGGTCCTTGAGGCTGATGCGTCAGGAGCTGGAATTTGGGCTATTCTTATGCAAGATAGTTGGCTCCTAATTTACATTGAGGCTTCCCCTACACTTCATACGAGGTTTTTACAGGAGATACTAATTACTACCAAATTTAAAATATGGTTGGATACAGGTCCATGGCACGAAAGAGGAGTTAAACTAGAAGAATTGCAATCCATACTCACGCCAGATTGGGCTTTCATCATCCTAAACCATACCAGCGGGCAGTCACCATTCCAAAAGAAAGATTGGCTATCACTAAAGACTAACCATGTGGCAACCTATGCAAGGAAAAAACTGCCCCTTGACAAATGCCGAAGTAGAAGAAAATTTCCTGAGAAAGATCAAGTCCCCCTACATTTCTAGCTGTACCAGCATGAAATTCAAGCATCAAGAAATTGGTCTCCCTATTTCTTTAGGCCTTGCAAAATTGGGGATCATATTGGGGCCCCAACCTGGGGATCAGATCTGTGCACCAAATCAAAATTACAGTTGATCCTCCAAGTATCCCACCTCAAATGAAAATTTAAAGGCGACGACTCAGTTCAAGTTCTTCCAACTGACACCCAAGCTGATGAGGAGCTGAAGACTCGGTTCCCTGAGTTCATGGAACTTTAGCCTTGAGGACAAGGGTAATTTTAAGAGGGCGGGTTTGATAGGACTCCAGTAGGGTTGAGCCCTAATCTCCCTACAAGTATTCAATAAAACCCTGCTAGATTGTAATAAAGTCACTCATATCTTATAAAGGAGTATGGCTAGAGTTTAGATTAGCCCTTAGGGCTTAGAAGTCACCGCCCCCCTTATTGGGCAAGTAGGCTAGGGTTTCCCCCTGCTTAGGTCAGCTATAGAGCCAACCTAGCCGCCCCTTGTTCCTATTAAGGTAGGAGGGATATAAGAGAGGCAAAAGGGTAATTTCACCTAAATAAGTGCCCCCTTAGGCTAGGACTTTGATCCCTATTTAAGATGTAGCCACCCCCCTCTTTGAAAGCAAGCAATTATCATCTTCAATTCAGCCTTTGTGCCGAGTCTAGGTGGGAGGAACCCCTATAGCGTTCCAAGGGTTGATCCCCCTCAAGGATCAAAATCTATATGGCTCATTTTAGGATCTTATTAGAGTTTTGACAAGTGGGACTCACGGCCAGCTCAGTATTGGGCCTAAAGAGTTATACACATGTGGTGGATGCTTCAGCAAATAGAGGATTGGATATGAGTTATCCAATTAGCTCATGTTCTAATTAGATAAGACTCTACATTGATGGGCTCCTTGAGGTCCAATTAGAGACCAAAGGAGATTATTGGATAGATATCTCAAAATTTAAGGTTAGTGGGTAATTGGATGAAGATCCAATACCCACTAAGGCAGGACCCCTAGGGTTTTTGGTGGCTCTTTATAAATAGGAGGCAGGGGTAGCACATAGATGATAGGTTGCACCTTTGGCCACCCCCTCCTATTTTCCTCCCTCCCTCTGTGTAAGAGTTGTGAGATTTATGACTGTGATTAGAGGAGTGTCGCTGCAGTGATCCATCGTGTGGATACCGCTAAAGAGGATGACGTTTGACCTCCTTCATCCTCTCCATTTGGATATGAAAAATAGGGATGTACGATCTCCCTGGGTAAATAATCTCTCACACAATGTAATTTTCAATTTTGTAGCTTTTTCTCGCACCAATATTTTGTATAAAAGATTTTGATTTACGTGAGAAACCAGTTTTGTTTTTATCTTCTTCTGCTCAGGTGATGCTCCCGCTGAGGTTTCCCAACAGTTCCAACTTTACGCAGGTCTAGCAGAGTATGTCACCCTCCTGAAAGATATATGGGACGTATCAGTAGATTGGACACATGATGTTGATCCTCAGACCTACTAGGAGGCTATTATGAGTATAACTTTCGGAAGTAGCAAGAAGCCATGAATTCTAAGATTAATTTCATGTACTCCATCAAGGTTTGGAATCTTATGGATGCACCTGAGAGTATCGTACCCATTAGTTGCAAATTGATCTTCAAAAAGAAGATCAGAGTGGATGAAAATATAGAGACCTATAAGGCAAGGCTGGTGGCCAAAGGATATCGTCAAAGGCAAGAAGTTGACTGTGATGAGACCTTATCACCTGTAGCCATACTTAAATCCATTAGAATTCTTTTGACCATTGCACCACACTATGACTATGAGATTTGACAGATGGATATAAAAACCACATTCCTCAATAACAACCTCGAGGAAGAGGTTACATGATATAGTATGTAGGTTCCTTAGGTCTATCCATGGACTGAAGCAAGTTCCCAAAGTTGGAACATAAGATTTGATGAGATGATAAGAACTTATGACTTCGTTAAGAACTAAGATGAGCCTTGTATTTACAGGAAGGTAGGTGGGAGAGCTATCTGATAGAACCCTAGGGTTCTACCATAGAGAAAGAGGGTGAAAAAGGGGGATAAACAATCTCTTCGAGGGGATCGGATCTCCTAGATCACTTTGAGGGGATAAGCCTCCTAGGGTTTTGCTTGTGGCTAAAACTAATACTTCTTCATTGCTTGATCTTTATAAAAGAGTTTACAACCTTATTTATAGGGCTCTACCAAGAGTCCCACTAATCTTTAACTCTTAACCAACTTGATAAACTCCTAATTGAAAATAATAACTAACTCAATCCCAACTGAAGATAAAAACCACGCAATCCACTCATAACTGACTTGATGAGATTCACCTGACCCATAACTGATTTTGGCTAACATGACTCATCCTGAATAGATGGACCTAACTTAGCTAGGGTCCTAACAGACCCGCCCTCTTCAAATCAGCCTTGTCCTCAAGGCTGAGCAGCATCGAACTTCAGAGGTACTTCGGTCTAAGATATTTGTCACGCGATAGGCCGGCCTTCTAGTGCAGCCGTCATTGAAGTCTTATGAGGAAGCTTCTCCATTCGATGGTTACTAGCAGTTGTGATCTTACTTCAACGTATTCCTTTGAGGATCACCTACTTTCCATTAATAAAAAACTTCATAATTAGTTTAGAAAGATTCTAGGTGACATCACCTAGGGTTGACAGCCATTCAATTCTAAATACTATTTCGATGTCCTCCAGTGGTATCAGAAAGAAATCCACCTGTAGTTCTTGGCCCTGTACCATTAGTTTGATTCTTGAGCACTTACTATTACAAGTTAGAATTCGACCATCAACAATCTTGACTTCAAATATATCACAGTCTTCAATTTGATAAGCCAATCGGTCAGCAAGCCTTCTATCCATAAAAGTGTTAGTGCTACCAGTATCGATTAAAACAGTAAGAGGTTGTTTCAAAATTCTCTCAATTTTTATGGTTTGCGGGTTAGATTAGCCTACTATTGCATGTACCGTATGTACGAAAGGTCCAATAGCAATGTCAGAATCTGTACCTTCTCAATCAGAGTCCACATCATCATTCTTTGGTTCCTCTTTAATTGGTTCTATCATCAGAAGATGGCCCTATTTGCATCAATGTCCTCTACTCCATTTTTCATCACAATGCTAGCATAACCATTTTGTTGATCTTTCCTGGAGCTCTTCTTTGGTAAGTCTTCGAGGGTTTGGAGTGGAGGAAGGTGGGGCTGTTAGCTTGCTTACTACTGGTTGATTTATGATTTTATTTCTACGATATTCATTATTGAGCTTTTCTTCGTATATGTGAGCGAATGATATGGCAACCATCACGATACAAGGTTATCGAGCCTTAACTTCACACCGAATATCTGGATTGAGCCCTTAAATAAATGTTCCCAGCATTTATTTTTTGGACCAGTCTTGGGTTTGGTTTGAGAGGCACTCAAATCTGCTTTGGTACTCTTGTACGGTAGAGGTCTAATGGATTTTGGCAAGTTGTCCATCTATGTTTTCATACTCCGATGGTCCGAAGCGAATCAAAAGTCCACTTTTGAATTGCTCCCACAAGGGTTCTCCATGAGTATGCTCGTACCAATCGTACCACTGGATCGCGTCTCCTTCAAGTTGAATGGAGGCAATATCTATCTTGGATCCCTCTAGAGTCCTGTGAAAACAAAAAAATCTTTCAGCACATGAAATCCAACCAATCGGGTTTCCATCTTCCCATCTGGGAAACTCCACCCTCATGCGTGTGTATCCTGTGTCCTACCCCTGATCATACTTTTCAGATCGACTCCCTTTGGAACTTTCACCATGTTAAGTTTTCTTGGGACTCTCTGATCGGCTTCTTCTAATTTCGCGGAGGAGCTCTTGAAATCTGTCTTCCATGCGAACCTCAAGTGCGTCATTTGTTGTCATCGTGTAGGATTATAGATCGGTGATGTTCAATTATTTTTTCTGTTGTCGAGTCAGGGGCATGAGTTTGTGTTATAGGGGAGGGGCAACGGTTGCTGCAGAGGGAGTTGGCGCGACTAGAAGCAGCGAGTGGTTGGCGAGCGACGAGGGTTGCGGCTGATGTTGCTGCCGATGGAGAAGAGTGGCTGGCGGCAACGATTGAGGAGGAGAGCAAGGCAGGGGCACGTTTGAAAGCGGTTGTGGCAGCAAGGGCAGCAGCGGCAAGAGAGGAGGCAGTGGTGTCATGAGGAGTGGAGGGGAGGAATAGAGGTGGCCTCGGTGGCAAAGAAGGGCGTCGAGGAGGAGGTTGTGACGGTTGCAACGACAGAGGAAGCAAGGTGCAGGCGTTGTAGAGGGGGGCGACTGTAGCTGTGTGGGAAGATGGCAGTGGTTGGAAGAGGCGGGACAGTAGCAGAGGGAAGAGAGGAATAGAGGTGGCCTGCGGAGGAAGAGGCAACCGAGGGAGAGGGCAACGACGACGTGCGGCTGCTGCGGCAAGAAAGGAGGAAAGGAAGATTATGGTAGTGGCAGTAGTGGGTGGAAAAGTTGCAGGAAGCAAAGGAGATTGGAGGAGAGGGAAGAAAAGGCAGCGGGGTCTAGCAAGGGCTACGGTAGCGTGAGAGCAGCGGGGTTCGGCAAGGGCTACGGGGGAGGAAAGCAGCACCGTAGGGTGCGGTAGAGGAGTGCGCGATTGGGAGCGATGGGCGCAACTGGTGCGGGCAGCGAGAGAAGGAAGGGAGAGCAAGGCAGTAGGCTAGCCGATGGTGAGGAGGAGGCAACAGCGAGTGGCCGTGGTGAGGACAGCAATGGCCGATGGGAGGATGCAACAGGCACCTCGGCATTTGGGGCGGCTACTGCGGCAGAGGCTGGGGATAGTAGCAGGGAGGCACGGGGGTGGTGGCAGGGAGGAAGGTGAGGAGGGCATTGCTAGAGCAACGGTCGAGGAGGGGTATGGCCCGTTGTAAGTGGCTGCGGTTATGGTTGAGGAGGAGAGGAGATGGTGGCTGGCGATAGTAGTAGGGGAGGAAGAAGGGGGAAGGTGTGGCTGTGGCCCCTTCTTGTTCTTCCCTCTCTCTCTTTTCTTTCTCACTTTTTTTTCTCTCTTTTTTTTTTAAGATGAGGAGAGAGGGGTGGCTGCTGCTTCTTTTTTCTTCTCTCTCTCTCTCTTTTTTTTTATTGTAGCAAGGTGGCCAATGTGACGATGATGGCGACGACGACGACGTTGATGACGATGGCGGCGGCGACGATGATGACAAAAGGAGCGGCCATGGAATCACAGTAGGAACGTCGAGGATATCTGCTCTGATACTAATTGATAGAACCCTAGGGTTCTATCATGGAGGAAGAGGGTGAAAAAGGGGTATAAAAGATCTCTTCGAGGGGATTGGACCTCTTAGATCATTTTGAGGGGATTTGCCTCCTAAGGTTTTGCCTATGGCTAAAACTAATACTTCTTCATTGCTTGATCTCCATAAAATAGTTTACAACCTTATTTATAGGGCTCTACCAAGAGTCTCACTAATCTTTGACTCTTAACCAACTTGATAAACTCCTAACTGAAAATAATAACTGACTCAATCCTAGCTGAAAATAAAAACCACTCAATCCACTCATAACTGACTTGATGAGATTCACCCGACCCATAACTGATTTTGGCTAACATGACTCATCCTGAATAGATGGACCTGACTTAGTTAGGGTCCTAACACTATCACCTTCTTGGTGCTATATGTGGATGACATCATAATAATTGGAAATGATGTAGGAATGTTCTCCACAGTTAAGGTTTAGTCGTCAAGAAACTTCTCTATAAAAGACTTAGGGGAAGCATCCTATATTTTAGAGATTCGAATATGTAGAGATAGATCCACGAGGATGCTTGGCTTATCCCAATTCAGGTACATAGATACTATCATCAAAAGGTTCGGCATGAAAAATTCTAAGAGATGTCCATACTGATGAGACATGGAATATCACTTTCCAGGAGTATGTCCCCAAAGATTCCTGAAGAAAGGGCATACATGGATAGGATACCTTATGCCTTAGCGATAAGGTTTATCATGTATGCGATGCTATGTACTAGGCCTGATATAGCGCATGCTCTGAGTGTCATGAGCAGGTATCAGGCAGATCCAGGTTTAAAACACAGAAGGCAGTAAAGTGTATCCTCAAGTACTTGAGAAGGACTGAGGATCTTTTACTAATATATAGAGGAGGTACCTTCCGGGTTGAGGGCTACACAAACTTGAGTTTTTTAGTCCGACATCGATGATAGCAAGTCAAACTCAGGGTATGCCTTCACCTTGAATAGGGGAGCAGTAAGTTAGAAGAGTTCTAAGCAAGATACTACTGCTGACTCGATCATAGAGGCAGAGTACATTGTTGTAGCAGAAGTAGCAAAGGAGGGGGTATGGATTAAGAAGTTAATCATAGATTTAGGAGTCATACCGAACACCAAGGTGCCGATTCTTATATATAGCGATACCAACAAGGCGATAGCTCTAGCAAGGAAACGCAAGTCTCATCAGAATTATTCTGAGGAGGTTCCAACTGATAAGAGAGATAAAAGCCCAAAAAGATATAGCAATGGAAAGAGTTCCATCCGAAGATAATATTGTAGATCCACTTACAAAGCCGCTGGCTCAAACAGCCTTTCAGCGTTATAGGGGTTTGATGGGGATCAGACACATAGGTGATTAGCTTTAAGTCAAGTGAGAGATTGCTGGTTACAAGTGCCCTACAAGCTAATCATGTGAGTGATGACACATGTGACACGCTGCACTATATTTTTATATTATTATTATCGATATATTCTCACATTATATTGTATGTTGCATATATATTATGATGTCCTTGATTCTACATAATGATAATCAGATCGTGATAAAATCATGATAATGAGGCCAATTCACCTTTAAACACAAACCCTAAATTATCCCGGTCATAGGTTACTCGAGAGGGACATCGAGATAACTGGATAGACTAGTGTCTTGTATACATATCCATACAATATAGGTACTTATTGGAGAATAAGTTCACTGATTGATCTGGTTATGGAATGATGGATGGTTATGATACCTAATGTCAGACAATGATTCTGTAATTCCAGTTATATGTCTGGTCCTTTGACTTGAGACAACAAGGTTGCCTTGTTCGAGAACTCCTTTATTTGACGTCGGACTTACAGATCTAGAAAGTTTTAGATCCGGTATATATCAGTTATCGGGATTGGTAGCAAACCTGAAGGTAATTAAGTATCAATAGAGGATCATCCACTCTCAATTTCATGAGAAGAATAACCCGTGTGTTATTGCTTAAATAAATCCTCGATCGGGTTTGTTCGGATTAAGATAGAAGGAGTTCACCGGGAGAATCAGATTAGAGCAAGACTCGGACATATTTCATATGAGGCTTGACAGTACCATGCCTAATATATGATCTATGGGATATTAGATGGATGAGGGACTATAGATACATGGTAACTGAGGATAGATAGGTCCAATCGATAATATCTCCTACTTTTTGGGAACTATGACGCAATGGCTTAATACGTCCATAGTTGATAAGTCGAATGAATTACTATGGAATAATAATTCACTGAGTCGGAAGGAGTTATGACAGGTAGGTTTCATGGCCCACTCAATATTGGGCCTAGAGGGTCACACACATATGGTGGATGTTTAGTAAGTAGAGGATTGGATATAAGTTATCCAATTAGCCCATATTCTCACTGGATGATACCCAACATTGATGGGCTCCTTGCATGAGGCCTAGTTAGAGGCTAATTGAGATTATTGAATAGAGATCTAGTAATTCAAGATTAGTGCATAGTTCGATGAAGATCTTACGATTTTTGGGTGGCTCTCTATAAATAGGAGGCAGGGGTGGCACAATAGTGATAGGTTGTACCTTTAGTCGCCCCCTCCTATTCTCGTCCCTCCCTCATCTTCTCAGTTGACTAGCCCTTCCCTACTACGAGAGGGCGGCGAAGAAGATAGTTGATCTTCTTCCACGAGTGCTATAAGAAGGTGCAGAAGAGTTGCTAGATTTGGGCTGTGATTGGAGGAGCATCATTGCAACGATCCATCGTGTGGATACCGCTAGAGAGGAGGACATTTAACCTTCTTCATTCTCTCCATCTGGATCTGAAATTTCATGGATATACGATCTTCCTAGGTAATCAATCTATCACGCATTGCAATTTTCTATTTTACGGATTTTTCACTCACCAATCTTTACATGACAACTTGATAAATATGGGAAACCTATTTTATTTTTTTTTTCTTTCACTACGCATGTGATGCTCCCATTGGGTTTCCTACCAAGCCAACCTTATGTGTCAATAGAGGATTATCCACTCTCGATATCACGAGAGGAATATCTCATGCGTTCGTGCTCAGGCAAATCCTTGGCCAGGGTCATCTGGATTAAGAGAGAATGAGTTCTCTGGGAGACTTCGATTAGAGCAAAACTCAAATAGATTACGTATGAGACCTGATAGTACACTACCTAGTATATAGTCTCTGGGTTATTAAATGGATGAGGGAATATAGATATATGGTAATTATGAACATATAGGTCCAATAGATTAGATCCCCTATACCGTTTGAGGACTATAACATAGTGGCCTAGTATGTTCATAATCGAAGAGTTGAGTGAATTATTATGGAATAACAATTCACTATTAAATCTCAGATTTTGATGATGAAATCAATTAATGGGTTTTCTAATCTAACTTGTGTGTTAGTGAAATTAATGCAGGATTAACTTCGACCATGTAATATAATCAGATGTTGGGCCGGAGTCAAGTTTGGGCATTGGGCTTGGGTTCGGACGATGCAGTGGGAACTCACCCAGAGATCGCTGAAAGCTCACCGAATGTATCGGGGGCTTGCTGGAAGTTCGTCCGGAGCTCGCCGAAGGTATCGGGGTCTTCCCGGGATTTCGCTAGGAGCTCGCCGAAGGTGATCGGGAGCTTGCCGAGAATGCACCGGGGGTTCGCCAAAAGATGACCAAGACTCGTCGGGAGTTTGTCGGAGGTTACCGAGAAGATCACCGGGAGTTGGGAAGGTCACTTGACACGTTGGTCAAATTGATTCTATTTGTATGCCTTGGTATGTCGTAGTTAGCATCAGTTTGGTTTAGAGTCCAAATTGAGTTAGATTTGGAAGGAATCCAAAGTAACTTAATGTGAGGTAACCCAATCCACTTTGGGTTAGATTTGAGCTCAGGTTGAGCTCATTTTGTTGACTTGGAAAGGGGTCAATAGGAGGTACGAATCAGGTGTGCAAAAGTATGAAAAAATTAGCTTTTGTGGAATTCCCGATGGTAGCACCATTGGTTGATGGCAGTAGTACCACCTAGGTGATGGTTGTACCACCCAAGTCAATAGTTGTACCACCCAGGTCGGTGGTTGTACCGTTGCCACCCTATTTTCAAGATGCTTTCGGCGATAGTATCGTCGGCGACAGCGAGAGTACCACCTGACACAGAATTTACGTAAATGTTTTAATTTTGGCTTCATTTTTTTAAGCCAATTGAGGTCTATAAATACCCCAAGTTTTCTTACTTAGAGAAGCAAGGGTGGTGAATGAAAAAGTGGGATAAAATTCTGTTAAAGAGTTGTAAAATTTGAGAGCTTCCCTTAAGTGCTTCAAAGTGTAAAGTGAGTCTAAGGGAAGTGAGAAACTCTTCTAAAAGGTTCCTCTCTTAAACCTGTGAAAAGGATAAAGTGTAAGGGTTTAGGCTTCACCTATGGAAGTGGACTTCGGTGGGCCTCAATGAAGGAGGACTCTAAAAAGTGGACATAGGTCAAGTTTTGGCCGAACCATTATAAAATCTATGAGCATCTCTACTCTTGCCTTTTCTATTACATTTAATTATTCTTAATTAGTTTAAAGAAAGGCACGAGCATCATCTTTCGACTTTGTTTTAAATCGTTCACTTATTCCCTTTCAATGAAGTCCAAGAAATGCTTTCGGTTTTATCTTTACTTTAAGCAAGTTTTTGAAATCGAGTATTTTTACACTTGCACTAATTCACCCCTCCCCCCTCTTAGTGCCAACTTGATCCTAACAGTTGGTATCAGAGCCAATTATACTAATTAGATTAACACCCAAGTGAGTAAATGACTTATTATGGCATTAACGAGGGTTAATGCATCACAAATCCTCCTATGTTCAATGGGACGGACTGCACCTATTGGAAAATCCGAATGCGTATTTTTTTTATTTCGATAGATTTTGATTTATGGTGTATTATTAAAAAATATTTTCAAAAGTCATCCAATCCAATAATTATTTAGAATGATTATGAAAAATAAATGTTTTCTTTAAATGTCAAAGCTATGCATGCTTTGTTCTGTGCACTTGATAAGAATGAGTCTGATCGGGTTTCTACATGTGGTTCAGCTTTTATGATTTGGCATAAATTAGAAATGATGCATAAAAGCACGATTAAACTAAATAAATCATTAAATGAAAAACTTACAAAAATAAATTTTAAGAACACCTTCTAAAGAACAGGAAAGAAGTACTTTGAGAACACAAGAACAAGACCTTCCAAAGAACAGGAAGGATACTGAACTAAGAACAGAAGCACATCACCTTCCAAAGAACAGGAAGGAACTAGAATTGAGAACAACATATGACTCCTCGAGTAAAACCTCGAGTGACGAGAACATGAACTTTTGACAAATGAATCAAAAAAAATTAATAAAAAATAATAATAATAATCTTAAATTGGACAAAACCTCTTGCTATGAATGCAAGAAGCCAAGACACTTCAAAGATGAGGAGCACAACCAAGAAGTGAAAAATCTCGCGCTTGTGGCCAACCATGATGAGGTAAGTAACCCAACTGAAAGTTCTTTTACTTTTAATGAGTTATTAAGTTCTTTTTATGAGCTTTATGATGATTTAAGAAAGATTAACAAATCTTATAAACTACTTAAGCAAGAGCATGATTCACTAGTTAGTAAACTTGAAGAAATACATGAAGCATTACCATCAATAGTTCATGCACTAAATGTAAAACTTTAGAGAAACTTAGAAAGGATAATATTGTCTTGCAACAAATGTTAGAAAATTTTTAAATAAGGAATAAGTCCCTAAACATGATCCTTGCAAATAAGGGTCATGTTCATAGGAAGGAAACTATTGGCATTGTGTGCAATACTCATCAAAAGCCACATTACACTCTTTGCCCGAAAATAGATGTAATTTTTGTGGTAGATGTGGACACTTTGCCCATAGGTATTTATTTAAAAAATATAGTCTACATAAATTGATGTGGGTTCCTAAAAGAATCATAAACAATCAAATACCTTTAGTGAAAATGGGTTGCGCTTTTCATGAGGGACCCAAACTCAAATGAGTACTTAAATGATAGAACCCCAAAGGAATTCTATGTAGATTGATCTTTAAGGGGGATCAACCCTTGAAACGCTATAGGGATTCCTCCCTTCTTGGAGTCGGCCAGATGGCTAAATGAAAACTGATCTCTTGCTTATTCAAAAGAGATGGAGGCTGCATGCCTATATAGGACTCCAAACTCTAATCCTAAGGAGGCTCGTCCCCAAAGCCAAATCTCTTTATTACCCCTCTACCATAGCCGACTTGCCCAATAAAGGGGGCGGTGGCTAGATGGCTGCAATATCCTCTTATGCTCCCTCCCAAACCCTAGCGACTTGCCCAATAAGGTGGTCGTATGCTAGGAAGCCCTAAGGCTCCAAGACTCCTTCCCCAAAACCCTAGTCGACTCCTCAATCAAATGGGGATAATGGCTAGATTATGGGAATATTACATGACTCAAGACTTTATTGACTCCTTGACTTATTGAACTTAGGACCCATCCAAACTAGGGTCCTAACAGACCCGCCCTCTTCAAATCAGTCTTGTCCTCAAGGCTGAGATTCCATGTCTTTGGGTCCTGATCTGCACTCCTCATGAGGCTCCCTTGTGGCCCCTGTAGTAGGATTTTCCTGCTCCAGCATCAGTAGTAGTGATGAGACTATGATGTGTCACGATCCTATGATCTCATGCGATTATCAACTGAACTTTGATCTCCTCATCAGCTTGGGTGCCAGTTGGAAGGATTCGGGCTGAGTCATCTTTTTCAAACTTCCATTTGAGGTGGGATAATTGGAGGATCAGTTGTATTTTTGATCTGGTTCGCAGATCTGATCTCCAGATTAGGGCCCCAATGTGATCTATAATTTTGCAAGGTCCAAAGTAGTAGGGGGACCACTTTCTTAAGGATTAAATTTCCTACTGGTAAGGTTGAAAGTGTAGGGAAGCTCGATCTTTAAATTTGTCGGGAGGTCATTTCTTCTTTGCATGGGCTGCCATATAGTTAGTCTTTCGTAGTAGCCAATCCTTCTTCTGGTATGGTGAGTGCCCTTTGTTATAATTTAGGATGATGAGAGCCCATTCTGGCGTGGGCAAGGATTGTAATTTTTTTGGGCTTATTTCTCTTTCGTGCTATAGACCTATATCGAGATAAACTTTAAGTTTAGTAACAATTAGTATCCCCTTTAGAAACCTCATGTAGATTGTGGGGAAAGCCTCGTGTGGATTAGGAGTTAGTCATCTTGCGTAAGGGCGACGTCAATACCAATTCTTGATGTGTCTACTCCAATTATGAACATCTGAATATAATTTGGTGTGGACAACATCGTGGTCATTAGGGCTATAGTTTCAATCGGCCAAGGTGGGGCATCTTTCATCATAGTAAGAGGGATGATATTCATATTTCGTTGAGTCCTGCAAATGATCCTTCTCTTACTCTGATTCAGCCACTGAATGGACTCAATTTTCTCATAGTCTTGGACCATGGATCGGAGGTTATCATCAATGAAGACTTTGAGCATCATGTTCTGATCTTGGGGGAACTCGTGGAAGTTGCTGACAGAACCCCGGAGGAATTCTATGTAGATTAGATCTTTAAGGGGGATCAACCCTTGGAATGCTATAAGGGTTCCTCCCTCCTAGAAGTCAGCCACAAGGCTGAATTAAAAGATGATTTTGCTTTTTCAAAAGAGGTGGAGACTATAGGCTTATATAGGGCTCCAAACCCTATCCCTAGGGGAGTGCTTCTAAGTGAATTCCCCTTTTTACCCTCCATCTAGTCGACTTGTCCTGTTAAGGGGGGTGATGGCCTAAGGTGGTTGCACAACCATTTGCCCTGCTAGAAACTCTAACTAACCAGCCTAGTAAAGGGGGCAGCGGCTAGGAAGCCATAAAGCCCCAAATATAAATCCTAGTCACTCTTCTTTATAGGATAGAGGTGACTAGGTGGGATTTATTACAATCTCATAGGGTTGTTATTAGTTGCTACTTAGTTGAGTAGGACCCAACCCTACTGGAGTCATATCATGTCGCCCTCTTCAAATCAGTCTTGTCCTTAAGGCTGAGGTTCCATGAACTCAAGGAATGGGGTCTTAAGCACCTCATATGATTCCTAGGTGGCATCTTCATGTGGTAAATTATTCCAATGCCCCCGTACTTTAGTAGAGGGTCATCGACGACACATCATAATTCTTTGATCAAGGATGGCTTGTGGTTAGGCTTGAATTTTTCCATCATCAGTGGTGTTCGATAGTTAAGTCTGGACTGACTTATGTTCTTCCAACTTGGGCTTCGGACAAGATACGTAGAAGACAGGGTGAATTTTGGCATCCTCTGGCAATTTAAGTCTGTATGCCAGAGCTCCAATACGATCCTGATTTAATAAGGCCCATAAAAGCAAGGGGATAGCTTCATGGAGGCTCGTGTGTTGATGGATAGTTGCTTGTACGGTTGCAGGTGAAGATAAACCCAATCTCCTACTGAAAACTCTCTTTAGCTCTTATGTGTGTCAGCTTGCTGCTTCATTTTGGCTTGAGCGGCGGAGAGATTGTCCTTTAATAGTTTTAGGAGTTTGTCCCTGTCAGTTAAATTCTGGTCAACCTGATCCACTTTGACCGAGCCAATTACATACTTTGGAATCACAAGGGTCGGTCGGCCATACAGTGCCTCGTATGGGGTACATTTCGTATATAAATGATACGTAGTATTATACCACCATTCGAACCTAGGGAGCCACTTTGTCCATGCCTTTGGTCGGTCACTAGTGAAGCACCAAAGGTATGTCTCTAGACAGACACCTGTTCACCACCTCATTTTGGTCGTTCGTCTTTGGGTGATATGTTGTTATCTTGAGTTTGGTGCCCTGCAACTAAAATAACTCGGTCCAAAATTTACTTATGAAAACCTTATCACGGGCACTTACAATAGACCTTAGCATCCCATATAGTTTAATAATATTTTCTATAAAAATCTTAGCAAGATTAACAGCAGTGTAGGGATTTCGCACAACACAAAAATGAGCATATTTCGTCAATTGATCAACCACCACAAGAATTGTACTTTTACCTTGGGAAGGTGGTAGCCCTTTGATGAAATCCATGGAGATGTCGGTCCACACCGAGTCCGATATGGGTAGAGGTTGTAGCTTCCCCGGACTTGCCACTATTTCACCCTTCTGCTGCTGAGATACATCACATTGGGCTACATATTCTGAAATAAAATTTTCATCCCTCTCCAATAAAAAATTTACTTCACTCTTTTGTAGGTTCTAAATCTGAAGTGTCCTTCTGAAGATGTGGAGTGTGTTTTGTGCAGGATGATTTTGATGTAAGGGGAGTCAGGTATACACATAATACGACCTTTGTAGCGTAGATCCCTCGAATCCCAAGTGTAGTGGGCTATTGCACTCGGATCCTTCGTCAATTTTTCTATGATGTTGCTGATCTCTGGATCCTTCTTCTATTCCTCGTCAATGTCCTCAAGGAAGTCGGTGGAAGGAAGGGAGATGGCTGAAATTTTGGCTTGCTCCAGTAGCCGTGAGAGCGCATATGCAATAACGTTTTCTTTCACTTTTCTGTAAATAATTTCATAATCAAATCCATGGAGTTTGGTTACTCATTTTTGTTGCTCAAGAGATGATATCTTCTATTCCAAAAAGTACTTGAGGCTTCGATGGTCGATTTTAATATGAAAGCGTCGACCGATCAGGTAGGGTCTCCACTTCGTTACGACATGCACGATTGCGAGCATCTACTTATCATATATTGACATTTTTTGATGGGAGGGAGACAACTGATAGGACTCCAGTAGGGTTGAGTCCTAATCACTTAGAAGTAATCAATAAGAACCCTGTGAGATTGTAATAAAACCCCACCTAGTCACTTCTATCCTATAAAAAAGTGTAGCTAGGGTTTATTTTGGGGCCTTAGGGCTTAGTGGCCGCCGCCCCCTTTACTGGGCTAGTCGGCTAGGGTTTCCCCCTGCTTAGGTCGGCTATAGAGCCAACCTAGCTGCCACCTGTTCCCTCTAAGGCAGGTAGGTTATAGAAGGGGCAAAAGACTAATTTTAGTTAGGCAAGCACCCCATGGGCTAGGGTTTGCAACCCTATATAATGATGTTGTCGCCCCCTCTCTTTTATGAAGAAATTATCAATTTTATTTTAGCCTTATGCCGAGTATAGCGTTCCAAGGGTTGATCCCCCTCAAGGATCAAAATTTATAGAGCTCCTTCTGGGTTCTATCATCTGGTATCAGAGCAGCGATATTGCTGCTCCTGTAGCCATCTCAGACACCTCCACCTTCCCAAGCAATTCTCATGATTGCTGTGACACGCGCCTCCACCTTCCACCCCAACCGTAGATCAAATCAGTCTGCCGCTGCCCCCTGTGTTTGATCTGGAAATTTGGTATTTTTTTATCATCCATGCCTTTTTAATACTACAAGATTCCTTACTTTATATGTTGAAGATTTTTTTCTAAATTTTATCCACTGCAAATTTCATTTGTCGTAAACATTATCGTTGTTACGAAGGCAGAATGCTGCAGAAATTTTCAGCCGTGATTTTGCCTCCTGAAACCAACTTATTCCTTCTCCTTTCTGGCTGAAATTTTTACACAATTCTCAAGATCAAGTTGGCTTTCATCTGGATTTGATTTCTTGAAAAAACTCTTTCTGGAACTAGTTTTCTTATGCAATCTTTGACCATCATGCAGTTCTGGAATTTTACGATGAAGTAATCTATCTTTCATCTTTTGCCCTATTTCCCTACTGTTATGCTACCAAAATTTTGTCAAACCTTTTACTGGTATTAACAACATCTGAACCAAGGGTTTCTGCATAATTTCCTTGAACTTTCCTCTAGAATTTATGTTGAGAAGTCATCGTTTGTCTGACGTAAAACCGGTTCGGCAGGACAGCACATCGCAACACTTTTTTTTGCTGAATTCTATCAGATTTGGGTGCTATTTTTTGTGAGATTTTGGACTCTCTTTTTCTCATCTCAAAACCCTACCATTCTCACCAAAAATGCTTCAAAACTCTACCATAAACCGAAACCAAATAGCCCCCTAAATCTGCCCTAAACCGCAGCCTGCTTCCATCCAAACTGATTCACTTTCCAACCGGCCACCCCCTTCTCCAAAATTCTCATGCCACTAACCTGACAATAGAAAAAAGATCTCAATATTATAGATCTAGAGGCATATACTATGACATTAGAGATGGCTATCGATGCAAAGCTTGAAGCATTTGAAAACCATATGGAACAGAAGATGCGATCTCTTTTCGCCGAATTCAGCATTGGCCGACCATCGAGCCCGAGGAAATCACAACATGGAGAAACTTCAGATTGGTGAGATGATCCTCAAGAACATGAGCACATCACCTCTGATCTCAATAATTCATGCATAAAGGTTGACTTCCCTAGACAGGAAGGAGGAGACCCGATCGGGTGGATCTCGCGCGAGGAGCACTATTTTCTGTTCTACCGAACCGCCGATGCCACACGGGTGGAGATTGCTGCCATCCACCTCGAGGGAGATGCTATTCAGTGGTTTAATTAGTTTGAGCACACCCATGGAGGACTCTCTTGGTAGCAATTTAAGAAAGGACTACTAAATCGCGTCGGACCAATCGATTTCGACAACATCGACGGAGAATTGGCAAAGATTCGTCAAACCTCTACAATACAAGAATACCAAATAAGATTTGAGCATTTATCTAACCAAACTGAGAATTGGTCTGAGAAACAACTTTTAGGTACTTTTATCGAGGGCCTAAAGCCGGAGATCCGAGGAGAAGTAAAGGCGCGACAATCATACACTCTTATGGCGGCGATTTCCTTCGTGTGTATCCAGGAAGGACAATTGAACCACGAGATACGAAGGACAAGGGTCCCTCCCCGACTAGCCATGTAGAGGCCTACTGCCCCCTCTACTGTCATGCAAGCCCCTGCACCAAAAAAGTTGACAAGAGACGAGCTTCACGAACGATCATCCAAGGGGTTTTGTTGGCATTGCGATGAACCATGGGGCCGCGAACATCGCTGCAAAAAGGGCTGGCTCCTCGTGATTGAACTAGGGGAGGATGAGAATAATGAAACATCTAAAGAAGCCCTTGAACCTAAAGAAGAAGCCAAGGAGGAAGAGTCTCAATTGGCCGACTACGCAGTGCACGCATTGGCCGGCTACTCCAACCCGTAGATGATGAAAGTTGGAGGACTTCTAAAATAGCAACCCATCACCATTCTCATCGACACGGGCAGCACCAATAACTTCCTCAACAGTAAGGTTGCTGCACATTTGGTGCTTCAAATTGAAGGTTGCAACAAGTTTGACGTAAAGGTCGCTGACGGTCGAATCTTTAATTGCGACCAACGTTGCCCACGGGTGAAACTACTCCTCCAAGACCAAGAAGTGGTAGCTGATTTCTTCCTCCTACCCATCGATGACTATGAAGCCATACTTAGGATCGAATGGCTCACAACACTAGGTGATATTTCCTAGAATTTTTCTAAATTAATCATGAAATTTTATTGCAAAGGGAGACAGGTCATGATACGAGGCAAGCCCGGGAGCCAAATTTCCACCATTTCATCGCAACGAATGGAGAAAGTTTTGCACAAAGCACATGGTGGATTTTTTATGCGTATCTAGCAGCCATCTAAGGGGGTGAATATACAAAATTCAGATCTTAAGCTTGCCCTCTTGCTGGATGAATTCGCGGACATTTTCACGGAGCCGCGGGAGCTACCCCCTAACTGACTACATGACCACTATATTTCTATTCTGTCGAGCAAATCTCTAGCAAATTTGTATCTGTACCACTACCCTCACTTGCAGAAGTATGAGATCGAGAACATCACTAAAGAGATGATTGACACCGGGGTGATTCGACAGAGTTGCAGCCCTTATTCTTCACCAGTGTTGCTAGTGCACAAGGACGGTACATGGAGAATGTGCATTGATTATAGGGTCTTGAACGCTACCACCGTCAAGGACAAATATCCTATACCAGTCATAGATAAGCTCTTGGATGAATTAAAAGGAGCCGGATTCTTCACTAAATTGGATCTCTATTCCGGTAATCATCATATTCGGGTATGCACGGAAGATGTTCCAAAAATAGCATTCTGCACGTATAACGGCCACTACGAGTTTCTAGTAATACCTTTTGGACTTACGAATGCTCCTACTTTCCCAAGCCTAATGAATGACATCTTTCAGAGTTTTCTACGTAAGTTTCTATTGGTGTTCTTTGATGATATTCTTATTTATAGCCTTGTGCTTGATATACATTTTCAGCACTTACGAACTGTTCTAACGATTCTTCGGGAGAATACTCTTTATGTTAAACAGTCAAAGTGTAGCTTCTTATAGCGTAAAGTAGAGTATATTGGGCACATTATATCATAGGATGGAGTGGTGGTAGACCCGACGAAGATCGAGGCAATGCAAGGATGGCCAAAACCTACAAACGTAAAATTGCTACGTGGCTTCCTTGGACTCACGGGCTACTACCATAAATTTATAAAAGATTATAGAAAGATTAGTGCCCCGCTCACGTTCCTAGTAAAGAAAGACTTCTTCTTGTGGTCGGAACAAGCTTCTACAGCCTTAAAATGACTCAAGGCCGCCATGACGATGACGCCGGTCCTAGCACTGCCTGATTTCAGCCGCACTTTTGTCATTGAGGTTGATGCATTAGGAGTTGGAATTGGGGCTATTCTTATGCAAGATGGTCAATTCCTAATTTACACCGAGGCTTCCCCCACACTCTACACGAGGTTTTTATAAGAGATACTAATTACTATCAAATTTAAAATATGGTTGGATACAGTTCCATGGCATGAAAGAGGAGTAAAACTAGAAGAATTATAATTCATGCTCACACCAGATTGGGCTCTCATCATCCTGAACCATACTAGAGGGTAGTCACCATTCCAGAAGAAAGATTGGCTATCACTAAAGACTAACAATATGGCAGCACATGCAAAGAAGAAACGACCTCCTAACAAACTTCAGAATGGACGAAAAATTGAAGATCGAGTTTTTCTACACCTCCAGCCCGATCAACAAGAAACTCGAGCCTTAATGAAGTGGTCTTCCTATTTCTTTGGGCCTTGTAAAATTGGGGATCACTTTGGGGCCCTAACCTTGAGATCAGATTCGCGCACCAGATCAAGATTACAATTGATCCGCCAAGTATCCCACTACAAATGAAATTTTAAAGAAGATGACTCAGCCCAAATCCTTCCAACTAACACCCCAACTAATGAGGAGGCCAAAGTTCAGTTGATGATAGCATGGGAATCATATGAGGAGCTCATGAAACCCCAGCCTTGAGGACAAGGCTGATTTGAAGAGGGCGGGTTTGATAGGACTCCAGCAGGGTTGAGTCCTAATCACTTATAAGTAATCAATAAGAACCCTGTGAGATTATAATAAAACCTCACCTAGTCACTTCTATCCTATAAAGAAGTGTGGCTAGGGTTTATTTTAGGGCCTTAGGGCTTAGTGGTCGTCGCCCCCTTTACTGGGCTAGTCAACTAGGGTTTCCCCCTGCTTAGGTCGGCTACAGAGCCAACCTAGCCGCCACCACCCTCTAAGGCAAGTAGGCTATAGAAGGGGCAAAAGGGTAATTTTAGTTAGGCAAGTATCTCATGGGCTAGGGTTTGCAACCCTATATAATGATGTAGTTGCCCTCTCTCTTTTATGAAGTAATTATCAATGTTATTTCAGCCTTGTGCCGAGTCTAAGAGGGAGGAACCCCTATAGCGTTCCAAGGGTTGATCTCCCTCAAGGATCAAAATCTATAGAGCTCCTTCTAGGGTTCTATCAACAATGCCTTGCTAGTATATATGAGTGGTCGACCATCTTGCATTAGGACAGCTCCAATTCCGACTCCAGATGCATCAGCCTCAATGATGAAGGGTCGGTCGAAATCTGGTAGCGCTAGCACTGGCATCGTCGTCATGGCTGCCTTAAGTTTGTCGAAGGCAGTGAAGGCTTTGTCCAACCATTAGAAGGCATCCTTTTTTAGTAGAGAGGTGAGTGGTGCACTGATATTCCCATAATCCCTTACAAACTTTCAGTAGTAGCCCAGTAGTCCAAGAAAACCGCGTAGTGATTTTAGATTTGTAGGTTTCAGCCAGCCCTACGTTGCCTCAATTTTTGTTAGGTCTACCGCAACTCCTTTTGATATTATATGCCCAAGGTACTCTACTTTTTGCTAGAAGAAACTGTATTTTGATTGTTTAACAAAAAGAGTATTCTCCCGAAGGATCGTTAAAATAAATCACAAGTGCTGAAAGTGTGTCTCAAGAGAAGGGTTGTAAATGAGAATATCATTGAAAAACACCAGCATAAATTTGCATAGAAAGCTCTTAAAACTATCGTTCATCAAACTTTGGAAGGTAGAAGGAGCATTAGTGAGTCCAAAAGGCATTACCAATAATTCATAATGTTCGTTGTATGTTCGGAATGCCGTTTTTGGAATATCTTCTTCACATACCAGAATTTGGTGGTACCCGGATCAGAGATCCAACTTCATGAAGACTCATGCTCCTTTTAATTCATCTAAGAGTTCATCCACCATTGGTATTGGATACTTGTCATTGACGATGATGGCATTTAAAGCTCAGTAGTCGATGCACATCCGTCAAGTTCTGTCCTTCTTGCGCACAAGTAACACTGGTGAGGAATAGGGGTTGCAGCTTAGCCAAATCACCCCTGTGTTGAGCATATCTTTTACAATATTTTTAATTTCATCCTTCTGGAGGTGAGGATAATGGTACAACCGAGAGTTTGCTGGTGGTTTGCTCAAAAGAATAGGAATTATGTGATCACGTTGTCGGGTAGGAGAAAGACCACGCGGTTCAACAAAATGTTAGAACCCTTGCAGATTCTAAGCTTGGGGTGATCTCTATAAGGGATCGGCCTCCTTGGAACTCTATAGGGGTTCCTCCCTCCTTGGTTTTCTGCACATAGGTTGAAAAATAATTGATCTATTGATGATGAAAAGAGAGGAGAATACAAGCTATTTATAGGGCTTCTAAACCCTAACTCCTAATAAGATTCCTACTTAAAGACTCCTGCTTTTAACAACTATTAAACAAAGACACTTCTTCCTCTCAACTTCTAACCCCTAGCCAACTCCTAACCATGATGTGGCTGGTGGCTCTAGAGGTCTCCAACTCTTAATTTAATTCTGATTCCACTCTAGAGAGAGTCCAAGCTAAGTGGAACTCTCCCCCTCTTGCCCTAGCCGGCCTCTCTTAAGAGAAAGAGGCAGCTAGGAGACTCTCATCCCTAAGGACTCCTCCCTAACCCTAGCCAACCATTTCTTTACTAAGGGATGATGGCTAGATTAGGGTTTATTACATTCATGACTCAATTGACTCTGACATGTATCCAACTCCGACTCATAATCAGATTCCAGTTCAACCAAATTCTAACTATACTAAGATTTGGGCTGATTTATTATAATAGACTCAAATCTTCTCCTAGTCGACCTAATATATGGTCTAGGTTGGTCAACAAGGCCCAATCTAAGGACTCGACTCTATCGACTAGGACCCGACTCAGCTAGGGTCCTAATAGACCCGCCCTCTTCAAATCAGCCTTGTCCTCAAGGCTGAGCTCCATGTCTCCAGGTCCTAATCTATAACTCCTTAGGAGGCTCCCTCGTGGCCCCTATAGTGGGCGCATCCTGCTCCTATGGTCCAACATTAGAAGTAGTGACTAGACGGTGATGTGCCACAATCCTATGATCCCATGCGATCATCAACTGAACTTGGGCCTCCTCATCAACTTGGGTGTCAGGTGGATAGATCAAGGCTGAGTCATCCTCTATAAACTTCCATTTGCGATGAGATTCCTGGAGGATCAGTTGTAATTTTGAATTAGTGCACAGATCCGATCCACAAGTCATGGCTCCAATGTGATCTTCAATTTTGTAGGATCTAAAGAAATTGGGAGACCACTTTCATGAGGCTCGAGTCTTCATAGATTCCTACTAGTAGGGCCGAAGATGAAGGAAGACTAAATCTTCAAAAGCAAATTTACTTCTATTCCGGTATTTGTTGTCGAGCTGTTTCTTTCTTGCGTGAGCTGCCATTTGGTTATTCTTTAATAGTAATCGAGCCTTCTTATGGAATAAAGGCTACCCTTTGATAAGATCTCTGGTGGTGTGACCCTGTTCTTAGTTTGAGGTGGATAGGAGTAGCAATTTTACTAAGCCTATTTTCATCTCTCCTTCGTGTTGTGGACTTATATCATGTCAAACTTCAAATTCAGTAGCAATTAGTACCCCTTTACAGATCAGAAGCATCGTGTGACGTGTAGGGAGAGCCTCGATGCATATTAGGGGTCGGCCATCTTGCATGTGGATAACACAAATTCTAGCTCCCAATGCGTCAAAACACTTTGTCGAGGTCGGGTAAAGCTAGCACCGGCAAAGAGTAGGGGCTGCAACTTGGCCGGATGACCCCTGTTTCAAGCATCTCTTTTACAATCCTCTCTAATTCATCTTTTTGGAGGTGAGGATAATGATATGACTGAGTGTTTGCTAGTGGTTTGCCCAGAAGAATCAAAATTCAATGATCATGCTGTCGGGTAGGAGGTAGGTTGCGCAGTTTGGCGAAGACATTTGAAAATTCAGTAAACAATTGGAGAAGGTTTGGGTCTTCAATTTTTGTTGTCTTCTTCATATGTTGCTGTTGGAAATGTATTAGGAAGCCATTGTTTACTTTGTGCAAGATGTTCTCCATTCGTTGCGTTGAAACCGTCATCACGTTGTTCCACATTTCCCGTGTAGGATCTCTTGGTTCCCATGGCCAAAAAATTCTATGATAAATTTGAAAAAAACTCTAGGGAACATCACCTAACATATCAGCTATTTGGTGTCGAGCACACCTCATAATCATCATGAGGGAGGAGGAAAAAATCAGCATTTACTTCTTGGTCCTGCACAATTTCACGCATGGACATCTTCGATCGTACTTCAAAATTTGACCATCGGCTACCTCAATATCAAACATACTACAATCTTCATCTTGGAGCATCAACTGGGCAGCAACCTTACTGTTTATAAAGTTATTGGTGCTCCTGGTCTCGATGAGGATGGTGACAGGCTGTTGCTTAAGAGATTCTTCAACTTTTGCTGCTTGCGGGTTTGCATGGTCGGCTAAAGCATGAGTCATGGAATTGATTGACTGTAGGTCTTCCTGCGTGTTCTCCTCCTCCAGTTCCTGGACCTCTTCTTCAGATTCTTCAATAGATTTTATCATGGAAAGCTCCCCCTTTTGCAACGATGATTGCGGCTCCAAAGTTTGTTACAATGCCAATAAAGGCCCTTCGTCGATCTATCATGTAGCTCTTCTCTCGTCAATTATTTTGGCAATGAAGAATGGCTGGGAGTAGAGGGAGGTTTATATGTTGCTTGTCTAGGAGTGGTTTTCATCCTCCGAGCATCTTGGTTCAACCGTTCCTCTTGGATTCGGGCGAAAGAGATTGCGACCTTCACGGTGCGGGGCTGCTGTGCTTTAACCTCTCCTTTAATTTTTAACTTGAGTCCTTCCGACGAACGTCCATAATAATTGTATGTTAAACCAATCACGAGCAAGATAAGATAATTCCTCAAACCTAGTATGGTATTCTTGGATCGTGGAGGTTTGTCAAATCTTGGCAAGTTGTTCGCTGATATTCTCGTATTTAGTTGGCCCAAAGCGGTTCAGCAGAGCTTTCTTGAATTATATCAATGTTGGAGCCCTATAGGTGTATTCAAGCCAATTGTACCACTGTATAGCATATCTTTCGAGGTGGTTGACAGTGGTGTCCACGATGGAATCCTCCGATGTTCGGTAATAATGGAAGTAATGTTCGACGCACGAAAACTATTCCGTCAGGTCTCCTTCTTCCTATCAAGGGAAGTCCACCCTCATGCATGGCTACATCATATCAGTGGCTTGTACTTCCTTTTTGGGAGGCCTCTCTAAACTTGCACTTTGCTAGAATTTTGTTGGGCTCGGAGATTGGCCCAATCCAAATTTGGCGAATAAGGTGCGCAATCTATCCTCTATGCATGATTCAAACGCCTCCAACTTGGCATCGGTTGAACCTTGAGATGTCATCGTGTGTGCCTCCAGATCTAAGATGTCAAGATTCTTCTATTATTGTGTCAGTGGTATAAAATGATTGGGTGGATTTGTGGCCGAAAGGGGTGGTGGATCATGGGTAGATGGCTGCGGTTTGGGGCTGACAGTTTGCTATTTTTTTGTTGCTGTTGGGGCTATGATTTAGCGCTACTGTAGGGGTCATATAGAGGGTATAATAGTTGAGGTTTAAGGTTAAAGGAATGGGCTAAGGTTGCTACTGATGACAGCAACAGATTTGGTAGGGATCAGATGTGGATGCAGCAAGTAGTACCGAAGGTAGTGCAGAAAATTTTTTTGGCAAAGAGGCTATTGATGCTACTGTTTGGGGCTGTTGTAGAGGTTGTAAGGAGGGTTTGGTGACAGAGGTTTAGGGTTAGAGGGGTGGCTTAGGGTTGATGTTGATGGCAGCAATTGTTTTGGTAGGGATTGGTGGCCAAAAGCATGATAGATCAAGATTGCGGTTTAGGGTTGATAGCTTGCAGTTTAGGTTGCTGTTGGTGCTGCGATTGGAAGGTGCTGTGGAGGCTGCAAAGGAGTTTTGTGGTAGTGGTATGAGGTTGGGAAGGAAGGTTTAGGGTTGCTATTAGGGGCAGTAACCGATTTGGCAAGGTTCAGTGGCTGCAGAAGATAAGGATCGGTGGAATGTTCGGTGGCTGTGGAAGACCGTTGTTTGGGCTGCAGTTTGAGTTGGCTATAGAAATAAAAAAAAAGGCTATGATAGCTGCATCTTAAGGCTAAAGGGGTGCCCTAAAGATGATGTGGGTGGCAGCAACAATTTTGGTAAGGATTATATATGGGTGCAGCAAAAACACCGAAAGGTAGTGCTGCAGAATTCTGCGTTGATAAGCTATGATAGGTCGCTATTTTGGGCTATGATTTTGGTTGTTGTTTGGGTTCTGAAAATAGGTTATGACAATAGTGTCTTAAGGGTAATGGGGTGCTCTAGAGACATCTTGGTTGGTGGTAGCAATATGGTTAGGTTTTGGTAGGTTAAGGAGAAGAAGAAAGACAAAGGTGCAACAACAGATTTTTCGTTGAAAAAATTCCAGAAGTAAAGACACAATTTTTCCTAGCAATTCACAATAAAGATTCAAGTAAAACTCAAAGGGAATCTACTAGTAAGGGAGAGGTAATGCCATAAAAAATTTTGTGAAAGAAAATGGCAGTGAAAGGTTTGGCAAAATCAAAGATTACGGGTATGAACTGCGGTAAAATTTTACGTCCATAGTGTAGTAGTTTGGACGTAAAAGATCAGCAATTTATATTAATATTTTTTCAACAAAACCAAAAGGAAATTCATTGTTAGGAAGTGCCAAAGCCGTCATAATAAATTTATAGAGATTTAGACAGAAAAAATGCAACAGCAAGATCAGAAAGTAGTGCTATGCTGCTAAAATTCTGCAGTGCAACTTTCATCGTAGAGATAGAAACTTTGCAATGAAAAGTTTGTGTAGTAAGATAGGAACAATTTTTTTTGGGTTTTTGAAATAAGAATAACTAAATTGCAGTAGTAGTAAGGTAGGAAACCAGAATCTATTGCAATTCACGGAGAGATCAAAGGTGATCTGCGGTGGTGGAGACGACGACGGAATTCGACGATGATCTTTAAGCAATTATGAGAATTACTTTGGGAGACTGTGGAAGAATGATGGATGGCTATGGAAGGGCAACGAAACAACAAGAACGCTGCTTTGATACCAAGTGTTAGAACCCTTACGGATTCTAAGCTTGGGATGATCTCTATAGGGGATCGACCTTTTTGGAACTCTATAAGGATTCCTCCCTGATAGGATTCCAGCAGGGTTGAATCCTAATCTCCCTAGAAGTAGTCAATAAAATCATGTGAGAATATAATAAAATCCCACCTAGCCACTTCTATCTTATAAAGAAGTGTGGTTAGGGTTTAAATTGGGGCCTTAGGGCTTAGTGGCCATCGGCCCTTTACTGGGCTGGTCAGCCAGGGTTTCCCCCTACTTAGGTCGACTATAGAGCCAACTTAGACACCACATATTCCTACTTAGGTAAGTCGGCTATAGAAGGGGCAAAGGGATAATTTTCCTTAGGCAAGCACCCTATGGGCTAGGGTTTAGAACCACCCCCTCTCTTTTATCAAGAAATTATTATCTTTTATTTAGCATTGTGTTGAGTTTAGGAGGGAGGAACCCCTATAGCGTTCCAAGGGTTGATCCCTCTCAAGGGTCAAAATCTATATAGCTCCTTGTAGGGTTCTATCATCTGGTATTAGAGCCGCATTCCTTCTACCCTGTAGCCATCTCTGCTGCCTCCATCTTCAAGGCAATTTCCACAATTGCTTTTGATGTCGCCTTTATCCACCGTCACCCACCAAGCCGTAAATTCATTAATTTGCTGTTGTCCTCTATGTCAACATCATAGATCTAGTAAAAACTTTAAAACCCATGCCTCTGGCTACTGCTATTCCTTTATCTTATATGTGGGAGAAGTTTTTTTTTCCAAAGTTTCCTTGCTACAAAATTCTACCGTCGTAAATGTTATCATCGTTGCGAAGGGGAAAAGCTATAGAAAAATTTCAGTCGATTGTTGCCTCTTGAACCTAAACTTTTGATCGTCCTTTCTAATTAAAACTTTTATACAAATTCATAGATCGTCTTATCTTTCATCTAAGACTGATCTCTTTAAAAAACTCTTTCTAGATCCGGACTTATAGAGCTGCAATTCTTCGTCGCGCAGTGCTGAAATTTTACGATGAGAATTCTGTGATCTTATTTGCAATAATTTTTCTACCGTTATGCTGCCAAAATTTTCTTGATCTAAATTACTACTACTGTTACCATCTGAACCAAGATTCTGATATTGAAATTTTCTATAAATCTCAGATTTTTTCTGGAATTAGCATCGAGAAACTGCTGCTTCTTCGATAGGAATTCTGTTCGGTAGTACAGCGTATACCATAGTGATATTTCATTAAAATTTTATCAGATCTCACTATCATCTTTTCTAGATTTGAGACTCTCCTTCTCATCTTCAATCTCTACTATTACCTCCAAAAAAACCCTAACAAAATCGTAGCCAAATAGCCATCCCAATCAACCCTAAATTGTAGCCTACCCGCATCTCCACTGAACCACCGATCCAACCGGCCACCACCTCTCCAAAAATTCTCATGCCACTAAACCGTCAATAGAAAAAAGATCTCAATATTACATATCTAGAAGCATACACCATGGCATTAGAGGAGGCCATCAACGTCAAGTTCGAAGCCTTTGAAAGTCGCATGGAGGAGAATATGCTATCCCTATTCGTCGAATTCAGCATAGGCCGACCATCAAGTCTGAGGGAGTCACAGCATGGAGAGACTTCAGATCCGCAAGACAATCCTCAAGAGCATGGACACATCATCCCTGATCAGAATAATCCATGCATGAAGGTGGACTTCATAAGATGGGAAGAGGGAGACCCGATAGAATGGATCTTACGCGCGGAGCATTATTTTCGATTCTACCGAACCTGGTTCGGCCGACACTACACAGGTGGATATTATTGCCATCCACCTCGAGGGAAATACTATTCAGTGGTTCGATTGGTTTAAGCACACCCATGGAGGTCTCTCTTGGCAATGATTCAAGGAAGGACTACTAAACCGCTTCGGACCAATCGATTTCGACAACATCGACAGACAATTGGCAAAGATTCTTCAAACCTCTACAATACAAGAATATCAAACAAGGTTTGAACGTTTATCCAACCAAACTATGGATTGGTCTAAGAAACAACATTTAGGAACTTTTATTGAGGGTCTAAAGCCAGAGATTCGAGGAGAAGTAAAGGCGTGGCAATCGTACTCTTATGGCGGCGATTTTCTTTGCGCGTATCCAAGAAGAATAATTGAACCATGAGGTACGAAGGACAAGGGTTGCTCCCTAACCAGTCATGCTGAGGCCTACAGCCCCCTCTACTGCCATTCGAGCCCCTACATCAAAAAATTAACAAGAGACGAGCTTCGTGAACATTTGGCCAAGGGGTTGTGTTGGCACTGCGATGAACCGTGGAGCCGACAACATCTATGTAAAAAGGGCTGGCTCCTCGTGAGTGAACCAGTGGAGGATGAGGACAGCGAACCATTTGAAGAAGGCCTCGAACCTAAAGAGGAAGCCATGGAGGAAGAGCCCCAACCAGCCGACTATGCAATACACGCGTTGGCCGGCTACTCCAACCCGCAGACGATGAAAGTTGGAGGACTTCTAAAATAGCAACCCATCACCATTCTCATTGATACAGGTAGCACAAATAACTTCCTCAACGGTAAGATTATTATATGTATGGTGCTTCAAATTGAATGTTGCAACAAGTTCGACGTAAAGGTCACCGATGGTCGAATCCTCAATTGCGACCAATGGTGCCTGCGGGTGAAACTGCTCCTCCAAGACCAAGAAGTGGTAGTCGATTTCTTCCTCCTACCCATCGATGATTATGAAGCCGTGCTTGGGATCGAATGGCCCACAACACTAGGTGATATCTCCTGAAATTTTTCTAAACTAATCAGGAAGTTTTATTGTAAAGGAAAACAGGTCACATTGTGAGGCAAGCGCGGGAGCCATATTTCCATTGTTTCGACGCAACGAATGGAAAAAAATTTGCACAAAGCACATGGAGGATTTTTTATACATATCCAACAGCCATCTAAAGGGGGGACATACAAAATTCAGATCCTAAGCTTGCCCTCTTGCTGGATGAATTCGTGGATGTTTTCATGGAGCCGCGCGGGCTGCCCCCTAACCGGCCACATGACCACCGCATTCCCATTTTGCCTAGCAAACCTCCAGCAAATTTGAGACCATACCACTACCCTCACTTGCAGAAGGATGAGATTAATAACATTGTTAAGGAGATGCTCGATACTGGAGTAATTCGATTAAGTTGCAGCCCTTACTATTCACTAGTGTTGCTAGTGCGCAAGAAGGATGGTACGTTGCAGATGTGCGTTGATTACCAGGCTTTGAACGCCATCATTGTCAAAGATAAATATCCTATACCAATCGTAGATGAGCTCTTGGATAAATTAAAAGGAGCCCAAGTCTTCACATAATTGGATCTCCATTCTGGTTTTCACTATATTTGGGTCTACGCTAAAGATGTCATGAAAACTGCATTCCGCACACATAACGGCCACTACGAGTTTCTGGTAATGCCTTTTGGACTTAAGAATGCTCCTTCCACTTTTCAAAGCTTGATGAACGACATCTTCCAGAGTTTTCTACACAAGTTCGTGTTGGTTTTTTTTTATGATATTCTCATTTATAGCCCTATGCTTGATATCCATTTTCAACACTTACTAACTGTTCTAACGATTCTTCGAGAGAACATCCTTTATGTTAAACAGTCAAAGTGTAACTTTTTATAGCATAAAGTGGAGTATCTAGGGCGTATTATATCAGAGGATGGATGGCGATAGACCTGACGAAGATCGAGACAATGCAAGGATGGCTGAGACCTACGAACATAAAATTGTTGTGTGACCTCCTTGGACTCACGGGCTGCTACCGAAAATTCATGAAAGATTATGGCAAGATCAGTGTCTCACTCACATCCCTACTGAAGAAAGACTCTTTCTTGTGGTTGGATAAAGCCTCTGCAGCCTTCGAATGACTCAAGGCAGCCATGACGATGACGCTAGTCCTAACGCTGCCTGATTTCAGCCGCACCTTCGTCATTGAGGCTGATGCATCCGAAGTTGGAATTGGAGCTATTCTAATACACGATGGTCGACCCCTTGCTTACACTAGTAAAGCTTTATCTCCCTCACATCTTAAAATATCTGTGTATGATAAAGAAATGCTTGCCATCGTACACACCGTCACGAAGTGGAGACCCTACCTGATCGGCTGACGCTTCCAGATTAAGACCAACCACCGAACCCTTAAATATTTTTTGGAGCAGAAAATATATCCCCAGAGTAGCAACGATGGGTAACTAAACTTCTTAGCTTTGATTATGAAATTACTTATCAAAAGAGGAAACAGAATATTGTTGCAAATGCTCTATCACAACTACCGGGACAAGCCAAAATTTCAACAATCTCCTTTCCTTCTACCAACTTCCTCAAAGACATTAGGGAGGAATGAAAGAATGGCTCAGAGACCCGAGACATCATAGAAAAATTGGAGAATGATCTGGGTTCATTAGGTCACTATACATGAGATTTGAAGGACTTACGTTACAAAGACCGAATTGGTGTCATTCCATCTTCCCCACACATTCAAGTTATTTTGCATGAGATGCACTCTTCACCTTCGGTAGAGCACTCTAGATTTATGAGAACTTACAACAAGGTGAAATAAAACTTATTTTAGAAGGGAATAGCCGTAATTTCCACCATAGATGCGTCCACGATTTTGTGGTACTAAAAATATCACTTCACGTGCGAGATCTAACCAATCAGGTCTCCTTCCCATCTAGGGAAGTCCACCCTTATGCGTGGATAGTAGGGATCAGTCATAGAGACTCCCCTCTCCTGGAAATCATCTCTTCGGTCTGAGCTTTCTCCTTGTTGTGATTTCCTTGGGCTCGGTGGTCAGCAAACTGAGTTTAGCAAAGATAGTTCATATCTTTTCCTCCATTTGTGTCTTGAAGGCTTCGAATTTAGTATTGATGGCCTCCTTTGATGCCATAGTGTAAGCCTCCAAATCTATAATGTTAGATCTCTTTTTTGTTGTTGGGTTTAGGGCATGGATTGGTTGGGAAAAGTTATGGCCCAAAAGGTGGATGGATCGATGGATGTATAGGCAACGAGTTAGGTTATTTTTTGGCTGATTTGGGTGTAGTTTTGGCTACAGTTTGGTAGGATTTTGGGGCTGTGATGTTAGGGGGTGTAGGTTAGGGAAAGAGGGTTTCAAATATGGAAGAGATGGCAGCGAAGATATGATAGAATTCGACTAAGCTTGCTGTAGTATATGCTACCATCTCTACCACCTCTATCACCCAAGCAATTCCCATAATTACTTTTGACGTCACCGTCTCCACCGTCATCTCCTGCTGTAGATCAAATGAATCTGCTACTGCCACTACCAATTGTACTAGAAATCTGGTATTTCCCTATCACCAATACCTTTTGCTACTGTAATTTTCCATCTACAAAATACCAAAAATAACTTCCTATCTATCCCTTGCTGTGAATTCCTTCCATCGCAAAAGTGATCATCTTTGCGAATGAAGAATTGCTGTAGAAAATTTCAATCGCATATAGTGCTTTAAACCGATCTATTTGGTATCTTTTTTGGACGAAATTTTTCACACGTCTCATAGATCATTATGGCTTTCATCTGTGAATAATCTATTACCATATGATAGAACCTCGGAGGAATTCTATGTAGATTTGATCTTTGAGGGAGATCAACCATTGGAATGCTATAGGGGTTCCTCCCTCCTAGAAGTCAGCCACAAGGCTGAATTAAAAGATGATCTTGCTTATTCAAAAGAGGTGGAGGCTACAAGCTTATATAGGGCTCCAAACCCTAGCCCTAGGGGGTGCTTCCTAAGTGAATTCCCCCTTTTACCCTCCATCTAGCCGACTTGCCTTCTTAAGGGGGGTGGCGGCCGAAGGGAGCTACACAACCATGTGCCCCTACTAGAAATCCTAGCAACCCTACAACCAGGCGATCAGCTACCTTGACGTCGAATATGCTGTAATCTTTATTTTGGAGCATCAATCGGACAACAACCTTGTTGTTCATAAAGTTGTTGGTGCTCCTTGTCTGATGAGGACAATGACAGGCTATTGCTTAAGAAATCCTTCAACTGTCATTATTTGCATGTTCGCATAGCCAGTTAGAGCATGAGTCGTGCAATCGGCCGACTGTGGATCCTCCTTCGTGTTCTCCTCCCTAGGTTCAAGGTCCTCTTCTTCAGATTCTTCAATAGGTTTTATCATGAGAAGCTTCCACTTTTTGCAATGATGATTGTGGCTCCAGAGTTTGTCACGATGCCAGCATAAGCCCTTCACGAATCTATCGTAAAGTTCTTCTCTTGTTAACCTCTTTGGCTGTGGTAGCCGGCTGGTGGTAGATGTGACTAAGGGTCTCCGTGCTACTGGTCAGGTGGTGGCTTTGGTCCTCAGAGCATCTTGGTTCAGTCTTTCTTCTTGTAGTCGTGCTAAAGAGATAGCTGTCATCATCCTGTAGGGTCGACACACTTTGACTTCTTCTCGAATTTTTGGCTTCAACCCTTCAATGAGCGTCCCTAACAACTGCTTTTTAGATGAATCTTAAATTTGATTTGAAAGATGCTCAAACCTGGTTTGATATTCTTACACAGTTGAGATTTAGTGAATCTTCACGAGTTGGTCGTTCGTGTTCTCGTACTCCGTCGGTCTAAAGCGGATCAGTAGCCTACTCTTGAATTACCTCCATGTGATGACTCCGTGGGTTGCTTGTACTAATTGCACCATTGTATAGCATCTTCTTCAAGGTGGATGGCAGCGATGTCCACCATGGAAGCCTCTGGGGTTCGATGATGACGGAAGTAGTGTTCCGCGCATGAAAGCCATCCCGTCAAGTCTCCATCTTCCCATCGTGGAAAGTCCATCTGCATGCGTGTAGATGCTAGTTCTGTTGTGCATTCTTCTTTCTTCGGAGGGTTCTCCTTTCGATCTGGACTCTCACCTTGCTGCAATCTCATCGGGCTCGATGATCATACCAATCTGAATTCTATGAAGAGAGAGCGTAGTTTGTCCTCCATACCCGTCTCAAATGTCTCCAACTTAGCACCGATCAGATCTATTGATGTCATGGCATAAGACCCTAGATTTATGGTGTCATGATCCTTCTCTTGCTGTTGGGTCAATGGTATGAACTGGTTGGGTGGATTGGTGGCTAAAAGAGGTGGTGGATCCCGTGAGAATTGGTATGCACCATTATCCTTTGTGTGCAACCTCTCTGAGTTTGTAATATCCATGGATATAATTTGCATGTGGCTTATGAAGTGTTTGCTTGAGCAGTTGCTTGTGGATCCCGTGGGAATTGCTTCTTTTGGCCCGTTTTCTCTTTTGTGGGCCTAAGAGACTCTAGGAGATCTCAGGGAAGGTTGACCTTTGTGGACGGATACGCAGGGGTGCCGCACGGCTTAGGCAAAATCAGCTAAGCCCGTGACAATGTGGTATGGCAAAATCAGAATGCACAAAAGGGTAGATGGCTACGGTTTTAGGCTGATATGTTACTATTTTTTGTTATTGTTGGGGCTATGATTTGGAGCTGCTGTAGGGGTCATATAGGGGATATGATGGCCGAGGGTTAAGGTTAGAGGGATGGCTTAGGGTTATTATTAATGACAACAACAGATTTGGTAGGGATCGGGTATAGATGCAGCAAGTAGTACTGAAGGTAATGTAGCATAATTTTTCATCAAAGGGAGGTGCTATTGACGCTGCTATTTGGGGCTGTTGTAGAGGCTGTAAGGGGGGTTTGGTGATAGAGGTTTTGATAGGACCCTAGCAGGGTTAGGTCCACCCTAGAAGTAGTCAATAAAAACTCTATGAGATTTATAATAAAACCCCACATAGTCACCTTTATCCTACAAAAGAAGTATGGCTAGGGTTTATTTTGGGGCCTTAGGGCTTATTGTCCATCACCCCCTTTACTGGACTGGTCGGCCAGGGTTTCTAGCAGGTATAGGTGGCCATAGAGTCATCTTAGCCGTCGCTCATCCCTATTAAAGCAAGGCGACAATAGGAGGGGCATGGGGGTAATTTTACTTAGGTAGCACCCCCCTAGGGTTATGATTTTGAGTCATATATAAGCTTGTAACCTCCTCCTCTTTTCAATCAAGCAAGAGATTAATTTCCTTTCAGCCTTGTTGGCCGACCCTAGGAGGGAGGAACCCTATAGTGTTCCAAGGGTTAATCCCCCTCAAAGATCAAATCCTATAGAGCTCCTTCTGGGATTCTATCAAGTTTAGGGTTAGAGGGGTGGCTTAGGATTATTGTTGATGACAGCAACCGGTTTGGTAGGGATTGGTGGCCAAAAGGGTGATAGATCAAGGTTACAGTTTAGGGTTGATAGCTTGTGGTTTAGGTTGATGTTGGTGCTGTGGTTTGACGGTGTTGTGGAGGCTAGAAAGGATTTCGATGGTAGTGGTTTGAGGCTGGAAAGGAAGATTTAGGGTTGCTGTTAGGAGCAGTAACCAGTTTAACAAGGTTTGGGTGTTAGTGCAGCAAGATATGCTGAAGGGTAATGCTGCAGGATTCTTCGTCAAGGAAGAGCAGTTTTATAATAAAAGAATTCCAACAATATACCAAGGGTTTTAGGATCATTTTGATAGTAAGAAAAAGATGAAGATGTAGAAAGTAAATGAAAATAGCGATGGTTGTAAAGTTGGCAAAGATAGGTTCGATATGCAACAAGAAACACCGACAAATTGGTAATAGAATTCTCATCGAAAAGTCAGTAGTTTTATGATGAAAAGTTTTCAGTAGTTACGTCAAAGATCGAAAGAAGAATTCCATGAGAATCCACTAGTAAGGAAAGCTAAGCCAACGTAAAATATGAAGATGAATATGACAACAAAATATCGATAGAAAGATCGGAGATATGATAGCAAATACGTTGTTGAAATTTTACAGCGTAACTTTCGTCATAAAGATGATAACTTTGCGACGAAAAGTCTTTGCAGCAAGCAATTTTTTGCAAGAAGATAAGGAGGATGCAACGTATTATAGCAAGGAATAGATGATGTTGAAAGCCAAACCGATGCAAAATACAAAGAAGAATATGATAGCAAGATATCGAGAAGAGGATAGTATATAGCTGAAAAATTACATTAATGTTGAAAGATTGTTGCAGCAGTTTATTTCTGCCAGCAATTTTTTCAGCAAGATAGATGGATGGCAAGGATTGTAACAATGGTAGATGTAACTTTTTTTTTTTTAATTTTTGGGTACATAAATTGTAGCAACAGTGAATACCAAAACCTAATGCAACTTTGGTGGTGGTGCATCATATGGAGGATCTACAGCAGGGGGTGATGACAGTGAGTCAGCGACGAGATCAGCAATTATAAGAATTGCTTGGGAAGATGATGGGTGGCTAGATGGCAGTGGTGAAGGTGGAAGAGCAGCAATGTGCTAAGAATGCGGCTCTAATATTAAGTGGTAGAACCCTGCAAGATTTTAAGCTTGGGTTGAGCTCAGTAGGAGATCGACCCTTCTTAGAACTTTATAGGGGTTCCTCCCTCCTTGTTAGTCGGTCATAATAACTAAAAAAGATTGATCTATTACTTGATGAAGAAGATGGTTTACATACTTATTTATAGGGTTCATGAAGAGACCCCCTAAACTAGGACTCCTAATAAGAGTCTTACTAGAAATAAAACTCTAACTCCAACTCCTACTTTAAGTGAAACTCTACTAGAAAAGTCATAACTCTAGAAGAGTCCCAACCCTAGAAGGAACTCAACCTTAGCCGACTTCCCCAACCAAGGTGCGCGACCAATTAGGGTTATTACAATTATGACTCAGTTGACTTTGATCCGAATCCAACTCCGACTCCTAACCCGACTCCAGTTCAGCTGAATCTTAATCCTACTAGGATTTGGGCTGATTTATTACAATGGACTCAAATCTCCTCCTAGCCGACCTAATGTTAGGTCTAGGTTGGCTAATAAGGCATAATCTAAGGACTTGACTTAATCGACTAGGACCCGACTCAGCTAGGGTCATAACAAAGAGCTCCTTGAAACTTTCCCAAGTCATTTGTTTAGCATATGAAGCCTTCCTTCTTATATCACATTAGTGACGAGTATCTTTTCTTAGCATATAAGCTACATAAATAACTTTATCTTCATATAGAATCACTACATACTCAAAGATTCCTTAATATTTCTTATCCACTCCTCAACCATTAGTTGATTTGTATTATCTTTAAAAATGGATGTGTTATTATTTCTAAATCTCTTACTTACTGATTGTACAATACCATGTCCTCGAGCTGCAATCGGCATTGGCTCCTAACCTCGGGCTAATAACTATGTCAATTGTCGAGATTGTCTCTTCGACAACTCTATTTGCCTATTAATCATCATATCTTTTTGATCTCCTTGTGTGGATACCTCTTTATTATTAGGAGTTTCCTATCGAATATTATCGAAGCTATTAGCTTGCCTTTTGATTCTCATGATATTTTTCTGATTAATCCTAAGTCAGTACACACAATAATTGTTAATTATGAGAGCATCAAATAATAATAAGAAAATTAATGTAACTCAATTATTAAAACTTACAACATAGTTGAGCAATGTGTCCTATGTTTTTTTGGTATAGGATATTTTATATGACTCATAACCTAGGCTCTTATACCAGCTAACTTGTGACACCCTACTCCTACTTCCACCCATACCCTACAAGCATGACAAAGTATGATGCCACATTTCAGTTTTCATTTCTGATATCAATAGAAGTGCAGCATTAAGTAAATAATCTTAAGATTAAAATATACTAATTTGCTAAACAAAATGATAGGACTTCCCTTATATATAGTCATTTTGACACCTGCACAAAATGGTAACCTTTGACCAAAAGAAAATACACATGCATATCATGTTTAAAGTTACATACATAAAATGTCCACAGGTCATCATTCATATTTGCACTGACATAGCTTGCATGTGCTCACTTTTTTACCCAATCATTTGGTTCGGATACTAATATCCTTATCTATAAAATAGGACCTATAGTGACTAATCACTCAATAAGTATAAGTTTTTATAGCTTTACTCATGTGAGCATGGATCATATCATATATAATATTTTAAAATAATTAATATAAAATATTTAATGATAAACACCTCATCCTGAGACTTCTTTAGCCAACATAACCTTACAACATAGTATATGCATAATAAAGAAATAAAATTTTACGTCAAAATAATTTAAATTAACAAATTCATGGACTTATACTTCGTATCATAACATATATGTGTAATCCCACTTTGTACGTCATCTTAATATATACATACATTCCTATATCACACGTCATTATATATATATATATATATATATATATATATATATATATATATATATATATATATATATATATATATATATATATATATATATATATATATATATATATATATATATATATATATATATATATATATATATATATATATATATATATATATGTATATATATGTATATGTATATATATGTACATGTATATATGTATATATATATATATGTATATATATATTCATTCCTATATTGTACATTATAATATATATATGCCCTCCCACATAGCACATCATAATATATATGTACACTTCCATATTATATGTTATAATATATACGTGCACTCTCTGACCGCACGTTATAGCATATAGGTACATTGCACGTTGTAACATATTTATGCACTCATACACCACACATCATCATCATGCAATACATTTTCATCATAATTCATATATTTTTATGCTTGTAAAATATATATATTCATATTTATCTCATGCCTAACTCATGACTTCATATCAGTCAAAACATGCTTTCCAAAATATATTATGCATATAATAATTTATATGATTATCATTTTACAATGAATTAAACTTATACTTACCTGATTACACTAAAAAAAGATACTAATGAAAAACCACATTTCTTAATGATCGGGTATGTTAAGGAGTAATACACCTATCAAATTAGGAGCATAGGGTCATGGATCTTAATTAAGAACCATAGCTTTTGAAATTTTGATTTATAATAATTCATTATAATAATCCATAGAAAAATATAATAAAATATCTCATAAAATAATTATACTTAACCTAAAAAAAATTTTAGATTCCACCATCAAATTTTCTAACAATTTACTCTATGATCAAATGAACTAGTTAGCATCAACCAAACTATCACACAATTCTACAAAAAAAATTTACTTCACTATTCTAGCTACTCAAACGATTTTGAATTACTATAAAGATTTGTAAAATACTAGAAGACATATAAAACAAAATACACACCAAATTTTAGCTTAAAATAGAATCATTTGGTGGCTAAACTATCCTCTTAATTCGACTACTAATACCTATTTTATTTTATCGAAACTGGGTTTGGACTATTTGAACTTATAAATCTCATATCTTGATGGATAAATGTGATATTTACTCAATTCTAAATCTCACAAAACCCCAAGAGAATTTTTTTAAATGTATTAAAAGAACATCACCCAATCATATCCCTAAGGGGTAGTTTAGCTTTAACTTAGAAAGTAAGGGATTTTGAGTATCTCAGATAATCACAACTCTATGCGCCGATCTCGGATTAAGATCATACTAGAGGCTTTAAAAATATAAAAGAATTATCAATATTTTCAAAAATTAAAGATAAACTCAAAGCCTTAGTGGCTGAAAAGCAACTAAAAACATCAACCTAGAATCTATTAAACTAAAATATGAGGTATATAGTAAGGAACTAATTAGGTTTTTCTTACCTCAATCTTTCTTGGAGTTGGCGTTTCCTAGCCTCGACGAGAAAAGCTAAAAGAATAGCTGAAGGAGAGAAAGGGTCATGGGTTATCTGGTGATAAAGAGGATGAGGCTAAAATAAGATAGATGTGCTTAAAAAATTGCCTTGAGGTCTAGGATTTAATCCCATTAGGTCTCATTTTAAGTTTTTCTCTTTCATTTTTTTAAAAAATCTTAATGTTACAATAACTTTTCTTAAGTGGTTTGATAAATATACTATTCTTTGTTTAAACTCATCCTTCAATCTCATTTATGTATCTCAACATTTAGTATAACTCTTATCTTTGATTTGCATCTTCATTTAATTTTTTCTCAATCCATGCGTAAGGAGTTTATGTTCTCTACATACATAATGTTTAAAGCTCAAATTTTCTTATGTTAATTAGTCAAACATATTCAAATTTTAATATTTACTTAAGGCCAATTAAAATTCAACCACTACTTCTAATCACTATATGCATGCTTATTATCATAACTTAATCTTATATTCAAGTCCACTAGCATACTTTAACTTTCTTTGCTATCCTTAAAGTAAACATTAATATTTATGTATGCTCAATCAATATTTTATAAAACATTAAAGATGATATTTTTGGAAAGCATGTACTTTAATCTTATAAGCCAAAAAAATAAGCATATCATTTATTATATTTATGAAGCATAAACATCACAAATTATATCACTAAGTGATGGTATATATATATATATAGTGCTTTTATTATTATACTAGTTATAGTTCAAAGTGTATGAGACTCGGGCACTATACTCAATCATTGACTTAGTCAATATATTCTTTTTAATACAATCTTTGCAATCATTTAGATGTTTTCCTAAATATCTCTATATGTCTTATTTATATCAACTTTATATTCTTCGATGAAATTTTTTTAGTTTCCTGCAATAAACTAAGATCACAACTAGCAAGTAAAATATCATTCACATATAAGATCAATATAATAAGCCTAATCCTATTAATCTTAAGATATATACAATAATCAATAAAAAAAAAATTAATTTGAAGAAAGTAATGATATAATCAAACACTATATATCATTGTTTGAAAGCTTGTTTAAGGTCATAAATTGATTTCTTAAGTTGGTAAGTTTAATTTTTCTTTCCCTTCTTTTTAAATCCTTCAGGCTATTCTATATAATATTTTCATCTAAGTCACTATTTAAAAAAGTTATTTTTTACATCTATCTAATAAAACATAATATTATAATGAGTTATAAATATTATATAACTTTTAACAAATCCTTTGGTCATATGCTTGGCTTTGTAATATTTAATATTATCCTTTTAAGTCATATTTAGTTTAAAAACTAATTGATAGTTAATTTTTATAATTATGAAGTAATTTAATAAGTTTTCAAATTCTATTGTGGTCCACTAATTTTAATTCTTTTTTCATTGCATCGTATCACCTTATAGAATTATTATTTTTCGTAGTTTGTGAAAATAATAAAGGGTCATTTTTTATTTCTATATTATAATTTGATTTTGGTAGATATACCATAAAATTATTAGAAATAATATGTCTCATTTCCTTTTAAAACTATTGATTATGGTTGTTCCACAAGTTTATTTGTAGTAACATTAATATTTTATGACAGTTCATTAATATTATTTTATTATTTATCTTCATCAAATCATTCAATGACTTGAGGAACAACTTCTCAAATAGGAAATGATAAAGAATCATTAACCATTATCTTTTTGGTATCAAGATCAAATGCTTAAGATTTTTTACTTTAACTGATTTCATCATTTTTTTAGAATATTATATTACCAGATTCAATTATCATCATATTATGATTAGGGTAATAAAATCTATACCTTTTAAAATTTTCTAGATAATTAATAAAACACTTAAATATAATTATTAGATTTAATTTTTTTCATGTGGATTAAAGACTTTTATCTTTATAGGATAACCTCAAATACGTAAATATCTTAAACTTAGTTTCCTACCAGTCTATAACTCAAATAGAGTTGATGAAACTGACTTAATAGGTACCCTATTTAAGAGAAATATAGTTGTTCTTAAAGTTTTATCCTATATTGATTTAGGTATAGAATAATAATTTATCATACTTCTAATTATATCTATAAGAGTATGATTTCGCTTTACAATAATCAATTCTACTATGGCACACCTAGTACTAACAAATACTTTATTTTTTTTTAGAAATTTAGCAAAAAGGGCCAAGATTATAACCTGATTTATCATATTTATCATAAAATTCATCATTCATATCATATCAGATAATTTTAATATTTCTATTTAATTATCTCTCGACTTTATTTATGTACATCTTAAGGATGTTAATAGTCTAAAACCTTTTATGTATTAGATATAAATATGAATATCTTGAAAGGTTATTTATAAAAATGATAAAATATCTTTATCCATAAAATAAGAAACATTAAGTGGGTGACAGATGCAAGTATATATAATCTTAAAGAATTCGTAAAACTATATTTCATTCCAACATTTGATTACAATATCATTACAAACTCAGGATTTAAATTAATTATATACCAAACATAATATAGAATTCTAAAATCAACTTTTACTGAATCATAAATATATTAAATTTACCACAACTAAAAGGAAGATAATAGCCTAACAATTCTAGATAAAGAAACTAAATTTCTAAAATTTATATGAACATATCATGATGCATTATCAATATCTATCAAATGAATCATCTCTAGGTGTAGGTGATAAGTATCCTCTATTGTCACTTTAAGACGATTATATGTAACAATGAATCTTTAATGCTCTTGTAAAATCGAAGTTAAAAGGAATTTAATTATTAACACAAGTTGAAGTACCAAAGTCAATCCACCAAATAACGAAAAAAACTTTTGTAAAATTTGATTTAAGATATACAAATGTTAGATTTATATATTTCTTTCTAAACTAAATCGTGTAGCCTTTCTTCATATGACATTTCTTACCCTAAAAGTAGTATTTTTATAGCACCTAAGGTTTTCGAACATACAACACACCTAGTATGTGTTGGCTTTTCTACAGAATTTCAAGGAGAAAGGAAAGAGAATAGTAGAGAACACCAGGAGTACTTTCAATCTGCAGTCTACAGTGCGCAGTGCCTTGGAATGATTCAAAAGTACCTATTTATATTGATTAAAAGATATAATACAGATTTTTTAAAATACTAAAAAATATATTTCATCTTAATAAATCTCACCCCCATCTAAACTAATCTCATCCTTATCTAAACTAGATTTAGATTTAAATCTTTATCTACTTAATTACTTAAATTAATCTTAATTACTTGAGTTATTTCCAACATACCCCCTTAATTCAAGTAGTTATAATTTAAAATTATTATTAAAGAAATATTTTTTTTAAATTTTTTTTAAAAAAGTCGACAAGTTGATCTTCGTTGTTTTAGTGGGTGTCTTATGTTTTTCTCTTTCCATAGATCTTTGAGAACTTCTGACATGAATTCTTTTATCCTTTCTCTTAGGCTTATACTTGGTATTTTTCTCTTTGGTATCCATCTTTGATGATCTGATGGAGGCTCTGTATTTGTAGGATCTAATCCCTTTGAATACAAAAACTTTCTCTTTCTTTTCTTTCTCTTAGCTTTCTTCACATCATCAGAAACTTCTACCGTCCCTGTTTGTGTACCTTTGTTATTATTCTTGGAGTTTAAGGTCTTATCTTTTTTTTGTACATGTGTATCACCAACATCATGACCTGCACCATCTGAGATAGTTTGTATAGATCCGTATAAATTTAGATGATCATAATTTTTATGTCATAATATTGATTCATCAGTAGGAGTAGCAAAATCTGAAAATAATAAGGAAAACACTTTATTTTTTGTCATCTTTGCAGTTGCTATCAATTTTTTAATTTTCTTATCATAAATCAAGTATTTTTTATCATAAAAAAAGAACATAATATCTTTTTTTCATTAGTTATCATATACTAATAAGATTTTATTTTAAATCAGGAATAAAAAATATATCATCAATAACTTTTTTATCAGATTTGGTCTTCACAACAACTATTCCTTTTCCTTTGACCTGAACCTTGTTATCATTTTCTATCTGTACAATAGATCTGACTGAATCATCAAACCTTTGAAACAAACTTTTATCCCTATCATAAGTACTGCATCAACTATCCAAAAACCAAACATATCTAAAATATTCTTCATCGGATGCGATAAAGAAAATATTATCTTCATCTCTTTTATCATCATTATTTTTCTCATGATAGTTTGTTTAATTTTTGTTCCAATAGTCTTTTTCAAGATGACTATATTTTTTACAGTAAGAATATATAGGAATATTTGGATTTTTATTTTTGTACCAGCAATCTCTTTCAATATCCTCTATTTTTTGTAGCAAAAACATTATCAAGTTTATTTATTACCTTCATTTGATTAGTCTCATCCTCTGCTATTCTGATCTCTCCCTTAAGAACTGGTTTCTGAATTTTTCTTCTATTCTTTTTTATGATCTATCTTCATTTGAAGAGTAGATCTGTTCACTTTTTGTTCATGAACTAAAAGAGAGCTCATTAATTTATCAATAGATAATATACTTGTATCCTTAGCTTCTTCTATAGCAGTAGAGATCATATCAAATTTTGGAGATAAACTTCATAAATTTTTTTCTACTACAGTTTGATCTTTTATATTTTCACCATAAGATCTCATTTGATTCACAATAGAAGAAACTTTTAATAAGAAATCAGTAATAGATTCAAAAAATTTCATCATAAGATTTTCAAATTCACGTTAAAGAATTTGAAGCTTTAAAATTTTTACATTTTTTGTGCCTCCAAACACACTTTTTATTATCTTCGAAGCTTCTTTTGATGCTGATGTCATCATGGTTCTGGGAAATAGGGAATCATCTATTGATTGTTGTAGCATGTAAAGGGTTCTTGCATCTTTATGTATATTTTCTTTCATCTGATTTTTTTGATCTTTTGTAATTCTAGGATCCTGTAGATCATACTGAACAAAACCATCTTTTACCAAATTCCATAATCCATGTGAAATAAATAAAGTTTTCATCTTAATAGCTCAAAATTAATAATTATCATATTTAAAAATAGAGAATAGTAGATAACACCAAGAGTACTTTTAATCTACATTCTACAGTGCGCAGTGCCTTGGAATGATCCAAGAGCAACTATTTATATTGATTAAAAGATAGAATATAGATTTTTTCGAATACTGAAAAATCTATCACATTTTAATAAATCTCACCCTCATCTAAACTAATCTCATTCTCATCTAAATCTTTATCTAATCCTAATTTTTTAACTTAATCTTAAATACTTGAATTATTTTCAACAGTATGTCAATATGAGTGCAAATAACATACATATTTTATCATCATTTAAAGATATATTTCATGAAATCTATGCCTTATAAATATAATATATGATAAACTCATGCTATCAGTGTTTAAAGTAGCATACATGCTTTCAAAAATGTTATGCACAAAGTTGTAGAAAATATTATTTGAAGTATATATAAGCAGTAATACCTATTTTTATTTTCAAAATGGTTACAATGCAAAGGTATAGTCCTTCGGCCCTCTCTCTATTTTCTCTTATTCTCCTCCCTAAACCAAATAAGGGCATGACTTCTTTTCCTAATTTTTCACCCAAGTTTTTCAACCTTCTCTTTACTGAAGCCCAAGGACCCCGGTAAGGAACCCTAATCCTTCTATAGCTATACATGGGGTTTCAATTTGGTAGCTTGTGGATTGTTATTTTTATATATTTTGTATGATTATACTAGGATTCTATGGCTTCTTGAAAAACTTTAGTCTTTATAAATTTATCAATCTAAGGTATGCATAATCCCTTATTTCTATTAGAGGGTTCTATTATTGCTATGAGAGGGTTCCATACAGATATAATTAACTACTTGCTTTGATATGTATTAAAAGACTCTCTTAAGGTTTTGTAGTCTTTGGAATCAAGTGAGTAATACCTTTGTGTTACGATCGAGTTGACAATAAGGGGGGGTGGTTGAATTAGTGCTAAGTGAAAAACTTCGGTTTGAAAAATTTTCGTTCGAAGAAAACAGATATTGAAAGTGCTTTAATTTGGAACTAATTAATAAGCAATTAAATCCAAGGACAATAGTAATGAAAGGCTAGATCCATAGTATATTTTTATAGTGGTTCAGTCCCCTTGACCTAGGTCCACTCTCGATTCCTCTTCACACGAGGCAACCGGCTTCCACTCCTAATCTTTTTCAACGGGCGAAGATCAAACACCCCTTAAGGAGATAAAAAACTTTGGTTTGAAAATTTTTCATTTGAAGAAACCCGATATTGGAAGTGCTTTAACCTGGAACTAGTTAATAAATAATTAAATCCAAGAGCAATAGTAATGAAAGGCAAGAAAGAGACGAACACTAGATTTTTATAATGGTTCGGTCCCCTTGACCTATGTCCACTCCCGATTCTTCTTCACACGAGGTCACCAGCTTCCACTACTAATCTTTTTCAATAGGCAAAGATCAAACACCCCTTACAACTCTTTTCTCCTTTTCTCAGGCTTAGGAGACAACTCTTATAATTTTTCAGCCCTCCCTTAAATGTAAATTTCACTCGGAGAAGAGGGAGGAACTCTCACACAATTTCAAAAGTATTTTTCTAAGTTTTTCCTTCACTTTCTTGCTATCCCAAGCAAGAAAACCTGGGTATTTATAGACCCCAATTGGATCCAAAAATTAGAGCCAAAAATTTAAACTTTCTTGAAATCTTGGGGTACGAGCGGTACTATCGCTAGCATCAGGGGTATCACCATCGAACAGAGCCCAGATTTTGGGTACTAGCGGTACTACCATCGGGAAAAGTGGTACTACCATCGACAGCCAATGGTACCACCACCCAGGTTTCTCAAAAAAATACTTTTCATACCTGAGTTATACCTTCTTTTGACCTAGCTATACCTCCTTCCAGGTCATCAAACTAAGCTCTCTAATGAGCTCAAATTAGCTCTTAATTGGACCAGTTGGCCCCTAAACGAGTTAGTAGGATTTCTCCAAAACTAACCCAAAGACCCTAACTATGATAATTAAGACAAAGAATTACAAGCAAACAATCTTCGTTGTCCGGCATGTCAATTTGTTCACTCAAACTTTCGGCAAACTCCTAGCAACCTTCCGACGAACTCCTGGTGAGCTCTTGCCGCATCGTCCGAAGCTTCGGCGTATCCCTGATTCTTCCGGCCCGATGTCCGATCTTTGACTCCGGCCTAATGTTCGATTATTCTTTAATTATTTTTACTTTTTCAAGATCATAGTTAGTCCTGCATCACTTTTCTCAACACATAGATTAGATCATAAGTTTATCAATTGATTTTATCATTAAAATATAAGATTTGTACATCGAGATATGACATTTAGAAGTTCAAACAGCCTTAACCTAATTTCACCAAAATATAATAAGTGATGATAGTTAAATTAGTTAGATAGTTTGACCTCCAAATGATTCTATTTTGAGCTATAATTTTGTATATATCTAGTTTTTGTGTCTCTTGAGTTCTATAAAATTCCAGGACAATATATGATAGTTCGGTCAGCAATATCAATGAAGTAAAATTGTTTTGTAGAATCGTTTAGTTGTTGGATTTGGTAGTAACTAGGTCATTTGACTATAAGTTGAATTTATGGTAAAATAGTGATGGACTTCACATGAATTTGTAGGTTGCATATAGTCTAATTCAATAGACATTCTACAAAAAATTTACTAACAATTATTGGTTATATTAGGAGTTATAAGAGATTTAAGATATAAAGTACTTAATTTGGGCAAATCATGACACTAATTATAAGCCTGATGCTAATGCATGCATTGCATCAGAAGAAAAATATATGAATTATGATGAAAGTACATGACATGCATGCATGTATTATGATGTACGGTGTAGAAGTGTATAAATATATTGTGATATGCGATCTGATAGTATACAAAATGTTATGACATACGATACATATATATGTTGACATATAATGTGAGAATGCACGTATATATTATGTGCAATGTGAAAATGTATCTATATAGTACAACATGTAATATGAGAGTACATGTAAATATTATGAAATAATATAAAAGTTTCTAAATATATTATAATTATATTATAGTAACTATGAATTATCTTTACCTATGTGCATCCTAATATATTCTAAATTAGAATTTTATCTCCATAATAAGCATATATCAAGCTATGAAAGTCTACGTATATATTATAATATGTATATCTTATAATATGTGATGTTGGAGCTCATGGGCTATCTATGATTTTCTTTTATGTATACTATAACCTATTCGTCCACATATGCATTACAATTTACTTTGAATAAGACTTATATTTTCTTATTATGCATTTGTTACGTTATGATGACATTGCTAAAGAGATCATAAGAAGATGAGTATACTATGAAATATTTTATACATTTATAGATGCATGTAGTATAAGATTGCATGTAGATGTTATGATATATAATGTGAAAGTCCGGGGGTGTATTAGGAGTTTCATTTACATGTAATATGACGTACTCATGCACATGTATATTATGATTTACTCTGAATCAGAATTTTAATTCTTTCCTATGCCTCTATCATTTTACAAGGGTATAAGTTGCTATAAGAAGATGAAGTTACCATGAAAAATTTTGTGTATGAATTTCAAAAGTTATATATGATACAATGCACGCTCACTTAAATAAAATGATAGAGGCTTATTTGAGTTATCACTCATTGTTGATCTTATTTTGCAGGTAAGGATAATATTTATCTATTTATGTGATAAACAAAGGAGGTGAGTAGGTATAGGCCCATGCCACTGTAGATATAAATGATAACCTATGGATGTTTTTTATGTGTATAAATTTTGAACATGATCGCACATGTGTTTTCTTTCTGTTAGGTGTTTTTAACTATGTATATGTGACAAATATCATTATGTATAGGAAAAATAGTATCATTCTGTTTAGCAGGTTGACATGTTTCAACCTTGCCTATTGTTTAGCTATATTATTATCTATAGCATAAGTAAAAAAAAAAATTAATATCTACTTCAGTCATGCAGGCTACTATTTTACTATAAAGGCTTTTCTTTTATTAGTTTGTATAGTATTTTTAAATTCAACTGATTTACTTTGGTGGATACTAACTCTTTTATATTGTTCTCCACCCCTTAATTAATACTTATGAGATCTTTCCTATTATAGTCTTAACTTTTCCTAAATACATATACTAGTTTGTTTATTTAGGTTTTACTTATCTTTATTTATATTATAGTGAATTTTGAATGAGTCAAAATGAGAAGGAAAGAATTAAAATAAATTATATGAGAAAAATCTTATCTACATTTATGCTTAATGTTTTGAACTTTACAACTTTATTAATCTTATTGAGAATATGATCTAAAATTTCTTGAATCTCATCATATGGAGCTACGATCAATTATTTCAATAACGTATTAGCCAATAACTTATCAATTGATTTAAATTATTTTTTAATATTTTAATGTGCTAGTTATAATAATAATGAAGTATAGATGTCATTAACAATTATTATCATTATGAACATAAGACTTGACCTATTAGACATTTTTAAGTATTTGTTTTAATTATTTATTCTATAAAAATTTTCATCAGTTAAGTCTATGGCCCTTTCAAGAAGTAAGTTCAATTAAGGTCTAACACATCCATTATAAATTTCACATGCTCAAGTCATTTTAAATAAATTGATATAGAAAGTATAAAAATGCTAGGAGCATAAGAATATAATGAAGTATCATGATAATTAAATAATATAAAATTAATACCTTGAGTTTTAAAAAATATTATAAATTATTGATATCATCACTATTTTATATTTGGGTAAAATATTGATATATCTAGTATTGATAATCTAAATCTTCTAATTATTTATATCATTATAAATAATATTTTTCTTAATATCATCTAAGCCCCATTCTTTTCTATGATATTATAAATTTACTGATCCAGAACACTTTGATAACTCTAAAACCAATACAAAAATAAAAATATTTTAAGAATAATAAATATTTATTATAATTCACACCTCCTAAGTCTATTATCCTATGTCACTTTAGCAACTACTAATCAGATAAGATTTAGGGATGGAAGTTACATAAAATATTCATTAAATCTTCTTTAATATTGATTGTTCAAAAATTTATTCAATAAATATCTCTAGTAACTATTGAACACAAATTCTAATCAGCATATTAAAAGAACTCGTATAACGAGAACTGCTATGATAAAATTAAAACTCAAGTTTTATGTGAGGATAAACATTATATCATATTTTGAATCATATGCTTCTGTATTTTTATAACTATATAACTATTTAAATAATATAAATTTAAATATCACAAGCAATAAACAACCAAACATTTCATCTTTAATACCAATTTTTGCCAATATTTTATGTCATGTGACAAAATTATAAAAATTAAAATTTATATTTTTAATTCTATAAAAAATTAAATTGAATTAATCAACCTATTTAATAAGATAGCATAGAATTAGACTATCCGGATTGGGTTGCCCAAATTGGACCCAACAACCAACAGAATCAATCAGACCAATTAAAATTAGGATTCAATCAAAATCTAATTTGAGCATATTGGTAAAATTAACAAGCAAATTCATCCAGGTCAAGATTATGGTCTTTTTTTTATCAAAAGTTGAAGTTCCCCACCCATCCATACCACAACTAATTCCTTACAATCACCAGCACATCATCGTTTGGGTTACCTCTCTAGTGCATGGTTTCCCATAGTTCCACTGGCCAGCTTCCTTGTGCCGCACACAGTCACCACCGCTCCTCTTTGATAGCAGATATGATTTAGATATGATTTTTCCAACTAAACGAGGAAATCTCATGAATTTGTTGAGAACCTCTTCACATGTATAAATAGATGATGAAACAAGAAATTTATATCGAGCTTTTCATTATTACTTTATGTTTTAATATGGTATCAGAGTCATTCTCTCTTTAAGATAGATTATCTTTTTCTTTTGTTGTCCAACGATGGCTTCTCCTCCTCCTATAACCACCACAGTAGGTCTTGTGGACTTCCTCACTTAAAACTCAGTGAGCTTCCCCTACAACCAAGTCGGGCCTTCCTGCTGTCGGTTCGGCGGCTCTTCCTCCTCCTCTATCGACACTAAAACCGACGAAGACTACTTCCTGATGACATAACTTTGATATGTCATTCCCTTAGTGACGAGAAAGTCCTCGTCCACACTCTTAATGGCCTAGGCCATGCACTTCGAGCCCGAGACTCCCTAATCTCACTCGAAGAACTTTATGATAAGCTGATTGACTATGAGATATTTGAAGCGTGAAGACAGGTTGTCAAGATCACCCATCACTACTCGGTTCAATTAGAAATTCAAAAGGAAAAGCAACAAGTATAATAAGAACTTCCTAAAAAGGTGTGGCTAAACTGTCTCCCGACCTTTTCTCCTCCACATCCTCAACACTTCAACCATCCTCAAGGCAGTACCTTCCAGCTATGATATCCTACCCACACGCACCAGCAACAAGTCATCTGTTAGTTGTGTGATAAAGTTGACCACTTTACAAAAGTATGTTGGTCCCGACCTTGACTTTCTACTCTGTCAAATTGGTCTTAGGCGAATGTCATGACTACTCCAACTATGAGTCAATCAAATTGGATTGTGGACTCTGGTGCCTCTCATCATATTACTTCTGATCTCCAGAATCTATCCATCTACAATAATTATGATGAAAATGAAGATATCGTCATCGGTGATGGTAAATGCATTCCTATTACTCACATTGGTTCCACAATGCTTAAATCACATACCATTACTTTTACACTTGATGATATTCTATGTGCACTACACATTAAATGAAACCTTATTTTCATTTCTCAATGTTGCAAACAAAAATAATACTTCAATTGAATTTTTTCCTGATTTTTTTCTTATTAAGGATTTGAGCACGAGGGCATCCTTGGTCTGAGGCTAGAATAAAGACAACATTTATGAGTGACCATCAGCCTTGCATCTAACTCAACCAACTACCCACTCTTCAATTGCTGCTCCGATCGACGTGTGGCATCGTCATCTTGGTCATCCCTCACTCTTTATCCAACAAAAACTACTTTCCCGCTATTCTCTTTCTACTTTTAAATCAAATAGTATTATATCTCAATGTGATGCTTGTCTTAACAATAAGAGTCATATACTATCTTTTGGAACATCCTCCATGTCCTGCTCTAAACCATTTGAAATTATTTATACTGATGTTTGGGGCCCTACTTCAACCACTTCTTTTGACAAGTTCAAATTTTATGTAATCTTTGTGGACTATTTTATCAAGTACACATGGTTATACCCTCTTCAGTATAAGTCTGAAGTTCCTACAATATTTTTTAACTTTAGAAAATTGGTCGAGAACTTCTTTCATACTATAATTAAAATAGTCTACTATGATAATGTGGGTAAATATCAAACCCTTACATCCTACTTGTTAGCTTATGGCATTCAACACCTCAAGTCACCCACATAGACTCCTTAATTAGTTGGCTTTGTCAAACGTAAACATTAACATATAGTTGAAAATGGTTTAACACTCCATTAAGCCTCTATGCCACCAACTTTTTGGTCAGTAGCTTTTCAAACTACAGTCTACCTCATTAATTGTATGCCCACTCCAGTTTTGTAATCAATCACCATTTGAAAAATTATTTCATAAATATCCAAATATTCAATAACTTAAAGTATTTGGATGTTTGTGTTATCCGTGGTTACGTCCCTATGTCTCACACAAGATGCAATTTAGATCTCAACCCTCTATTTTCAACGGGTACTCTCTTGACCATAATGTCTTTCATTGTTATGACCCTCATACTAATAAAGTCTTTATTTCATGTGATGTCATTTTCGTGGAGTTTATCTTTCCCTTTAACAACCATAAGTCTCCTGTTGTATGTCCACCTCTAATACCCATGCAGCATTGTAATACACCTCTGACCCCATCGATCGAACCTCCAAACCCACCTCCTAATCATTTTTCTTTGGATCCACACTCTTTTGTTACTTCTGTTTCGTAACTCCTCTCTCCCTCTGCCTCGGTGCCCCTGACGTCCCTCAATGTGACTCAAACTGTGATGACCCACCATCTAATAATGTCATAGCTCCTAGGCATCCGATGCAAACTCGCTCTAAAAGTGGTGTTTTTAAACCACATTGTGTTCTTGATTTGTATGTTAATACAAAGTCTTCGCTCGATTCTTTTGAATCCACCTCATTCACTCAAGCCCAAAAATCTCCCAGTTGGCGTAAAGCCATGTCCGAGGAATATGATGCTCACTTTAATACTCTACATGGACCCTTATTCCCTTTCATCCAACACAAAATATCACCAAGTGTAAGTGGGTCTTTCAAATTAAGCGAAACTCTGACAGTTCAATTACTCAATATAAAGCTCACCTCATGGCCAAAAGGTTTCATCAACAGCCTGGAGTTGATTTCACAAAAAACATTCAATCTCGTTCTTAAATCCACCACAATCTGACTTATCCTGAGTTTGGTCATCTCGAAAGGGTGGTGCTTACAGCAATTAGACGTTAACAATACATTTTTATAAAGGACTCTCACTGAAGATGTCTTTATGGAGCAACCTCCTGGCTTTATTCATTCTCAGTATCCACCATGTCTGTAAACTCCAAAAATTCATTTATGGACTTCGTCAGGCTCCACGAGCCTAGTATACTGAACTTGACATATTCTTGACTTATATTTGCTTTATCAACTCTAAGTCTGATACCTCGCTATTTTTAAGATAACAACTCTAAGTCTGATACCTCTGCATTTGTAGGATTGAATCCCTTTGTATGCGAAAGCTTCATTTTTCTTTTCTTTCTCTTGACTTTCTTCACATCATTAGAAACTTCTACCAACTCTGTATCTGTACTTTCATTGTTGTCCTTTGAGTCTAGAGCTTCACCTCTTTTCTGTATATGTGTGTCATCAACATTACGACCTGCATCATCTGAGATAGTTTGCATAGATCCACAGAATTTTAAATGATCATAACTATTTTTCCATAATGTTGATTCTTCGGTAGGAGTAGCAAAATCCGAAAATAATAAGACAAACATTTTATTTTTCGTCATCCTTATAGTTGCTATCAATTTATCAATTTTTTTTTATCATAAATCAGACATTTTTCTTTATCAAAAGTAACATAATATCATTTTCTCATTAGTTGTCCTATACTAATAAGATTTTATTTTAAATCAGGAATAAATAACACATCATCAATAATTTTGTTACCAGACTTTGTGTTCATAGCAACTGTTCATTTTCCTTTTACTTGAGCCTTTTTATCATTTTCCATCTGCACAGTAGATCTGACCGAATCATCAAGTTTTTGAAACAAACTTTTATCCCCTGTCATATGATCACTACATCCACTATCTAAAAACCAAACAAATCTAGAATATTTTTCATCAGATGTTATAAACAAAATATTTTCTTCATATCTTTTGTCATCATTATTTTTCTCATGATAATTTGTTTGATTTTTGTTCTAACAATCTTTTTCAAAATGTCCATATTTTTCACAATAAGAACATAGAGGAACATTTGGATTTTTATTTTTGTACCAACAATCCTTTTCAATATGCCCTATTTTTTTGCAACAAAAATATTTTCGAGTTTCTTTGTTACCTTCGTTTGGTCGGCCTCGTCCTTTGTCCTTTTGATCTCTCCCTTGAGATCTGATTTCTGAATTCTCTTTTTGATCCTTCTTCTAATCTATCTTCATTTGAAGAACATGTTCCAAAGTTTCATCTGAAGATCTGTTCACTTTTTGTTCATGGACTAAAAGAGATCCCATTAATTCATTAATAGATAATGTACTTGTATCTTTAGATTCTTTTATAACAGTAGAGATCATATCAAATTTTGAACATAAACTTCGTAAAAAAATTTCTACTATAGTTTGATCTTTTAGATTTTCACCAGAATATCTCATTTGATTCACAATAGAAGAAACTTTTAAGAAGAAATAAGTAACAAATTCTGAATATTTCATCATAAGTGTTTCAAATTCACGACGAAGAATTTGAAGCTTTGAAATTTTTACCTTCTCTGTGCCTCCAAAGATATTTTTTAGTATATTCCAAGCTTCTGTTGATGTTGATGCCATCATGATTCGAGAAAATAATGAATCATCTATTGTTTGTTGTAGCATATAGAGGGCTTTTGCATCTCTTTGCATATTTTCATTCATCTGATCCTTTTGATCCTTAGTAGTCTTAGGATCCTGCAGATCATACTCAATAAAACTATTTTCTACCAACTTCCACAATCCTTGTGAAACATGGAGAGTATTCATTTTAATAGCCCAAAAATGATAATTATCACCTTTAAGGATAGGAAGAAGTTGATTAGGAACACTTACTGTAATACTCCTTTTAAATTTTTCTGAACCAGGCTCTGATACCACTGTTGGCTTTTCTGTAGAACTTCATGGAGAAGGAAAAGAGAATAGTAGAAGACACCAAGAGTACTTTCAATCAATAGTCTGCAGTGCTCTGGAATGAACCAAGAGTACTTATTTATAATGATTAAAAGATAGAATACAGATATTTTAAAATAATAAAAAATCTATCATATCTAAATAAATCTTATCTTTATCTAAACTGATCTCATCATCATCTTAACTACTTAGATTATTTCCAACATTCATGACCTTCTTTACCTCATCATACAACACCAGTATAGCAGCTGCACCAGTACTCCTGAACATGTTAGAGATTGCTCCACGGTAAAATGAAGTTAGACCCCCAAACCTATAAATCTTCCTCCAACAGTCTAGAGTGCTATGATACATTGGTTTCTCCAATCCAGATTGCATCATCAACCTCCTCCTTGTGGTATCAAGTGGATACGATACGAGACCTGCCATCATCGTTACAGCTTGAGCTGTCACCCATCGTTTCCACAAGGCAGAATCTTCTGGGACGAGGAAATCCTTGGCCGTGTCAAAACCACCAAAGTATAGTCCCCGATGGACAATCATTCCATGGATTGAGGCAGGTAGGCCTCTGTAGATGCCTCGGATGCCATCTTTCTTGTAGATGGTTTGGAGGAAATGGGAAATGCCTCTAAATTGCCGGGAGTCGGTCCTGCCAACATCAGCTGCAAGCCGGGTATGAGCTACGTCCAGTGGGTAGATGATGACCAAAGTTGTGCAGCCTGCCGCAGCCCCTGCCATGAAGTTGGAAGCTGCAATAGACACAAACTGATCTGCCTCTCTTCCTTTCAATATAGTCCTGTAAGCATCCTGAAAGAGTAATATGTTAGGAAACATGAGAAACTATCAATCAGCTGTTATATACTTTTTTTGACAATAAACCGTATATTTTAAGCTAAAGAGTACAAGAATATATGGAGAAAGAAAGTAGATGCTGCTTTGAGAACATAGAGAATGACCAAGCTCTCGTTCTTATAGAATCTATAGAACACGAAATGTGTTTTTCTGCAGCTAGATAGAATGATAGCACATGATTTCAGAATATTGCAGTCGTTAAACGTATATCACTGACTTTGAATGGTTTGTATAGAAACATACTATTTATCTTTGCATACAACCCCACTATTTGGTTCAATATCTATGGTGATACTTCAATATGAGACAATATATACACAATCTAGTATTGAAACAAAGAATAAAAAATTTCAGTTTTGTACCAGCATACTTTGGTTCAATGTGTATACTGTGTACCTCTATATCATAGAGATAAAACCCAGATTAGAATGGACCAGCCAAAATGACTAAACAAATCAATAACCAGATCATTAACTGGTCCAGTTTACTAATTAGACTATTTGAACTATTGTAATACCATCAACTCTTTATTTATTGTCAAATATATCTAAATTTTGCATGGGCATTCAAGCGTTTTAATTATAAGGATACAAGGGAAAAAAACATCGTTACTCTCTCGTCCCTTTAACATGTCTACTCTCTATCATTGCCCTAAACGTCCTCTTTCATTATATAAAATATTATCTTATGATTTTTAATTTATAATATAGAATTGTATTATTTTGGAAATTACTAAACCTGTGTTCGACCAGTTGATTGACCAGTTCAACTGGCAGCCCAAGATTTGACTGGATCGATGTCCATTTTTGTTCTGATAACTATGTTCTACATGATGGGATCGTTAAAATACCAGCAAGCACAGTCAATCACAAGTTAATGTTTGTATCCATGCTTAAACCAAACTAGCCACCTTATAAGTAATTTACAACCTATCTTGTTTATACAGAACTTCTTGACAATTATATTGGTCCTCATCTCTGGAGATTTAGCATTATATAACAATGAAAACTTATAAATAAATACTTATCTAAGAGATGAGATATAAATATTATAACAATCAGTTTTACATCCAAAGTAGATAATATTAATATTGACTTATATGAATTTGATGAGCATACTACTATCAATTTCAGCTTAGACATTTTGGTCAGTAGTTTGGACCAAACGAAGTTGATAAGCTAGTTAGTCCATCAAGCTCGAGTCGTGACATTTAGTATCAGAACCGACCTGGTATTTGGACATCGTGAGGGGACTCGAGTAGGAAAGAACTACTCGTGGATGAATTTAGAGGAATCGTCACAGCGTGGAGCCACCACTTGGCTACGCTTTATATGCATCATGCTAGGGTTTGATCTAGGTTATGTTGAGCCTTGACGAGGGCGCCAAGCTATTAATTGGGACATATTGTAACACCCTCGATTAGTCTCACATCGAAAGTGGGTAAGATTACGATTGAGTTATAAAGGTCTGATGAGCATACTATTACTATTACTATCAACTTCAGCTTAAGCATTTTGATTAGTAGCTTAGGCCAAACGAAATTGATAGATCAATTAGCCCATCAAGCCTAAGTTGTGACAAATATGGCAATGGGAGATTCCTAAAGTGGCTCCAAAGGGACAAAAAGAACACAAAAGTTTCCTGATCAATAATTATAGTCTCCAAATAAACTAGCTGCTATCTTACAAGCCCAAATTCAATAATGGTATCTCATTTTCATCTCTCAGTCAGATGAAGTGTAGGTGTGGTCCTTTTTTTTTGGGCAATAGAGGAAGAACGGGGAATGCCCAGGTAAATCTCATCTGTCAAATAACAACCGAACATGTACAAACTTTCAACTCCTTTTTTCTCTTGCTCTGACTCTCATAATGTTTTTTTAATTCCCTATGCTCGACATCTCCATGTGAAATCTGATGCTTAAGTTAGATGAAGTCGGAGCTCAAGAAGAATAGAGAATGGAGTCTGACCTTTGTTCTTTATTCCACCTCCTTTGACTAGTGTCTCGGTCGTCTCCAGTCCCCTCCAACGTCATTTTGCCTCGTTCATCCCCAATCACCCTTGGGTCATCCGCAATTGAGTCTTTATTTATTCCTTCCTTTCCTTCTACCACTCTCTCTTATTTCTCGACCTTTCTTTCCCATGTCTCATGTGTACTCCTCCCCCTCTAGCAGTGAATGGAATGCGGGTAGGTGCGCCCCCTCTGGGTCTTCATCCTCTTTGGATGAGAAGGCCTCCAACGCTTTGGAGGCAATGCTCCGAGAGCATGTTAAGGACTTGATCATAACCGAGTCCTTTTTGTCAATGATTAGGTCTAGGTATCATATCTCCCCCGAGTATGACCTACGTATCCTAGAAGTCGGCCAAAGGCCCTTTGATCTGTTTCCAAATGGATTCGGCCTATCGATCGCCGCCTTCGAGGCGAGGTTGAGGCTTCCCCTGCACCCCTTGGTGGTGTCATGCCTCCAATATTGGATGATTTCTCCCTCCCATATAGCGCCAAACTCCTGGCGTTACCTAGTGGTTTTTGTTAGGGAGTGTCGGGCGGCTAGGATCGACACGTCACATACCCTCTTTTTGGCTTGCTTTCGCCTTGGCAAAAGTTAGGGCAGCTATTATTTGATCACGAGGAGCGGCTTCAAAGTCAGTGGCGCCCCATTAAACAACAAGGGGTGGAAGTCGCACTTATTTTCTATTAGTACCTTCAGAGGGTGGGGTTTTGGCCTGAAGTGGATAGGCCAAGACGTCGACAACTCCCCTCCCCTTCTATCAAAGGAAGAGGTGGAGCAAGTGGTGCATCTTAGGGGGATCCTCTCCTCCAAAGCCATCAAATCGATGAGCGAGGACTGGCTGATGGAGGCGGGCCTCAGTCCGGCCCCTAGGGGTATTACTCATATGGTCTTCGCCACTTGTTGGCCTTCTTTTATTTTTCTCACCATTGTTTTTGGATGGATGCTAATGAATGTCTGTGCTTTACAGGAATTAACCTCAAGGGGATGAAGCAAATGTTTGCGGGCCAGGTCCCATGTCCAGGATCCTCCCCGTAGCGTGCTGCCCCTATCGCACAACTGAGCGTCTTTACTGATGAGACCGAGTGACCATCGAAGAAAATGAAGGTGTTGACCCACAAGCCACCTTATAATGCCACCCCGGATGCTTCTACTACAATTGTCCTCCACAAGGAGGCCCCCACCATAGCTGCCTCCCGCGAAGAGGCTCCCGCTCCAATTGCCCCCCACAAAGAGGCTCCTCTAGAAGTTCCACACCGGGAGGGGAGCAGTAGGCATCGTGATAAGGCAGTGCCAAGACCCCGATCCATCAGGGACCTCTTCAGGGTCAGGGCTCGGGGAGGGATGAGCCCTTCCTCGCCTAGGAAATGGTGGACCTCCCAAAGTCGTCAAGGGAGGAGCCACTTAAAGCTAGGTGGGCCATGCTAACTCCCAAGAATCTAGTGTGGATGGATGGGTCCGATGCCCAACTATTCTGTCGGGGCTCCTTTGCCCCCCTCTCGCAAAGGAGATCTACACCACTCCCTCAAAGGCACTGCTCGACAACATAGTGAAAAACATTGTCATAATTAGTCATCTTTCTCAAGTTTTCTTCTTTGTACCTTTGTTCGACCTTGGTCTGACGTGGTGCTCTTGCAACACCATCATTTCTCCTTGGGGTTGACCAATAGGGTGCATGACTCCAGGAGAGTTATTGATGAGCTCTCCCTAATAATTGATGGGTTGAGGTCCGGAAGCTCAAGGAAGAGGCGGGCCTAGTAGTGGTGGTGACTACCGAGTCAGTGAGGTGACCTAGCAGCTAAAGGAGCTCAAGTCCTAGCTCGGGGAGTCCCATTGCTCGGATAAGGAGGCCCAAGGGCGAATCCAAGTTCTGGAGGCTTAGCTTCAAGGCTTGGGGGCTGATCTGGACGTTGCCCAAACCAAATCTTGAGAAGCCGAGCAGACCCTAGCGACGGTCCGATCGACATTCAGGAAGGTCGAGAGCTCCCTGGCCGAGGAGCAATGTGCCAATGGAGGAGGAGGTTCCCTTCGACAACAATGATGCTCCAACAGCCTAAAGGTCCCTCGGAAGTCACCATCGATTTTGTTTCTTTCCTCTCTCCTTTTTTTATAGTCGGCTTGGTTGGGGTTGACATCATACAATCCCGACCATAAAGTGTACTTTATTCTTCATCAACGAAAGCTTCCTTTTGCAATCTCCATCTTTTGTTGTCTATTGTTTGCCGAGTACTCTTTTTGTCGATGGGCTACAAGATTGGGAGGTGATTGACATGCTCCGAGATAAGGATGCGAGACTGGACTAGTTCGACATCCCACCTGAGGAAGTTCAGTCTCTCAACTCTTCTGAAGAAGACAAGTTGTGTCTTGGGATGTATTTTGCCTCTAGTCTAAGCTTGTATCGAGTTATACAGTCTCAACCGAGTGAATGATTTAATCTTTTTTCCTTTGATAAAAAAGGCTTCTTCCCTTTGGACTAATTGTCTACCTAATTAATGAAGCTCTTTCCTCACAGGTCGATCAACTACTTGTGTTTCTTCTCCACAAATCTCATAAAGGCTCGTCGGTAGGTCCGATGAAGTCGGGTTGTTAGAGTCTCGGTTCAAACGTATAACTTCTTTAAGTTGGATACATGCCTTGTTCTGGGGAGCTGGACTCCTTATGTAGTTAGGTGATAGGTCCCATCACGGATCACATCGATGACGTGATAAGGTCCCTACCAAGTCGGGACCAGCTTTCCTCGGGAGCGGGTCGAGTCACTGACCTCGGCCTTTCGTAATACTAAGCCCCTAACGTTGATTGGCTGAGGATGGATCTTTCAATTGTATAGCCTTGCAATGACATTCTTATGTACTAGGGCCCGCAAGTGTGCTTTGGCTCTTCGCTCCTCAATAAGGTCGAGATTCGTTTGGAGCCCATCCTCTGAGATGCTTTCTTTGTAGCTCTCAACCTGGAGGGTTGGGAAGACCACTTCGGGCGGTAATACTGCCTCAGTGCCGAATGCCAAGCTATAGGGGGATTCGCCCATGGTGGTCTTCGGCATGGTTTGGGACGCTCACAAGATGCTCAGGAGCTCTCAAGCCATGTCCCTTGCCCTTCACCGACCCTTTTCTTAAAGCCTTCGAGTATCGTTTGGTTAGTTACCTCAGCTAGGCCATTGGTTTGAGGATGCGAACCAACCTGAACATTAGATGGATTTCGTAAGCCCTATAGAATTCCTTGAACCTTGCATATTGAACTAGGTCTCATTATTGGTGATGATGGCCTTCGGGATGTTGAACCAAGTGATAAAGCTTTTCCACACAAACTTTTCAACTTGCTTTTCTGTTATGGATGCCAAGGGTTCAGCCTCAATCCACTTAGTGAAGTAGTCCACGACAACTATGATGAACCTTCACTATCCCAAGGCTGGGGAAAAGGGACCGAGGAGGTCCATCCCCCATTGTGCAAAGGGCCATGTACAATTGATTGGTGTTAGGGGGACCGCTAGTTGATGTTGCACTCAAGCATGCCTGTGGCACTGTGGGCATTGTTGCACATAGGCCAAAGCATCTCGATGCATGGACGGCCAAGAATAGCTCTACCTGAGGACTTTGAATGTCAGGGTTCGACCACCGATGTGTTCTCCGCATATGCCTTCATGGATCTCAACCAGCACGATTTTTGCTTCTACGGATGTGAGGCACCAAAGGAGGGGCAGCCCAATGACCTGTGGTAGAGTCAGCCACTGACTTTGCAATACGGGGCCTGTGTGCACCTCATCCGCCAGGCATCAATTAGGTCGACTGGTAGTGTCCCATCCTTCTTGTATCAGAGGATCTGCTCCATCCAATTAGACATGACTTTGGCAATAGCTGTGTCTTGGGTTGCGATATATCGATCCCTCTACGTCCGACAGGCGCTCCCCAACTCCTTGCATCAAAGCCATCTTGACTAGTGCGTTCTCCACTTGGGGAACCCTGGTCATGAAAAGCACTAGAAATTATTGATTAGCTGGTCAAGTACTTTGCCATGGTCGGATTCGGAGCCTCATAGTCTTCGTTGATGTGGCCGACCACCAATTGGGAGTTGCTGTAGACCCTAAGCTCCTTCACGTGCAATTCTGAGGCCAGGCTTAGCCCGAACAATGAGGCTTCGTACTCAGCCTCATTGTTAGTGGATTTGAACTCGAAGCGTAGTGCATGTTTGTATAACTGATTATTGGGTCCCTTCAAGACAAGTCCTACTCCTCTTTCGATGTTGGCTGAATCGTTGACAAATAAGGTCCACTCTTGTGTCGTACTCCCGAGAGGGTTGTTTGAGGTGGGGGTCAATTCGAAAATGAAATCTGCAAGCGCCTGCGCTTTAATGGCTATCCTCGGGATGTACTGAACAATGAATTCCCCTAGCTCGACCGGCCACTAGAGCATTCGACCCGATGCATCAAAGTTAGAAAGAATTTAGAGGAGGGGCTGGTGAGTTACCACCCTTATGGTATGGGCCTAGAAGTAGGGGTGCAGTTTCCTGGCTGCTTGGATTAAGGCTAGCACCAACTTCTAGAATAGGGGGATATCATTCCTCGGGTTTGTTCAGGACGTGGTCGGAATAGTAGATGAGCCACTGTGTGTCTAATTCTTTCTGAACCATAATCGAACAAGCAGCATGCTCAAAGGCGGCCAGGTAGAGGCTGAGTGGTTCGCCCGGGCTTACTGAGGTGAGTTGCGACAGTTGGGCAAGGTGTTCCTTCAACTTCTTGAAGGCTTCTTAACACTCGAAGTTCAATTAGAAATCTTTGGCACATTTCAATGTGTAAAAGAAGGGGAGGCACATTTATCCCTTGACCGAGATAAGAACCGATTGATGGCGGATAACCTTCTTATGAGTCATTGTGTCTTTTTGATTGTCCAAGGAGGTTGCATCTTGGTTATAGCTTGGATCTTCTCCAGATTTGCATCTATCCCCCTTTGGTGAATGATGAAGCCAAGGACACCAAAGACACACTTAGCAGGGTTAAGGCGCATTCCGAACCTTCTGAACGTTTGAAATGTCTCAATGAGGTCCTCTAGGTGAGTCTCAGCAATTTTGCTCTTCACGATCATGTTGTCGACATATACCTCCATATTCCTCGCGATTTGATGTCTAAACATCTGGTTCACCATCCTTTGGTACATCGCCTCGGCATTCTTCAGGCTGAATGGCATAACCTTGTAATAGTAAATTTCTCTATCAGTGATGAAGGCGGTGTGCTCTTGGTCCTTAGGAGTCATGCAGATTTGATTATAGCCCGAGAAGGCATCCAAAAGTGAGAAGTTTATGCCTTAAAGTTTGGTCGAGTAATTGGTTGACTATAAACCCTGCCTCCATCAGCTGGTCCACTTCATCGTTGATTATCTTCTATAGGTCCGAAGCAAACTTTCGAGGACTTTGCTTCACCGATCGTGCTTCGAAAAGGATATTAAGATGATGTTGTGTGACCTTGGGGTTGATGCCTGGCATGTCCTTAGGTTACGAGGTTAAAACATCAATGTTCTTCATCAGAAAACTAATAAGCTGAACCTAGTCCTTTTCCGGGAGCATGGACCCAATCTTTATGACCCAATCAAGCTGTGCTTGTCGAGGGGGATTTCCAATACCCGCTCCATGGGCTCTGGCCAGCGTGGGGTCTCGGACGTCTCTTGGGGGTCGACCAAATGGCAGCCGTAAGGTGGCTACAATCACTCTACCTCCTTCGGGATTGAATGATACGGATCAGGCTTCAACCTTTTGGGCAGTGTGATAGTGGTTAGGTAGCATTGCCTAGAATCTCGAAGGTTGCTTCTCACTTCTTTGATCCCTGCTCGGGTCGGGTACTTCATCACCCAATGGTAGGTGGAGACGATTGCCCTCAACTTGTTGAGGATGGACAGGCCGAGAACGACATTGTACATTTACGGGAGGTTGACTATCATGATCTTGGACCTTGGTGCTGGTTACAAGTGCCCTATAAGCCAATCACGTGAGTGATGGCACGTGTGACACGTTGCATAATCTTTTTGCTTATGATTATTATTGGCATATTCTTACATTATATTATATGTTGCATATATATATTATGATATCCTTGGTTCGTGCAATGGGAATCAGATCGTGATGAGATCCTAATAATAAGATTGATTCATCTTTAAATATAGATCCTAAATAATCTCGGTCATAGGTTACTCGAGAGGAACATCGAGATAACCGGATAGACCGGTATACTATATACCCATCCATATGATGGAGGTGACTGATCTCATAGCCATTTGTGTGGAGACACAAAGGATACAGTACAAGTGCTCATTGGAGAATAAGTTTACTTATTGATCAGCTTATAGAATGTTGTATGGTTAATGATATCTAATGTCAGAAAGTGATTCCATAGTCCCAGTTGTGTGTCTGGTCCTTAAACTTGAGACACCAAGGATGTCTTGTATGTCTTGTATCAACAAAGGATCATCCATTCTTGGTATCATGAGAGAAATATTTTATGTGTGCTTGCTTAGACAAATCTTTAGCTAGGGTCATTCGGATTGAGAGGGAAGGTGTTCTCCAAGAGAATTCGATTAGAGTAAGACTCAGACGGATTTCGTATATGACCTGACAGTACTATGTCCAATATATGGTCTCTGGGATATTAGTTAGATAAGGGACTATAGATACATGGTAAATGTGGACATTCAGGTCTGACGGATTTGATCTTCCTGTACCATCTAGGGACTATGGCGCAATGGCCTAGTACGTCCATAGTCGTTGAGTTAAGTGAATTATTATGGAGATAATAATTCACTATATCATAAGGAGTTCTAATGGGAGCGACTCACGGCCAGCTCGATATCGGGCCTAGAGGGTCACACACATATGATGGATTCTTCAGCGAATAGAGGATTAGATGGAGATCCAATTAGCCCCTATTCTTATTAGATGAGACCCTATGCTGATGGGCTCCTTGCTTAAGGCCCAATTAAAGGCCTAAGAAGATTATTGGATAGAGATCCAATAATGTAAGGTTAGTGGGTTATTGGATGAAGATCTAATACCCACTAAGGCAGGACTCTATGGTTTTGGTGGCTCTCTATAAATAGGAGGGGAGACTCATGGTTGATGGGCTGTAGCCTTGGCCTCCTCCTTCTATTCTCCTCCCTCCCTCTATGCAAGAGTTGCGAGACCTGGGATTGCGACTGGAGGACTAATGTTGTAGCAATCCATCGTGTGGATTTCGCTACAGAGGAGGACGCTTGACCTCCTTCATCCTCTTCATCTGAATCTTGAAAAATAGGGATATACGTATCTCCCTAGGCAAACAATCTCTCACACGATTCGAAAAAGGTTTTTCGATTTTGTGGCTTTCCCGCGACCCAATCTTTTGCATGATGATTTGATTTATATGGGAAATCTATTTTGTTTTGATCTTTCGCTGCACATGTGATACTCCCGCTTGGTTTCCCAATAGTGATATCAGAGCCAAGGTTGTTCATGTGAAAGATTGGTTTTAAATTATGTGTAATGAGATTAAATCACGTAAAACTGTTCTACGCATTCTTGCTACGTTTTTGTAGCGAAGGCAGTGAAGAAAGGGGCAGCCACTTGTGAGCAGGCCCCCTGTTGGGGCGACCATCGACGATTAGGCCACCAGTAGGGGCGACCGATTGTGGCCAGGGCCACGTGCAAGGGCGGTCGCTCGCGGCCAGCCCGCAGCCAGGCCACGGCCAAGTTGCTATAGGGGCTGTCCGGAAGGGGGTGCTGCCCGAGGGCATGCGTCATGTGATGTGATGTAATGTGTGTATATGTGATTATTATTATTGGGGCTTGCGAGCCATCAGTTTTTGTCGTTTATTGTTGGGCATGTGTGCTTGTGATTTTTTGTAATTACACAGAGAAACGCAGTGGGAGCGTGGAAGTGACAATAGGACCCATGATGTCATGGCAGGAGGTCACAATACATGGTGATGCGGTGAAGATCCGACAGAACCGATGATAACGAGATCAACGATCACAAGGCATGGAGATGCACCAGTGCACACATAGATCCTTTTATGAGTAATTAGGCCCATTGGCTCGGGCTTAATCATATTAGGTGAAGGCTCATGAGCTCATGATTATCCGATGTGGCTTGCATATGTTATATGTGTTATACACATACTATATATATATATATATATATATATATATATATTTGTATACAATGTAGATATAAATTAAATATGTATGTATGTGACACGATATATTAGAGACCGATACAACACAAGAAACCCCTCCTACGATAATATTAAGTCGGTAAGCATGAGACAATAAGATTGACCAACGTGGCCTTCCATCGTTATAGGTATAAATTGAATCACAACATAGATTGAGTTGGTCGAGTCCCTCAAGGCTCACCTATCTACGTGATCGAGATCTTGCCTACGACATAGAGATGTCACTGGTGACCTGAGGGCATGGTATGCTTGGTCGAGTCCCTCGAGGGCATATCATCAAATCAGACTCATCTTATAACGATGGTGATAACTTAACTGAACATCATGGTTGGTCGAGTCCCTCGAGACCATGATGATTCGGAGGCCGAACATGGCGGGAATCACAAAGTGTTGTGATTGGAAAGAGTTGCCTACCATTTGGGTTTAGTGTAATTAGTCAAGTCTCTCGATATTGCATTAAAATGCCAATTGGATCTCAATCCTCACTAGGAGTCTACCAGAGACTTTCGTCGCACATGTCGAGGGTGTCACGTGATTCGCTAGAAAAATAGTAGGAGTACATTAAGATAGAAGCCAATATCTTAATTATATTTTTTTTATAAAATCTGCATGGTGTTATTAATTTACACTACATCTTATTTGTCACTTGCAAACCTCTTACATGACAAACTTGATGTCAACCGCCTCATTGGTCCAAACTACACAGATTGACTCCGTAATTTGAGAATTATTCTCATGGAAGAGAAAATCGCATACGTTCTTGATACAATTAAGGACAATTGAGGTGACTCTCCCTGAGCTCCTCAATATGTTGAGGGAAGTTGAGAGTGCCATCAAGAAAGAGAAGCCAGTTCTCTATATTGGGAGACCAAGAAGAAAAGGAAAGCCAGTAAGACCCTTAAGAATGGCAAGGGCAAAGAAAGACTAGGTAAGACAAAGGTTATCAAGAAAGACCTAACAAAGGACAAGGATAGTGCTTCCAATGCAGCCAAGATGGGCACTAGAAGAGGAACTGTAAGGACTACCTTGCAGATAAGGTGAAACAGAAGCTTGGAGAAGCTTCAGGTATATTCATGATCAGTCTCCACTTATCATATATACATGATAACACATGGGTATTGGATATCGGGAGTGCTTATCATATATGTAATTCGTTGCAGATTCTGGAAAGACCTAAACGATTGGCCAAAAGCGAGATGGACCTCAAGATGGACAATGGAGTAAGAGTTGTTGCAGTTGCTATTGGGGAGGTCACCCTACATCTGCTTGGTAGAGCTATTATAGCATTAGATGCATGCTATAATGTTCCCTCTATTATCAAAAATATTATTTTCATCTCTTGTTTGACAATTAGTTGATATAAATTAGTTTTTGAGAATAATAGTTATTCAATAATTATGGATGATGAGATCATCACTAGAGGGACCATAATAAATGGCTTATATGTGTTAGATACTTCTCTACACATCGTGAATATAAATACGTCTAAGAGGAAAAGAGATAAGGTGAATAATCCATACCTATGACATTGTAGGCTAGGTCATATACATGAGGAAATGATTCAAAAGTTGTTGAAAGATGGATACTTAGATCCAGTTGACTATGAGTCGTATGTAACTTGCGAACATTGCCTTCGTGGAAAAATGACCAACTCTCCTTTTAGTAGACTTGGAGAGAGAGAGAAAGCCACTAAGTTATTGGAACTTATATATAGTGATGTATGTTGTCCCATGTCAACTCAGGCTATAGGCGGTTACTCATACTTCATTAAATTCACTGATGATTTCTCTAGGTATGGACATGTAGACTTGATGAAGTACAAGTCCAAGGTTTTTAAGAAGTTCAGGGAATATAAGAATGAGGTAGAGAACCAGATTGGAAAGAGTATTAAGACTCTTCGATCATATCGAGGAGGAGAATACTTGAGTATGATGTTCACCTATTTTCTCAGGGACAATGGATTTCTATCCCAGTGGACACCTCCTTATACATCTCAGCTCAATAGTGTATTAGAAAGAAGGAATCACACGTTGTTAGATATGGTACGGTCCATGATGAATTCGTTGACCTACCCGTCTCATTTTGGGGATATGCCCTAGAGATAGTAGCTTACCTTCTGAACAAAGTTACATCAAAGTCGATAGTGTCTACACCATATGGATATGAAAAGGAAAGAAGCATGATCTTAAGGTGGTTAAGATTTAGGGCTATCTTGCCCATGTTAGAAGATACAACCCCGACAAGTTAGAATCAATGACGAAATAGTGCACGTTCGTGGGATACCCTCAGAAGACTTTGGCCTGAGGATCAGAAGATTTTTGTTACCAAGAGAGTTGTGTTCCTTAAGAAGGAACACATTCTTTGTGGAAATAGTGGGAGTGAGATAGAGTTAAACGAGGTTGGAGAACCTAGCTCAAGCATAATTCCAGAGTCTGAGTCTGTTTAGGTACGTAGCACATAAGTTTCAACTTTGCGTAAGTCTAGCAGAGTATCTCACCCTCTTAAAAGATATGTGAGATATATCAGTAGAGAGGACTCTTAGGATGTTGATCCTCATACCTACGAAGAGGCTATTATGAGTATAGATTCTAGGAAGTGGCAAGAAGTCATGAATTATGAGATGGATTCTATGTACTATAACAAGGTTTATAACCTTGTGGATGCACCTAAGGATATCGTACCTATCGGCTGCAAATGGATCTTCAAGAAGAAGATCAGAGTGGATGGAAAGATGGAGACCTATAAGGCAAGGCTGGTAGCTAAAGGATATCGTCAAAGGCAAGAAGTTGACTATGACAAAACATTTTCACCTGTAGCGATGCTTAAATCCATTAGAATTCTTTTGATCATTGTAACACACTATGAATATGAGATCTGGCAGATAGATGTGTAAACGATATTCCCCAATGGCAACCTCGAGAATGAGGTGTATATGATACAGCTAAAGGGATTTGTATCCAAAGAGAGTCTAGATAAAGTGTGCAAGTTGCTTAGGTCCATTTATAGATTGAAGCAAGCTTTCCGAAGTTAAAACATAAGATTTGATGAGACGATCAAATCTTATGACTTCATTAAGAACGAAGATGAGCCTTGTGTGCACAGAAAGGTAAATAGGAGTGTTATCATCTTCTTGGTGTTGTATGTAGATGACATCATAATCATTGGAAATGATGTATGAATGCTCTCCATAGTAAAGGCTTGGCTATCTAGAAACTTCTCCATGAAAGACTTAGGGGAAGCATCCTATATTTTAGGGATCCGGATCTATAGAGATAGATCCAAGAGGATTCTTAGCTTGTCCCAGTCCAGGTACATAGACTCTATTGTCAAAAGGTTTAGCATAAAGAATTCCAAGAGATGTCTCATACCAATAAGACATAGAATATTACTTTATAGGAGTATGCCCCTAAAGACTCATGAAGAAAGGATAGACATGGATAGGATACCATATGCCTCAATGATAGGGTCTATCATGTATGCTCCGCTATGTACCAGGCCTGATATAGCGCATGCTCTGGTCCAACTTTAGAACATTGGAAGGCAGTAAAGTGTATCCTTAAGTACTTGAGAAGGACTAAGGATCTTTTATTGGTATATGGAAAAGGTATCCTCCAGGTTGAGGGCTACACATACTCGAGTTGAACTCAGGATATGTTTTCACCCTACATGAAAGAGCAGTAAGTGAAAGAGTTTCAAGCAAGATACTACTGCTGACTCGACCACAAAAGCGGAGTACATTGCTGCAGCAAAAGCAGCAAAGGAAGGGGTGTGGATAAAGAAGTTCATCAGGAATTGGGAGTTGTACCGAGCAGCATGGAGCCGATTCCTTATACTACGACATTAACGGAACAATAGCTCTAATAAGGAAACTCAGGTCTCATCAGAAGTGTTCTGAGGAGGTTCCAGTTGATTAGAGAGATCATAGCACGGAAAGATATAGCAACGAAAAGAGTTTCATTGAAAGATAATGTTACAGATCCATTGAAAGATAATGTTACAGATTCATTGACAAAGCCATTGGCTCAAATTATATTTGAGTGTCACAGGAGTCTGATGGGGACAGACACATAGGTGGACTGACAATATCATGTCCAATATACGGTCTATGAGATATTAGTTGGATGAGGGATTATAGATACACGGTAATTATGGACAAACAGGTCTGATGGATTTGATCCCCCTGTACCATCTGGGGACTATGGCATAGTGGCCTAGTACATCCATAGTCGATGAGTCGAGTGAATTATTATGGAGATAATAATTCACTATATCAGAAGGAAGTCTGATGGGAGCGACTCGCGGCCAGCTTGGTATCGGGCATAGAGGGTCACACACATATAGTAGATGCTTCAGCAAATAAAGGATTGGATAGAGATCCAATTAGCCTCTATTCTCATAATATGAGATCCTACATTTGATGGCTTCTTGCATGAGGCCCAATCAGAGGTCAAAAGAGATTATTATATAAAGATCCAATAATGCAAGGTTAGTGGGCAATTGGATGGAGTTCCAATACCCACTAAGGCAAGACCCTTAGGGTTTTTGATGGCTTTCTATAAATAGGATGGGAGGCTCATAGTTGATAGGTTACATCTTTGGCCGCCCTCTCCTATTATCCTCCCTCCCTTTGCGTAAGAGTTGCGAGACCTAGGATTACGAATGGAGCATCACTGTAGTAATTTATCGTGTGGATACCTAGAGAGGAGGACGCTTGACCTCCTTCATCCTCTTTATCCGGACTTGGAAAAATAAGGATATATGATTTCCTTAGGTAAATAATCTCTCGCACAATGTGATTTTTTGATTTTGCGGCTTTCTCGTGACCCAATCTTTTGCACGACGATTTGATCTGCATGAGAAACCTGTTTTATTTTGATCTTCCACTGTGAATGTGATGCTCCCACTTAGTTTCCCAACACTTGGTTCTTGTCTGATGGTGATGGGTAGAAAGGTTGTCTCGAGAGGGGTGATGGAGTTACATTTAAACTCGGTAAGGGTGGAGGTCATTAGTGACAGGTTGGTGTGACTAACCCAAGCTTCTGAAAAGCATCAAATACAAGACGTCCGTCGAGCTTCCAGTGTCAATTATAACCCTTTTAACTCAGGCATTTGCGATGCAGACCAAAACCACCAAGGTGTGTCGTGGTCAGGGTACTTGGTTTCCCTTGCCTTAAAAAGCAATTTTGGGTTCATCTTTTTGCCTGAGGCACTTCTCCACGATGGCTCGGGCATAAGCCTTTCGACCCGCCATACTGTCTCCATCGGATATCGGTCCACCAATGATGATATTGATCCGCTTCTCTATCGAATCATGGGGGCGAGGAGAAGGCTCTCAGGGCCTCGTTACGTAACGCCCGAGGTATCCCTTACAGATGAGTTCCTCGATCGGGTTCTTGAGGCCATCACACTCCTTCGTGTCATGGTCGTAGTCTCAATGAAAATTACAATACTTTGCCCGGTCCTGGAGCTCCCATGAGGTTTTCATCGGGTTGGGCATCCTTAAGGGCCCGTTTTCTCTGATCTGGAGGAAAATTTTCATCCTAGTCGAGTTCAGGGGCGATAGAGGTGGCCTTGGGTAGGATGGTTCTAGCTGGTTGGACCGTCTCCTCGAGGACCCTAATGGTTGACCTAGGGGTTTCTCCATGTGAGGTCTCTTGTGTTCCTCCTGCTTTCCTATCACTAATGCCTCAGTGACAGTATATTGGCTGACACGTTGGAACATTTTGGGTATAATCGTCAGTGGCCTCTCGATCAACGACCAGAAGAACCTGGACGACCATAACCCCATTAAGAATGCTTGTATGATTAAAGAAGGATGAGCATCAGGGACTGCTTTGATCTTCACGGTGAAGCGAGAGACAAAGTGAGAGTGGCTCGTCGTCCATCTTACTTAAGCCGAGAACTAATGTCGTAGATGGCTTCAGTCAAGCACTGGCTAGGAATTTGAGCTCAAATTCCCTTGCTAGTTGGTCAAAGGATAAGATCGAAAAAGGCTGTAGTCGATTGTACCATATCCGGGTAGGGCGTCGGAGGGTGGTGGTGAAAGCTCAGCACATTAGAGCATCAGATGTGTCATACAGGGCCATCTAGGCTCGAAAGGTGACGACATGCTCCGTCGGGTTGAGGCTTTCGTCATAGGCCAGTAGCGTCGACAGGCGGAAGTTGGAGGGGATCGACTTGTCTTGGATTTCCTAGATGAAAGGGGATCCCCCAAGAAAGCCTTCCCCACGTTCTTCCTTTGACTTATGGAACTCTCTCTAGACTTCGTTTAGACGACGGTTGACCTAGTGTAGTTGGGTCCAGAAAGAGTCTGATGAGTCAGACGACAAAGTATTTGGCTTGAGATGACTCACGGTAGTCGATGGGGCCTCCGAAGTTCCATGTTTAGGTGTGGGTTGTCTGCCTCCAGACGACTTCATTCAATGGGCAATCATCTCAGACTTTCCTGTCAAACATAGGGGGTCCAGAGGCGCTTGGAAAAGAGTTGGTTGGGACGCTGAAGATGCCCAGAAAATAGTCGGTTGGGGCACCAGTAATGGTGCCCGTGGTGGCGCAGTCTATTGAGCAAACTAGGGGGAAGGCTTTCTCGAGGGATGAGGGGAATAATGGATTGTATCATTCGAGTCAGAGCTTGGACCTGCTATGTGAGATTAAGAAATGCTTTTGGCAAGATGATAGGGTGCCCCGCAAACCCCCCCCCCCCCCCCCCCCCCCCCCCTTGGGGGAGAGAGCCCTGGGTTGTTAAACGGCCTTCAATACTAGCTTGGTGTTTGGGATGGAGCATTCCCATCCTAGGAAGGAGGGAAAGAGAGCTATCCCTCGAGGTCAAGGGTTGAGTGTGCCATGTGAGTTTCCTCTCCGAGGTGCGCCTTGGGGTTACTCGGCTGTTGGTGCTCTTGCAATATCGGCCCTCCTTCTAGTGTCAAAAATGTTACGAGTTTTTATACCGTGGCCGAGGTATTAGCACGACTTGTTTCAATCTGAGTGCGCAAGATCGCCAATCTTGCCAACATTTGCACCGAGCCGGCTAGAGAGAATTGATAGGAAATTCGATCGCAAAATCTCGGGCCAACCTTCCAAGACGTGGCCAATGGTTGTTCTTGCCTCCTGGCCGATTGTGGCTTGCAGAAGGTCAGAGTCGGGTGGAGGAATCCTCGACTTGACCTCTCTGATGCTTAAGTTAGACGAAGACGAAGCTCAAAGAGAATAGAGAACTGTAACGTGGACCCTCCCCCCCCAACACAAACAGTTTTGTTCCTGGGGGTGGCTTTTATACATGTTGTCCGGGGTTGTCATATAAGGTGATTTTTATAATCGTCGGCATCAGCGTACATGGGTGTTTACTGTTTGCTGGTGTCTCGAGTGGTTGGCTTGTGCATTAGGTGTAGGTACTGCTTGGGTTCCACGTTGTTCCTCGCTTTGTACGTAACCAGATGCGAGATTGCATCGTCCCATACATCCTCAAGAGAAGTTGGCACAAGGGGCCACCAGAGCGGTTGATAGGCAGCTATCTCGCCCCAGGTTTATAGTACTGAGTTGGTTTGGTGTGCTAAGTTGACTCTGTCATGATGATTTAGAACCTCCGTGAAGTGGAAAACTGAGATATGCTATATCAACTTGTAAGGAATATATATATATATATATATATATATATATATCTTAATCGTTTCAAGAATCAGTTTCTGACTATTCCGGTAAAACTGAAAGTGTAACAGATTTGGCACTATTCAAATATAATGCATGTTCTTTCTTTACTATAGAAAATGATAATAAAAGAATTAGCAGTAGCAACATAAATTTTAGTGCTCATCTTCTACAAGCTTCAGTAATTCTAACAAGGCTCCAAGGACAAATTTAACTGGCAGAAAAACTAAATTTAACAATCCAATCATGTTTTAAAGCTTCGTACCAGCATGTAGTGGCCTGACAAGAACTGGCACTCAAACTAGGCAAAATCTCCAGCCTATTGTCCACAGCTGTTTTAACTGTCAACAGCAGACCTTCCACTCCTCTCTATCTCATTCCCCATTTCCTCCTCTCCTGCTTCCCATTCCTCCGCATCGAAAGCATTCAATTGGATAGTATCCTACCTTAAGTAATATAGCTGAAATCCTACTGCCTTTATCCTAAGGCTAAAATATATCAAAGTGTAAAGAGTACATTGGATCACTCACACAATGCACATTACATTCAGTCTTTGTGAGAGAAACTGAGATAGACAGTATTAGAGTACACTCAAAAGTTTCTAATGCCTTACTGAAAGTACCTTTAGCAAACACAATCTAGGTCCCTACATTGTAGCCTCAAATGTATTCAACAACCAATTAGCGGTCAATTTCCATAGTATAGGAAACCCTTTTAAGTAAAACTTAAACCATTATATGCCTCAATTGTTCAATCTTTCTTCAGTCTGTTACTCATTACATATAACTGAAGGCAAGAAAACTTTTGGTGACTTTCTGCATGTGCACTTAGAGCTTCAGGTTTGACATGCATCTGTGGAGATAACAGTTTGGGAATCTGGAAATTGAATTCCTATTCAGAAATCTCACAAGAGCATGTGGATCATGGTTTTGGCTTTTTTATCTCTTAACTATAACAACAGTTCCAATGATGTGGTTCAACAGCATCCATTCGGCGAAAAGGATGCGATAAAACATGAGCACCACAGATTCGCTCCATCAAGACTCGTCAGAAGTTGACCAAATGAAATCAAAGACAGTAAGGCATTTACACCCATCGCCCCAAATCGGCAACTATTACCTTATCCCATCGTCACAAAAGAATAAGCAAATCCCGAAGACATCAACCTTGTGATCAAGAGATCAACCCAAGAAAGAAAGGTTGGGGTTGGGGTGGAGGAAGGGGGTGTACCTTGAGGGAGAAGTTGAGAGCGACGGAGGGGTAGTAACGTAGGACGCCGGTGCCGTTCCCCCGCCAGAGGGAGAGGACGCCTTCCTCGCGGGCGGTGCGGGAGATGCAGTCAAGCATGCCCCGGAAGCGGCGCCCGCGCCCACCGGCATCATGGAGGAGGAGGGCGGCGTTGCTCTCCTGAGTCTGGAGCAGCAGCTTCACCCGCTCGATCGGCGCCACCACGGTGTGCACGACCCCTCCCATCACCGCTCCCGCCACCACGTCCCTCTGGAACTGCCAGGCCCACCCTCTCTTCCGCCCTCCCCCATTGCCGCCACCACAACTACCACTGGTCGACCCCATCAATCATCGCCACCTCATTTATACGCTCTCTATCTGGTACTTTTCTTGGAAGCTTTGTTCACTTTGCCTCCTACCTCGCTCTAATTCTTCAGCGGGCGAACGAGAGGAAGCGTGCTCCTTCTACACTATTTCTCGAGGCAGCCACCATTCTACGCTCTCTCCAGTGGTTATATATGGCGGAAGTGGATATCACGTGGCATGCACGTGAAGTGGTTGGAGCATGATGCTAACAGGCCGCTCGCAGACCTTTGTTCAGCTCGTGCACGAACCGCGAAGCACGTAAGCACTATGGGGAATTCAGTGTAATCAACCCTCAATTAATTGGGAGTTGCACGTGGTTGTAATTCGCCTTCCATAAACTTGGCCCGGGAAACTTCAGTTTTTGATGGATGCGAGAATGTCGTATCGCCGGTCGCGTCCCAATATGGAATTGGTTCCCTGGGTGGCTCCTTTTTACCATGAGCACACTGCTTGGGACGAACGGCTCATGTTTTTTTGTGAGCTAGACATGACGAAGGTGATCTGATCCTATAAAGTGTCGCCAAAAACAGAAGTAAAGGAACGACGGAAGAAAGAGGAAGCACGAAAGCCAGAATAAAGAGGAAAAGCAAGTGCGTTACACATCACGTGGGGAAGGAGAAGGGGTAATCGGAATAAAAAGGACCGTGTACGTTTCTGCTCGCTGCGTTCCTATACGTGAACTGCAACCCTGCTATTCTGACGCAGACAGGCAACTCCCTCCCTGCTTTGATGCCGCCAATACGATGACGACATCCATCTTAATCACTCCTCTCTCTTTGCTAAAGAAGGTTGCCTGACGAACCCAAAGCAGTAACAAGATCCGAGCTAATGGACAGAAAAAGAATACCCATAAATGAAATAAATAAAAAAGAATTTTTTAACTGTCTCATGCACCTTGACTTTTCAGATTTATGGATTTAAGGTTTTTGTAGCAAGAAAGGTTTAAAGTCCACAAACCTCAGCTAAAGCCAATAGAAACTAGAATTAAATACCAAACATTATCATGGCAGATATATCTCTTGCACAAATCCAACCGAAATTTATATACTTCTCATTGTGTCAGCGTCTTCCACCTGTATTGATCAACTCTTCGTCACAATAAGCACGCTATCAAGTGCGATAACATATTATTCTGGATTATTTATAAGTTGCTAATTAGATAAAAGCTTCATAAAATTGGTAATATGTACTTTATAATCTAGAAAATACAGTTCTATTTTGGCTCATGCCTAAGAATACCTGATTGGACCTTAGGAAGTCCAGAACGACTGAAGCCAGTCCTCCCTGATGTGCAGCATAAGAATGGTTGGCACCTTCCATAATATATAACTTGTGGTTAGGAATGAGCTTCGCAAACTCCATTGCATCTTCCATCGGAACAATTTCGTCTTTTGAACCATGAATAGTCAAGACTCTGAAAGAAACATTGACTGTTACAATATATGAAAGATTAATTATTTTAGTGGGAAAACTAAAGAAAATCCAATTAAAAGGTCAAGGAGTTTCTGGAACTTGCTATTTGATACAACCTGACATGCTTGCAAGATAAAATTAGATGGGGCAATCTTGCAATTTGAAAGACAACTTTTTCCATCATGTCAATGACTGATTGACCTAGGTTCTTCTTTCGGCCCTCAAAAAAGGACTGTAACAGCTTTATATTTAGGCATTGATGAAAATGGACACCAGCTTGTTTTTGGATGCTACATAATTACATTCATGAGTTAAGAGTAAAATGTGGTATATAACTACAGTAAAATGTGTTGCACAAGACTTGGGATCCAGGAAGTTCAACATATGTATTTTCCACGAATAAAACTCTGATAGTCCAGATCAGAAAATATGACCTTACTTTGACACCAGGGCTCACCAAATCAACATTTCTAGGGTCTTCAGCAACACTAACCATGGGATAAAAGAAAAGAAAAAGGTAAACCATAAAATAAGTCTGTAGATCTGTGAGGGATGACTTGTTAGTGGTGGTGCTAGAGGTTGGAGAGCAAGATTTTGTTATAAACCTTAAGATATTTCATAGTGCAGGTCAAAACAGGTGAGGGATCTCAACCAAAGTTCGACTTCTCGTGCTGATCAACTGACTGACGGTATGGTACGTGTCTTGGTCGCCCGTCAGATCGATACATGTCACCCATATCGTACTGACTTTGGATGGTACAACAAACCTTGATCTCAACCACTGCAATATTAGAAAAGCTACACTAGTGTGGCCTATAGGGACCTAACTGCATCAATTTGTCAAAAATTTCACATGGTACAACTACTCCATGATAGTATTCCCTTAAAATCACATCTTAGAGATGATAAAAAAAATGATTTCAATAAAAAATATATATTAGGAGGTAGAACTTTTCCCCCTTATTTAGAAAAGGTAAAAAGAGCATTTAGGAAACAAATCTAACCTGCATTCTTTGTCAATGGAATGGCATGCTGCGTGCATATCAGTGTCTAGTCTATCTTTTAGACTTTCTTCAGTAACCCAATACTCAACTTTTCCTGCAGTATGATTAAATATGAATCCATAAATATAACCAATCATTGACAACAAATAGGTAACTTAGATCTACATGATTACAACAATACTTAAGCTAATTGATAGAGGTGAAGAGAAGAAAAAAAAGGACAAAAGAAGCGTAAAAATCTCAATAATCAGGATCTTGTAGTTATCTAAACTCAGAGTTCTAGAAAAAAAAAAAGTGGTGTTCTGTAAATGCAAATTCAATCATTAACTTCTTATTTATCCCTTGGAAAGCCTACACCAGATATCTTTGAAGCAAACAACTGCTAGACATTACCAATTTCTTTTATGAATCTCACATCCACAAATTTGTTTCCATTCACATTTTGCATTTCTTCTCTCTCACAAGGTTTCTTCCTAAACCCTGCAAAGCGTTCATGTAGTTAACAAACCATTATATCAACTCTTGAGTCACTGTTGTGTCTCTCTTGACCTTTTTTTTACCAAATGCAAAAAATATAAAGAAAGCAACACAGTAATCTTTAAGCAGATGAGACATGGCACTAGGCATATGACATTTTTCTGGTGCCAGTTCAGATAATGCAGTAAGAAGTTCTACAAAGAGGAGTTTTAAATCAGATAACAAGTCTCTAAAAGCTCTAATTGCTAATCCTGGAGAAAGAAAACTCAAGTTACCTCATTAATGACTATTAGACTCCAGAACAAGCTTGACATGTAGCCCTATATTGCATAACTTGGATCATGTAACAACAGGATTCAAATATATGATAGTATTTTTTTCTTAAATAATTTTTCATGATTTTATGGACAATGAGGGACATGTTCAGTGAACATGTCTTGAAGCTTATAATGCCTAAACAACTTTTATCTGCTTTCTCAAACATTACTTAGTTAGACTGACATAAACAAACCTCACAAAATAGCTTTGCATTATCATATCTGGTATCATCTGCATCAATCTCAGGATGCTTTATGCATAGGAGGTGTTCCTATCTTTAGGTAGAAATTCATAAATATAATTGCCGAAACCATACATAACAATAAGGCATACAAGGGATTCATTGTTTTATCTCCTTCAAGTAACGACAAAAGTTATAGCAGAAAGCAGCATTAATAGGAGAATATAAAAAATAAAGTTCATGAAAGAAATATGGTTCAGAACTATAATCATAACCCAATTAAAGTTTTTTTTTTTACTTTTTAGCATACCTGTCCTATCTTTCACATCAATGAAACCATCTTTCTCGATTCTTTGCATAAAGTCTCTCCCTAAGCGACCTTCAATTCCTCTATCCAAGGCAAAGCGACCAGAAAGATTTATGACTATATGGACATCATGATACACAGAAGCATATAAGAGCACCACATTACCCCCTGTAAGAACAATTTTAGGTAAGTAAAGATTTACATGACATATAAGGGAATGAACATCTATCTCATCTTACATGACTCTCTATTCTCAAAAGAATAAAACATGAGCATAAACACTTATGAAGCTTATTAAGTTTATCCAATATATGTGGAATATTTCCACCATAAAGTTGAAAGCTATTCATCCCAGTAAATTGCAAATTTTGCATAAATTTTGAGCATAAAAGCTTACTCCCACTGATAGAAAGGCCATTTCTATGACCGAGACCTTAGTCATCCTGGTTGCAGAGGAGAATCTTACTATGGTGCTAAGGCTTGCCCTTGAAAAAATTATGTTCATGCAATGATGTGCATACTAGATCCTCAACAACAAATTTGAATGCCATCTGGCCTTATGACACTATACTCTTTAACTTTTAATTTGGAGATCTTTATAGGAATGACATCAGAATGGATAACTTGATTTTGTGTATACAATAAGGAAACTCATATCAAGTGTAACCGATGCAGTCTCCACTCAACAGCTGGGTTGTAGAGATGTTCTGCTCACATGTTGGAGGCCATAGGGTCAAGTACCAACACAACTTAGGTGCACATATAATCAAATCAAATATTTGATTTAGGAAGTAACCTTTACTTCCTTGTCATTGTAATTTAGGTAACGTTAATATTTATTTCCTTGTTTGCAATTGTGAATTATGAAATGACTATTAAGCATTCCAAATAGGGGAATGTCATATTTATTAGCATATTAAATAAAAATTAATATTAAATAAATACAAAAATTAAAGGAAATTTTCCTTTAATAGAGGGCTCACCTCCTATTTAAGGGGAGGGGTTTCTCTCTTTCATTCCTCACCTAACCGAGCCCAGTAGCGAGAGGAACAAGGAGTTGCATCCTGCTAAGGAGAGATAGGTTTTCCTACCTTTCTTGAATAAAATAAAAGTTTTTTATTATGATCCCTTTAAATGTTGAAAGTTTTGAATTCTAAAATATTTATCAATCATTTAAATGTCAAAATTTTTATTATTGGATTAAAATATATCTGAAGTTTTTAAGATATTCTTTGATCCTCTTTTTAAGGTTTTTATTTTTTAATTTAAACATGCTAAAATTTTACATGTTTTATGTATTAAATGCATGATATTTTCTGGTATCACAATTTATCTTTTAGTCTTATCTAGAATAAAACTTTCGTGTTAGATTAAAATGTTATATAAAATTTTTGATATTCTTTGATCTGAAATTTAAAATGTGTTATTTGTTTGATTAAATTATATTGAAATTGAGCAATATATTGAAAGTATGATTTTTAATTCTAATTGAATTTAGAAAGTTAAACCTTATTTCCTAATCTTGTCTTTAATGTTTTTTTTATATTCAATTGTTAGTGAATATATGTTATCTATGAAATTGGATAGAAATTGGGTTGAAACAGCTCGTAGACTAGGCCCAACCCATAGGTCAAGCATAGCCCACTGGCTAGGCCCAATCAGCAGACCAAGCTCAACCCGTAGGCTAGGCCCAACCCACGGGTCAGGCCCTAGCCCGTAGGCTAACCCAGCCTAGCCCAATATGTGCAGTCATGTGCGACTCACATGACCAGTCCATGGGCTAGGGCCGGCCCAGCCTGGTGTGGTGCATGCACAGTCATATGTAGTGCACATGATTAGTATATGGGGTTGGACCAACCTAGCCCAATATTATACAGTTGTTAGATTTGAGTTCAAACATTGATTGAACCAAACCATATTTGATTAGTTAGATCAAGTAAAGGTGATTCTGAATTGGTTGACTAATTCAAGTCTGTTTAACTTAGACTAAACCTAATCTAGTCCAAATTATACTAGTCTAGGGTGGTTCCAGACTAGTAAATGAAGATTGGATGTGTTCAAGTTAAAATCGCTTTCAATTAGACAGCTTAAACTAGGGTTCAAGTCAATTGAGGGCTAACTAGTAGTATTTGACATGAATGATATTTGAAAGAGATGTTTTAATGTGTTATTTCATCCCGATATAGATATGACCAGTGTGAGATGCTGCTAAGGGTAGGTAGGGTTATTCCATTCGGGGATTAGCAGGCCGTCAGACGTGGCAACTAGACGGCTCCTCCATCCTGTCACGAACTTAGCTGAGTTTGCCTAAGCCGTGTGACACCCTTGCGGCTAACTTGTAGACTTAGCTGGAATTGCCCAAGTCACGAAGCAACATTTGCCCAATGTTCCGGACTTAATTAGGATTGCCTAAGTCATGAAATGCCGAAGCGTATTTGCCCGCAAAGGGTCAGCCCAATTGCAACCTTGTGCAGGTCCCGAAGGACCTGCAAAAAGAGAAGTTGATTAGTTTTGAAGACGAGCGACGGACAAATCCCGACGTCTTGCCAAGAGGGCAGCTCTTATAAGCAATTCGTTGAACACCTTGTGTGCAGCAGAAATAGAGAGAAAAAGAGCGAAACAAGACTTTAGAGGGCTGTAAGAACGGTTGCAAGTCCACAAACGACAGTTCCCAAGGGAGTCGGACACAAAACACTTCAATTTCTTTGAGTGCTCACGCCCGACTACTATCCTGAAGCCCCATCCAGCCCTGTGCCACCCAGGGGGTTCCAGAGGGCTGAGATGGCTGACGTTTTACTCCGCTCAGTTCGGTCGTCGCAGCACGCGAAAACGACCCAAAACTGGGTAGTTTTGGGGCAGTTTTGGCCTGTTCTAGCTTCTCGCAGCGAGCGATCGTTCTGCAGCCTAACAAACTGTTTCTGCTCGCAATTCATAGGCAACATCACCCAAAACCAAGGCAAAACAGGCTGCCCAACATTTGTACAAGCAACAAAAAGCGACGAACGGTTCACGGAACGAAAAGTTACGGTTGAGCGACGACCGTTCGTGACATTCTCCCCCACTTAACTTGTCGACGCCCTCGTCGATGCTTGTTGATAGGCTTTAACGCAGGCTTCTTCATGTCATAGGGCGTCTTCTGGCTCCTAACTGGCTTCTGTCCGGGGAAGCTTTTGCCACTTCACTAAGTACTCAGTTTGCACTGCTCCGTTGGGTAGCTTAGTCTTACGATCCGCCAGAATAGTCTCAACTCGCTTTTCGTAGGAGGCTCTGATTGGGGGTAGTCGAGTTGAAATATTTCGTGAGGTGACTTGCAGATCTGAATGTTAGGCTTTCAAGTTGCTTGTATGGAAGACATTATGAATTTTGAACCATGCTGGCAGCTACAACTTGTAGGAGACGTTGCCTACTCGACTATTGATTGGGAAAGGCCCTTCATACTTGCGTACCAATCCTTTGTGCACTTTGTGCCTAAAGAACTAGAGTGATGCTGGTTGGAGCTTCACCAACACCAAGTCACCAACTTTAAATTTCTAGGGTCGCCTTCCCAAGTCTGTCCACTTCTTCATCTTTTTTGCCGCCTTCTCCGAGTAGGCCCGAGCAATATCTGCATTTCGATGCCATTCTTTTGCAGAGTAATATGCTGACGGACTACTCCCCGTATATCCAATGGCCAATGTGTGAGGAGTCGACGGCTGTTGTCCTGTGATAATCTCGAAGGGGCTCTTGTTGGACGCAGAGCTCCACTACAAGTTGTAGGAGAATTGGGCTATGTCCAACAGCTTTACCCAATCTCGTTGATTAGCACTCACATAGTGCCGAAGATACTGTTCTAACAGTGAGTTAATTCTTTCTGTTTGACCATCCGTCTGAGGGTGGAGGCTTGTGGAGAAGTATAACTTCGATCCCAACAGCTTGAATAGCTCGGTCCAGAATCGTCCCAAGAACCGAGAATCTCGATCACTAATGATATTATGTGGAACTCCCCAATACTTCACCACACTCTTCATCATCAACTTGGCGGCCTCTTCTGCTGAACAATGTAGGGGTGCAATAATAAACGTTGCATACTTTGAAAACCGATCGACCACTACAAGAATCGATCCAAGTCCCCCTACTGCGGGCAAGCTTGATATAAAGTCCAAGGAAATGCTCTCCCATGGCCTTTCTGGCACCGGCAGCGGCTCCAAAAGTCCCATTGGCTTTCGCTGCTCTACCTTATCTTGTTGGCACGTAAGGCATGTACGAACATAATCCTCCACATCTGTCCCCATCTTTGGCCAATAGAATGCCCTCTCCACGAGAGCCATTGTCCGATGAATGCCAGGATGTCCAGCCCAAAGGGAATCGTGACACTCTCTCAAGAGTTCACACCTCAAGTTGTCCGCTCGCGGAACATAAACTCTATTCCCTTTTGTGTAGAGGAGTTCCTCCTGGACCAAAAATCGTCGCGCCTTGCCCTCTTTGATGAGTTGCATCAGGGTTACTGCTTGAGGATCACTGTACAGTCCATCCCTGATCCTGGAAAGAAAGTTAGAGTGCAACTGACTTGCTTGGCCTCTGCCTTCCAACTGTATTCACCAGTTCCACTCTCCGGCTCAATGCATCGGCCACGACATTTGTCTTTCCGGGCTTGTACTCCATTACCATGTCGAATTCGACCAAGAAGTCCTGCCATCTTGCTTGTTTCGGGGAGAGTTTCTTTTGAGTTTGGAAGTAACTCAATGCGACATTGTCCGTCCTTAGCACGAATGGTGCTCCCAAAAGGTAGTGTCGCCAGACTCATAGACAGTGAACCACCACTGTCATCTCTTTCTCATGCACTGGATATCACCGCTCGGTCTCGTTGAGCTTGCGACTCTCATAGGCCACTGGATGACCCTCTTGCATAAGTACTCCCTCAATAGCAAAGTCAAAAGCATCTGTATGGACTTCAAAAGGCTTCCGGTAGTCTGGTAATCTGAGTACTAGTTCCTCCAACACAGCAGTCTTTAGATCTTGGAAAGCTGTTTCACACTTGTCCGACCATCTCCAAGACTGCTCCTTCTTTAGCAACTCTGTCAGTGGAGCTACACGCTTCGAATATCCAGAAATAAAGCGCTGATAATAGTTAACGAAACCAAGGAAGGATCTCAACTCAGGTACCTTCTTTGGTGTTCGTCATTCTACCACAGCTTGCACCTTTAACTCGTCCATTCGAATGGAACCACCGCCGATTCGATGCCCCAAGAACAGAATTTCTGTCTGCGCAAAGTGGCACTTCTCCCTCTTCACAAACAAGGTGTTCTCCCTGAGAACTCTGAAGATTGTCCGAAGGTGCTCAATGTGCTCCTCGAGCGTCTGGCTGTAGACGACGAAATCATCTAGGTAGACGACCACAAACTTGTCCAAATACTCTTTGAAAAGCTTATTCATCAGAGTACAGAATGCGGCCGGAGCGTTGGTTAAACCGAAAGGCATCACCAGAAACTCGAATGCTCCATACCTGGTTACACAGGTAGTCTTCGCCTCATCACCTTCTACAATGCGCACTTGCCAATACCCTGACCGAAGGTCGAGTTTGGAGAAATAATTGGCCTTGCCCAGTTGATCGAACAAATCCGCGATGAGCGGAACAGGATATTTGTTCTTCATCGTCACTTTGTTCATGGCTCAATAGTCGACACATAATCGGAGGCTCCCATCTTGTTTCTTCTAAAAGAGAATTGGAGCTCTGAATGGTGTCTTTGAACTACGGATGAGACCACCGCTTAGCAGTTCATCTAACTGCTTCCTCAGTTCTGCTAACTCTGGAGGGGCCATGCAATAGGGTGGTCTCGCTGGAGGCTTAACTCCCGGCTCCAACTCAATGTTATGACACGCCTCTGTGTGGTGGTAGAGTTTTCGGCAACTCGGGTGGCATGATGTCTATGAACTCCTTCAGAAAGTTTGCCACCACAGCAGGTTCGTGAATGGCCTCCCCGTCAAGTGGCTCTAACTTCACAGCAGCCACGAAAGTTAATTCACCTTTTCGCACCCCTTTCTTCAATTGTAGTGCCGATATTTGCTGTGGGTCCTTGGTTCTCCCACGGGAAACTGGGACTACGCAGGGGTCGTCGCCTCCCATTAGGCATAAAGAGTTTAGGAATGACATCGGCACTAACTTCGTAGCGTGCATGAACTCCATTCCAAGAATCACTTGGAAGTCGTCCAATGGCACCGCCATCATGTTTGTGCACCCGCTCCATGTTCCAATCTTGATAAGGATTCCCTTTGCTAATCCAGAGATCTGCTTGGCCTCCGAGTTCACAGCCTTCATGCGACTTGGGTTCTTCTCCAAGACAAGTCCAAGTCGCTTTGCTTCACGATCAGCAATAAAGTTGTGGGTAGCTCCGGTGTCCACCATTGCAAGGGTTGTTCGGCCATTAAGCTTGATGTCCACATACATCAGCCTGCTACTTGTTGCCTTCTGCGCCTTTGTCTTTGTTCTCTCCCCCACTTGACCCCGTAATGCATTCAACAAACGCATCGCTCCCATTCGGGGTCCTTGCGACTCCTCGTCGTCGCTGCTAGATTCTGAACTGCTCGAATTAAGGGCGACGGCTTTGCCCTTGTCCAACTTGTGGGGGTGAATTGATGCCATTAAGGCGTTGAGTGCCTACTTCTGCGGGCACTCCCTCACCATATGCGATCCTCCACACAAGAAGTATCCGCCAGATTTCGGGGCTTTGCCTTTTGAGCTTGGTCCTTTGTGGAAGTTCTTTTTCTTCTGTTCGCCCCCAGACTCCTTTGCACGAGAGAATTTTGCTGGGCAATTTCCCGAGGATTATTTCTTCTTTCCCAAGTCCTCCGAAGAAACAAAATCAGTTAGCCTTTCCATGGCTGCAATTGCCCCGACCACGTCGGTGACATTCCTCCGATTTAGTTATTGTTGTGCCCATGGCTTTAAGCCATCGAGGAAGCTAAATAGTTTATCCTTTTCAGACATGTCTTGTATATCCAGCATTAATGCCGAAAATTGCTTCACATAGTCTCGGATGAAAGTACTTTGGCAGAGTTGTCTCAGTTTCCTTCTTGCGACGAACTCTGTGTTCTCGGGCAAAAACTGTGTTCTCAACTCACGTTTCAAGTCTTCCCATGTATCCACTCGGCATCGGCCTTGTTGGATCTCTTCCCAACGGGTTCGCCACCAAAGTTTTGCATCTCCATTCAGATACATGGTTGCTATAGAAACTTTGGTTTCCGCCAAATCGGGCCTCGTAGCACGAAAATACTGTTCTACGTCGAACAAAAAATTCTCGAGCTCTTTGGCATCTCTAGTGGCCCCGTAATAAGGCGGCTCTGGTGCTCTGAAGCTTTATGGCTGTGCAGCACGAGTATTGTTCCCTCCCGCATTAAGAGTTCTAGTGAGCAACGTCACTTTGGCCGTGAGTTTCGTCACAACTTCATGTAGATGTCGTACGGAGTCCTTAGTATCCTCCGTCAGTCGGTCGACCAGGGACTCAACCCTGTCGATCCGAGATTCAACTTCTTCTTACGAGCTCTTTACCCCAAGGAGCCTTCCTTGGCCTTGATAGAGTTCCTCCAAGCTCGCTTCAAGAACATCGAGGCAGGTTTCCACCATTTAAAGTCTCTCCTTGTGGCTCCTTTTCCCAGTTGGTGCACCAGATTGTGCCTCCTTCGCTCGTGGAGAGTACCCAACTTCACGCTCGTCATCTTCACTGTCGCGCTCCTTATAAGCGGCTCCAGCAGTCTGCGAGCGAGTTTACACTTGCAGCCCACGTGCGACTGCTTGGGACAAAGGTCCGGCTTGCCCCATCTTGCTCGATTCACCACGGTGCTTCGCCATGGCGAGATTACGAATCCTCTTCGCTTGCTTGTTCGAATTACTTGCCTGCTCTGATACCACAATGTCACAGACTTAGCTGAGTTTGCCTAAGCCGTGTGGCACCCTTGCGGCTAACTTGTAGACTTAGCTGGAATTACCTAAGTCACGAAGCAACCTTTGCCCAGTGTTCCGAACTTAGCTGGGATTGCCTAATTCATGAAACGCCAAAGCGTATTTGCCCGCAAAGAGTCAACCCAATTGCAACCTCGTACGGGTCCCGAAGGACCTGCAAAAAGAGAAGTTGATTAGTTTTGAAGACGAGCGACGGACAAGTCCCGACGTCTCGCCAAGAGGGCAGCTCTTACAAGCAATTCATCAAACACCTTGTGTGCAACAGAAAAAGAGAGAAAGAGAGTGAAACAGGACTTTAGAGGGCTGTAAGAACGGTCGCAAGTCCACAAACGACGGTTCCCAAGGGTGTCGGACGCAAAACATTTCAATTTCTTTGAGTGCTCACATCCAACTATTATCCCGAAGCACCATCCAGCCCTGTGCCACCCGGGGGGTTCCAGAGGGCTGAGATGGCTGACGTTTTACTCCGCTCAATTCGGTCATCGCAGCATGCGAAAACGACCCAAAACTAGGCAGTTTTGGCCTGTTCTGGCTTCGTGCAGCGAGCGATCGTTCTATAGCCTGACAGACTGTTTCTGCTCGCAATTCTTAGGCAAAATCACCCAAAACAAAGGCAAAACAAGCTACCCAACATTTGTACAAGCAACAAAAAACGACGAACGGTTCACGGAACGAAGAGTTGCGGTTGAACGACGACCGTTCGTGATAATCCGCTGTTGGAAGGAACGTGTCCCCACTTTGGCGGGTGAGGGATACCACTCCATCCGCTGTTGGGAGTGTGATATGAGTTTACCTCCATCCGCTGTTGGGAGAATACAAACTCATCCCGTAAGATAAAGCCTCTTCATCTACTGTTGAGGGAGTGCTCTTTCGGGTATGTGATATACGCCAATAGGATGATTGATTTTTTATTATGTATCCATTTTTTGTTTACTTTTGAGGCTCCAACTCAGTGTTGTTGAATTTTGTTTGCTTTTTATTTTCAAAGAAGCCTCCCACTAGCACTAGACCAAGGTCCAGTGGAGAGCAGACTTTCCTTTACCGTTATGTCACGGATTTAGCTGAATTTGCCTAAGTCGTGTGGCACCCTAGTAGCAACTTTGAAGACTTAGCTGGAATTGCCTAAGTCACGAAGCAACCTTTGCCCACAGTTCCAGACTTAGTTAAAATTTCCTAAGTCATGAAAACGCCGAAGCATCTTTGCCCACAAAGGGTCAGCCCACTTGCAACCTCGTGCCGGTCCCGAAGGACCTGCAAAGGGAGAAATTGATTAGTTTTAAAGACGAGCGACGAACAAGTCCCGACGTCTCGCAAAGAGGGCAGCTCATACAAGCAATTCGTCGAACACCTTGAGTACGACAGAAAAAGTGAGAGAAAACGAAACAGGACTTTAGAGGGCTGTAAGAACGATCGTCAGCCCACAAACGAAGGTTCCCAAGGGTGTCGGACACAAAACACTTCAACTTGTTTTGAATGCTCATGCCCAACTACTATCCCGAAGCCCCATCCAGCCCTGTGTCACCCGAGGGGTACCAGAGGGCTGAGATGGCTGGCGTTTTGCGTCGCTTGGCCAGATCGCCGCAGCAAGCGAAAACGGCCCAAAATTGGGTTGTTTTGGCTCCACACAGCAAGCAATCGTTCTGCAGCCTTACAGACTATTTCTGCTCGCATTTCTAAGGCAAAATCACATAAAAACAAGGTAAAACAAGCTGCCAAACATCTGTACAAGCAAACAAAAGCGAGGAACGGTTCGCTGAACGAAGAGTTGCGGTTGAGCGACGACCGTTCGTGATATTCTCCCCCACTTAAACTGTCGATGCCCTCGTCGACGCTTGTTGGTAGGCTTTTACGCAGGCTTCTTCATGTTGTAGAGCGTCTTCTGACTCCCAACTGGCTTCTGTTTGGGGAAGCTTTTGCCACTTCACCAAATACTCAGTTTGTTCTGCTCAGCTAGGTAGCTTAGTCTTGCGATCCGCCAGAATAGTCTCAACTCGCTTCTCATAGAAGGCTCTGATTGGAGTTAGCCGAGTTGAAATATTTCGCGAAGCATCTTGCAGATCTGAATGGTAGGCTTTCAAGTTGCTTGCATGGAAGACATTGTGAATTTTGAACCATACCAACAGTTGCAACTTATAGGAGACGTTGTCTACCCTGCTAATAATTGGGAAAGGGCTTTAATACTTGCGCACCAATTTTTTGTGCACTCTGTGCCTAAAGAACTAGAGTGATGCTGGTTAGAGCTTCACCAACACCAAGTAACCAACTTTAAACTCATGTGGTCGCCTTCCCAAGTCTGCCCACTTCTTCATCTTTTTGGCCACCTTCTCCAAGGAGGCCCGAGCAATATCTGCATTTCGATGTCATTCCTTTGCAAAGTGATATACTGACGGACTACTCCCGTATAACCAATAGCCAATGTGTGAGGAGTCGACGGCTGTTGTCCTGTGATAATCTCAAAGGGGCTCTTGTTGGACGCAGAGCTCTGCTGCAAGTTGTAAGAGAATTGGGCTATGTCCAACAGCTTCACCCAATCTCATTGGTTGGCACTCATGTAGTGCAGGAGATATTGCTCCAAGAGTGAGTTAACTCTTTCAGTCTGGCCATCCGTCTGGGGGTGGAGGCTTGTGCAGAAGTATAATTTGGACCCTAGCAATTTGAAGATTTGAGTCCAAAATCTTCCCAAGAACCGTGAATCTCAATCACTGATGATGTTGTGCGGGACTCCCCAATACTTTACCACATGCTTCATCATCAACTTGGCCACCTCCTCTGCTGAACAGTGCAGGGGTGCAGCAATGAACGTTACATATTTTGAAAATCGATCGACCACCACGAGTATCGATCCGAGTCCTCCTACTGCGGACAAACTTGATATGAAGTCTAAAGATATGCTCTCCCATGGCCTTTCAGGTACGGGCAACGGCTCCAAAAGTCCCACCGGCTTCCGCTGCTCTACCTTGTCTTGTTGGCAAGTAAGGCATGTTCGAACATAAACCTCCACATCGGTCTCCATCTTTGACCAATAAAAGGCCCTCTCCACGAGAGCCATTGTTCGGTGGATGCCCAGATGTCCAGCCCAAAGGGAATCGTGACACTCTTTCAAGAGTTCACGCCTCAAATTGTCCGCTCGCAGAAGATAAACTCTATTCCCTTTGGTATAGATATATCCCTTTTGGACCCAAGATCGTCATGCCTTGCCTTCTTTGATGAGTTGCATCAGGGTTACTGCCTAAGGATCGTTGTACAGTCCATCCCTGATCCTGGAAAGAAAGTTGGAGTGCAACTGACTTGCTTGGCCTCCGCCTTCCAACTGTATAGCATTTACCAATTCAACTTTACGGCTCAATGCATCGGCCACGACATTTGCCTTTCCAGGTTTGTACTCCATTACCATGTCGAACTCGGCCAAGAAGTCCTGCTACCGTGCTTGTTTCGGGGATAGCTTCTTTTGAGTCTAGAAGTAACTCAATACGACATTGTCCGTCCTTAGCACAAATAGTGCTCCCAAAAGGTAGTGTCGCCAGACTCGTAGACAGTGGACCACCGTTGTCATCTCTTTCTCATGGACTAGGTATCGCCGCTCGGTCTCGTTGAGCTTACGACTGTCGTAGGCTACTGGATGGATGACCCTCTTGCATGAGTACTCCCCCAACAGCAAAATCAGAAGCATCTATATGGACTTCGAAAGACTTCCCATAGTCTGGTAATCTGAGTACTGATTCGTCCAATACGGCAGTCTTTAGGTCTTGGAATGCCGCTTCGCATTTGTCTGACCATCTCCACGACTGCTCTTTCTTTAGCAACTCTGTCAGTGGAGCTGCGCGCTTCGAGTATCCAGATATGAAGCACCCATAATAGTTGACGAACCTAAGGAAGGATCTCAACTCTGGCACCTTCTTTGGTGTTCGTCAGTCTACCACAGCTTGCACCTTGGACTTGTCCATTCAGATAGAACCATTGCCAATTCGATGCCCCAAAAACATAATCTTCGTTTGAGCAAAATAGCACTTCTCCAGGTTCTCCCTTTTCTTCTCCCTCTTATTCTTTCTCCCTCGGTTGATATCGCTTGAAATCGACCGTCGAAATCAACTGTTACCGGCCGATTTCGAGTGGTAACAGGGCAAAAACAACCCCAATCGATGGTACCGCCCAATACGGATGGTACCCATCGATATTACAGACCTTGGGTCAAACCATAAACGACTAGCTAGGCCCAATCAGCAGACCAGGCCCAGCCCATAAGCCAGGCCCAACCCATGAGTCTGGCCCTGGCCCATAGGTTAACTCAGCCCAGCCCAACATGGGCAGTTATGTGCGACTCACATGATCAGTCCATAGGCTAGGGGCCGACCTAACTTGGTGTTGTGCATGCACAGCCATGTGTAGTGCACATGATCAGTATATGAGCTAGCCCAATATTATACAGTTGTTAGATTTGAGCCCAAATATTGATTGAACCAAACCGGATTTGATTAGTTAGATCGTTTCAGGGTGATTCTGAAATAGTTAACTTAGAATGAACCTAATCTAGTCCAAATTATACTAGTCTAGGGTGGCTCCAGATCAGTAAATAAATATTAGAGATCGGCTCAACTATGTTCTAGTTAAATTGGATCGATTGAACTAGGGTTCGAGTCAATTGAGAGCTAATTAGTAGTATTTGACATGAATGATATTTGAAAGAGATGTTTTGATGTGTTATTTAATCCCGATATATATATGACCAATGTGAGATGATGTTACTTCCCTACCGAGGGCAAGTAGGGCGATTCACTTCGAGGATTAGCAAGCCGTCAGACGTGGTGGTTAGACGGTTCCTCCATCCGCTGTTGAGAGAAACGTGTCCCCACTTTGGCGGGTGAGGGATATCACTCCATCCGCTGTTGGGAGTGCGATATGAGTTTGCCTCCATCGACTGTTGGGAGAACACAAACTCATCTCGTAGTGTCAGGGACAAAAATATAAACAAGGTGCTCGATGTAATGCCCATGTATGTCCATGTCTTTCGATCTTTGTTCATGCTTTGTACAGCAAGTAGCGGGCTAGCAGTAGGCTTGGAAGCCCTAGTTTGTTAGCTTTCGTGGTCGTTTTCAGCTTGTAAATGAGAGTTGTGTCATGTGGACACTTGTGGGGATTTCGGTCTGTAATGGACCATGATCCTTTGTGTGTAACCATTCAGAGTTTGTAAAGTCCATGGTTGTAATTTGCATTGGCTATAAAGTGTTTGCTGAAATGGTTGTTTATGGATCCCATGTGAGACGCTTTCTCTAACTCGTTTTCTCTTTTCTAGCTCCTAAGGGACCATAAGAGGTTTCGATGAGATTGACCTTTACGAACAGACACGCAAGGGTGCCGCACGACTTAGGCAAAACCAGCTAAGTTTGTGACAATAGGATAAAGCCTCTCCATCTGCTGTTAGGGGAGTGCTCCTTCGGGTATTTAATATATGTCAATTGGATGACTGATTTTTTATTATGTATTCATTTTGAGTTGACTTTTAGGGTTCCTACTCAGCGTTACTGAATTTTGTTTGTTTTTTTATTTTCAGAGCAACCTCCCATTAGCACTTGATCGAGGTCCAATAGAGAGCAGATTTTCCTCTACCGTTAGGTAGAGCCACTTGGATGTTTCTTCGAGTTGACATTACTATGTTCTTCAATAATATTTCTCACTTGTGATTTGATGAATAAATGAATTATAATAAATGTTTACAAATTATGAATAAAGTGATGTTATTTATTTAGTTCTAAATGTGTAGAAAGATGTGATCCTAAAAAAAATAATCCAAGATGTGATAGTACATGACCATGCATGAAAAACAAAATCAAATAAAAGGGAAGCACAATCTACACCAACAAAAACTCAGATACCAATATATGCAAAAAGAACATTTACCTTTACTGTGCCCAAGAATAGCACTTATTTCATACTTTAGCTCCGAAAAATATAAGATTACAGCACGTAAATCTTCAGCCTCCCTCCGGTAGTTGCCATATCGGAAGATACCATCACTTTGCCTGGAATTCATCATTATATGCCTGCATAATTCTTAACTCCGACTAGAATATTTTAAGTTCACTTGTAATGAAGAGAAAATGTAACTCCCAGAATAACCAAGTACACTTTGAAACATGAGAAACAGGATTTAAGCTTCCTGACTACAATGTTCTAGAGCTACCTTTACATACCCATTTCCAGCAAAATCAAAGCGAAACACACTGATCCCTTGATTTGTCAATGCAGAAGTAAGGTTAAGAAAGATACTCTCATCCTGACAATAATTGAAAGCAAATCAACTTCATTATCAAACTATTATACTTGCTTGCATACAAGTGACAAAAAATAGAAGTACAACTAGATCCATGGACTAAATGCAGAGTTATGTGTAAAGTATAATACAAATTTGAAACCAAACAGAAAATATGTGCATGTTATTTGAACAATACAAAACAATCAAATGAATAACTTCAGATCAAATTATCAGCTAAAAAAACATTTTCTTGGAAGAAAAATATGGAGTGGTACACTTTATTAAACAGTTAAGGCTGCTAAAGATGATAGATTTGCCTATTGCAAATAATTCAGCTTATAAAAGCTTCAGTATTTCAAAATAAATTAACAATGAAGAATCATGTCCAGATCCCAGAACAGACAAACAGTCATAAAGGTTTTAATCTTGCACCTAGGTGATAAACTACTATCAGCTACAAATATAGCATACCATACTCTGTTCAGAAGTACTTAACAACAGAAGAATAATAATAGTATATATCATGTGAACAAAATATAATGCATAATGACTGACAGACTGAGTTACATAACCTGCAAACCAACAATATCTTTCACATATGAAGCACCTTATTTAAACAAAGTTTGTACTATTATCAATATGACCTGATCAAGAGTTAGCTTCATATTGAGTTTAATTAGATTAAGGTTCACTAAAAATCATGGCATGAAAATTAATCAACAAATAAAAAAAAACTAAAGTTCTCAGCTGATTGTTCCCCTCTCATCTTATCTTTTTCCTATTTGAAACCTTCTATCTCCTCGATACCATAATCTTAGTCACCCTTGCTCGACTTCCAAACAATTTGACAACTTCATTAAAATCAGTCTATGATATTTGCAATCATAAGACTGTGGCTCTGCACAAAATTGCAAATGGCTCCTCCTCTTAATTAGTGATAGGCAATGAAGGAGTACGATAAATTGCCTTACTCGATCCTTCTCTAAAGCAACTCGCATGTCCTCTTGATCCTAACAAGGTGTATGCAGCCACTTCTAGTTCTTGTTGGGGAAACACAAATGGGCACTTCTGGGCACAAATGGTCTGGTAATTGGTTCTCTCCACAGATGGGTATGACTTCCTACTGTCTATAAAGAGATTCATAATGCCTCCAAGGGTTTTCTAGTTTTTGAAGATGAGAAACATAAGAAATGGAGAAAACCATGGCCTTCTCCCTTGTTGGTAGATTTCTGAAGAAACCCCCACCATTGGAGGCGATTCAAGCTATGATGTCTCATTTCTCTTTGGTCATCCCTTCCTTTGGTCTTGGATATGGCCAAAAACTTGGTTCTCTTTCAGTTTAACACTGAGGATGATGCTATGAGAGTACAGCGATAAGGGGTAAGACTCTTTATTTGTTCTTTGGGAACCATATTTCCAACTGTTGCTTAAAAACGTTAGCTCTGCCCAGCTTGGACCATCTTCCCAGTTTTGCTTTTCAAATAATAGAACAGTCAGTCTATTTTCGGTATTGTTTCCATATTAGGACATCCCATAAGGCTGGATAATTGGTCTTTTTTTCATTGAAAGAGGTAGGTTCGTGAGAATCTGCACTGAGATGGACCTAACAGTGTTTTAGCAGGGGATGTGGATTGGTAAACCTCAATAAGGTAATCTTTCGGTGGTTTATATGGAAAGTCACCCTCTGTTTGCTTCAATTGTGGTTGCAGAGGTCACAGGATTAGTGAGTGTGTCCTAAAAGCAATATGATGAAGAACTCACCAATGGAGAAAATAAGGATTTCCAACCTTCCTGTGTAGCCTATTCCTGAGAAAGAAGGCTTCAATAAGGTTCAAGAGGAGTGTGGGTTGGAGTTTAGTGGAAAAAAAATATAAGGAAAAAAAATTCACTAGGGATTTGCTTGTGCCAATGAATAAGGCGGAGCGATTGGTTTAGGCTACCAAGCGCAAGCAAGGTCACGTGATAACCATGAGGGGTCTGTCTCGAGATGTCACATTGATAGTCAACCATTGCCTTCTGAATCTCCTGTTCCTACTATTGATGATGAGAGGGATAAATTCAATAAACAAGGAATAGAAGATGAACGTTGACTGGTGAACCTTCAGCAAGGTCAGGCTCAAGGTAAGCATGGTCTAGATGGTGGGCAACCATACTGACCAAACAAACAAGATACATATGAAGAGTAGAGAATGGATGGGCAGTAAAATCTTGGCAGATAAAGCAAGCATTAAAATGGTAAAAGATGTACAGAATGTAAAATGAAATTAATTAACCATATCATGAAGAAGAACAAATTTGAGATGTATGGACTCTGAAGAGAAAACATGAGGAAGAACTTAATGAAGAAAGGTGTCCCTTATGTCTAGATGATCACAAGCAAAGGCAGGCAAGAAAAAGGCCAATATAGATGGAAGTTGTGAGAAAGATCAAGAAAAAGAAAGCATAAAAGAAAGTGCTTCGAGATCGGTCAATACGGTAAACTATGCTTGTGTTTGATCTCATGGTGATTAAGCCAGTTATCTGCAAAACTTGGTACCATCAAAACGAGATCTGTATGGTCAAGACTTGATAACAAATTAAATAAAAATGAGAACAGGATCTACTTGACCACGTAAATTAGCCATGTTGCCAAAAGTAAGATGGGAATATGTGTTTCATTAGTGCATCTTCATCAACATCGAAAGCTAATAAGTTGACCCAAAATAAGATTAGCAGACGCATAAATTCTACCTTCGAAGACCGAAATCCATGGCACAAAATCACAAGCTTCTTGGATCCAGCATCGTGTAGCACCCCAACAAGCCTTTCTCCGTATTTGTTCAGAATCTCTACTCTTGATTGCGATGACTCTGAAACACGAGAGCACTTTGCAATAAGCACATGGAAGAGCAGATTTGGTAGGTAGATGCAACCGAGATGGATGATCGAAGGGATATGCAGACCACAAGCCAAAGATAATCTACGTATAAACGAATGGAACACAAAAGCATCCTCGTAATGAGTGTATCCGCATATGCTAGGGTTTCCTTGAGCCAATTGGGTCTCTCCAGAATTTTTCTAGCAAAATTTATTCAAGGGAGTATTGATATGTGATCAGAATCACTAAATCACCAACAATTGTAAGGAACGGGGGAACAGCATGTTACCGAGTATCTGCGGTTCTTTTGCGGTAGGAAGCCGCTCTGCCATCCTCCGCGCGCGAGACTACGACGGCGATCGGGATTCTCTGCCACCGCGGGAAATGGGACAAAGGGAAGTGTAGAAAATGGTTGGGGCAAAAAAATTAGCTCAATATAGCCTTCTTCCACAGGGGTGAGATCCGCCGTTCATTTTCGCCATCAAACTTGGTAGGTAGATAATTGATCGAATCGGACTCCTCGTCACCGAGTCATCACGAGAGCCACCGGCTTTTCAACACCGGCCACAGCTCACTCTTCTTTAATTGGTCGATCTATCACAATTTTTAGATTTTATCAGTATAGATTATGATTGTAGTGAATAATCTTGATTTTTTAATTTCTTATTTATTTATCAATGTTTTTGACACCTATGATGATTTCACTGAATATGATATGGAGTTTGAGGATTCTATACTCACTATGATAAATTTTATATCCTTAAATTGAAAATTATTTATCTATGGCGCTCGATCTACTATCAATTAAGTTTACTGATTTCTCCTGGTTGACTCGAAGTAATAAAAAGATGGATTCAGTTAACGTTGAGGAAATAAGATCTTCTGCGCTAGATTCTATTATGTTTCCAGTCTTGTTTGGGTCGTGTCGGGTAGGTGAGGTTAGGTTTGGTAACTTAATTTATTGTCCTGTCCCATATTCTTCAGCGGGAAAGAATGAAAGTGTAGTTTGTCTTTACAACATTATATATCAATTATTGTTATTGTTAGGATACATATTGATATTTACTAAATGTAACGATATATGATACAATTGGGTATACCAATGTACCCATCTATTCATATAGAGCATTTTAAGATTAGATACTTCAAACATTAGTTTAAACCTCTTCTTTTTCGGTAACCAAAAGTAAGTTCAAAAGTTTATACCGATCAAAGATGAATATTCCCAACAATGGATCTCAAAAATAATTTTGAGAACATCTTCAAACAAAATGTAAAAAGAAAAAATGAACATACAAAAAAACACATATACGTCCAATAGATTGAGACAGACGATGTTCCACATTTAGTGTATATCGGATAACTACTAAGCTATCATTCCATGCACATAGAGAAAATACAAGATACACTTGATATTTCTATAGCCTATACACCTTTCTAGTCACGTAATCCCAAATCCGCATCTCGTAACACTGCATATCATCCTAACCCCCGCCAATCTTGATGATGATACACGTTTCTATTGATTGATGATAGAACGATCGTTATAATACGAAGTCTTCCATGCTCCCCTTGAAGAATAAGAACCGTCATTCACATTTATGTATTGCCCATTTCCATTTATCTGCAGTAGAAGAGGATTGTCATTATGCAGATTGTGGTTCAGAGAACTTCTAGACTAAAAACATAATAATGAGTCGGGATATACCTCCATATATTGTGCGCTTGGCAGAGGATACATTTTGGGAACAGGGTAAAAGAATTGAGAAAAAAATGAAGTATTGCTTGTTTGCGAAGGCTGAGTAAGCTTGTTGGCAGAGCTATAACTTTTATGACCAAGCTGCCTCCATTGATAAGGGATCTGAAACAACACCTTTTTGTTTGAGTTTGCAAACGTTTTAAGAGGATTGACAAAAATATTAATAAAAAAAAAACAAGAAATATTTTGCTTACTGTAGGTGCACTGGAGGTGTAAGCTTGGGTCCCAAGGAAAGGAACCATCCCATTCTGCTGATAAAGATAGACTGGATTTATGTGCAACTGATTTTGAAACCACTCATAGTTTGGCACATGGTATGGTGCTGGAATACTATCATGAGATATTGCATGCTGCACTGGATTAGCAAACTGAAGTTGCAAAGTTTTCTGACGATCCACCTTGTTCTGAGCAATTGTCACATAAAGGCGTCTGCCGTAGGACATATTCCCTTGAAAAATGACAACTACCGGCTAAGACTAACAGTGAAAAGAAACATAATTTATATTTAACCTAAAGTTAAATACCATTGAATCTCTGAACAGCCTCATTTGCTTCTTCAGCCGAGGAGAAGCATACAAATCCAAATCCCCTGCTCAGTCCAGTTTTATCGTATATCACTTTTGTCCATAATACCAAGCCACACTCAGAAAATAATTTTCTCAAGGCAGCATTATTAACTGATTTTTCAAGGTTCTTCACGTAGACTGTTGAACCCTGATTTAAAGAAAGAAATATCTTTCCCTTTTAATACGACAAGTAGAATGTACTTTTTAACCGAAACAATTCAGTTGTGGTTGATTACCTGAATTTTTGTAAATTTGTGCTCATGTCTACCAGCGAAACGAAGTCTTAGCAATTTATCACGCTCACTTCTTTTCTGAGCATATCCAACGTATAAAGATTTCGATCCTGGCACATAATATCGTGCAATAAGAACAAGAACAAGAACAATGTACGAGGAAACAAACGAAGAATAATATGAAAAGAAGAAATATTACCGAGATCTGAGCCATTCAATTCCAAAGCGTTCTTAGCATCCTCCGGTGACTTAAAGTCGACGAATCCAAATCCTCTAGATTTTCCATCTCTATCTTTCATCACAACAGCACTACTGATGTTGCCATATGCAGAAAACCTTTGCCGTAAAACATCATCTGTGATGTCCCAGTCCAGATTCTTGATGTACAGGTTAGTGCCTCTTGGTACTTCAGGCAGTGCTTGCCTCTCGCTCTTCTTAACAAACTTTGTCACACACCTTATTTCATAAATTAGAATCAAAATTCCATGAACGACACTTAAACATTTATAAAAGGAAAAAAAACCATAGAAAAGAACAGGGAAGCTAAGAAATCACTGTTATTGAACGCAATTAAATCCTAAAACAACTCATAAAATGGACCCATCGTTCCTAAACAACTAAAGAAGTCAAGCAGAGACTATCGTATACATATAACAAAGATAAACCGTCATTTTCGGAAACAATGTTATCAAAACACAAACAAAAAAAGTACATTTTATGGGGAAATATAACAAAAAGCGACAAGGAAAGAGTTATCGACAAACGGTAAACAGAGCATTCAATACGCGAAAAAAAAAAATCGCTGTCAGGGAATGAATGAGCCGACGGTCAAAGAAACAAGAAAACAAGACTAGATCATTCCACAAAAAGAATGCCGTCACATGGGAAGGAGGAACAATCGAGACTAAAGAAAACATAAAGAACAGGAATACTAACAGCTTCTTGCTTGAACCAGGGAGGATGACGCCATTGAGAGCTGTAATGGCCAACTGAGCCGCTTCCTCTGAGTCCATCTGAACGAAACCGAATCCCCTACTCCTCCCAGACCCATCTATTGCCACCTTGCACGACTCCACTGTTCCATAAACCGCGAACAGATCCTCAAGCATCGCCCCGCTCACGGTTATCTCCAAATTCTTTAGAGTCGCAAATGGTCCGTCCCCGGAGAAGAACAGAATCCACGTCAGGAACAAAACTTAGATGACGGTTACGAATTGAAGGGCAAGAAGGATCAGGGTTTCACCTTCACGAAGAGATTGCCAATGCCGTTCTTCCGAGATATTGGGTTTCGTTGTGACCACATGATCCGCATAGGTCTACCGTGCAGAAGGGAGTGATTCATCGCCTTGAGGGCTTTATCGGCTTCAAGAAAGCATCCAAATCGAAGGTTCAAAGAAATGTATACGTAACCAATGGATCAAGAGAACCAAATCACCAGAACTGAGAGAGATGTTGAAAGATAGATAAACAGAAAGAGAGAGAGAGAGAGAGAGAGAGAGAGAGAGAGAGAGGAATAGGGTTTAAACCATCAGAGAAAGAGAGGAAGTTGAGGTAGGCATATCCGAGCGGAGTGCCAGAAGCACGATCGCGGCATACGCGGGCAGAGGCGACGGTTCCGAAGGGAGTGAAAGCGTAGATGAGTTCCGCGTCAGTGACGGCCGGGTGAAGGTCGCCGATGTACAGAGTCGGGAATGGCGGACGATGGATGGACGTGGGAGCCGCTGCCGCATTCATTTCATCCGGATGCAAGGTCGCGGCCGCCGCTGCTGTATCTCCCATTGCGCTTTGAGAGCGTCGCGTCTCTTTCTCGCCGGAGAAGAATAAAGGAAGACGAGAAAGGATTGAGCGGGAAGGAGAGTGTGGTGGACGCTATTTTTATATAGGCAATAACCGCCTAATAGAGCGCTTACGAACCATTGCATGTAAGAATATATGCGGCATAAATCTATACCGTTCACATTGCAAAACGTTGAACGGACGATATGAGTTTCACGCCAAGAGTAGGAGATTGCACGGATGACTCTACGGGCTCCCGGGAGCGCTTACTAATCGCCGTTCATTTTGAGTTCTAAATAGGAGATTAACGGTGAGGATCCGACAGCCACTAGGTGTCGAACCGACGCATCATATCCACCACAAGCTGCGCCAGTAGCCTCCAAAGCCGTCCGTTCACATAAGGGTAAAAGCGGCATTCCATTGAACCGAAAAAAAAAGAGAAATATATTGTAATAATATCCAATCATGTACTGCCACGTAAGCCTGTTCTATAAGTGACTAAACCGCCCTCCTTCTCCCTTCTCTTTCACCGCCTCCCGATCCTCTTCGTGTTTCCGGCAATGCCCATCAAAAACGATATAAGAGGAACCCTCTTATACGACCAGGTTCCTTTGCCGTGGAGGAGGGGCAGCAAAGTCGACGGGAGCGGAGTGCTTCGGAACTCCGAAGCGATCCAGTAATTTCTCCGTCTGAACTCCGGTTCGGCCGCACAGTTATATTGCCATTTTTGATAAGCATTATCTCACCTCTTTTATATTTTATTTTCTCAGTGCACTTTTAATTTGCGATACATTAAATTAGGACTGCTAATTTAATTTGTTACATCCCATAAGGATAATCATAAATCATTCCTTTAGTTGTTCAGTTGATCTTTTTCTATTATGCAATCAGTTAATACCTTCTAAATCGAAAATGTACTTGTTAACCCCAAATTTTCTCAAGTTATTTTTTTCATTTTTTTCTCAAAATATAACTTAACTTGCCGAATTCAAATTATAAGTACATTATAATTACCCTTATATATATATTGTGTGGCCTATCATCTTATTTTTTTATAGTCACCCTCTTAAACCCTAATAAATTATATCTTAGTAGAAATTTGATCTCTATCCAACTATCTTAATCTCTTAGATTATTGGATCTCTATCCAATTATGAGTTACAGGTGCCCTACAAATCAATCACGTAAGTGATAACACATGTGACACGCTTTATATTTTTTTGTTTATTATTATTATTAATATATTCTTACTTTATTCTTGTATGTTGCATATACTATGATGTTATTCGATTTGTGCAATGAGAATTAGATCGTGATGAGATTATGATAGCAAGATCGATTTAACTTTAAACACATACCCTAAATAATCCATGTCAAGTTACTCGAGAGGGACATCGAGATAAAGATAAACTAGTATACTATATACTCATCCATATGATGGAGACAACTAATCTCATAGTCACTTGTGCGAGAACACTAACAGTATAGTGTAGATGATTATTGGAGAATAAGTTTACTGATTGATTTGTTTATAGAATGTTAGATGGTTAATGATACCTAATGTTAGACAGTGATTCCGTAGTCCCAATTGTATGTCTGATCCCTAGACTTGAGACACCAAGGATCAATTGTTTGAGTACTCATTTCTTTAATGTAGGACTTATAACTCTAGAAAGTTTCAAATTTGATATAATCGATTATCGGAATTAATAAGCAACTTTACGAAGGAAATCGAGTGTTAATAGAGGATTATCTACACTCGATATCACGAGAGGAATATCTCGTATGTTATCACTAAGGTAAATCCCTAGCTAGGATCGTTCAGATTGAGAGAAAATGAGTTTTTTTGGGAGAATCCGATCAGAGCGAGACTTGGACGGATTTTGTATGTGGCCTGATAGTAAGTACTATATCCAATATACGATCTTTGAGATATTATGAGGAACTATAGATACACGGTAACTAAGGACAAACAAGTATAATGAATTAGTTTTCCTATAATATTAGGGACTATGGCGCAGTGGCCTAGTGTGTTCATAGTCGATGAGTTAAGTGAATTGTTTTGATATAACAATTCACTAAGTCAGAAGAAATTTAGATAAATAAAACTCATGGCCAGCTCGATATTGGGCCTAAAGAGTCACACACATATGGTGGATGATTATAGTGAGTATAAGATTAGATATGAGTTATCCAATAAGCCCTTGTTCTCATTAGATGAGACCCAACATTAATGGACTCCTTGAATTATGTCCAATTAGAGGTCAATTAAGATTATTGGATAAAGATCCAATAATCAAGTGGTGTGGGTAATTGGATAGAGATCCAATACTCATTGAAGTAGGATCCATTAGAGTTTCTAGTGGCTCTTTATAAATAGGAGGCAAGGGCGACTTATTGGATCTCGAATTTTGATGATCAAATTAATTGATGGGTTATTGATCTAATATGTGTGTTGGAGATGATTGATGCAGGATTAACTATGTCAGAGAGAGAATTACAATCAGATGTTGGGCCAAAGTCAAATCCGAACATCGGGCTGAGGTTCAGACAATGCAATGAGAACTCGTTGAGAGACTCGTTGGAAGCTTGCTGAAGGTATCAGAAGCTTGTCGAGAGTTCGTTGGGAGCTCGTCGAATGGATCAGAGGCTTGCCAGGAGTTCGTCGAAATCTTGTCGAGGGTATCGGGAGCTTGTCGGGAGTTCATCAGGAGCTTGCCAAGATGGTGTCGGAAGTTTACCGAAAGAAGACCAAGAGACTTACCAGAAGATCGTGAGGGGTTACCGAAAAGCTTGTCGAAAGGTAGGAGGGTCTTAATTGGACTTGATGGTCACATTGATTATAATTAATTAGTCATAAGTTAACATCAGTTATGTTTGAGTCCTACTTGAGTTAGATTTGGAAGGAATCCAAATTAACTCAAGTAAGACAAATCGGGTCCACTTTGGGTTTCTATTGAGCTCAGGTTGAGCTCATTTGGTTGACATGGGAAGAGCTCAACTAAAGGTAGAAGTTGGGATTGGAAAAGTGGAAGGAATCATTTTTTTGGGATTCTCAACGGTTGTACTGTCGGTGAGCGACAGTAGTACCGCCCAGGCGACGATTGTACCACCCAGGTCGATGGTTGTACCACCATTATCTTATTTTTTGGGCAGCTTTCAGTAGTTGTATTGCCGGCGCCGACGGTTGTATCGCCGACGCCGACGGTTATACCGCCTGTACGTAGTTTTTCCTAATACATTTAAATTTTTTGCTCCATTTCTAAAGCCAATTAAGATCTATAAATACCCCAAGATTTCTTGCATTTAGCACAACACTTTGGGCTAGAAATTCTGTGAAAAAAATATGCTAAATTATAAGAAAAAGAAAAGGGGCAAGAGAGTAGGAGAAGAAGTGTATTCTTGTAAAGTCTCCCTTGTGAGTTTGTAAGGTTCCTCTCCTGAGCTTATGGAAAGGAGAGTGGAAAATGTAAGGGTTTGGTCTTCACCTAAAGAAAATTGATAGTGGACAACCGGTAGACCTCATAGAAGAGGACTCGGAGAGTGGACATAGGCTAGGTTGAGGCTGAACTATTATAAACTTGTGAGCTCTCTACTCTTGCCTTGTTTATTGCTCTTAATTGCTCTTAACTAGTTTAAAGAAAGATAAGTGCATTATTTTAGACTTTCTCTTAAATCGCTTGCTTATTCATTTCCAACGAAATTTAAGAAGCGCTTTCGATTTTCATTTCTTTTTCATAAGTAAAGTTTTCAAATCGGGCACTTTCACTCTTGCACTAATTCACCCCCCCCCCCCCCGTTTTAGTGTCAAATGATCCTAACAATTGGTATTAGAGCTGTTAGGATCAATTGACACTAAGAGAGGAGGGCGGGAGGGGGGAGGAGTGGGGGGAATTAGTACAAGAGTAAATTCTCATTTTAACTTAAAACTTTTCACTTGAAGCAAGAAAGGAAAATACAAAGCTTTTAGTTCAAGTAAAACAAATTAATCTTATAGAGAAATGCTAAACTTCTTGCTTGAAGACGGCTCAAAAAAGAACAAGCAAATCTGAATAAGGAGATAAGCAATGTCGTAAGTGAAGTGCTTGATTTCGAAGCCTTGCTTTCAAAATATAAATAAAATCGGAAGCATCAATACAAAAGTAGTAAGCAAGGTAAACAAAAAGAAACTCACAGTTTTATAGTGATTCGGCACTAACCGGCCTACGTCCACTCCCAAGTCCTCCTCCTTGAGGCACACCAACATCCTCCTTGGTACGGGCGATTTACCCGCTGTCCTGGGTGGTTCAACCACCTGAAAACTTGGGTGGCGCTGGTTGAACCGTCGCTCACTGACGGTTCATTTGCCAGAATCCCGAAAAAGTGATTCCCTTCACTTTTTCAATCCTGATTTGAACCATTAGTTGACCAATCCCTTAGTCAACTAATTAAGCTCGACCTGAGCTCAATCATACCCCCTGGTGGACTCGGTTGCCTCTTTAAGTTGATTTGGATTTCTTTCAAATCACACTCATTTAGGACTCAACCTTAACCTACGACTTAAAGATTACAATCAAATATGACCACCAAGTTTACGACCTCACTCCGACAATCTGGCAACCTCTGACATTTCCTGTGGCGAGTCTCACGGTCTTTCTCCGGCGATCTCCCGGCGTGTTCATAGCGATCTTCCCGATAACTTCGACGAAGTCTTAGCGAACTCCCGGCAAGCTCCCACCGCATCGTCCAAACCTTAGCCTGATGCCTAAGCTTGATCTTAGGTCCATGTCTGATCTGTAACTCTTTTTTACCGTCGTGGTTAAATCTGAATGATGCTAACTATAACTTGATTAATTACAATCAACATGGCCACAAATCTACTTCAAGACCTTTTCAACTCCCGGCAAGCCTTTCGACTACCCCTGACAATCTTCGAGTGAGTCTTGGTCTTCTTCCGGCGAACTCCCTTGCGCTATCCTGACAAGCTCCCGATACCCTCGACGAGCTCTCGACGCACTCCAGGCGAGTTCCCAACCACATCGTCCGAACCCGCCCGATGCTTGGACTTGACTCTAGCCAAACCTCTAATTGTAGTAATTTCTCTATCATAGTTAATCCTGCATCAATCAACTCTAACAACCTTCTTAGATCAAGCACTCATAAATTGATTTCATTATCAAAATTCGAGATTCAATAATCTCCCCCTTTTTTATGATGATAATCAATTGATGATAGGAGTTAATCCTAACTCCCTATAAATCCATGCAGAGAACCACACTCTTTTGAATTCATGTATTACGAAACAAATCGTATTCCAAGAAAATTTCAACAAGAATTTACATCAAGTCATCGAATCATGAATTTTAAAAGGAATTATACATCTATATCCAAGATATCCAAGTATATCATCAATATCATATGTCATCAATGTATATCATTAATATCATGTGTCATCAATATATATTCCTCCCTCTTTGTCATCAACATAAAGGTGAAATGTATAGCTAATAATTTCAAAGCACATGATAACATTACTCTACCTTAGTAAAATAGAATATGCATTATAAATTTTTTTTTCCCATTCGTGATTAATAAGGAGAGAGACAATGGAGTTGTGAAAACATCATTAAGAAGAGCTCTTAATAAATTTCAAAAATAATATTAAGATGAGCTCAAAAGTCCAAGTTGAAACTATTTTAATCACATTATATATAATACATCATATTATCATAATAAAATCATGATTATTATTCCAAATCATCATATATATTTTCAAAATCAACATGCATTATCATCATACATGATTTCACATTATCATATCGTCTCCCCCTTTGTCATAAAAAAAAGGAGAAGTGCAATTAGTAAGTTTTTGATATATGAAAGCTTAGCAATTTAGTAAATTTTTCATCACTTTAGAACATGCAAGCTAGTGAGTTCTTTATTCTATTTTGAAAAGTACAAACTAGCAAATTTTGCTTCCTTTGTAATGTTCAAGCTAGGAATTTTATATCATGCAAGCTTATAAGCTGGCAAGTGTTACTTCTCTTAGCATGTTATTTTTTGTAAATATGAGGTTAAGCAAAATTTTTGCTTCTCTTGAGATAGTATTCTTGCTTCTCTTTTGAGATGAGCAAGCTATTAAGTTTTGCTCCCTTTTTGTCATTGTAAAAAAGATGGGATAGTTACAATGGTGCAAAATTTTTTCCATTACATCATTTTTCAAATCATCACATGAAATATATCAAGAAAAATTAACATGGTGATGAGATATACAATTCATGAAGACAAATTATGAATATCAAGGGACAAATCATAGCAGAAACAAATAAAATATCTTGATTCATGTATAAGAAATCTCAAGTTGTCAAAATCATGATTTATATAAAAAATCTCATTTTAAATAATACGAGAACACATAATAAGAGATTTTGATTCAAAAAGGATTTCAAGTTATAATTCCAATGAATCAAAATAATGATATAGGTAAAGAACTCATTCAATTTTAAAATCATCAAAATTACTTTCAAGAGATTCAAAATAAAATTAATAGACTTATCAATCTCTTGAAATGCTAGTGATTTCCTTTCTCTACTTTGTATAAACAATAAAGTAGAATCAAGGTGGAGAAGTGAAGAAAATCACAAAAATACTCAATTTTATAGATGTAAATTTTATAGATGTAAATTCCAAAATCAAGAGCTACCCATGTAATTTAATTTATCTTATGCAAATTTCAAGAAAGATAGCAAATCAAGCAAATCATGCATTTTGCATGTATTTAGAAAATTTAAAATTCTAAATTTTCTTCTAATCAAATTATTTCTCATTCAATATTATTATATCCAATTTGATTCTAACCATATTGATAATTTTATCTCCCACCTTTTGTCATTATCAAGAAATAAATATGATTACATAATTTCTTATTAACATCCATATTCAAATTACGCCCATAAGTGCAAGATCATGTCATAAAATCAAATCTTTAAGTACCAAAATATATGATTTAAATTAATAAATTTGCCCCTCCTTATTGTTTGTGAATTTCAACAAAAGTAATCAAGAAATCTTATGTATTCAAAATTTCAAGTAAAATAGAAATTTAATCATGCAAATCTTATATATTTAAAATTCATAATTTTCTTTTTAGCAAATCGCTCCTCATCCAATGAAGGTTTTTCATAATCAAAGTATTTAAATTCATTATTACAAAATATCACTTTTGTCTCTCCCTTAGTCATTATCAAAGTAGCAATTAGAAAGTTTATGTAGAGTTCATAATCAAAGTATTTATGTAAAGATTTCAAGTTTCATTTTATATACTTATTCAAGTTCAAATTATCAACTCATCAAAATCACTTTCATAGTTCAAGATATTCATAAAAAAAATAACATAATCGATTTATTAATCTTTTCTTTAATTATAAATTAAAAAAATTCAAAAAAATAAATTCCCTTTTTATTTCATACAAGCATGCCTTTGTCTATTAAGCCAAATAAAAACATGCATTCTCATTACCGAAAAAGAGTTTTCATTATGACAAAGATCAATAAGTCATAAATCACAAAGATTATCATGCATAATTTCGACATATAAACTTATTAAGCATGATCACTATGCATCATTAAATTATAAAGCATAATTTCATTGAACATAAAGCATCTTCAACAATAAAAAAACAATATAAAAATCATTAAGATATATATTATTATTTCTTAAAAACATATATAGGATTTATCTTAAGCATTATATTTAAGTCTAACATTTTATTCCTTTATCATAAAACATGCAATTTCATGAACAATATAATTTATCAAAATCACTAGAAAATGAAGTATGATTTTTCTCTCCCTTTTCTATATTGTTCTATGCTCAAATTCTATCATTCAACAATAATCATTTATCATACTACCCATACACTATCATAGCATTTAAATCATATAACATTTAAATCAATCATTCAACACGGATATTTTACTTAGCCAAAAACACCATCATATTTAAGTCATTCAATGATAGTCTTTGCATTTAGATCAATAAATATTCAAGTCGATAATTTTGAACCTATCATAAAAAAATCTTTCTTTCATAAATTTGAATTTAGATAAAGTTTCTAATTCATTTTTATACTAGCATGCCAAAGTTAGAGCGATCAAGATTAATGAGTTATCCAAAGATTCATTACCAATGATTTTATTCCAATAATTTTTGTTATTATTTAGTCTAGTGAGCTTTGAAAGAATATTAGATCTCAAGTCATATGCCTTAAGCATCTACTTTCAAAATATTACTTAGTGCTCCTAGCCCTGTTAAGAGGTAATTTTATATTATGTGGGGTTTTAGTTTATGTACCCATTTTACATTGGGTCATTCATGATATATTCATCCTATTTTCTCTAGTGGTTGTTTATGGTTCCTTTAGGAACCCAAATTAATTTATATGGACTATAATTTTTAAATGGACATTTGTAGGTTTTATGTCCTAATTTTTCACAAAAATTACACTTGATTCTTGGTGGCACATTTAAGATAGGTCCTTTAACAAATATGGTTGGTTTTTGTTGAATGTTACCAATAAAATCTATGTCATTTCTTATATTAATATGACCCTTATTGGCAAGGATCATATTTAGGGATTTGTTCCTAATTTTAAAATTTTCTAATATTATCTTAAGCTTGATATTTTCTTCTTTACCACTATCTAACGTCTCACATTTAGAACAATGGTTATGTGATGCTAGTAAATCATGTATTTTATCAAATCTACCAACTAATAAATCATGATCATTCTTAAGCAACTTAAAAGATTTGCTAAGTTTTCTAAACTCATCAAACAAATCATGAAATATATTTAATAACTCTGAAAAAGAAACACTTATTGAATCACTAACCTCGTCTTGGATCGCCATAAGCGCGAGATTCTCCACTTCTTGGTTGTGTGCACTTCATCTTTGGAGCGCCTCAGCTTCTTGCGTTCATAGCAAGAGGTTTTCTTCATTTAAAGATCATTTTTAAAGTTCATGTTTATTAATTTCTCTGGTTCATGTGTTAAAGGTTCAAAGTTCTCATTACTCAAAATTTCACTCGAGGAGTCATATGTTCTTCTTGGTTCACATTCCTTCCTGTTCTTTGGATAATGTTCTTGGGTTCTCAATGTTAAATTCTTAGGAAGATATTCTTCTTCTTCATTTTTAGAAGTATTTTCATTTAATGATTCATTTAGATTAGTTGTGCTTTCATATGTGATTTTCAATATATGCCAAATATCAAAAATCGAATCATAAGCGGAAACATGATTAAACTCATTCTTGTCAAGGGCACAAAATAAGACATTCATAGCCTCGACATTTAAAGAGAAAGTCTTCTTCAAATTATTCCAATCATTCATTGGAAGAGAATACCTTTCAAATCTATTTTCAACAATATTCCATAAATTAAGGTTCAAGGAAAGCAGCAAGAAAACTCTCATCCGAGTTTTCTAATAAGTATAGTCCATCCCATTGAACATGGGAGGACAAATGATAGAAAAGCCCTCTTGAAAGTTGAAAAGAGCAATTTATCTTGGGTGTTAAACCAAATGAGAAAAACGTAATTCTAATACCAATTGTTAGGATCAATTGACACTAGGGGGGTGAATTAGTGCAAGAATAAATTCTCATTTTAACTTAAAACTTTTCACTTGAAGCAAGAAAGAAAAATCCAAAGCTTTTAGTTCAAGTAAAGCAAATTAATCTTATAGATAAATGCTAAGCTTCTTGCTTGAAGACGACTTAAAAAAGAACAAGTAAATCCAAATAAGGAGATAGGCAATATCGTAAGTGAAGTGCTTGAATTCGAAACCTTGCTTTCAAAATGTAAATAAAATCGGAAGCATCAATACAAAAGTAATAAGCAAGGTAAGCAAAAAGAAACTCATAATTTTATAGTGATTCGGCACTAACCGGCCTACGTCCACTCCCGAGTCCTCCTCCTTAAGGCACACTGGCATCCACTACCGATCTTCTTTGGGTGAAGACAAAACCCTTACAATCTTATAAGAGAGACAATATTACAACTTCTTTGATCACTCCCTTACCCCTTTTCTTTTTCTTACAATTCACACAAGTTTTTCACAAAATTTATCTCTCAAAAGTGTTGTGTGGAATGTAAGAAAACTTGGAGTATTTATAGCCCCAAATTTTGGAGCAAGAAAACTTGGGGTATTTATAGCCCCAAACTCCGGGTACGGGCGGTTCACCCATCGGCGCAGGGCGGTTCAGCCACCCAAAAACCTGGTACGTGTGATTTACCCGCCCATCCTATGCGGTTCAGCTGCCCGAAAACCAGGGCGCGGTCGGTTGAATCGCCGCTTACCAGCGGTTCATCCGTCGAGAATCTCGAAAAAGTGATTTCCTTTACTTTTCTAATCTCGATTTGAACCATTAGTTGACCAATCCCCTGGTCAACTAATTGAGCTCGACTTGAGCTCAATCACACCCCATAGTGGACCTGGTTGTCTCTTTGAGTTGATTTGAATTTCTTCCAAATCATACTCATTTAGGACTCAACCTTAACCTATGACTTAAAGATTACAATCAACATGACCACCAAGTTTACGACCTCACTCCCGTAATCCGATAACCTCCGGTATTTCCTAAAGTGAGTCTCACGGTCTTCCTCCAGCGATCTCCCGATGTGTTCCTACCGATCTTCCCGACACCTTCGACGAAGTCCTAACGAACTCTTGATGAGCTCCCACCGCATCTTCTAAACCTTAGCCTGATGCCTAAGCTTAATCTTGGGTCCATGTCTGATCTATAACTTCTTTTCACCGTCATGGTTAAACCTACACGATGCTAACTACAACTTGATTAATTACAATCAACATGGCCATAAATCCACTTTAAGACATTCTCAACTCCCGACAAGCCTTTTGGTTACCCCTGATAATCTTCCAGTGAGTCTCGATCTTCGACGAACTCCCTTGTGTCATCTTGGTAAGCTCCCAATACCATTGGTGAGCTCCCGATGCACTCTCGATACTGCCTAAGGATCGCTGTATAGTCCATCCCTGATCCTGGAAAGAAAGTTGGAGTACAACTAACTTGCTTGGCCTCCGTCTTCCAACTGTATATCATTTACCAATTCAACTTTTCGGCTCAATGCATCGGCCACGACATTTGCCTTTCCAAGTTTGTACTCCATTACCATGTCGAACTCGGCCAAGAAGTCCTACCACCATGCTTGTTTTGCGGATACTTCTTTTGAGTCTGAAAGTAACTCAATGCGACATTGTTCGTCCTTAGCACAAATGGTGCTCCCAAAAGGTAGTGTCGCTAGACTCGTAGACAGTGGACCACCGCTATCATCTCTTTATCATGCATGAGGTATCGCCGCTTGGTCTCGTTGAGCTTGTGATTCTCGTAGGCCACTGGATGACCCTCTTGCATAAGTACTCCCCTAATAGCAAAATCAGAAGCATCTGTATGGACTTTGAAAGACTTCCCATAGTCTGGTAATCTGAGTATTGGTTCCTCCAATACGGTAGTCTTTAGGTCTTGGAATGCCACTTCATATTTGTCTGACTATCTCCACGACTGCTCCTTTAGCAACTCCGTTAGTGGAGCTGCGCGCTTCGAGTATCTAGCTATGAAGCGCTGATAATAGTTGACGAACCCAAGGAAGGATCTCAACTCTGACACCTTCTTTGGTGTTCGCCAGTCTACCACAGCTTACACATTGGACTTGTCCATTAGGATAGAATCATTATCGATTCGATGCCCCAAGAACAAAATCTTCATCTAAGCAAAATAGCACTTCTCCCTCTTTACGAACAAAGTGTTCTCCCTGAGAACTTTGAAGATTGTCCGAAGGTGCTCAATATGCTCCTCAAGTGTTTGGCTATAGATGACTATATCGTCTAGGTAGATGACCACAAACTTGTCCAAATATTTCTTGAACAGCTAATTTATTGGAGTACATAATATGGCCAAAGTGTTGGTTAAGCCGAAAGGCATCACCAAGAACTCAAACGCTCCATACCTGGTCACACAGGTAGTCTTCGCCTCATCACCTTCTGCAATGTGCACTTGCCAATGCCCCGATCGAAGGTCAAGTTTGGAGAAATACTTAGCATTGCCCAGTTGATCGAACAAATCCGCGATGAGCGGAATAGGATATTTGTTCTTTACTGTCACTTTGTTCAGGGCTCGGTAGTCGACACATAATCGGAGGCTCTCATCTTGTTTCTTCTATAAGAGAACTAAAGCTTCGAATGGTGCCTTTGAATGGCGAATGAGACCACTCTTAGTAGTTCATCTAACTGCTTCCTCAGTTCTGCCAACTCTGGAGGGGCCATGCGGTATAGTGGTCTCGCTAGAGGCTGAACTCCTGGCTCTAACTCAATATTATGATCCACACCTCTACGTGGAGGTAGAGTCTTCGACAACTCAAGTGGTATGACATTTGTGAACTCCTTTAGAATGTTCGCCACCGCAACAGGTTCGTGAATGACCTTCCCGTCAAGTGGCTCTAGCTTCACAGCAGCCACAAAAGTCAATTTGCTTTTTTGTACCCCTTTCTTCAATTGTAGTGTTGATATTTGCTATGGGTCCTTGGTTCCTCCTCGAGAGACTGGAACCATGTAGGGGTCGTTGCCTCCCGTTAGGCATAGAGAGTTTAGGAATGACATCAGCACCAACTTTGTCGTGTGCATGAACTCCATTCCAAGAATCACTTGGAAGTTATCCAATGGCACCACCATCATGTTTATGCATCCACTCCATGTTCCAATCTTGATAGGGACCCCTTTGCTTGTCCGGAGATCCATCGAGCCTCCGAGTTCACTGCCTTCATACGACTTGGGTTCTTCTCCAAGATAAGTCCAAGTTGCTTTGCTTCATAATCGGAAATAAAATTATAGGTAGCGCCTGTGTCCACCATTGCCCGGGTTGTTCGGCCATTTATTTTGATGTTCACATACATCAACTTGCTGCTCACTGCCTTTGATGGCTTTGCCTTTACGTTCTCCCCCACTTGACCCCGTAATGTATTCAACAAGCGCATCGCTCCCATTTGGGGTCCATGCGACTCCTTATTATCGCTATTGGATTCAGAACTACTCGAACTAAGGACGACAGCTTTGTCGTTGTCCGACTTGTGAGGGTGTATTGATGCCGTTAAAGCATCGAGTGCCTGCTTTTACGGGTACTCCCTCACCATGTGCGGTCCTCCGAACAAGAAGCATCCGCCAGATTTCGGGGCTTTGCCTTTCGAACTTAGTCCCTTATGGAAGCTCCTTTTCTTCTGTTCGCTCCCAGACTCCTTTGCACAAGAGTATTTTGCTAGGCAATTTTCTGATGATTGTTTCTTCTTTCCCAAGTCCTTTGAAGAAATAAAATCAGTTAGCCTTTCTGCAACTGCAATTGCCCCGACCATGTCGGTGACATTCCTCTAATTTAGTTCTTATTGTGCCCATGACTTTAAGCCATCGAGGAAGCTAAATAGTTTGTCCTTTTCAGACATGTCTTGTATATCCAACATCAGTGCCGAAAATTGCTTCACATAGTCTCAAATAGAAGCATTTTGGCGGAGTTGTCTCAGTTTCCTTTTTGTGACGAACTCTGTGTTCTTGGGAAAAAATTGAGTTCTCAACTCACGCTTCAAGTCTTCTCATGTATCCACTCGACATCGACCTTGCTGGATCTCTTCCCAACCGGTTCACCACCAAAGTTTTGCATCTCCATTCAAATACATGGTTGCGATAGAAACTTTAGTTTCCTTCAAATCAAGTCTCATAGCATGAAAATATTATTCCATGTCGAATAAAAAATTCTCGAGCTCTTTGGCATCTCTAGCGCCCCCGTAGCAATGGGGCTCTGGTGCCCTGAAGTTTTGTGGTGGTGCAGCACGGGTATTGTTCCCTCCTGCATTAAGAGTTCTAGTGAGCAACGTCACTTTGGTCGTGAGTTCTGCTATAACTTCATGTAGATGTCGTATGAAGTCTTTGGTGTCCTCCGTCAGTCGGTCGACCAGGGACTCGACCTTGTCGATCCGAGATTCAGCTTCTTCTTGCGAGCTCTCTACCCCAAGGAGCCTTCCTTGGCCTTAGTAGAGTTCCTCCAAGCTTACTTCAAGAACATCAAGATGGGTTTCCACCATTGGAAGTCTCTCTTTGTGGCTCCTTTTCCCAGTTGGTGCACCAGATTGTGCCTCCTCCTCTCGTGGAGAGTACCTAACTTCACGCTCATCTTGTTCACTACCGCACTCCTCATGAGTGGCTCCAGCAGTTTGCGAGCGAGTTTGCACTCGCAGCCCCCTACGGCTGCTTGGGGCAAATGTCCGGCTTGCCCCCATCTTGCTCGATTCACCATGGTGTTTCGCCATGGCAAGCTTGCGAATCTTCTTCACTTGCTAGTTTGAATTGCTTGCCTACTCTGATACCATAATATCATGAACTTAGCTGAATTTACCTAAGTCATGCGGTACCCTAGCAACAACTTTGAAGACTTAGCTGGAATTGCCTAAGTCATGAAGCAACATTTGCCCACCGTTTCAGACTTAGTTAAAATTTCTTAAGTCATGCAAATGCTGAAGCATATTTGCCCGCAAAGGATCAGCCCACTTACAACTTCATGCCGGTCTCGAAGGACCTGCAAAAGGAGAAATTGATTAGTTTTAAAGATGAGCGATGGACAAGTCCCGACGTCTCGCAAAGAGGGCAGCTCTTACAAGCAATTCGTCGAACACCTTGAGTAAAATAGAAAAAGAGAGAAAGAGAGTGAAAAAAAACTTTAGAGGGTTGTAAGAACGGTCGCAAGTCCACAAACGATAGTTCCCAAGGGTGTCGGACGTAAAACACTTCAACTTATTTTGAATGCTCACGCCCGACTACTATCTCGAAGCCCCATCTAGCCCAATGCCACCCGAGGGGTTCCAGAGGGCTGAGATGGTTGACATTTTACGTTGCTCGGTAAAGTCACCGCAACACGCGAAAACGACCCAAAACTAGGCAGTTTTAGCTTGTTTTGGCTCCGCACAGCGAGCGATCGTTCTACAATCATACAGATTATTTCTGCTCATATTTTTGAGACAAAATAATATAAAAACAAGGCAAAATATGCTGCCAAATATCTGTACAAGCAAACAAAAATGACGAACAGTTCGCTGAGCGAAGAGTTGTGATTGAGCAGCGACCGTTCATGACATTATGTGAGATCATGCAATGACTCTTCACCGTTTGCTCGGTCCGTTGAGCTTTGTGAAGTGTTTTCTTCAGATACTCCTCAATATGTGTGGTCCACTGCACATGATTCTCCCGTTGGAGAACCAAGACTTATCTCTTATAGATATCTGTCCTGTTGGAGTAAGTTTCCTCTTCGTATTCTTCCCTTTTGTCACGGGCTTAGCTGAATTTGCCTAAGCCGTGCGGCACTCCCGAAGACTTAGCTGAAATTGCCTAAGTCGTGAAGCAACCTTGCCCACTGTTCTGGACTTAGCTAGGATTGTCTAAGTCATGAAACACCCAAAGCATTATCTGTCCGCATAGGACCTCTTACAACCTCTTAAGGTCCGGTAGGACCTGCAAAGAAGAAGTTGATTACCTTAGAAGTGAGCGATGAACACGTCTCGGCATCTCGTAAAACGGAAAGCTATACAAGCAATTTATCGAGCACCTTGAGTGCAGCTGAGAAAAGAGAGAAAGAAAGCGAAATAGGACTTTGGAGGGTTGTAGGAACGGTTGTAAGTCCGCAAACGACGGTTCCCAAGGTATTAGACGCAAGACAAATTCAATTGTTGATGAACACCTACGCCCGACATATACCCGGAGCCCCATCTAGCCCGGTGCCACCCGAGGGGGGTTCCAAGGTGCTGAAATGACTAACATTTCGCACCACTTAGAAAGATTACCGTGGCACACAAAAAAGACCCAAAAACAGGGCTGTTTTTTGCTCTGTGCAGCGAACGATTGTTCTGCAGCCTTCTACACTACTTTCGCTCACATTTCTTAGGTAAAAACAAATAAACTCAGGTAAAACAAGCTGCCAAACATATGTACAAGCAAGAAAAAGCAACGAACGGTTCAAGGGATGATGATGTTACGATTGAGCGACGTCCATTCGTGATATTCTCCCCCACTTAAACTGTCGACGCCCTCGTCAACGCTTGTTGGTAGGCTTTGACGTGAGCTTCTTCAAGTCATAGGGCATCTTCTGGCTCCCAACTGGCTTCTATTTGAGGAAGCTTTTGCCACTTCACCAAGTACTCAATTTGCTGTGTCCCATTGGGAAGCTTTATCTTGCGATCCGCCAGAATAGTTTCAACTCGCTTCTCGTAAGAGGCTCTGGTGGGGGGTAGTCGAGTTAGAACATTTCGAGAATCGTTTCGCGGATCTGAGTGGTAGGCTTTCAAGTTGCTCACATGTAAGACGTTATGAATTCTGAACCATGCTGACAGTTGTAACTTATATGAGACATTGCCTACTCTGCTGATGATTGGGAAAGACCCTTCATATTTGCACACCAATCCTTTATGCACTCTGTGCCTAAAGAACTAGAGTGATGCTAGTTGGAGCTTCACCAACACCATGTCGCCCACTTTAAACTCTTGTGGTCGCCTCCCCAAGTCTGCCCACTTCTTCATCTTCTTGGCTGCCTTCTCCAAGTAAGCCCACGCAATATCTGCATTGCGATGCCATTCCTTTGTAAAGTGATAGGCTGATGGGCTACTCCCTGTATAACCAATAACCAGGGTGTGAGGAGTTGATGGCTGTTGTCCCGTAATAATCTCAAATGGGCTCTTGTTGGATGCAGAGCTCCGCTGCAAGTTATAGGAGAATTGAGTTATGTCCAACAGCTTCACCCAATCTCGTTGGTTGGCACTTACATAGTGTCAGAGATATTGCTCCAAGAGCAAGTTAATTTTTTCTGTTTGGCCATCCATTTGGGGGTAGAGGCTTGTGGAGAAGTATGATTTAGATCCCAACAACTTGAACAATTCGGTCCAGAATCATCCCAAGAACTGAGAATCTCGATCACTAATGATGTTGTGTGGGACTCCCCAAAACTTCACCACATTCTTCATCATCAACTTAGCCGTCTCCTCCGCTGAGCAATGTAGGGGTGCAGCAATGGCTTGATATGAAGTCCAGGGAAATGCTCTCCCATGGCCTTTCTGGTACGGGCAGCGGCTCCAAAAGTCCCACTGGCTTCTGCTGCTCTACCTTATCCTGTTGACAAGTAAGACATGTTCGAACATATTCCTCCACATCTGTCCCCATTTTCGGCCAATAGAAGGCCCTCTCCACGAGAGCCATTGTTCGATGGATACCCGGATGTCTAGCCCAAAGAGAATCGTGACACTCTTTCAGGAGTTCACGCCTAAAGTTATCCGCTCATGGAACATAAACTCTGTTCCCCTTGGTATAGATGAGTCCCTCTTGGACCCAAAATCATCGTGCCTTGCCCTCTTTGATGAGTTGCATCAGAGTTACTGCCCGAGGATCTCGGTACAGTCCATCCCTGATCCTGGAAAGGAAGTTGGAGCGCAATTGACTTGCTTGGCCTCTGCCCTCCAACTGTATAACATTCACTAGCTCCACTTTTCGACTCAATACATCGACCACGACATTCGCTTTTTCGGGCTTGTACTCCATTACCATGTCGAACTCAGCCAAGAAGTCCTGTCATCGTACTTGCTTTGAGGAGAGTTTATTTTGAGTTTGGAAGTAACTCAATATGACATTGTCTATCCTTAGCACAAATGGTGCTCCCAGAAGATAGTGTCGCCACACTCGTAGACAGTGGACCACCGTTGTCATCTCCTTCTCATGCACAGGATATCGCCGCTCGGTCTCGTTGAGCTTGCGACTCTCGTAGGCCACTGGATGACCCTCCTGCATAAGAACTCCTCCAATAGCAAAGTCAGAAGTATATGTATGGACTTCAAAAGACTTTCCATAGTCCGATAATCTGAGTATAGGTTCCTCCAACACAGCAGTCTTCAGGTCTTGAAATGCCACCTCACATTTGTCCGACCATCTCCAGGACTACTCCTTCTTTAGCAACTCCGTCAACGGAGTTGTGGGCTTCAAATACCCAGCTATGAAGCGCCGATAATAGTTGACGAACCCAAGGAAAGATCTCAACTCTGGCACCTTCTTTGGTGTTCGCCAGTCCACCACAACTTGCACCTTAGACTGGTCAATTCGGATGAAACCATTGCCGATTTGACGCCCCAAGAATAAAATCTCCATTTGGGCGAAATAGCACTTTTCCCTCTTCACGAACAAGGTGTTCTCCCTGAGAACTTTAAAAATTATTCGGAGGTGTCTAACATGCTCCTTAAGTATTTGGCTATAAACGACGATATCGGCTAAGTAGACGACCACAAACTTGTCTAGGTACTCCTTGAACAGCTGGTTCATTAGAGTGCAGAATGTGGCCGGAGCATTGGTTAAGCCGAAAGGAATCACCAAGAACTCGAATGCTCCATACCTGGTCACACAGGTAGTCTTCGCCTCATCACCTTCTGCAATGCGCACCTGCCAATACCCCGACCGAAGGTCAAGTTTGGAGAAGTACTTTGCCTTGCCCAATTGATCGAACAAGTCCGCGATGAGTGGGATAGGGTACTTGGTCTTCACCGTCATCTTGTTAAGGGCTCGATAATCAATACATAATTAGAGACTCCCATCTTGTTTCTTCTGAAAGAGGACTGGAGCTCCAAAAGGTACCTTTAAACTACGAATGAGACCATCGCTTAGCAATTCATCTAACTGCTTCCTTAATTCCGCCAACTCTGGAGGGGTCATGCGGTATGGTGGTCTCGCTGGAGGCTTAATTCTCAGCTCTAGCTCAATCCGATGATCCACGCCTCTGCGTGGTGGTAGAGTTCTCAGCAACTTTGTTGGCATCACATCTGAGAACTCCTTCAGGATGTTCGCCACAATAGTAGGTTCCTGAATGGCTTCACCATCAGGTGTCTCTAGCTTCATAGCCGCTACAAAGGTTGATTCACCTTTTCGTGCCCCTTTCTTTAATTGTAAAGCCGATATTTGTTGTAGGTCCTTGGTTCCTCCCCGAGAAACTAGAACCATGCAGGGATCATCACCTCCCATTAGACACAAGAAGTTCAGGAACGGTACTGGCACCAACTTCGTTGCGTGCATAAACTTCATTCCGAAAATCACTTGGAAGTCGTCTAGTGGCACTGCCATCAAGTTTGTGCTCCCGCTCCATGTCCCGATTTTGAGGGGGATCCCTTTTGCTTGTCCGGAGATCCGCTTGGCCTCCGAGTTCACCGCCTTCATACGACTTGGGCTCTTCTCCAAGAGTAATCTCAGTCGCTTAGCCTCACGATCGGCAATAAAATTATGGGTCGCGCCCGTGTCCACCATTGCACGGGTTGTTCGGCCATTAAGCTTGATGTCCACATACATCAACTCGTTGTTTCCTGCCTTCAGTGGCTTTGCCTTTGTGTTCTCCCCCACTTGACCCCGTAACGCATTCAACAAATGCATTGCTCCCATCCTGGGTCCTTGCGACGCCTCACTGTCGCTACTAGAGTCAAAACTGCTCGAACTAAGGGCGATAGCTTTACCCTTGTCTGACTTACGGGGTAGAACCGATGCCGTTAAAGCATTGAGTGCCTATTTTTGTGGGCACTCCCTCACTTTGTGTGGTCCTCCACACAAGAAGCATCCACTAGACTTTGGGACTCTACCTCTTGAGCATGGTCCCTTGTGGAAATTCTTCTTCTTTTGCTCGCTCCCAGACTCCTTCGCTCGGGAGTATTTAGATGTGCGATTTCCCGAAGAGTGTTTCTTCTTTCTCTAATCCTCCGAAGAAATAAAGTCAGTCAGCCTTTTCGCGGTTGCAATTGCCCCGACTACGTCGGTGACATTCCTCCGATATAGTTCTTGTTGTGCCCATGGCTTCAAGCCATCGAGGAAGCTGAATAGCTTATCTTTCTCAGACATGTCCCGTATATCCAGCATCAGTGCTGAAAATTATTTCACATAGTCTCGGATTGTTATACTCTGGCGGAGTTGTCTCAGTTTCCTTCTTACGACAAACTCTGTGTTCTCGGGCAAGAACTGAGTTCTCAACTCTCGCTTCAAGTCTCCCCATGTATCCACTCGACATTGGCCTTGTTGGATCTCTTCCCAACGGGTTCACCACCAAAGTTTTGCATCCTCATTCAGATACATTGTTGCTATCGCAACTTTGGTTTCTTCAGAATCGAGCCTTGTAGCACGAAAATATTGTTCCATGTCGAACAAGAAATTTTCAAGCTCTTTGGCATCCCTAGCACCTCCGTAGCACTGCAACTTTGGTGCTCTAAAGTGTTGTGGTGGCGCAGCATGGGTGTTGTTCCCTCCCGCATCAAGAGTCCTTGTTAACACCATCACCTTAGCCGTGAGTTCCGCCATAACTTCATGTCGATGTCGTACAAAATCTTTGGTGTCCTCTATCAATTGATCAATCAGAGATTCAACTTTCTCGATCCGCGATTCAGCTTCTTCTTGCGAGCTCTCTACCCCAAGCAGCCTTCCTTAGCCTTGGTAGAGTTCCTCCACGCTCGCTTCAAGAACATCGAGGCGAGTTTCCGCCATTGTAAGTCTCTCTCTGTGGCCCTTCTTCCCGGTTGGTGCTCCAGATGGCACCTCCTCCTCTCGTAGAGAATACCTAACTTCACGCTCGTCTTGTTCACTGTCGCGCTCCTCATAAGCGGCTCCAGCAGTTTGTGAGCGAGTTTGCACTTGCAGCCCACCTGCGGCTGCTTGGAGCAAGGGTCTCGCTTGCCCCATCTTGCTCGATTCACCACGATGTTTCACCATGACGAGTTTGTGAATCTTCTTCGCTGTTCGTTTGAATTGCTTACCTGCTCTGATACCACACTGTCACGGGCTTAGCTGAATTTACCTAAGCCGTGCGGCACCCTTGCGGCACTCCCGAAGACTTAGCTGAAATTACCTAAGTCGTAAAGCAACATTGTCCACTGTTCTGGACTTAGTTGGGATTGCCTAAGTCATGAAACGCCCAAAGCATTATCTGTCTGCACAGGGTCAGCCCTCTTATAACCTCTTAAGGTCCCGTAGGACCTGTAAAGAAGAAGTTGATTACCTTAGAAGCGAGCGACGGACACATCCTGGCGTCTCACAAAGAGGAAAGCTATACAAGTAATTTATCGAACACCTTGAGTGTAGCTGAGAAAAGAGAGCAAAATAGGACTTTGGAGGGTTGTAGGAACGGTCGTAAGTCCGTAAATGATGGTTCCCAAGGTATCAGACGCAAGACAAGTTCAATTGCTGATGAACGCGTATGCCCGACATATACCCGGAGCCCCATCCAGCCCCATGCCACCCGGGGGGTTCCAAGGTGCTGAAATGGTAGACATTTCGCACCACTTAGAAAGGTTGTCGTGGCACACGAAAAAGACCAAAAACCAGGGTTGTTTTGGCTCTGTGCAGCGAACGATCGTTCTGCAGCCTTCTACACTACTTTCGCTCACATTTCTTAGGTAAAAACACATAAACTCAAGGCAAAACAAGCTGCCAAACATATGTACAAGCAAGAAAAAGCAGCGAACGGTTCACGGGGCGAAGATGTTACGGTTGAGCGACGTCCGTTCGTGACACTTTAGAAGTTTCAGAGACCACCATCCCCTTGGACTACTCCGCCTCACTGAACAAACTGTGCATTATTCTGCCCTCGCAAATGCACTTTCTAGATTGTGACTCTTCGCTAATACAACCCCCGCTGCACCCTTCAAAGCCTAGCAACATGCTGAACTTGTTGCACACTTCAGTCTCCTATGGGCATATCCTTCCCATGCCGAAGAAAAAGTTTCAATGCTCTATGGCGTCGAGTTTCAGTCGCCTTGGGATGGCCACGAACCCTCCATCGTCTGCATACAAGCCCTTGCATGAGTATCAAAATTTTCTAGTTAGCAATTCCCCTCACCTCTATGAGCTTTGCATAACTCTTCTAGTTGTTGTACAACATATCTCACTTTGCGTGATCTTATCTTTACCAAGCGCCCCGCTTACTTTGAGCACCATCAAGTTTAGTTACCAGCGTCAAGCTGTAACTCAAACTCAGATATCCCAACCTTTGTGCGCTACGCGTTCTTCCTAGCTTTCTTGTCCTCGTGGTGCCTCTCGCGCAAAGGGTTGGTCATTCCTCTGAATGTCAATCTTGGATGCTCACTCCTCTGAGCGACTCATTTCTCTACATCTCATGTTCATTTCTCCCAAACGGTCACATGTGCTAGCTGCTCTTCACACAGCCCAGCTAGGTCCCTCACATTTGTATGACAAGTGTTTCTACATGTGTTTATCCCTCTCTGATATTAAAATTAAATAGAATTATAATAGTAATTGGAGGATGGTTAGTGTATGTTCTACATGACTCTGGAACATTATAGCATCGGAGCTAATTTTAGGGTCCCTTGATTTGCCAAATAGTTTCTAGTATATTCTATACTATCTGTCTTTACACATATGATAGTGGCAGCTAGGTTATCGATGATTCTACAATATAGGGTTTGTGCTTTCCTTTTAGTCGAGTAGTAGAGCATTTTATAAACTATTCGTCGTTCGCTTCTTCCCTCTCCCCACCACCGCCTATCTCTGCTGACTTACTACTCTGTAAGTGTTCTGATGAGGACTCTATAAAAGCATCCTCTTACTCTTGATGGAGAAAAACACACTATTTTAGAAAAGTTGTCTGATTTCACAAGTGATGCTTTATGGATTTGGAGTTGGGAAATTGACTTGTTCAAGGTGAATATATAGGGATCATATATTGGAGAGAGAGGGTGCCAGCCCGATCATCCAATTCACTCCAAGATCAAGGTGAAATCCAGGGTGAGCTAGACTAATGGCTAAATCGAAAGTTGTTGCAAGCCGGGGTGACCTTGACTAATGGCCAAATCGAAAGTAGTTTCAAGCCGGGAGGCCAAGTCTCCATTCCTGTTTCCACCCTAGGACGATAGCTCTTTATCTAGATGAAAGGTATGTATTACTTGTTTTAAGTGTGTTGGTCATTCCTTCTACCCTCTATTATGAACTGAAAAGCTAGTTTCAGGTGCTTGGCTTTTATTTATGTTAAAAGGGGTAGGTAGTAGAGTTGGTTGCTTAGAGTGTTACAGTAGAGATCGAGCCTGACGTTGGTGAATGGATAAGGGACTTTTTTCAGTTGAATTCAAGCGTTAAGGACAGTGTCAACTAAACCATTACTGAATTTCAGAATTAACGTTAGCATCACCCCTTTCAAGCAAGCAAGGATAAGAAGTATCTCGCATAAGTAAAGTATATGGTTGTTAACAATCCCTCAAATTGGAACACTAGCCATCCCTCAAATCAACTTTGCCCGAACTTAACCTAGAGCTAGAGCTCCAACTGCACAAAAACCACCTTCGACTTCAATAATAATAGAAATAGAAGCTCTAACAAGTTATATGTTTTAGTTATGTGTTTGACCCCTTTGGTAGCTAATCTCTTATCTAAATTCGGAAACTACCCTTTCTAAACTCAGAAACTACTCTTTATAATGTAATGCCATTTTTAGATAATATTAGCCGATGCTTTGAATTCCCTAACTGCTGCTTATCTGACACTGTCCAAAAACATAGAATGTTTTTGTGCCTTAATTAACTGCTTCGTCTTGTAACTACATTGACACAGAACGGAAAGACAATCAGGACATTTGAATCAAAATTTTACTTCTCTTCACGAACTTAGTTGGTTTTGCCAAGTTATACGACATCATCGTGTGTTCATCCGTAAAAGTCAGTCTTCCCAAAACCTCATATGGTCTCTTAGGAACTACAAAAGAGAAAACGGGTTAAAGAAATTGTTTTCAAAGTGAACCACAATCAACCATTTCAACAAATACTTTATATAGTCAATGCAAATTATAACCATGGACTCTACAAACTCTGAACGGTTTCACACAAAGGATCATAGTCTATTATAGACCAATGTCCCTACAAGTGCCCACATGAGACAACTCTCATTTACAAGCAAAAATTGACTATGAAAGCTGATTAAACTAGGGCTACCAAGCTTACTACTAGCTCGCTACATACTGTACAAAGTATGAACAAAACCCGAATAACATAAACATACATGAGCATTATATTGAACACCCTATTTATATTTTTGTCTGTGACACGGTCAAAATCGATCATTACCGATCGATTTCGGGTGGTAACGGGGTGAAAACTATCCCAATCGATGGTATCGTCCAGTAACAGATGATCTACATACTGATCAATTGGTAGAACGGTATATACCACCCTATACAAGCGATATTGATCGATATTGCATTATTGCACTAAACTACTGTTATTGTGTGGTAATATGACAGCTACAATGAAGATTAGAGAGAACATGGAACAGAACTTCCTTCAGTTTGGTCCAGCACAGATTGAGCCTGAAACAACTCGGAAAACTCCTGACTACTTTTTGTAATGTTGATAACCCTCACTGTCCCACAAGCTTGTTCTGTAGATGTGTCCTAGAAGAGAGTTCTTGCTGTTTGAGAGATCTATCATTCTTTTGTTTTGGTTTTTGGCTTCTGCCACTGCTGTTGATTCCAGTAGAGGTTGAAGATTATTTCGTTTTGCATTGCCATTGTATTTGTAAAGAATGAGGAAACAGCAAAAAACACCATTATCTTGTTTTGTACATGATCTAGGTTCCCCCTGAAGAAAGAAAAAGCAACAACATGAACAGTATAACCGCTTGCACGGTCTGATTAAAGACTTCTGGTTGTCCTACTTTGTTACATTTCTTTGCAACAATGACTGGCCACTGAATTGAATGACAGCTGATCCGTTAAATTCTCCCGGTGCTAACTGGGGCATGTTGATATGAGGATTGTGGTTCATTACTTGTTTACTATCGGATCCTTAGAGGGTGCCACCATGCAGTAGTCTGGGCTGTCACCTGCAGAACTATGATGTGTTTTGTCACTAGAACCAGGCAGTGAGATGCTAGATGAAGTTTAAATTTGAGTGGAAACCACTTTCAATTATTGGCACCAACTGAAATGGATGCTTTTTTAAAAAAAGAATATAGTCAGTCATGTTAGTTTTGTTTTTTGGTAGATCTTGTTGTCAGACACAGCTTCTGTAAGCACTGAACCAATGTGACTACCTGGGCAAGAGGCTTTGTCATCTTTCAAGAAGTTACTTGTAATTTCTTCTCATGTTTGTTAATTTCTCCACAAATAGAACTTGTGGTTTATGTGGCTGTTTCTTCTCCTTGTATGTTTGAGTTTGTCTTTCATCATACATATATACCTTGTGGATTACTTGGTAGTTTATTCTTATGTTGAGTTTGTCTTCCATCATACATATACATATCTTGTGGATTGATAGAAGATAAGATTTAGATATGATTTCTCCAACTGAATGAGGAAATCACGTACGTTAGTTGAGGAAAATCCTCCTATTTTCACATATATAAATTGACGATTGATCAATGAATTCAATTGACATTTCTTTATTTCTTCCTATTTCCAATATGGTATCATAGCCCCTCTCTCTTTAAGAGAGATTAACTTTCTTTTATTTGTTGTCAAACGACAGCTTCTACATTGTCAGTTTCCTTTTCCCCCATTGGACCTTGTTTGCTTCCCCATCTATAGCAGACGATGACTTCTACACTTGCTCGTCGACGCCGTCACCTTACTCACCTACTTCAGATCCGCCGACTACCATCTTCCTCACCTACTTACGTCGCTCCCAACCGAGCGTCTACCATTTTCACTCGCCCTTTATGGAAGCAGACCCCTGTTCTCCGGCCACACTCATCATTGGTCACACCCTTCAATGTTGATCTCTTTCCTCTGTCGATCTCTCCTTCCTTCTTTCATGGCAGCGTCAAACCCATAGCCTACATGGGGGCCATCTTCCATCAGATCTGTAGATCTGCTGCTCCTCCTCCGCCCGAAGGACATCCTCAAGCGTCACCCTTCTCTCCTCACGGCAACTTCACATCGCTGATCGTAGTGCTCGAGCAGTAGAGGCGGTGCACCCCACCTCTCTGCTCCTTCCCCTCCTAGTAGCGCCCTCTTGCTGCTGTCGCAGTCGCTTCTACCTCCACTGTTGGAAAACCTCAGCGGGAGCATCACATGCGCAGCGAAAATCAAAACAAAAACTAGTTTCCCACGCAGATCAAATCGTCGTGCAAAAGATTGGGATCGCGAGAAAAATTACAAAAATCAAAAAATCACGATGTGTGAGAGATTGATTTTACCTAGGGAGATCATATATCCCTGTATTCCAGATCCAGATGGAGAAGATGAAAGAGGTCAAACATCCTCCTCTCTAGTGGTATCCACACGATGAATCGTTGCAGCGAAACTCCTCCAATCTGATCTCACAACTCTTGTCCAGAGGGAGGGAGAAGAACAGGAGGTGGTGGCTAAAGCTGTAGCCTATCAACCTTCCCTCCTATTTATAGAGAGCCACCAAAACCCTAGGGCTCTTGCCTTAGTGGGTATTGGATCTTCATCTAATAACCCACTAACCTTACATTATTGGATCTCTATCCAATAATCTCCTTATGCCTCTAATTGGACCTTAATCAAGGACACATCAGCTTAGGGTCGCATCTAATGAGAATAGAGGCTAATTAGATCTTCATCCAATCCTCTATTCGCTGAAGCATCCATCATATGTGTGTGACCCTCTAGCCCCGATATCGAGCTGGCCTGAGTCACTCCATCAGAACTCATTCTTATATAGTAAATTATTATCCCTATAATAATTTACTCGACTCATCAACTATGGACGTACTAGGCTACTACGTCATAGTCCCCAAATGGTACAGGGGTATCGAATTTATCGGATATGTCTGTCCATAGTTACCGTATATATATAATCCATCATCCAACTAATATCCCAGAGACCGTATATTGGACATGGTACTGTCAGGTCACATACGGAATCCATGATAGTCTCGCTCTAATCGGATTCTCCCGGAGAACTCTTTCTCTCTCAATCCGAATGACCCTGGCCAGAGATTTGTTTGAGAAAGCATATATGAGATATTCTTATTGTGATACCGAGAGTGAATGATCCTCTATTGACACTCAATTGTCTTCGTAAGGTTTACTATCAATCCGATAACCAGTTGTACCAGATCTGAAACTTTCCAAACCTGTAAGTCTGGCATCAAAGAAAGGAGTACTCATACAAGATATCCTTGGTGTCTCAAGTCTAAGGACTAGATACACAATTGGGACTATGGAATCATTGTTTAACATTATGTATCATTAGCCATACAACATTCCATAAGCGGATCAATCAGTGAACTCATTCTCCAATGAGCACCTGTACTATATCCTTAGTGTCTCCACACAAGTAACTATAAGACCAGCCACCTCCATCATATGGATGGGTATATAGTACATCGATCTGTCCGGTTATCTCAATGTCCCTCTCGAGTAACCTATAATTGGGATTATTTAGGATCTGTGTTTAAAGGTGAATCGATCTCATTATTGTGATCTCATCACGATCTGATTCCCATTGCATAGAACCAATGAGATCACAATATATATGCAACAAATAATATGATATGAGAATATGCTAATATTAATCATAAGCAAAAAGATCACACAGCGTATCACACGTGTCATCACACACGTGATTGGCTTGCAGGGCACTTGTAATCAGCAATCTCCCACTTGACGAAGTCATAAGATCTGATCACCTCATCTAATCTTATGTTCCAACTTTGGAAAGCTTGCTTTAATCCATAAATGGATCTAAACAACCTACACACTTTATATAGACTCTCTTTGGATACAAATCCCTCGGGCTATATCATATACACCTCCTCCTCTAGGTTGCCATTTAGGAATACCATTTTGACATCCATCTGCCAGATCTCATAGTTATAGAGTGCTGCAATGGCCAAAATAATTATAATGGACTTCAGCATGGCTACAGGTGAAAAGATTTCATCATAGTCAACTCATTGTCTTTGGCGATATCCTTTAGCTACCAGCTTTGCTTTATAGGTCTCTACCTTTCCATCCACTCCGATCTTCTTCTTGAAGATATACTTGTAGCCGATGGGTACAATACCCTTAGGTGCAACCACAAGGTTCCAAACCTTGTTAGAGTACATGGAATCCATCTCAGAATTCATGGTTTCTTACCACTTTCTGGAGTTTATACTCATAATAACATCCTCATAGGTCTGAGGATCAATATCTTGAGAGTCATCTCCACTGATATATCCCACATATCTTTCAAGAGGGTGAGATATTCTGCTAGACCTACGCAAAGTTGGAATTTGTATGTTAGGTACCTGAACAGACTTGGGCTCTAGAATGGTGCTTGAGCTAGGTTCTCCAACCTCGCTCAATTATATCTCACTCCCACTGTTTTCACCAAGAATGTGTTCCTTCTTAAGGAACACAGATCTCTTAGCAACAAAGACCTTTTGGTCCTCAGGATGATAGAAATAATACCCCAAAATCTCCTTAGGGTATCCCACAAATATGCACCGTTCCATCCTTGATTCTAACTTATCGGGGTTGTGTCTTCTAACGTGGGCAGGATAGCCCCAAATCTTAACAATCTTAAGATCATGCTTCTTTCCTTTCCATATCTCATATGGTGTAGACACTACCGACTTTGATGGAACTCTGTTCAGAAGGTAAGCTGTAGTCTCTAGGGTATACCCCCAGAATGAGATGGGTAGGTCAGCGAAACTCATCATGGACCGCACCATGTCTAACAGCATGCAATTCCTCCTTTTTGATACACCATTGAGCTGAGGTGTATAAGGAGGTGTCCACTGGGATAGAATCTCATTGTCCCTGAGGAAATGGGTGAACTCCGTACTCAAGTACTCTCCTACTCGATCTAATCGAAAAGTCTTAATACTCTTTCCAATTTGGTTCTCTACCTCATTCTTATATTCCCTGAATTTCTCAAAAGCCTCAGATTTGTACTTCATTAAGTACACATATCCATACCTAGATAAATCATCACTGAATATAATGAAGTATGAGTAACCACCTTTAGCCTGAGTCGACATGAGACCACAAACATCATTATGTATGAGTTCCAATAACTCGGTGGCTCTCTCTCCAGTTCCACTAAAAGGAGAGTTTGTCATCTTCCCATGAAGGCAAGGTTCATAAGTTGCATATGTCTCATAGTCAAATGAATCTAAGTATTCATCTTTCAGTAACTTTTGAATCATTCTCTCATGTATATGACCTAGCCTATAGTGTCATAGGTATGTATTATTCACCTCATCTCTTTTTCTCTTAGATATATTTATATTCATGATATGTGGAGAAATGTCTAACACATATAAGTTATTTATAAGGGTCCCTCTAGTGATGATCTCATCATCCATAATTATTGAACAACTATTATTCTCAAAAACTAATTTATATCCACTAATTGTCACATAAGAGATAGAAATAATATTTTTGATAATAGAAGGAACAAAAAAACATGCATCTAATGTAATAATAGCTCCATCAAGCAAATGTAGGGTGACCTCTCCAACATCAACTGTAGCAACTCTTGCTCTATTACTCATTTTGAGATCCATCTCGCCTCTAGCCAATCTCTTAGGTCTTGCCAGAACCTGCAACAAATTATAGATATGATAAATACTCCCGGTATCCAATACCCATATGTTATCATGAAAATATGACAAGTGAAGACTGGTCATGAATATACATGAAGCTTCTCCAAGCTTCTGTCTCGCCTTCTCTGCAAGGTAGTCCTTACAGTTCCTCTTCCAATGCCCGTCTTGGCCACAGTGGAAGCATTGTCCTTTATCCTTTCTTGGGTATTTCTTGGCAACCTTTGTCTTACCTGGTCTTTCTTTGCCCTTGCCCTTCTTAAGGGTCTTGCTAGCCTTTCTTTTCTTTTTGGTCTCACCAATATAGAGAACTGCTTCTCCTTCTTGATGCCACTCTCAGCTTCCCTCAACATATTGAGAAGCTCAGGGAGAGTCACATCAAACTTGCTCATGTTAAAATTTATGATGAAGTGAGAAAAGAAATCTGGTAGGGACTAAAGTATAAGATCAACACACATGTTATCCTCTAGGACTATTCCTAGACCTGTGAGTTTCTCGATCCACTCTATCATCTTTAGGACATGGTTCTCAATCGATTTCCCTTCTATCATCCTAGCTTAGAAGAGTCTCTTAGATATCTCAAATCTTTGAGTTCTTCCCTGTTTCTTAAACAGCTGGCGGAGATGAAGAATGATAGAATTTGCATCTATGCTCTCATGTTGCCTCTGTAACTAGGAGTCATGGAGGCCAACATGTAACATTTTACCAACGTGAAATCATCTATGTACTTCACATAGTGAGCGATCTCATCCTCGCTTGCCCTTCTTCCGGCATGGGCACAATTGTATCAAGGACGTATGCGATTTTCTTTACCATGAGAACAATTCTTAAATTACGGAGTCAATCTGTATAGTTTGGACCAATGAGGCGGTTGGCATCAAGTATACCACATAGGGGGTTTGTGAGCGATATGTTTATGATAAAATAAGATATAGCAAAAAATGAATAACATGCAGATTTTATAGAAAATACTAATTAAGATATGAACTTCTATCTTAATATACTACCACTATTTTCTTAGTGAATCACGTGACACCCTCGACACATGAGACGGAAGTCTCCGGCAGACTCCTAGTGGGGATTAGGATCTAATTGGCGTCTTAGTGCAACCTCGAGAGACTCGACCAATTACACTAAGCCCAAAAGGTAGGCAACTCTTGCCAATCACAACTCCTTGTGATTCCCGTCATGTTCGGCCTCTGAATCATCATAGTCTCGAGGGACTCGACCAACCATGACATTCAGTTAAGTCATCACCATCGTTACAAGATAAGTATGATTTGATGATATGCCCTCGAGGGACTCGACCAAGCATACCATGTCCTCAGGTCACCGATGACATCTCTATGTCGTAAGCAAGATCTCGATCACGTAGATAGGTGAGCCTCGAGGGACTCGACCAACTTAACCTATGTCATGATTCAATTTCTTCCTATAACGATGGAAGGCCACGTGGGTCAATCTTATTGCGTCACACTTACTGACTTAATATTATCTTAGGAGGGGTTTTTGTATCGGTCTCCTAATATGTCGTGTCACACACATACATATTTAATATATATCTATATCGTATGTAAATATATATATACATATATCTAGTAGATGTATAATACATCACATATGCAAGTCATACTTGATGATCATGAGTTATCACATAATATGATTAAGCCCGAGCCAATGGGCCTAATCACTCACAATAGGATCTATGTGTACATTGGCGCATCTCCATGCCCTATGATTGTTGATCTCGTCATCATCAGATCGTCGCATAACCATGCGTCGTGATCTCCCGCCACGGCATCGTGGGTCCCGCTGTAACCTCCACGCTCCCACTGCACCTCTTCATGTAATTACAAATAATCACAGGCACGCAGGCCCAACAATAAACAAGAAAAACGCAGGCTTGTAGGCCCCAATAATAATAATAATAATCATAATTGCACACATCACAATACTTGGCTCATGATTATCCATCCACATCGTACATCATATGTACATCACATCATATATAGGATTACTAGATATATATAGTAATTAATTAAACTATTTAATTAATTATTTTTTTGGAAATAAGGATATACTTAAAATTTCCAGAATTATCAAGGGTATTTTCATAATTCTGGATGAGAGGGCAGTCCTCCGAATTTTTAGAATTATTGAGGGCATTTTCAGAATTCTGAACACGATGATAGTCCTCAAAATTTTCAAAATTTAAAGGGGCAGGATCATCCTTTTCTCAAAAGGATGCCCTAACCCCTCTTGCCCCATCTACGACGCAGTCGCCGCCGCTGCTGCCCCCTGCATAGGCGACGAATGCCCTTGACCGTCGGCAGCCACCCTACCAAGGGGCGACCACCCTTGCAGCCGGCGCCACCGCCCCTGCTGGCGGTAGGGCTGGCCGTGGGCAGTAGCCCCTTACGGGCACCTTGCAGTCAGCCCCATTTGCGGGCGCCGCGGTGCAAGCGAGTGTGCCTGCGGGCGGTTGCCGCCCCTACGGGCTGGCCGTAGCCGGTCGTGCCCGCAAGCGCTGCCCCTGCGGGCTGCTGTCCCTCCGAGCGGCGCCATCCTCCCTTGCGGGCTAGCCCTGGCTGTGGGTGGTCGGCCCTACATGGGGGCTGGCCGTGGCTAGCCACCCCTCTTCCTCGCTGTGAAAACGCAGCAAGAACGCATAGAACGATTCTACGTAATTCAATCTCATCACACGCAATTTAAAACCAATCTTTCACATGAAAACCTTGGCTCTGATACCACTATTAGGAAACCTCAGCGGGTGCATCACATGCGCAGCGAAATCAAAACAAAAACTGGTTTCCCACGCAGATCAAATCGTCGTGCAAAATATTGGGATCATGAGTAAAATCGTAAAAATAAAAAAACCACGATGTGTGAGAAATTGATTTTACCTAGGGAGATCGTATATCCCTCTATTCCAGATCCGGATGGAGAAGATGAATGAGGTCAAGCATCCTCCTCTCTAGCGGTATCCACACAATGGATCTTTGCAGCGAAACTCCTCCAATCTGATCTCGTAACTCTTACGCAGAGGGAGGGAGGAGAATAGGAGATGGTGGCTAAAGCTGCAGCCTATTAACCTCCCCTCCTATTTATAGAGAGCCACCAAAACCCTAGGGCTCTTGCCTTAGTAGGTATTGAATCTTCATCCAATAACCCACTAACCTTGCATTATTGGATCTCTATCCAATAATCTCCTTAGACCTCTAATTGGGCCTTAATCAAGGAGCTCATTAGCTTAGGGTCTTCTTATCTAATGAGAATAGGGGCTAATTGGATCTTCATCCAATCCTCTATACGCTGAAGCATCCAGCATATGTGTGTGACCCTCTAGGCATGATACTGAGCTAGCCGTGAGTCACTCCCATCAGAACTCCTTCTGATATAGTGAATTATTATCCCCATAATAATTCATTCGACTCATCGACTATGGACGTACTAGGACACTATGTCATAGTCCCCAGACGGTACAGGGGGATCGAATATATCAGACCTGTCTATCCATAATTATCGTGTATCTATAATCTCTCATCCAACTAATATCCCAGAGACCGTATATTGGACATGGTACTATCAGGTCACATACGGAATCTGCCATAGTCTCGCTCTAATCAGATTCTCACAGAGAACTCTTTCTCTCTCAATCTGAATGACCCTGGCCAGGGATTTATTTAAGAAAGCATATAGGATATTTCTCTCATGATACCGAGAGTAGATGATCCTCTATTGACACTCAATTACCTTCGTAAGGTTGACTACCAATCCCGATAACTAGTTGTACCATATATGGAACTTTCCAAACCTGTAAGTCTGGCGCCAGAGAAAGGAGTACTCATACAAGACATCCTTGGTGTCTCAAGTCTAAGGACTAGATACACAACTGGGACTATAGAATCACTGTCTAACATTAGGTATCATTAACCATACAACATTCCATAAGCGGATCAATCAGTGAACTCATTCTCCAATGAGCACCTGTACTATATCCTTAGCGTTTCCACACGAGTGACTATGAGACAAGCCGCCTCCATCATATGGATGGGTATATAGTACACCGATCTATCTGGTTATCTCAGTGTCCCTCTCGAGTAACCTATGATTGGGATTATTTAGGATCTGTGTTTAAAGGTGAATCGATCTTATTATCGTGATCTGATTTTCATTGCACAGAACCAAGGACATCATAATATATATGCAACAAATAATATAATGTGAGAATATACCAATATTAATCATAAGTAAAAAGATCACACAGCGTGTCACACATGCCATCACTCACATGATTGGCTTGCAGGGCACCTGTAACCAGCAGTCGCTGCCACCCGCCGCTATGGTCGCTACCCTCAACCTACTTACCATCGCCTCCTGCGAGGCGCTTTGCTATACACCAAAGTCTTGATCTCCAGGGGGCGACCATCTCCAAGCGGTCGCAGCCCCTGTTTCACTGCTTCCCCTTTGCCACTAACCGTTGCTCCAAAACTTGATGGTGGTGGTGCTCTAAGAGGCGATCGAGGCCTACCTCGTCGGCCTCTTCGAGGATCATCAACACATATTTCTCCTTTCAACAGTGGCAGCCTTGACGCCGTTCACTGTGTGTTGCCCACCGTTGCTCCCCTATTTTTTGCGGTAATTTGCTACTCGCTTTAGATTTACCAGAAGAGGAGATCTTTGTTTCTTCTTTCTTCCGGTGTCCTGCACTTGGATGGAGCAAATCTCACCAGTCGTCCGCTCTCCTCTACTGTCATCGACAACGCCTCATCCTGCTGTCGCCTTATCCCACCGTCCCCTACGGCGGTGGCTTGTTTCTCCGACGCCTATCGTCGATGCCCCTACTACTCCTCTATTGCTGTCCACTCGCCCCTTCCTCCGCTCCTGCCATCCTTAACCGAGGAAGAGGAGCCCTCCCTTGTCAAATGATAGTGCTCTCTGTAAGAGAGATTTCATTTCTTCGCCACCGCACCCGATTGTGTGCCATAGTGCTGCCAAACGATAGTTCTCTCGTCTCCTCCTCAGCCACAGCCGTGGCCCTCTTCTTCAGCCTCAGCCGTGGCCCTCTACTGCTACTTGCAATCTGCTTCCTACAGCAACGACCTATATTTCTCGATGACCAAATGCTGCAACAGCCGCCGAACATCTTCCTGCTGCTTCCTGCATCACCATTCTGCTGCTCAGCCGCGTCTACGGCATCGACTGCCGCGAGCAGCCACCAACAAGCACACTTCCTCCACTCCTCCCCTACCGCCGCAATCGCCGTCCCCTATTTTCCGCGGTAATCTATCCACTGCTCCACCCCATGTGCCACACGTCACTCCCTCCTACGGCCGCTCATCATCGTCTTTTGGGGGGCTGATCATCCTCCCCTTCTCTGTTGTTCCGCCAGCGACCGCGACCTCTGTACCAGCAACCTCTCTCGATCGCTGCTTCCTCTGTCAACACCGCTCCCTCCATTGTGCAGCCGATGCACCATCCTCATGCTGGTTGTGGCTAGTGTAGCTGGTGGCACACTCGCTGCATTACGACCATCGACCTCAGTCTCGAAACCCTCGCAGCTGTTTGCTTCTTCGGTAGCTCGAGCCGATCATAGAGAAACAAAGCTGGTTTCTCCACGTCAAGTCCAACGATGTTGACTTCTGCAAGTGGTTGCTCCACCTGCTTCTACTACAGCCCTACCCTTTCATCTCAAGCGTATGGCGACAGGTGCCCACCCCATCAACACTTAGAGATTTCCACCGGTTGTGACTTCTCGTGCTGCCATAGCCCGCAATCGGTGCAGGCGCTTGTCTAGAGTAAGATCTCTTCTCACCTCTGGATCAACCTCGGTCGAACACTGTGATCGGAGACAGAGCAACCTATGCTTACTATCGTCGAGTCTGATCTCCGACCAATTGCTCCTTCCCCTTGCTGATATACCCTCCGGCTCCTGCAATTCGCTATGTCCAGCGCTCCCAACAACGCCATTCTGCTATTGTCCAGCCGCCTCTGCCACTAGCGCTGGTCTCTTGCGACACAGCAAGCGCCACCCCACCAGTCCCTCTTCTTCTCTATCTCGCAACTGATTCCGTGGAGTCCTTTTGGGCTCCACCCTTTTGCAGCGTTCTGCCACACTCTGCAGCAATCAATCACTTACTCATCTGCCGCAAAGCCCGCAGCTACTGCAATCTCGGCCAATCTCTCTTTCGCTGTATAGCGACAGCTTATGCACCATCTCTTCTATCTTGCCTGCCCCGTGCCAGATCTCCTCTTCCTGCCATTCCTGTCATGCCTACAGTTTCCTTCTTAGCCAGGCCTTACATGGCCGCCGAAGTCAACTACTGTCATATCTTCACCATGGTTGACAACGTAGCGGTCTCCTTCCTTCAGGTTCATTGACATATGTTCAAGATCTGCGTCCTTAACAGGAGCTTGATCTTGCGGGAGCATGATAATCCGATAATAGTATGATCTAATCGGATTTTCGAACTTGGCTCCAGTAGAATCATCTGCTCTTTCTCAACCAGGCTGATATCACCATCAAAGTCAACCACTATCAGATCTTCATCGCAGTTGACAACATAACGGCCTCCTTCTCATCTAGGTTGACATCACCGTCAAAGTCAACCGCCGTCAGATCTTCACCGCGGTTGACAGCACAATGATTTTCTTTATTTAGATTCATTATCATCGGTTCAAGATCAGTGTCCTTAGTTCAAGATCGACGTCCTTACAAGAGCTCGATCTTACGGGGACATGATAGAATATGAGATTTAGATATAATTTATCCAACTAAATAAAGAAATCACATACGTTAGTTGAGGAAAATCATCTTATTTTTATCTATATAAATTAACGATTGATCAATGAATTCAATGAGCATTTCTTCCGACATGGATTACTTGGTAGTTTCTTCTCATATATGTTGATTTTATCTTCCATCATACAAATAGACCTAGTGGATTACTCGGTAGTTTCTTCTCATGCATAAATTATATAGTATTCCAGTGTACGAACAGAGCTTGTCACAAAGTTTTCCCACATCTGATTTTTCAGAAAGAGTGCATCATTGCGTTTCTTTTAAATCTGATTCCGTGCTGTTATAATCTGGGAGTATATTTTGTTTATTATTAGAAAACTGATTTATTTTCTTATTTTCTTATAATAAAAATCGTAAGTGCCTGCATTTCTATAGTTAACTTTGTGCATTTATCTACGCCTCGGTTCCTGCTAATACCTGCTAATACATGGTAGCGATTCAACCAGATATATGGTAGGAATCTCAAAGCTGAGACGACGACAACAGCAAAGTATTCGGGAGACTGAGATCAAGGCACATCTGATGGTTTCTCTTGCTTGATAGATTCCTATCATGTAAGCTTTTCGATACTGACTATCCTAGTTTTTAAACACTTTGTTTCATCATCGTAAAATCCTATGCTCAAATCCTGTTTTCGTAACTCATCTTTCTTAAATTTTTCTTTGATAGTGATAAAGACAAATGAGGTCATCTATTCGAGAAATGATTAGTGTCTAGAAATCGATTTGGTTTGCTTTCCTTGTAAGAAACATATCACAATCTCGGAAAAAGTTGAGTTGGATGAGTTGAAGGTGGGTAAAAGTTCAGTGAGGTGAGTATACTGCTGAGTTGGGGAGTCAAAGTTGGTGAAGATGTTCAGAATCCAAATGCTTATAGGAAATATAAGCACCATCTTGATACAAATCTTTCCATTTTGGTTATTTTTTTCCCACTAAAATAAAAGCTCAATATACTTCAGGAGTCTTAACAACATACTGACTAATCAAAATCATGCAGTCAACTACCATTCGATATAAGACTGATGAACTTAAGTTGATTCCGTGCAACATACATGGATCACGGTCATCATAAATCATGAGTCATGCATATATCAATATATATATATATATATATATATATATATATATATATATATATATATATATATATATATATATAATCTAAAGGTATTTGATTTGTTACAAACCAAAGAAAGTTCCCTGATACCTCATACTGTCCTGTTCAATATTGAAGTTAAAGACCCCGCTATCTTTTCTTATGAGATCAGTTTATAGAGAAAATTAGCTATATTGATGTTTGAGAAAAAGTACGAAGAAATGCTACATTTCTTTTTTATTTTTTTGTGACTTTTTCATCCCAAAATCGGATGAAATTTTGTTTTTCTTTCTCAACATTAATTTGGCATTGCATGAGACATTAACATCAGTATTTTTTTCAGGATTTAAATGGAAGTAATTTGCATTAGTACAACTATAATAGTAATCCTAATTCTCCTTTTTCTTTCCTACAAATAATACGGAGAGTACCTCCTCCGATCCACGCGAGTTGAACTCGGTATACAAAAGCCAAACTCGTCCATCACTCAGTCCGATTCCTGCAACCCGCCCAGGACGACGGAGCCGACCAAGAGACCAGCGGCAACGATGCCGAGAGCAGCGGAAAGGAAGGCCTGCGCCGCTACTAGCGCGGCGGAGTCGTCTGGGATGAGGACGATGGCGGCGACGGCGACGAGGAGCAGAGGGAGGGAGACGGAGGCGAGAGCAGAGGGGGAGAACCCAGCGGCGCGCTCCAGGAGGCTGAGGAGGCCGAGCTCCTCCGCCTTGGACAGGAAGCCCAGCCTCTCGATGGAGGAGAGAGTGATGCCGAGCTCCTCCGCCTTGGAGAGCAGCCCGGATTTCTCCACGCCGGATAGCACCTTGCGCGTCTCCAACTTCTTCACGACGTCGACGGCCACCTCCTCGCTTCCCTCCGCGAAGAGTCCCGCTCCGTACCATTGCTTCTTCCACTTCTCGTCGTATCGGTTGACCTGCAACAGCGCATCACCACCACCATCAGAGAGATGGAAGATTGGAGGTCAGAAGGGGAAAGGAAAGGAAAGGTGCCTTCTGTTTGGGCGCCATGGCGAGGATTCGGGAGGGTCTTCCATTGGAGAAGCGGGAAGATAAAGGGGAGAGAGAAGAGAAGCAAGCGGAGGCGATCGTCGGCGCCGCCATTGCTTCGAGAGGTTCGGCTTCTCTTCTTCTGCTTCTACTACGACCACGACCACGACTACTACATCAAATGGAGTTGTGGCTGTGTTTTCTTGTGTCTATTTTTGTTATGGCATGTTCGATTTCCCTCTCTCGTTATCTGTTTATTATCCTCTCCAATATTTGTCAGTCAGATATGGGAGAATCTAACTTGGACCAATAGAGGTGGCCGAGGCTTATCCATAAGCACAACACCGCAGAGAATGATTTTGGCTGCTAGATTTGGTCGTCCACGTACGATTGATTATGGTGAATATAAATAATGCTCTAATGAAGAAAGACGTTGTTTTGCAATATCTCTTGTTAGGTTCTAATGCTAGAATTTTGCCTACATGGTGAGATTTAGTGGTGCCAACGCATGATGGCAAGAAGAACCAGGATGCCATTTCAGCTTTTGCCTCCACTTCAACAGCTTGACTAAATAGAAAGAATTCTATTTACCAGTCTGACCAAGGACTATTTTCTTTTTCGAGCATGCTGGAAGTCCCTTTTTAATCTTTTTTTTTTTATTTTTTCGGTGACAAGGGATCACAGAACTGGCACATAGTCGGTATTGGATTAGTCCTAAAACCTCAAAGTACTACTGGAATATGCAACAATATCTGAATTCTTGAATGGAAGTTCTAAGACAGCAGGAACCGCAACAAAATTTATACGCTTCATTCGAAGTAAAAATTGACCTTTGGCTATTATTAATCACACCCAAGAATCGCCTGAGAATTTTTGCTATGATATGAAACCACCAAAAGATACGCAATATTGAAATAAAAGATTGACAGCTTTCAGTGAGATGGTCACAGCCAATGCCGCAAGCAGATCATTATCATCATAACTCAGGAATCTACAAAATCCAGCCTTATTAGCAAGGAACAATAGCATCTCATTTCCTTAACAAGGCTTGCAATTTGCACAATGTTTGTATGGTCACACATTATTTTGGTAATCGATAAACAAATACTGGTAACAGACATATAATATATATATATATATATATATATATATATATATATATATATATATATATATATTGGAAATAAATGATGGAAGGTATGCCTCGAGACTTACGTGTATGTCGATCCCAAAATGTAGCCCTCAGAAAATGAAGACTACACTATCATGTATTCTGGACTTACTGATTCCATGTGACGCAATCGGAGATCCACATCAGGTTCCGTATTTCCTGCTCTCTCAATCTCATTTAAGCAAAGAAAACCACATAGTGAAGCTGCACCATTGTTGCAAGAGTCAATCACTCAGGCGTTCTTAAAGTTTGACAAAAAAAAGTTCAATAGAACGACCATATAGAGCAATCTACATCTGTGCAGGCAGAAAAGAAAAGAAACTTCAATTTTCAAGTGTTTGTACACTAGCAAAGCCAAGTTACTATGAAATAACATTAAGAATTCCATCAACAAAATGACTTAACCTGCATGCTCTATAATGAGAGTTGATATGCAAGCAAATACAATCTAAATGAACTATTAAACATGAAACTAATATGGTGTTTCATAAGGCAGTGCATCATTTGTAATATATTGGGAGAATGGGAAAGCAGCATATCTTAGTACAGGAAAGATACAGCCACAAAGGCATTATACTATCATGTTTTATGGACAAATTCATTGAATTGGTTAGGAATCCAACAACAGATTAACTTGGAACATGTTTTTACACTCAGCTTGAGAAGTGTCATTCATTTTCCTCCTTTCTGAAGCAAAATGAAACACGACTTCTTGATAACATGACAGGAGAAAAAAGAAGAATCAGATATTATTCATCTATATCCAGGAAGCACAGTGCCTTAAAAGATAAAGTCTGGATGGAGCCATCCCAAAATAGTATAGATGGATGCTATCTAAGATTCCTTGGAAGAAGTCTTTAGAAAAAAAAAGAAATGGCAATGCTTGTTCTAGGTTAGAATCTCTCTCCAGAACAAAGATAGTGAAACAGATTTAAAATGCTAGTTATGAATAAGGACAGTCGAAATTAGCTGATAGTTGTATCTTTGTCAATTGGTAAGAAAGATCAGAGGAAGCATGATCAGCAACATTTATCATCCAGCTCCAGGCTACATTAAAAATCACAGTCAAGGCTCTTCATGCAGGCCCTAGATTTTGACAATTTACAAATATCCTTTGTTGAATCAGTCAAATACACCATATACTTACCATACTTGTGTGCCCAAACAAATTTAAAAAAAAATCCATAACAGCTACAGGAACTGACAGTATCAACAAAGGATATTACCTCTGTTCAAAAGCTAAGCAGAGTCTCTTCACTTCCTCTGTGTAAAATGCTTCGTCCAGAATCTGGCTTTCTCCAAAAGAAATATTGGCAAAGATTGACTGATATGAAGGATACATCTCCATTGCAGCACGGACCTGAACCACCAATACGTGTATCAGTATGTTATAAATAACTACTACAATCCTGACAATGAAAAGTTATAACTTTCTGTGCAAGACAAACTAAAAACATTTCTTTTAGATAGAACTATAAACATAAACATTGTACTGCATTCAGGAACAAAATTATGTCGGAATCATGGTTCAGAATAATGATCAGACTTTGTTTACTAATTTGACCAAGTACTACATATGATACATATACTATTCTACCATTATTCTATATACCAAGTTCTGCAATACCGATGGGTACCGCCCATACCAAGCGGTATGTACCAGTCCGCATGCTGATCGGTACATGGACCACGCACTATATGGTAGTACCGCCGATTTGGGCTGTTTTCGCCCTTACCGGCCGATTTCGGATGATAACGATTGATTTTGGGCAGTATCAGCCAAGGGAGAAAGAAGAAGAGGGAGAAGAACAGGGAGAACCTGAAGATCCGGTGCTGCTCTCCTGATCCCGATCCATCGCTCATAGGCAATTTCTTCTCTACACGCAGGAGAAAGCTCGCGCAAGGAGAAGAAACGCCTACCCGCATGGGGAGAAGGAACGAGACGACATCCCCTTTTAAGGGGGGGGGGGGGGGGGGGGGGGGTGGAGGAGGGGTGAATTAGTGCAAGGACTGAAATCTCGGTTTTAAAGAAAAACATCCGAAAATCGAAAACGTTTCGTCGAGTAATAAGCTATTGAACGAAGCTAAGTTATGATCTTGCTAAATGAAAGCTCCATATAAGAACATGTATAATAAAAAAGGCAAAGTAAAGAGATGCTCGCAATTTATAGTGGTTCGGCCATAACTTAACCTACAATCAATTAATAACATGAGTTAACCTTTACTCCCCCTACATCTATGCCATAATCCAAATAAGGAAAACTTAAATTCAAGAGAACCACACACTCTTGAATTCAAGTATTATAACATTTATTTATCAAATTCAAAAATAATATATCACGAATTTCAAAAATCATCAACCATTAAATCATCAAAGATACATGATATAACATTAATGTCAAAAAATTTACCTTAAATCATCAATCATTAAATCTTCAAGGATATTCCAAGTATACAAAATTCATACATCAGTCGTACAATTAATTTGAAAAATTTCCTCTTAAGTCATCAACTATTTTTCCCTCTTTGTTTATCAATAAAAGGAGAAATATCCAATTTTATCATTTTTCATACATATGTCATCAATACGTTATTTCTCCCCCTTTGTCATCATGTGTCAAATTTTACATATATGTACAAAATAAATATTGATTAAATGTTTAGTGGTTCATTGCTCCCCCTTAATAAAATAGGATAAAAACATAATTTTCTCATGCAAATTTTTCTTCCCTTTTGTGAATAAGAAAGAAGAAGAAACAAGGGAGGAGAGTGAAAAAACATCACAAAATAGGGCTCAATCTTATAGATGTAAAATTCTAAAATCCAAAAAAAAATTAAGAGCTACCAATGCAATTTAATTCATCTTATATAGATTTCAAACAACAGTAGCAAATCAGGCAAATCATGCATTTTGATGGTTTAGCATTCCTAGCTCTCTTCTAATGAAGTCAAATTGCTCTTCATTTAATGGCTTACTGAAAATGTCTGCTAATTGATGCATCAATAAATTCCAAAGATATATTATAATTATTCACATGATCTCTAATAAAGTGATGTCTAATATCAATATATTTAGTTCTTAAGTGTTGAACGAGATTTTTAGTTAAACATATGGCACTTATATTGTCACATTTTATAGGGATATTTTTTAAATAAATTCTGTAATCTTCTAATGTGTTTTTCATCCATATAACTTGGGCACAACATGCACTAGCTGCAATATATTCGGCCTCAGCTGTAGATAAAGCAATCAAATTTTGTTTCTTGGAAGACCAAGAAATAAGAGCATGCCCTAAAAATTGACATGTACTGGTAGTACTTTTCCTATCTATTCTATACCCTCTAAAATCGGCATCTGCATAAACAAGTAAATCAAAGTTTTTAGATTTTGGATACCATAAACCCAAGTTAGAGGTTCCTTTTAAATATCTAAATATCTGTTTAACTGCTTTAAGGTGAGAAAGTTTAGGATTGGATTAAAATCTTACATATAATCCAACACTAAACATTATATCCGGTCTAGTAACAGTTAAATACAATAAGTTACCTATCATTTCTCTGTATGTTCTTTGATCAAAATTTTCTCCCTCAATATCTAAGTCTAATTTTGTAAAAATGCTCATGGGTATGTTTATAGCCTTAGTATACCAAAACGTTTTAACAAGTCCAAGATATACTTAGTTTGACTAATAAAAATACCATCATTTTATTGTTTTATTTGCAATCATAAGAAAAAGTTAATTCACCCATTAGGCTCATCTCAAATTCTTAGCTCATACTCTTGGTAAAAGATTCATATAAGGATTCGTTTGTTGAACTGAAAATTATATCATCAACATAAATTCGAATAACAATAAAATCATTTTCAAAATACTTAAGAAATAATGTGGTATTACCTTGACTTTCAAAAAATTATTTGAAATAAGGAAAGAACTAAGTCTTTCATACCAAGCCCGAGGGGTTGTTTCAATTCATAAAGAGCTTTAGAAAGTTTAAAAACATAATTCGGAAGAAGACTCTTTCAAAACCAGGGGGTTGTTCAACATATACTTCTTCGGAAATGAAACCATTAAGAAAAGCACTTTTAACGTCCATTTGAAATAACTTAAAATCTTTGAAAGACAGAAAAGCAAGGAGTATCCTTATGGCTTCAAGTCTAGCCACAGGAGCGAATGTTTCTTCATAATTGATCCCTTCTTCTTGGTTGAAACCTTTGGCCACTAATCTAGTCTTGTTTCTAACCACAATACCATTTTTCATCTTGCTTGTTTCTAAAGACTCATTTAATACCAATCACTAAACGGTCATTAGGTCTAGGAACAAGCTCGAAGACCTCATTTCTCTCAAATTGATTTAACCTTTCATGCATTGCAATAACCCAAGAATCATCTCTTAGGGCTTCATCAATGCATTTTGGTTCAACTTGAGAAAGAAATGCGACATTAGAATAAATTTTTTTAAAATAAGAACAAGTTTGAATACCTCTTGATGTATCTCCTATTATAAGCTCCTTAGGATGAGCATTTACATCCTTCCATTCCTTGGGTAAGGATTTGGAAGTAGATTCATCCAAGTTGCTTTTAGGAGGATTATCATTTAAATTCAAAGTGTCAAAATCAAATTCGTTATCAAAATAAATTTTCTTAAATTCGAAAATCTCATTAAAAACAACATGAATAGATTCTTCAATTACTAAGGTTCTTTTATTGAATACACGATAAGCTTTTGAAATAGAAGAATAACCAAGAACAATGCCTTCATCGGATTTTGCATCAAATTTTCCTAAGGCATCTTTTTCATTCAAAATAAAGCATTTGCAACCAAATACTTTAAAATACGAAATATTGGATTTTTTAACATTCCACAGTTCATGAGTTTTAGAGAGTAATGGTCTTACAAGAACCCTATTTAAAACATAGCATGCCATGTTAACGGCTTCGGCCCAAAAATATTTAGGTAGGCTATGTTCATTTAACATGGTTCTGGCCATTTCTTGTAAGCTCCTATTTTTTCTTTCTACTACTTCATTTTGTTGTGGATTTCTAAGAGTAGAGAAGTTGTGGATATACTCATTTGGCTCACAAAAATTTTGAAACTCATTGTTTTGAAATTCACCACCATGATTACTACATATTGACGAAATCATAAAAACTTTTTCATTCTGAATAAGTTTACAAAATTTTGAAAAACATTTAAAAGAATCAATTTTATGTGCCAATAAATAAGTCCAAGTGTATCTGCCAAGGTTTGACTTACCGATCCGTACCGGTACCGGTCGGTACGCACAGTGCATACCGCTCGATATATTAAATATAATATAATATTTTTATAACATAATATAATATTGTAATATATTTAAAATATTAAAAAATAAAAGAAAAGGGGCGACGTCGCCGAGGCAATGTCGCCTCTATCTTTCTCCCCGCGCGGGGAGACGTTCCGTCTCCTCGTATGGGTGCAGGCGGCGACAGGCACGGGCGACGACGCATCGGCGAACCGCAGGCGAGGGCGAGGGGAACGACGGTGCGCGGGCGAGGACAGGCGCTAGGTTTTCTTCTCTTCTTCTTTTTCTTTTCCTCTTCTTCCCTTTTTCTCCCTCAATCGACTCGATTTCTCCCTCAATCGACCACCGACGGTCGACATCGACTACCGATGGTCGATTTTTGGCGGTACTGCCCAGTAGCGGGCGGTCCGCGTACCGGCAACCTAGTGGACCGGTATATGTACCGCCCGTACCGGACGGTAAATGTCGAAATTGCAAACCTTGGTATCTACTATAATCATCTATTAAGAAAAAGGCATATTTGCTTCCTCCTAAGCTTGTAGTATCAATTGATCCAAATAAATCTATATGGATCAATTGTAGTAGCCTAGAGGTGCTTATTTGTTATTTTAACTTGAAGCTACTCTTTATTTGCTTTTCTATTTGGCATCACACATTTTATCTTTGACGAACTTAAGACTAGGTAATCCTCTTACTAAATCTTTAGTTGAAATTTAGTTTAGTAATTTCATGCTAGCATCACCTAGTCTCCTATGCCAAATCTAAGCATCATCATTTAAATCCAAAAAGCATGTCTCATCACAAAAAAATTTAATGTCAATAGTATACACATTTTTGTTTATTAAGCAATCAAAGATTTATTTTTTGTGTGGCATTTCAATTATATAAGCATTAGATTCAAATTTAATAATATATCTTTTATTACATAATTGGCTAATACTAAGTAGATTACATTTCAAACCATCAACTAATAGCATATCTTCAATCAAAAGGTTTGATATGTTACCTATGGTTCCTTTCCCAATGATTTTTTTTTTTCTTGTGTTGTTATCTCCGGAGGTGACAACTCCTTCATTTAGGCTAGTGAGCTTAGAAAAGTAAGTTGGATCTCCGGTCATGTGTCTTGAGCATCCACTATCAAGATACCATTTGGTGCTCCTAGCCTTAGTTTGGAAATAAACCTCGTCATGGATGGCCATGAGAGTAGAGTTCGCAACCTCTTCCTTGATGTGGTCTTCTTTATCCGAGAGCTTGAGTCATCCCAAGTTGCCGAAAGAGCCTTCTTCTTCATTTGAGGACACTCACTTTTGAAATGCCCTAGTTTCTTGTATTCAAAGCATATAATGTTGTCCCTTTTTTATTTATTTTTATTTTTATGATTTTTATTCTTTTTCGTAAATTTTTAAATTTTTCTTGTCAAAAGTGTAATGGCATTGTCCTCATCACTCGAGGTTTCACTCGAGGAGTCATATGCAGTTCTCAGTACTAAGTCCTTCCTATTCTTTGGAAGGGGTTCTTCAAGTTCGTCATGAGCTTTACAGCTCAGTTCACAAGTCATAAGTGATCCAATAAGTTCTTCAAGAGGAAAATTATTTAGATCATTAGCCCTTTGAATTGTAGTTACTTTAGGATCTCAACTTTTTAAAAGAGATCTTAATATTTTGCTAACAAGTTCAAAATTAGAAAAACATTTACCAAGAGCTTTTAGACCATTGACAACATCCGTGAATTGGCTGTACATGTCTCCAACGGTCTCACTTGGTTTCATTCGAAACAATTCATAACTATGAACTAAAATATTAATCTTAGACTCTTTAACTCTACTAGTGCCTTCGTGTGTGATTTCAAGTGTATGTCAAATATCGTAAGCAGTTTGACAAACAGAAACCCGATTAAATTCATTCTTATCAAATGCACAAAATAAAGCATTCATTGCTTTTGTATTTAATAAAAAAGTCTTCTTTTCCAAATCATTCCATTCGTTCATTAGTTTGGAAGACTTTTCAAAACCGTTTTCAACTATGTGTCATAAATCAAAATCCATAGAAATCAAAAAAATATGTATTCTTGTTTTTCAATAAGTGTAATCCGTCTCATTGAACATGGAAGGACGTGCAATTGAATGTCCCTCGTTCATGCCAAACGAAGTTTCCTCACTTGGGTGTTTAGTCTAATGAGTAGAACCTCGCTTTGATACCAATTGTTAGGATCAATTGGCACTAAGAGGGGTTCCGGGGGGGGGGGGGTGGTGAATTAGTGCAAGGATTAAAATCTCGATTTAAAGAAAAACTTTCGTTTGAAGTAACCGAAAATCAGAAGCGTTTCGTTGAGTAAGTGAGCATTGAACGAAGCTATGTTATGATCTTGCTAAAGGAAAGCTCCATATAAGAATATGTATAATAAAAAAGGGAAAGTAAAGAGATGCTCATAATTTGCCTAAGCCGTCGCCGCCCTCGCCCACGGGCAATTTTTCTCTCGCGCGAGGACGGAACGTCTCCCGGCGCGGCGAGAATGATCGAGGCAACATCACCTCGACGACGTCACCCTTTTTTTCTTAATATATTAATATTTAATATTATATCTAATATTATATTATATTATAATATATTATAATATATTTTAATGTACCAGGTGGTACGCACTGTAAATACCGCCCCGGGTACCGGTACCATATACCGGTATCGAGATAATCTCGATATACCAGAACAGATCGATATGTCAAACCTTGGTATTTATAGGCCTTAAAGCTGCCTTGAAAACAGGGCGACAGTAATACGATCGCCGACCTGGGCGGTACAACTGTCGCCCATCGACGGTACTACCATCGGAAATCCCGCAAAAGCCATTTCTCCGTACTTTTGCATACCCAACTCGTACCTCCTGTTGACCCCTTTCCAAGTCAACCAAATGAGCTCAACCTGAGCTTAATCCAAACCCAAATGTGGACCTGGTTTGCCTTACTTGAGTTAATTTGGATTCCTTCCAAATCTAACTCAAGTTGGACTCAACGCTAACTACGACTCACTTGATTACAACCATGCATGACCATCAAGTTCAAAAACGACCTAACACCCGACAACCTCCAGCAATATTCCGACAAGTCTTACGGTCTTCTTTCGACGATTTCCCGACGTATTCCCAGCGAGCTTCCCGATTCCTTCGGCGAACTCCCGACGAGCTCCCACCGCATCGACCAAACCTTGGCCCGATGCCCGAACTTGATTTTGGCCCAACATCTTGTCACGAACGGACGTCGCTAAACCGCAACATCTTTGCTTCGTGAACCGTTCATTGCTTTTTCTTGCTTGTACATATGTTTGGCAGCTTGTTTTGCCTTAAGTTTATGTGTTTTTACCTAAGAAATGTGAGCGAAAGTAATGTAGAAGGCTGCAGAACAATCGTTCGTTGCACAGAGCCAAAACAGCCCAAAATAGCCCTGTTTTTGGGTCTTTTTCGTGTGCCACGGCAACCTTTCTGAGCGGTGCGAAATGTCAACCATTTCAGCACCTTAGAACCCCCCGGGTGGCACCGGGCTGGATGGGGCTCCAGGTATATGTCGGGCATAGGCGTTCATCAGCAATTGAATTTGTCTTGCGTCCGATACCTTGGGAACCGTCGTTTGCGGACTTGCGACCGTTCCTACAACCCTCCAAAGTCCTATTTCGCTCTCTTTCACTCTTTTCTCAGCTGCACTCAAGGTGTTCGACAAATTGCTTGTAGAGCTTTCCGCTTTACGAGACGCCGGGACGTGTCCGTCGCTCGCTTCTAAGCTAATCAACTTCATTTTTGCAGGTCCTACGGGACCTTAAGAGGTTGTAAGAGGGCTGACCCTGTGTGGACAGATAACGCTTTAGGCGTTTCATGACTTAGGCAATCCCAGCTAAGTCCAGAACAGTGGGCAAGGTTGCTTCACGACTTAGGCAATTTCAGCTAAGTCTTCAGGAGGGTCGCAAGGGTGCCGCACGGCTTAGGCAAATTCAGCTAAATCCGTGACAGTGTGGTATCAAAGCAGGCAAGCAATTCAAACGAACAGCAAAGAAGATTCGCAATCTCGCCATGGTGAGACATCATGGTGAATCGAGCAAGATGGGGCAAGCGGGACCCTTGCTCCAAGCAGCCGCAGGTGGGCTGCAAGTGCAAACTCGCTCGCAAACTGCTGGAGCCGCTTATGAGGAGCGCGGCAGCGAACAAGACGAGCGTGAAGTTGGGTATTCTCCACGAGGGGAGGAGACGCCATCTGGAGCGCCAACCGGGAAGAAGGGCCACAGAGAGAGACTTACAATGGCGGAAACCCGCCTCGATGTTCTTGAAACGAGCGTGGAGGAACTCTACCAAGGCCAAGGAAGGCTACTTGGGGTAGAGAGCTCGCAAGAAGAAGCTGAAACTCGGATCGAGAATGTTGAATCCCTGATTGAACAACTGACAGAGGACACCAAAGATTCCGTACGACATCTACATGAAGTTGTGGCGGAACTCATGGCTAAGGTGATGGTGTTAACAAGGACTCTTGATGCGGGAGGGAACAACACCCACGCTGCGCCACCACAACACTTCAGAGCACCGGAGCCGCAGTGCTACGGAGGTGCTAGGGATGCCAAAGAGCTTGAAAATTTCTTGTTCGACATGGAACAGTATTTTCGTGCTACAAGGCTCGATTATGAAGAAACCAAAGTTGCGATAGCAACAATGTATCTGAATGGGGATGCAAAACTTTGGTGGCGAACCCATTGGGAAGAGATATAACAAGGCCGATGTCGAGTGGATACATGGGGAGACTTGAAGCGAGAGTTGAGAACTCAGTTCTTGCCCGAGAACACAGAGTTTGTCGCAAGAAGGAAACTGAGACAACTCCACCAGAGTACAACAATCCGAGACTATGTGAAACATTTTCAGCATTGATGCTGGATATTTGGGACATGTCTGAGAAAGACAAGCTATTCAGCTTCCACGATGGCTTGAAGCCATGGGCACAACAAGAACTACATCGGAGGAATGTCACCGATGTAGTCGGGGCAATTGCAGCCGCGGAAAGGCTGACGGACTTTGTTTCTTCGGAAGATTCGAGAAAGAAGAAACACTCTTCGGGAAATCGCCCATCTAAATACTCTCGAGCGAAGGAGTCTGGGGGCGAGCAAAAGAAGAAGAATTTCCACAAGGGACTGGGATCAAGAGGTAGAGTCCCAAAGTCTAGTGGATGCTTCTTGTGTGGAGGACCACACAAAGTGAGGGAGTGCCCACAAAAACAAGCACTCAATGCTCTAACGACATCGGTTCTATCCCGTAAGTCAGACAAGGGCAAAGCTATCGCCCTTAGTTCGAGCCGTTCTGACTCTAGTAGCGATAGTGAGGCATCGCAAGGACCCAGGATGGGAGCAATGCGTTTGTTGCATGCGTTGCGGGGTCAAGTGGGGGAGAACACAAAGGCAAAGCCACTGAAGGCAGGAAACAACGAGTTGATGTATGTGGACATCAAGCTTAATGGCCAAACAACCCGTGCAATGGTGGACACGGGCGCGACCCACAATTTTATTGCCGATCGCGAAGCTAAGCGACTTGTCACGAACGGACGTCGCTCAACCGCAACATCTTCGATTCGTGAACCGTTCGTTGCTTTTTCCTGCTTGTACATATGTTTGGCAGCTTGTTTGAACTTGAGTTTATGCATTTTTACCTAAGAAATGTGAGCGGAAGTAGTGTAGAAGACTACAGAACGGTCGTTCGCCGCACAGAGCCAAAACAGCCCAAAACAGCCTTGTTTTTGGGTCTTTTTCGTGTGCCACGGCAACCTTTCTGAGCGGTGCGAAATGTCAGCCATTTTAGCACCTTAGAACCCACCGGGTGGCACCGGGCTGGATGGGGCTCCGGGTATATGTCGGGCGTAGGCGTTCATCAGCAATTGAACTTGTCTTGCGTCCGATACCTTGGAAACCATCGTTTGCGGACTTGCGACCGTTCCTACAACCATCTAAAGTCCTATTTCGCTCTCTTTCTCTCTTTTCTCAGCTGCACTCAAGGTGTTCGACAAATTGCTTGTATAGCTTTCCGCTTTGCGAGGCGCCGGGACGTGTCCGTCGCTCGGTTCCAAGCTAATCAACTTCTTCTTTGCAAGTCCTACGGGACATTAAGAGGTTGTAAGAGGGCTGACCCTGTGCGGACAGATAACGCTTTGGGCGTTTCATGACTTAGGCAATCTCAGCTAAGTCGAGAACAGTGGGCAAGGTTGCTTCACGACTTAGGCAATTTCAGCTAAGTCTTCGGGAGGGCCGCAAGGGTGCCGCACGGCTTAGGGAAATTCAGCTAAGTCCGTGACAGTGTGGTATCAGAGCAGGCAAGCAATTCGTACGAACAACGAAGAAGATTCGCAATTTTGCCATGGTGAGACATCGTGGTGAATCGAGCAAGATGGGGCAAGCGGGACCCTTGCTCCAAGCAGCCGCAGGTGGGCTGCAAGTGCAAACTCGCTCACAAACTGTTGGAGCCGCTTATGAGGAGCGCGGCAGCGAACAAGACGAGCGTGAAGTTGGGTATTCTCCACGAGGGGAGGAGGCGCCATCTGGAGCGCCAACCGGGAAGAAGGGCCACAGAGAGAGACTTACAATGGCGGAAACCCGCCTCGATGTTCTTAAAGCGAGCGTGGGGGAACTCTACCAAAGCCAAGGAAGGCTACTTGGGGTAGAGAGCTCGCAAGAAGAAGCTGAAACTCGGATCGAGAATGTGGAATCCCTGATTGATCAACTGACAGAGGACACCAAAGATTCCGTACGACATCTGCATGAAGTTGTGGCGGAACTCACGGCAAAGGTGATGGTGTTAACAAGGACTCTTGATGCGGGAGGGAACAACACCTGCGCTGCGCCACCACAACACTTTAGAGCACCGGAGCCGCAGTTCTACGGAGGTGCTAAGGATGCCAAAGAGCTTGAAAATTTCTTGTTCGACATGGAACAGTATTTTCGTGCTACAAGGCTCGATTCTGAAGAAGCCAAAGTTGCTATAGCAACAATGTATCTAAGTGGGGATGCAAAACTTTGGTGGCGGACCCGTTGGGAAGAGATCCAGCAAGGCCGATGTCGAGTGGATACATGGGGAGACTTGAAGCGAGAGTTGAGAACTCAGTTCTTGCCCGAGAACACAGAGTTTATCGCAAGAAGGAAACTGAGACAACTCCGCCAGAGTACAACAATCCGAGACTATGTGAAACAATTTTCAGCACTAATGCTGGATATTCGAGACATGTCTGAGAAAGACAAGCTATTCAGCTTCCTCGATGGCTTGAAGCCATGGGCACAACAAGAACTACATCGGAGGAATGCCACCGACGTAGTCGGGGCAATTGCAGTCGCGGAAAGGCTGACTGACTTTGTTTCTTCGAAGGATTCGAGAAAGAAGAAACACTCTTCGGGAAATCGCCCATCTAAATACTCTCGAGCGAAGGAGTCTGGGGGCGAGCAAAAGAAGAAGAATTTCCACAAAGGACCGGGCTCAAGAGGTAGAGTCTCAAAGTCTAGTGGATGCTTCTTGTGTGGAGGACCACACAAAGTGAGGGAGTGCCCACAAAAACAGGCACTCAATGCTCTAACGGCATCGGTTCTATCCCGTAAGTCAGACAAGGGCAAAGCTATCGCCCTTAGTTCGAGTAGTTCTGACTCCAGTAGCGACAGTGAGGCGTCGCAAGGACCCAGGATGGGAGCAATGCGTTTGTTGAATGCATTGCGGGGTCAAGTGGGGGAGAACACAAAGGCAAAGCCACTGAAGGCAGGAAACAGCGAGTTGATGTATGTGGACATCAAGCTTAATGGTCGAACAACCCGTGCAATGATGGACACGGGCGCGACCCACAAATAAGCTAAGCGACTGGGATTACTCTTGGAGAAGAGCCCAAGTCGTATGAAGGCGGTGAATTCGGAGGCCAAGCGGATCTCCGGACAAGCAAACGGGATCCCCATCAAGATTGGAACCTGGAGCGGGAGCACAAACTTGATGGAAGTGCCACTAGACGACTTCCAAGTGATTCTCGGAATGGAGTTTATGCACGCAGCGAAGTTGGTGCCAGTACCGTTCCTGAACTTCTTGTGTCTAATGGGAGGTGACGATCCCTGCATGGTTCCAGTTTCTCGGGGAGGAACCAAGGACCTACAACAAATATCGGCTTTACAATTGAAGAAAGGGGTACGAAAAGGTAAATCAACCTTTGTAGCGGCTATGAAGCTAGAGATGCCTGATAGGGAAGCCATTCAGGAACCTGCTGTTGTGGCGAACATCCTGAAGGAGTTCTCGGATGTGATGCCAACAGAGTTGCCGAGAACTCTACCACCACGCAGAGGCGTGGATCATCGGATTGAGCTGGAGCCGGGAATTAAGCCTCCAGCGAGACCACCATACCGTATGGCCCCTCCAGAGTTGGCGGAATTGAGGAAGCAGTTAGATGAACTGCTAAGCGGTGGTCTCATCCGCAGTTCCAAAGCACCTTTCGGAGCTCTAGTCCTCTTTCAGAAGAAACAAGATGGGAGTCTCCGATTATGCATCGATTATCGAGCCCTTAACAAGATGACGGTGAAGAACAAGTACCCTATCCCGCTCATCGTGGACTTGTTCGATCAATTGGGCAAGGCAAAGTACTTCTCCAAACTCGACCTTCGGTCGGGGTATTGGCAGGTGCGCATTGCAGAAGGTGATGAGGCAAAGACTACCTGTGTGACCAGGTATGAAGCATTCGAGTTCTTGGTGATGCCTTTCGGCTTAACCAATGCTCCGGCCACATTCTGCACTCTAATGAACCAGCTGTTCAAGGAGTATCTGGACAAGTTTGTGGTTGTCTACTTAGACGATATCGTCGTCTATAGCCAAACACTTGAGGAGCATGTTAGACACCTCCGAACAATTTTCAAAGTTCTCAAGGAGAACACCTTGTTCGTGAAGAGGGAAAAGTGTTATTTCGCCCAAACGGAGATTTTATTCTTGGGGCATCGAATCGGCAATGGTTCCATCCGAATGGACCAGTCTAAGGTGCAAGCTGTGGCGGATTGACGAACACCAAAGAAGGTACCAGAGTTGAGATCCTTCATTGGGTTCGTCAACTATTAACGGCGCTTCATAGCGGGGTATTCGAAGCGCGCAGCTCCGTTGACGGAGTTGCTAAAGAAGGAGTAGTCCTGGAGATGGTCGGACAAATGTGAGGTGGCATTTCAAGACCTGAAGACTACTGTGTTGGAGGAACCTGTACTCAGATTACCGGACTACAAAAAGTCTTTTAAAGTCCATACAGATGCTTCTGAGTTTGCTATTGGAGAAGTTCTTATGCAGGAGGGTCATCCGGTGGCCTACGAGAGTCGCAAGCTCAACGAGACCGAGCGGCGATATCCTGTGCATGAGAAGGAGATAACAGCGGTGGTCCACTGTTTACGAGTGTGGCGACACTACCTTCTGGGAGCACCATTTGTGCTAAGGACAGACAATGTCGCATTGAGTTATTTCCAAACTCAAAAGAAACTCTCCCCAAAGCAAGCACGATGGCAGGACTTCTTAGCTGAGTTCGACATGGTAATGGAGTACAAGCCCGGAAAAGCAAATGTCGTGGCCGATGCATTGGGTCGGAAAGTGGAGCTAGTGAATGCTATACAGTTGGAGGGCGGAGGCCAAGCAAGTCAATTGCGCTCCAACTTCCTTTCCAGGATCAGGGATGGACTGTACCGAGATCCTCAGGCAGTAACTCTGATGCAACTCATCAAAGAGGGCAAGGCACGACGATTTTGGGTCCAGGAGGGACTCATCTATACCAAGGGGAACTGAGTTTATGTTCCGCGAGCGGATAACTTAAGGCGTGAACTCGTGAAAGAGTGTCACGATTCCCATTGGGCTGGACATCCGGGTATCCACCGAACAATGGCTCTCGTGGAGAGGGCTTTATATCGGCCGAAAATGGGGACAGATGTGGAGGAATATGTTCGAACATGCCTTACTTGTCAACAAGACAAGGTAGAGCAGCGGAAGCTAGTGGGACTTTTGGAGCCGCTGCCCGTACCAGAAAGGCCATGGGAGAGCATTTCTCTGGACTTCATATCAAGCTTGCCCGCAGAAGGAGGACTTGGATCGATACTCGTGGTAGTTGATCGGTTTTCGAAGTATGAACATTCATTGTTGCACCCCTACATTGCTCAGCGGAGGAGGCGGCTAAGTTGATGATGAAGAATGTGGTGAAGTTTTGGGGAGTCCCACACAACATCATTAGTGATCGAGATTCTCGGTTCTTGGGATGATTCTGGACCGAGTTTTTCAAGTTGTTGAGATCTAAATTATACTTCTCCATAAGCCTCTACCCCCAAACGGATGGCCAAACAGAAAGAATTAACTCGCTCTTGGAGCGATATCTTCGGCACTATGTAAGTGCCAACCAACGAGATTGGGTGAAGCTGTTGGACATAGCTCAATTCTCCTATAACTTGCAACGAAGCTCTGCATCCAACAAAAGCCCATTTGAGATTATTACGGGATAACAGCCATCAACTCCTCACACCCTGGTTATTGGTTATACAGGGAGTAGCCCATCAGCCTATCACTTTGCAAAGGAATGGCATCGCAATGCAGATATTGCACAGGCTTACTTGGAGAAGGCGGCCAAGAAGATGAAAAAGTGGGCAGACTTGGGGAGGCGACCACAAGAGTTTAAAGTGGGCGACATGGTTTTGGTGAAGCTCCAACCAGCATCACTCTAGTTCTTTAGGCACAGAGTGCACAAAGGATTGATGCGCAAATATAAAGGGCCTTTCCCAATCATCAGCAGAGTAGGCAATGTCTCTTACAAGTTGCAACTGCCAGCATGGTTCAGAATTCATAACGTCTTCCATGCGAGCAACTTGAAAGCCTACCACTCAGATCCGCAAGATGATTCTCGAAATGTTCCAACTCGACTACCCCCCCACCAGAGCCTCTTACGAGAAGCGAGTTGAAACTATTCTAGCGGATCGCAAGATAAAGCTACCCAATGGAACACAGCAAATTGAGTACTTGGTGAAGTGGCAAAAGCTTCCTCAAACAGAAGCCAGTTGGGAGCCAGAAGATGCCCTACGACATGAAGAAGCTCGTGTCAAAGCTTACCAACAAGCGTCGACGAGGGCGTCGACAGTTTAAGTGTGGGAGAATGTCACGAACGAACGTCGCTCAACCGTAACATCTTCGATTCGTGAACCGTTCGTTGCTTTTTCCTGCTTGTACATATGTTTAGCAGCTTGTTTTGCCTTGAGTTTATGCATTTTTACCTAAGAAATGTGAGCGGAAGTAGTGTAGAAGACTACAGAACGGTCGTTCGCCGCACAGAGCCAAAACAGCCCAAAACAGCCCTGTTTTTGGGTCTTTTTCGTGTGCCACGGCAACCTTTCTGAGCGGTGCGAAATGTCAGCCATTTCAGCACCTTGGAACCCCCCGGGTGGCACCGGGCTGGATGGGGCTCCGGGTATATGTCGGGCGTAGGCGTTCATCAGCAATTGAACTTGTCTTGCTTTCGATACCTTGGGAACCGTCGTTTGCGGACTTGCGACCGTTCCTACAACCCTCCAAAGTCTTATTTCGCTCTCTTTCTCTCTTTTCTCAGCTGCACTCAAGGTGTTCGACAAATTGCTTGTATAGCTTTCCGCTTTGCGAGACGCCGGGACGTGTCCGTCGCTCGCTTCTAAGCTAATCAACTTCTTCTTTGCAGGTCCTACGGGACCTTAAGAGGTTGTAAGAGGGCTGACCCTGTGCGGACAGATAACGCTTTGGGCGTTTCATGACTTAGGCAATCCCAACTAAGTCCAGAACAGTGGGCAAGGTTGCTTCACGACTTAGGCAATTTCAGCTAAGTCTTCGGGAGGGCTGCAAGAGTGCCGCACGGCTTAGGCAAATTCAGCTAAGTCCGTGACAATCTGGTTGTAATTCCTTTTCTCCGTCGTAGTTAATCCTGCATTTTTTTCTCTAATATACATGTTAGATCATCAAACCATCAATTGATTTCATCATCAAAATCCAAGATTCAACAATACGTACCGAGCGATACATCTATAAACACCTAGATGTATCGCTCAATACCGGTGTACCATACTGTATCGAGCTGAGCTCAGTACAATACGGTTTGACGAACCTTGCTATATTCTACTATTTTTTCACTAATACTTGGCAGTACAAGTTGGTAAGCCACCCATAATACAGTCCATTTTCATCTGATAAGTTATCAAAACTGGTATTAGAGTAATCTAGCAAATGAGCATTTGTTTAATTTTGCGTTAGGAATGAAAAAAAGAAGAAATAACAGCGAAAAAGATTATTTAAAAACAAAAAATAATATATCTTATTGCTCAGCTAACCTATCAAAGTACTAAGAGGAATCTGAGAGCAAATTTCTTTTTATTCTCTCTAATTTAAGCCCAAATCCTCTCATCTCCACTGCCATATATTATTTTTTGTGACCCAAAAATATGCATGATCTCCATCCTCCTTGGTTTCACCCTGCTACTGGTAGCTAGCCCCACCACTACACCAACCGGCTGGCCTCACCACTGTGCCCACTTACTGCCTTGCTCTATTGCTATCTTCACCTCCCATGTGACATTGCTTCATATATGTAAAATCATTTGGTTTAATCCATATGTTATTGCCTTATAGGTGCAACCTTGGGATCCACTAGTCACCCACATCAGAACTAAACCCTGATATTGCTAAATCAATAATAGTCCACTTTAGTCTAAATCTCTTTAAATAATAAAGTTTATTCTTGATAAGGGGTTCTGGTATATGGACAACCTGGTGACATGTCACACCTTATTAAGGGCTCCATCGACCCAACATATCAACCGATCCATCCATCCATTTCAGCACCGACTCTGCACTACCCTAAGCACCCAGTCAGCTCAACACGTCAGTCGAGATCTACTGATATCAGCATAAAACAGGTTTATGTGTTAACCATAACGTTTAACCGTCAGTGCACGGTCACACGACTGAATTATGATCAAAGCTTTTGTTTAACTGCCACATATTACTTCCCAACTTAACTCCAATGGTTATCCGAGTTTACCTTAAAATACCCAGGTGCACTTAACTCTCTGGAACATTTTAAGCTTCCTACATTTTCTTGCTTTCTGAATCCTTCAACTCCACTAAGTTAAGCGGGGCTTTTGTCGGGTATAACCCAAATGAAGTTTTTTGTAGATTCCCCCATATTCCTCTTAGTCTCTTGACACCAAATTTGCAACAAGCTCGAATATTGCACCTCGGTTGGCTCTAAACCCTTAACGTGTCGCACAACCAAAATTTGTGGTAACAGTTCTCATATCTCTAGTCTACAGTTTAACATAACTCGTATATCATTAATCAAATTAATATCATACGCAACTAACATTACACTATAAAAGCATCATCTTGACATACCTAGTGATTTCAACAATAACAAATTTGCCAGAGACAGGGGTTCATGGATGTTCCGTGATGCAAACTGATGTGACTAGAAAACTTGTTGGACTTGCTTGTTGTCCCAACACTAGCAATTAAAGTATATACATATCTTCAATCATAAATGTATGCTACACCTTCTAAGCGATCATGTTTACTCCAAGTCAATAAAAGTAATGACCCAATCTTTCTTCTCTCTACATTATTTACATCAATTTCCTCTCAAATTAAATAACTTAATTTATGTTCTTGTATAAAACCAAACTAGCACCCTATTGGCACCTCCTACGGAACATGATGATACTCCATCTCCATAACACAGAAACCCTAGGACATAAGCATCTTTAGTTTGCTTGATAGCATAAGTGATGCATCAACTGTTAATTAACAATCATGGGATACAATACAAAGCAAGAATTTTCACATGATCATCTGTTGAAAAAATATTTTCAAGTTTATGTGTTTGCACTTTCATTTCTTGGAGATTGAAAGATGCTATGACATTCTTAATAAAAGGAGGAGACTGAAAAAAGAAAAAAAAGAGGGACAGGAGAATTGGAACAAGTCGATAAGAAAATACTGCAACTATAATTACTGACCTAAGTTGGTGCCCCCTAAATTAAAGATCACTTCAACCTTAATAATTTTTCAGTCTTCTACTCTCAAATAAATTTGTAAAGAAACCGAAGTAAATGAAGTTAAAGAAGAAAAGGGGTATTCCGTTAAAATAAAGCAAACTAATCAAAGAACATGATAGTATAGAGCATTCAATTCACAAAATAAAAGACAATGGTCGCAGAGTAGATGGTTCACCTTCTATATATATACACCTAGAAAATAAAATGTCTTACCAGATCAATGTCATCACAGAATGGATATCTATAATGCAAAAAGTTCATCAATAAGGCAAGAGCAAACAGCAACTACAAGCTAAATCTAAATGTACTGGTCAAAGGATGAGAAAGCATACAATAATCCAAAATTTGAATAAAGCTTCCAACGATCATCTTTAGTTAACTCAGTGCCAATGCTGCAAAGCCAAATCGTAGTTTAGTGGGGAAAAAAGAATTTTGAACATCGTTTCTATTATTGATTGCTAACATAGGAGTGCAGCTTGAAAAGTTGGAAGTTGAGGTCATGAATAAATATGTTAATTTTCTTACAGTTTACCCTAATTGTTTGGAGATATACTTCCCTATCCTGCTGATTTGTAACCATTTGCTATGAAATTCAGGATAAAGAATTTGAACTCCTTTCTCAAATTTGTTCAAACTGAGATCAGCTGGCTTTCTAGTCAAATCTGTAGGTTGAGCAATTGGAATAAATGGGTTGATCTCCTAGCAAGGAGTAAATGAGTAGTGAAAAGGTTGCTGATTTCTATAGTACTGTGAACATATACCATACACATTCCGATGCTGTTGCCAGATATAACTATGGAAGAACTGACCTCCATTTCAAAAACAAAAAAACTCAATGCTGGAGAAAGCATTGGAGAGTAGGAGATTGCTTGCCTAAGTTGATTGCTGGAACAACTGAGCTGAGTCGCTGTTATACTTGGTTATTTCTGTATATGCTTTCTTCTGATGTGTTTGTGACAAGTGAGTGAAGTGTAGATTCCCCTATATTGATGTCGAAGTATGTTCCAGGACTTAACTGAGCTTGAACGCTGTAAGTGAAACATTCTACATATTATTACCAACTGAATGAAGCTCAAGGTGATCTCACTACCTCACAGAGTTACAAAGCCTTTTTGTGGCTCACCTATTTATAGTGATATTGACAATCTTATTTTCAATAAAGATCTATTACCAACGCAATCTTATTTTCTACTATAAAGATCTATACAAAGTCATCATTTTCACCTGGCAGAAGTTATAAAAATCCTCAAGGTATGCCTTGTAAAGAGTGTTTCTCATGATTTCAATATTCATGTCATCCAAGTCCTGAAAGAAGTCATGAATAGATGTTATGAAACTGAAACTAGTCCCGATGCACCAACTACACAAATCTACTCTTTTGCAATCATCCAGGTTCTTTAAATACTCAACATTTTCCCATGTTGCCAAAAAGGCAAAGCAGATGTCAATAATCTGACCATGTTAGTACCTCTGACAATTACGAAAAATATGGGGCCAATGGTGTACCAACAAGAACCAATCTGTAGAGCTAGCACATGTTCTGAGCAACAGGAAGTGTTGCAATACTGCAGAAGATATGCTGGAGGTCACAATGCATTTACATCATAGCTGCCATAAGATATGACACATGGACTACCTGTCAAACATGCCTAAAGGATGGCATTTCTCCAATAGTTCCTGGACATCCCTTTCATGCAACGTGCCAGTGACAATAAGGACAACATTATCAATCATGTAACCATACCTATGAGGGAAAACATATGAATTTGGGTTTTCATCGAAGTCCAAATAATAATACTTAATTGACTCCAAACCGATTCATCTTGAAAAGCATTTGAACAATTACAGACAAGAAGGAATGAAAATAAACACATCTGCAAAGAGAATGCTTAGAGAAACACCTACGTTATATACTCCAAGAAGGTTGACAAGAGTTCTGTTGTTTGACACAACATATGCTTGTACTCATCTACCAGTTTAAGAGTGCATTTCTCCACAATAGTAGTTGTATCCAAGGAGATGGTTCTGAACAATATGAGATGATCCAGTAAATTTTAATTGAAACAAAAAAAGAAGAAACCAAGTATATAGAACTAGTATAGACCAGCTTAAACTCAATAGGAGATATCAGTCAAAATGTTTCTTGATTTTTTAGTGTCAAATACAAGCATGTGCTTTGTCACATTCATTGAACTATTTTAGTTTAACTGAGGATTTGACATCAGATTATCAGAATGCTAACAAACCATATGCTAAGTACCTTCTATTGTTAAACTGGCACCCAATAGTGGTGAGCATGTTGGTGCCTTGTTGAACTAATTGGCATCAAAGGGTGTCAATCAATCTCTCCCATACTGTAAATAATTCAACTGGACCAAATGGTTGCTAGATACAGAGGAGATCTAATTTTCCCAGCCCTCTATGTTCTAAATTTTGGTATATTTTTCATGCTAAATGGTTCTATTAAATATGAATTGTATCTGATGGCCCCAAACCTATATGTTCTAATTTTTTGGTTCTTCCATCCCAAACATTCAAACATCAAGACTTTCCTTTAGAAAGGCTTTCTCACCTTCTTGTCTCCTCTCTTAGTTTAATTGTATGATTTCTTCTACTATTTCCAGCAGATTGCTGAGTCAAGGTAGCTAGATTAAAGTTTCATTAGTCAGAAACAAAAGAAAAAACTTTGCTCATGTTTGATCCATCAATAAATTTTGTAATTTCTTCATTTTGTGTCACATGATATTTTAAGAAGTACAGGTATTGTTTGAAGCATTCACACAAATGTATCTCGAATATAATATTCTGAAAAGGAAAATCTGTTCCCATTTAGATGAGTTTGTTATAAGTAGAATCTATTGTAATTCTCTTTGAGATTTTCTTTTTTGGCCCAGGACGTTTATTTTAGATTCTGTTAATACTGAAATATGATTATAGTCAAAGTCATCAGGTATTCGCAATGAAGATAGAATTAGCATCCAACTGGACCTATTTAGATGACATTGAATGTAATGATAACTTGTAGCTAATAAGTTAGTTCGAAACCTTTCATGCCATTTAAGAAATTAAATTTACACAAATGCAAGTAAGTTGCATAGCAGTAATATATATATATAAAAGCAACTCTATGCAAATTTTCTGAACAGAAAGTTCAATATCTTGACACTTAACATTCAGTTATTGATATTGGCAGTAGAAAAACTAGAATATATCTATACAATTCTCTACATATTTCTCAAGGCATGAGGCCATATAATTAAAATAAATTGCAATCGTGGAATACATAACAAAAGTAAAGATAATACACAATCTAAATGTATAATTACCTCGGTAATTAGGTTTCAGCAGAAATATATGTTTTTCTGCTAAAGTAGCATAAGTTTAAGAAATAGGATATTTTATATACAAATTTCACTCAAAAAAGTGTGGGTTTTCATGCAATTTAGTATCTAAAGTTTGTCAAAATTTAATATATATGATCCTCTTGCAGTTGGAACCTGTAAGATTGCTTTGCTATGACCTGTGTGTTAAGTAAATATAGATAAAGATGAATACATTTAACTCTCCCCATATCCCAAATGGACATAGCTTCATATTTAACCAATCCCACCAATCATAATTCCTAATCCCATGATTAACCTCCAATCCAATCCTAATCTTGTGAACCATAAGGCATTGATGTATGATGTTACAAAATTATGTTGAGTATTTCTCTTCCTACAATCATTCTTTAATTGGAATGTTGTGTTGACTTGACACAATATCTGTAAATTGTACACAATTTGTACAAGCCCCATTTTGTTGGTGTGCAGCATGAAAGAAATTCACATTGACACTTTAACACGGCTTGATTCATGACAGTATCCAACAAAAGCTAGTCTACTTTAGTTTCTACAAATTATTAAAAGAGCTCAAAACCTGACGTAATGCAGCTGACGACCAAAGGTCTTTCACATACACCACTAACGAATGTTCCAGGAGAACATATCACGAACCAGAAAGTAACTTCAGAGTTCAGATTACCTCTATAAATGACGAGTTTTTGCGTTAAACTTTCTCGCAAGTTGATCAAAGAACGAAGTAAAAAAAAAGTCAACTTGTCAACAGTTACAAGCAAAAGTCCTCATTACAAGCACGGATCTAACGAGACTTGACCCGGACAGATACTAACCATTTGTTATGGTTTTACCCTCTGGCGATAAGAAATTAAATCCCATGGAACACAGATCGTCCGTCGTTGCCAAAACACGACCAGATTTGCAACTTCGAAAGAGACGAACCAAACATCGCATGGACAGAATCTGAGGCCTAACTGAAAATAGGGGCCGGAGGTTTGTTGTTGGGAGGGCGGGGGGGCGGTGGGCGGAAGGGGTTTGTGGAGGCGGTGGGATGAATAGGTTTCACTTTTTCTTTAAATGTAAATGATGTTGCTAGAAGAGCAGATGTGATGAATGATTTATGATTGTGGCACAAGAGGCTTGATCACTTGGAATTTTGATAGTTTTAAAATTCTGTCACAAAGAGCAATGGTCGAAGGGATATCCTTTATTGAGGAAAAGTAAGATATTTGTGAATGATGTGCACTTGGAAAGCATCACATGCAGTTATTCCTGCTTGGAGAGTAAGAGAAAAGCTACAGTTAATGCACATAAATATCTGTGGACTCATGAAGATACTCTCTTATGCTCAAATTAGATATATAATTCTCTTCATTGATGATTATACACACATGACTTGAGTTTATTTCATCAAGTAAAAAATCTTAAGTATTTATTATTTTTAAAATTTTAAATATCTTATTAAGAAGCAAAGGGGCTATTATTAAGACTCTTTAATGATGGAGAGTCTAAATCACATGAGTTTGACAAGTTATTTTAAGACGAAGGTATTGAAAGATAGTTTACAGAGTGATTTACCCACTAGAGCAAAATGGAGTTATAGAACACAAAAATCAAACAGTGATGGAAATGACAAAATCAATATTTTAAAAACAAGTTTACCTAATATTTTTTCCAATAAAAGCCTTGAAAAGCAAAAGCTTTTTCAAAAAGACCTTCTATAAAACATTTAAGAATTTTTGAAAGTTTGTCTTAAAATGTTAATAGAAAGAAGATACAAATTAGATGAAGCAAATGAGAAGTATATTTGATAGTAACCTAAAAGTTTCTATTGAATATAAACAATCGTCGTATGGGATTGACCTTCCTAAGGTTTCGGCCAAAGGTTGAAATCAAATAACTTTCATCTACTAAAATATAAGTGTTACATCTCTATTTATAAGGACCCAGAGTAACTCTTAATTGAACTATTACTTAGACTCTTACTTGGTCTCTTACTCTATTAGATTCATATCCGAATCCAACTCTTGATTGGACTTGGATTCCTTATCTGAATAGACTCTTAATTGATTTGATTGGATCGACCAATATGTGATGACTCAATGGATAGGACCCGACCCTACTGAGATCCTATCAGACTCGTTCTTTTCAAAACAGTCTTGCCCTTAAGGCTGAGCCTCCATGAACTCTGAGAATTTCATCTTCAACTCATCATAGGACTCCCAAGGAGCATCCTCAGTAGGTATGGGTCCACTGTACCAATACTTCAGTTAAAAGACGTTTGCGGCGCATTACAATCCTACGATCCAATATAGCCTATGGCTGGATCTGGATTTCTCCGTTAGTAGAGATGTTGGGTAGATGATGTTGTGTCAATTCATCTTCTCCTAGCTTCAATTTGAGGTAGGAAACATGAAAAACTGGATGTATATTTGAGTTAGCTGGTAGATCCAATCCGTAAGCAACAAACCTAATATGCTCTAATATTTTGTAGGGTCCAAAAAAACGGGGAGACAACTTCGTTGAGGCTCGGGTCTTTAGGAGATTTGCTTATATGGCTAAAGGTGAAGGAAGACCCAATCTCCTACGGTAGATTCCCTTTCGCTCTTGTGTTTGTCGGCTTGCTATTTCATCTTTGCTTGGGCTGCTGTAAGGTTGTCTTTCAATAGTTATAAAATTTTGTCCCTATCAATTAACTCCTTATCTCCCTGATCCACCTTTGATGTGCCGGCCACATTTTTTATGATTGCTGGAGGAGGTCAACCATAGATAGTTTCAAATAGAGTACTTTTGATAGATGAGTGATAGGTTATATTGTACCACCATTTAGCCCAAGGAAGCCATTTAGTCTACTTCTTTAGTCTTTTACTAGTGAAGCATCTAAGGTAGTTCTCTAAGCACCTGATCACCACTTTTGTTTGACTATCGGTTTATGGGTGATAGGTTGTGCTCATCTTCAATTGTGTGCTCTGCAATTAGAAAAGCTTTGTCCAAAATTTACTGGTGAAAATCCTGCCATGGTCACTTACAATAAAGCGGGGAATCCCATGTAGTTTAGTTATATTCTCCATAATAATTTGGTCAATGCTGGCAGTAGTGTAGGGATTTCTAATAGCACAAAAGTTAGTGTATTTTGTAAGACATCCTACAACTACAAGGATAGTACCTTTCCCTTGAGATGATGGTAGTCCTTCGATGAAGTACATAGATATATCAATCCAAGATGAATCCGGAATAGGTAGAGGCTGGAGCTTTCCCGGACTCACTATCGTTTCTTCCTTGTGCCGCTGACATGTGTCGCAGCAGGCCATAAATTCTTTAATGATTTTTTTCATGCCCTTTCAATAAAAAAATTGGTAAACTCTTTTATAAGTATGAAGAAATATCGAATGTCCAATCGCAGGTGATGAGTACAACTCCTTTAGGATGGTGGCTTGGCAAGGGGAATGGGGCACCTACTAGTTACAGGTGCCCTACAAGCCAATCACGTGAGTGATGACACGTGTGATACACTGCATAATCTTTTTACTTATGATTAATATTGACATATTCTCACATTATATTATTTGTTGCATATATATTGTGATATCCTTAGTTCTGTGTAATGGGAATCAGATCGTAATGAGATCACGATAATGAGATTGATTCACCTTTAAACATAGATCCTAAATAATCTCGGTCATAGATTACTCGAGAGGGACATTGAGATAACCGGACAGATCGGTGTACTATATACCCATCCATATTGTCACGGGCTTAGTTGATTTTGCCTAAGCCGTGCGGCACCCATGCATGTCCGTCCGCAAAGGTCAGCCTTCCCCAAAATCTCCTAGCGTCCCTTAGACTTACAAAAGAGAAAACATGCCAGAAGAAGCAATTCCAACGGGATCTACAAGCAACTACTCAAGCAAACACTTTATAAAGCTAGAGACAAATTACACCCATGGATATTACAAACTCATAAAGGTGGCACACAAAGGATAATGGTCAATTACAGACCGAAGTCCCCATAAGTGCTTACATGACACACTCGTATTTGCAAACCAAAATCGACCACAAAGCAAACCAAACTAAGGCTGCTAAGCCTACTACAAGCTCGCTACTTGTTGTACAAGGTATGTACACAAACCGAAGGACACAGACAAACATGAGCATTTCATCGAACACCTTATTTACATTATTGTCCGTGATATTCTCCCCCACTTATTCCTTTGACGTCCTCGTCAAAGCCACTGTAGATGCTGCATCTCCTCGCATTTTGCTGAATCTTCAATCTTTTGCTTTGGCTGCAACACGCCCCTTTGGCTCCCAACCGTTGTTGTTGAGTAGTCGAACTCTGATCCGCCATGCTACTTCAACTCACTAATGACTGAATCTGGTATGGGGTTGGCTGAGTTGTGTTGATCCTTATTGGTTCTCGCGGATCCTTCTGATGAAGAAAAATACCTGCCTTATTATGCGTCAGTATCGTAGTATACTTATGTTGCTTGAACTGGGTGGATGCTTGTTGGAACTTTGACGAGCATCGCCTCGTAGACTTTAAGATTTTTAAGGTCCTTCCTCCACAATGTTTGCCCATTGAACCTTCTTCCACTTTTAGTTGTCACTTCTAAGTAAGTTTATATCACTCCTGCTTTCGATTGACATTCAATTGGAAAATGACGTGAACAATCTACTCTCAGTAGTACTGATCACCAATGGTGAGGATTTGATAACTATTGTCTTCCATAAGCTTTCTTTGAAGGGTCATTGAACTTATGTAGAGCTCCTCTGTTGGATAAGTAAGAGAACTTGGATACTTGACTTCGCCCATTCTCTTAGTAGTTGAGAAGACAAGGTTACTTGGCTTCACTCATCTCCTTGAGTTAAGAGAATTGGGGGTACTCAGTTTCACCCATTATCTTGAGTTAAGAAGGTAAAAGTTACTCGATTTCGCCTGCCTCCTCGAGTTTGTACTTCATGCATTGAGTTGGTTACTAACATTCGTCCGCTCTTTGCTCACACTTCTGAAGCACTTGAAGTGTTTGCACTCCTTGCGTTGAGTTAGTTATTATGATTCGCCTTCCCACTGCCATTGAACTTCTGGAATGTAAGAAGTTTCACTCGAAAAGAGCAAAAAAGTTTACCCTAACTTGGAGTAAGTCTTTGATAATTCTGGTCGCCTCCAGGATTGTACCGTCTTCTCCATCACCTTTGTCACCTACTCCTCTGAGTAGAAAAGGTACAATATCACATACCGCCTACTTCGTTCCTTGGTCAAGCACTCCTGCATCAACCCAAAGTCCCTCGCTTTCGGCTATCTTGATGAGAAGTCCGTCGATACCGGTCTTATGAAGTTCCTTGGCCTCTGCCCTTCTGCCCTGTCTTGGTACTTGGAGTTTACCTTTGCATTCTCCACCTCCTCGTCCCCTTTTACAACCAATACTCTCCTTCCATGAGAGCAAGGGATCGACGACTCCACGAAAGTCTCACCTCTACGGTACCATGGTGCTGCCAAGCCCATTGCCCTACTATTCGTTACATTGCATCTACATCCCTTCCTTCGCGATCGGTAGATCCGCCTCTGCGGCACTATGGTGCTCCTCCGAGTCCACCTCCTTTCTAACCGACACTTTGCTTTTTGGGTAGTCGAGCCCCACTGGACTTGTCATCGCTTCCTCGTCCCTTTCGACCACCTGCTTCAATACCACTGTGTCCTCCTAGCAGTTCTCCTTGGTCGATGGAACTGTTGGATAGGTAAGAGAACTGGGATACTCGACTTAACATATTCTCTTAGTAGTTGAGAAGGTAAGGTTACTTGGCTTCGCTCACCTTCTCGAGTTAAGAGAATTGGAGTACTCAGTTTCGCCCATTCTCTTGAGTTGAGAAGGCAAAGGTTACTCGATTTCGCCTGCCTCCTCGAGTTTGTACTTCATGCATTGAGCTGGTTATTAACATTCACCCGCTCTTTGCTCACACTTCTGAAGCACTAGAAGTGTTTGCACTCCTTGCGTTGAGTTAGCTACTATGATTCACCTTTCCACTACCATTGAACTTCTGGAATGTAAGAAGTTTTGTCCGAAAAGAGTAAAAAGTTTACCTCAACTCGGAGTCCCCCAACTTGGAGTAAGTCTTTGATAATTCTGGTCACCTCTAGGATTGTACCATCATCTCCATCACCGTTGCCGCCTACTCCTCTGAGTAGAAAAGGTATAGTACCGCGTACTGCCTACTTCGTTCCTTGGTTGAGCACTCCTGCATCAACCCGAAGTCCCTCGCTTTCGACTATCTTGATGAGAAGCCCATCGACATCGGTTTTATAAAGTTCCTTGGCCTTTGACCTTCCGCCCTGTCTTGGTACTTGGAGTTTGCCTCTGTATTTTCCACCTCCTCGGTCCCTTTTACGACCAATGCTCACCCTCCATGAGAGCAATGGATCGATGACTCCACGGAAGTCCCGTCTCTGCGGTACCATGGTGCTGTCAAGCTCATAGCCCTACTATCTGTTACCTTGCATCTGCATCCCTTCCTTCGCGATCGGTAGATCTGCCTCTATGGCACTATGGTGCTCCTTCGAGTCCACCTCCTTTCTAACCAATGCTTTGCTTTTGTATAGCTGAGCCCCACTGGACTCGTCGTCGCTTCCTCGCTCCTTTCGACCACCTGCTTCAACACCACTGTATCCTCCTAGCAATTCTCCTTGGTCGATGGAAAGACAGACTGCAACTCTCATGCATGGCCTCCATCATCTTGTTGTAGGGCTCGCGCTAATTTTATTATCATTAGCTTCCTTAGTAGCAACGTTCGCTTACTCGACCTTGTCCTCTGACTTGTCGGGCTCCCTTAAGCCAATGTGAGCACTAAAGCAGTCTAACTCTCCAACCACTCCGATCATATATTTGTATAATCAAGTCCCCTCCATGGGACTCACTGGTACTTGCAATCTGACTTCTCCCTCGGTAGTACATAGCCCCCATATGCTGATGACCAAGGCTTTCATCTGATGCAAGCTTCGATACGCACATACGAAAGACTCGCCTCTACGGTACCATGGCATTCACCTCTTAAATCCACAACCCTTCTTGGCAATTCACCTTCGTTCACCAACTCTTGGGTCACACTTGGATGAAGCATAGCTCTAGGACAGTCCGTCGCCTAGTAGCTCCTAAAGTCCCCTGACTTCGCTAGAATTGGTGCACCATTGTCTAGATCTTGGGCCTTTATCCCCTACCAGCATAATCTCTGGTATGCACCACTTGTTCCTAACAACTCGAATGGCAACACTGTGACATATTCTTCAAGAGTACTCACCTCTGTGTCCTCTTGCCCAGTGTTAAGGTCTCTTGATCCCAACTTTATCTTTGCAAGTTGAATCACTTGAGGTAAGGTGCATGTGCCTCGAAGCTCCTTCGTCAAATGCATCTCTAAGGTGAGGTGCATATGCCTCGAAGCTTCGTTCGTCTTTGGCACCATGGAAGATAAGTCTGTCCCATCAGAATCAAGAACCCATGGAATGACATGATCTCACTCTTGCCTCTACAAGAGTTCATACCCTTGACCTCCGTCCAAGGAAAGCTCTGTGCCTCCGCTCCATGTTCCATCTTTTATGTTGACTCCCTTCATGTGGCTTGGAAACTTCACTAAGTTCCACTCAAGTTGCTCCGCTCCTCGATTTGCATTTAGTTGATGATGATCCTCGGGCCCACTATTCCACAGGTCAACCCTCCGTTGAGTTCGATTTCTATATCGACTCTAAGTGTACATTCATATGACGTTACCTTGGATTGCTCCCCCACTTGATCTCAAAATGCATCCACTAATGCACTACCTCATTCGAGATCATGCGACAACTCCTCATCACTCATTCAGTCTGTTGAACATTGTGAAGATATTGCCTTAAGGAACTCTTCCTCAATATATGCGGTCCGTTACACATGATTCTCCCTCTAGAGAACTAGGACTTATCCCTCCTGGATATCTGTCCTGTTGGAGCAACTTTCATCTTCCATTCCTCCCACTGGAAGTTTCGGAGACCACCATCCCCTTTGGACTACTCCGTCTTGCTGAACAACTTATGCCTTATTCTGCCCCCGCAAATGCACTTGCTAGATTCCAACTCTTCGCCAATACAGTCCCCACTACACCCTTTAAGGTCTAGCGATGTGTCGTACTTATTGCACATTTTAGCCACCTACGGACGTATCATTTCCTTGTCGAAGAGAAAGTTCTGATGTTCCATGACGTCGAGTTCCGATCGCGCCTTAGGATGGGCACGAACACTCGGTCGTCCGTGTACAATCCCTTGTATGAGTACCGAAGCCTTTGAGTTAGCAATTCCCTTCACCTCTTTGAGCTTTACACAACTCTTACGGTATTTGAGTTAGCAATCCCTTGCCTTGAGCACCGTTAAGTTTGGTTGCCAACGTCGAGCCGTAGCTCGAACTCAACCATTCTAATCTTTGTGCGCTACACATTCTTCTTCTCTTGCTTGTCCTCGTGGTGCCTCGTGCAAAGGGTTGGTCATTCCTCTAAATGTCAAGCCTAGATGCCCGCTCCTCTGAGCGACTCCTTTCCCTACATCTCAATGTCTATTTCCCCTAAATGGTTGCACGTGCTGGTAGTCGTCCATACATCCCAACTAGGTCCCCCACGTTTGTATGGCGAGTGTTTCTACGTGTGCTTGTCCCGCTCTGATACCACAATGTCACGGCCTTAGCTAATTTTGCCTAAGCCGTGCGGCACCCATGCGTGTTCGTTCGCAAATGTCAGCCTTCCCCGAGATCTCTTCGGGTCCCTTAGACTTACAAAAGAGAAAACGGGCCAGAAGAAGCAATTACTCAAGCAAACACTTTATAAAGTCAGATACAAATTACACCCATGGACATTATAAACTCAGAAAGGTTACACATAAAGGATAATGGTCAATTATAGATCGAAGTCCCCATAAGTGCTTACAAGACACACTCGTATTTACAAGCCAAAATCGACCATAAAGCAAACCAAACTAGGGCAGCTAATCCTACTGCAAGCCCGCTACTTGCTGTACAAGGTATGTACACAAACCAAAGGACACGGACAAACATGAGCATTTCATCGAACACTTTGTTTACATTGTTGTTCGTGACAGTGGGGTCTTTTAAACCATCACGATTGAATCATCCGGGCATCTCGAACCAATTTAGACTGCTACCTCAAGACAGGGCACAAGTCAGTCTCATCATTCAAGAAGCATAGAAAGGCGTTACACGGACCACACAATGTCGACATCCAAAGTACGATTCAATCGCCTGAAGTGCCAACATGCATTAACACTTGCGTATGATGATGACGACATCTATTAAACATATGCGTATGTCGACCCCAGGGCACAAGATATACAAGCTACCCTGATGAATAGTATTAAGGGGAGAAAAAAAGCCACACACGCACTACAACTCTGGATCTTTCCTAGAGCTTCGGCTCCAACTTACTTAAGTATTCGAGGGGCCGAGTCGGGTGACCCTCCACCCGATCCTGCCCTTTGTGCAGGACGTGATCATCTGAAAGGACCCGTCGCATCTCGAGAAGTCTACATGAAGATTCTGTGATTGGATTTCCCGCCATCCCCTCTTGATCGACCTAGAGCAATGTTTGTACTCTTATAGACTCGAATCAGGCTAAACTGTGCTGAGACCTCGGCACGGTATAAAGCACGTTAGCAACTTGCCACCAAAGGTATTTTGTTTGGAGATTATATCTATTTGTTCTCTTCCCTCATGGAGAGTTATCTTCTTTGGACCATTTACTGTGATAACGTCACTGACTGAAATATCCACATGCAAGCAAAGATGATTGATGGTTCATGAGAGCTCTCCATTGTCATTCCCAAAATTTTAATTTGGCATATAGTCATAACAAAACTAATATCCTCCATATTCACTGGTTCAATTATGAATTCCATTGAGAAACACATGCCTTAATGTTGGTGAGGGAGAAGAATTCTGAAACCAAAAAATCAAAAAAGTTATAAAAATTAACAAATAAAGAACGTATCAAAAATTGGCATAAGATTAATGTAGTTGGATAACTTCTTACTTATATTCATAGAAAAAAATAAATTATTTATCATGTAAGAACATTGCAAGATCCTTGATTTCAAATTTGCTTGTGTACTCTCTTATAGATCATAAAGAATTTATATTTTTTCTCTCACCTTCTTTAGATGCTTTAGATGATAACTCTTCCTAGATGTCTTAGAGGATAACTAATTATAAAAGCCCTAGAGAAACTAGATAACCAAGAGTATTCAAGTATTCTTTAGATCTTGCTCTCTCTTGCTTCATCAAAACCTAGAGGTATATGAGACTTTTGTAGAAGAACAAAATCCCAATTGTCATGATTTTCTTCATTCATGAAAATTTCTTCTTGTATTAGGGTACTTATCAATCCTAACAATTTATTCCTTGGTGAATACTTTATCTGTATCTCCTGAAGAAAAAATACTTTTGCTCTATGCTCTTTTCATTCTGCTTCACTTATCTTTATTGAATCTCTAATCACCAGATCTTTTGGACTTTGATATTATTTTATTTGAAAAGATTAGGTATGGAGTTCTGTATCTATGGAAGCGACAAACACTAGAATTTTTTTTCATATTTATGTGAATCAAATAAAATATAATTTAATATAAAATATATTATAAATAATTTAACAATACATGCTAATCAACTTAGTGACAAAATGCTAAGCAAATCATGAGACAAGATTATGTAAAAAATTCTTTAGCATTAAGAAAAAATTATGGGTAAACCAGATCAATCTTCTATTATAAAATAATAAAATTATAAAATTTACTCTCTTTAGTTCAACAAATCAGATGAGAAAAACCTAAACGGTGACTCTCATACACAGGGAAGAAAGAGTCTTTCGTTTGGAGAGAAAAAAGATTCTATGCTTTGTTAGTAAAATTAATTATAATTCTTATGATTTTTTGATATGTTGATCTAGACACTATGCTCTTTAAATTGATCAGTATAGATCTTTAATATTTTTTCATTTAATTTTCTTTTGATTTCTTGAAACAGGGTGTTTAGTTTTCATATGATATTCATTATCTCCTAATTAATTCAGTGAGAATGGACTTTGTAATCCTATTATTTTATAGTAAAAAATTGATCTAATGTATCCATGGCCTTTTCCCTTCATATTGAAGGATTTTTTTCATCTAAATCTTGTCTCATGATTTGATGTTAAATTATTTCATCACTATTCTAATTAGCTTGCATTGTAAATTATTTATAATATATTTGATGTTAAATTTTATCTTATTTGATTCACATAAAAAGAAAAGAAAATTATGGTGTTTGTTGCTTTTATAGATCCATGACTCAATATATAATCTTTTTCTAATTCTTAAAAATATTATTAAAAGAATGAAGAGTTGGAATTTCTGAAAATAAAAGATTTTTAGTTATAAGAAGAGCTCCTTTTTTTTTAGTATTTTGAGGAAGTGTTCGTTGGAATTTTTGGATAGTTTTTGCCAGTAATACTTGAAGTACCCCGTCCAACTATCTTTTGTCTTTAGGTTTTTATGAACTGATCTTGTTACAGTACTTTTACATTTTATTACAGTAAACAATTATAGCATTGTTTAAAAATATTATAATGATAATAGTAAAATATTGTGACAACATAATGTAAGAAAAATACAGTTGGATCATTCACCTACGGGACCGATTCATAGGGGGAAAGAAAAGAGAGAGAGAGAGAGAGAGAGAGAGAGAGAGAGAGAGAGAGAGAAATGGTAGCTGGTTAACTGTTAAATCAAAGATATTTTAAGTACTAGACAAAAATAAAAAGACGCTATTAAGGAATTCTAACACTGAGCAACACTTTTCCACAAAAATCTTTAGCATCTATTCGCCCGAGATTATTAGTTTGCAATTTTCTTTAGTATCTATTCACTACTGTGTTGTCTGAATCAATTCGATTAAAATTCTGTACCTTTAGTGGATTTCTTGCTTGATTAACAAGCAACACAGACAAAACATCGAAAGGTAGAGACTGCGGAAGACTTTTAATTTCATTTGATCTTCATCTCATACGCAGCACGTGAATTCCATTGAGGGTGAGGGTCCAAGAGAGATGTTACTTATATTTCTTCTTGACATGACAGATGCCGACAGATGCCGACCTGGATACCAAGTCATCACACCCTCGGACAGCTGGCCCGCCGACGTGGCCAACCCGACGTAGCTGGTCGACCGGTTGTACGGGGGACCCCAGTTGTCGTACAGCCGGCCTGGCACAGGTAAGGTCGGCACCCCCCACCTGCAGGCGCACGCCTCACCACCAGGACGGTAAGCATGGCGAAAGGCACGATGGCATGGTAAAGGGTACGGCAGCATGGTGAGTCATGAATACGGTAAGGTCATCAGGTACGAACAATCTATAGCACCCGCTATAAAAGCTCCTGCACCTCCACGGAGCAGGGGGATCGCAAAAAAAGGAAAACCACCGAACTAACTTGATCGTCGGAGGGGTCACGTCGGGAACCTACCCGACCCGACCTCCTTGCAGGAACCAGCGGTCGACCCCAGCGGGACGACCCCCTCTTCACCCGGGCTTCCCCACTCTAGCATCGGGCCTCCCAAGCCCGGCCCTGAATCATCACTCATCCGGACCAGCTTTACACTGTGGCGAAGAGATCGCGAAGCGGGCGGCCTAGCGCACACGGGCCTGGACCAGCAAAGGCTTGCTCAGCACATTTGAAGACGGGACACATCCACTAGGCAAGCCCCAGAAAAGCCACTATCATTTTTGGCGCTAGAAGGAGGGCCCATGTCGCCAGAACGCCCACTCGCTGACTCGGGCACAGAGCGCCGGACGGAATCTGATCACCCTCGATCGGCGGAGGAAGCCCCGGCTGCCATGCCGACCCCCAACCGTTTTTGGAGGATGATGACTGACCCCGGGTTCCCCTCACCCGTGTCAAACCCTGCACCACCCATGGTCACTGCAGAGGCTTTCCTCGGCCTCACCAGCCAAGTCCAAACACTAGCAGGGATGGTGTAGACCATAATCCCGTACCTGCCACAATTGATGCATTCGGCGGTTCATCAATCAGTACCTCCGCAAGCGGAGTCACCAACGACCCCAAGCTGGGGAATCCCGCCAGTCACCGAGGTGCCACCACCTCGGGTCACCGAGGCCCCCCTACCTCGGGTCCCAGCTTCACCGACATCGACACCAACCCGATCCCAAAGCCGCTCTCACAACCCAGCACCGACTGAACCTGATCTCGACATTCTGTCGACTGACTCCACCGACTCTTTGAGGGAGCAAGTCCGCCGAGTCCATCAACGACTTGACGAGGTTCAGAAAGAAGTCCTCAGATCGAAAGACGAGGCTGGGGAAAGCTCTAAAGGAGGCTCCCCATTCACCCCCGAGATACACTCAAAGCCCCTGCCGGCCACCTTCAGGCTACCAGCCCTCGAGCCCTATGACGGCAGTGGAGACCCGATAGAACATGTCGCTACATTCCGCGCCCAGATGGCCCTTTACGACACTTCGGAGGCACTGATGTGTCGACCTTCCCGACCACCCTCAGGGGATCGGCCAGAACCTGGTATGCTCGTCTAAAACCCGCATCCATACCGTCATTTGACGTGTTAGCAAGGGAATTCGAGTCGAATTTTTTGGCAAGCGCGTGCCCGAGGCCCACCACAGCCTCGCTCCTCGGGATGGCCCAAGGGAGCGACGAGCCCCTCTCCCAGTTCGTAAGAAGATTCACATCACAAGTACAGGGCATTCCGGACCTCCATCCGTCCCTGGCCATTCAAGTATTTCTGACGGGGCTGAAGCCGTCAAGGTTCTTTTGGTCGCTGATCGAGCGACCACCGACGACTCTGCCCGAGATGTTGCAACGGGCACACCAGTATGTGGCGGCCGAGACTCTAATAGCCGGCAAGCGGGACGAGACGAAGCGCCCTCGGGGCGAACAGTCTCGTGGGTGTCCAGCCCCGCCTCCCAAGAAAAGGGAGGACAGGTCGGGCCTGCTGCCAGCCAGACCTCCTCCGATTCCCCTCAACTCAACCCGAACGGAGATCTTTTTCCAAATACGGGAGAAAGGACTCTTGAAGGCACCAAGCCCGATGAAGTCACATCCCGAGCGGCGTGACAAGAGGAGGTACTGCCGATTCCATCGAGAGTATAGTCACGACACTGAGGAATGTCGCGACCTCCAGTACCAGATTGAGGACCTTATCCGGCGCGGTCATCTGCGGCGATACGTCCGCGAGCAGCCCCCTCTCTCGGACGGTCGGCCACCCCGAGACCTGTCTCCCCGACCGCAGGGCCCGGTCGAAAAACAGATCGACGTCATCTTCGGCAGCCCAGCATCAGGCGGCAACAGCTCATCGGCGCGAAAAGCATACGCGTGATCCGAGGCCAGGAAGAGGCCGCTATATCACGAAGACCTCGACGTCACGTTCAGGTCGCAAGACGAGGAGCATTCATCTCACGACGACGCGCTAGTAATCTCAATCCGCATGGCCAACGCCTACGTCAAGCGGGTTATGATCGACACGGGAAGTTCGGCCGACATCTTATATTTCGATGCCTTCCAACGGTTGGGACCGACCGACCTAGACCTCACCCCCCTAACATCTACCTTGACAGGGTTCACTGGGGATTCCATCTCCCCCATGGGAACAACTACGATCCCTGTCACGTTCGGGGGGGAGCCGAGGTCAAAGACGCTGATGGTATCATTCATGGTGGTTAGGCTCCCATCCGCATACAACGCCATCATCGGGTGCCCGACCCTAAATCGGCTCAGGGCGGTCGTCTCAACGTACAACCGGATCTTGAAGTTTCCGACTCGAGCCGGGGTCGGCGAGGTCAGGAGCGACCCGAAGGAGTCCAGGCAATGCTACTTAACGGCAACAACGCTGTGCAAGAAACCAAGAGCCGAACCGATCGGCGCCACGCCTCCAGGCCCAGAGGAAAGCACCCGAGACATCCACTCCGCGGAAAAAGTTCACGAGCTACCACTAGACCAGAGCCGCATGGCCAAGCTGGTGAAGGTCGGGTCGGAGCTTGCGGAGAATTAACAAGTTCAGCTGATAGACTTCCTGAGGAGGAACGACAACGTCTTCGCGTGGACCCCAAACGACATGCCAGGGGTCGACCCAGAGATTGCCCAACACTACTTAAACATCTCCCCCGACGCCCGGCCGGTGAAGCAGCGCCCGCGGAAATTTGCTCCGGATCGCCAGAAGGCCATAGAGGATGAGGTCACTCGCCTGTCGGACGCACAGCTCATCGAAGAAGTAAAGTACCCGACCTGGTTGTCCAATGTTGTACTCGTCAAAAAAGCAAATGGAAATTGGCGGATGTGTGTTGATTATACTGACCTCAATCGGGCTTGCCCGAAGGACTGCTACCCGCTTCCCCGCATCGACCAACTTGTGGACGCCACATCCGGGCATCAACTGCTCTCCTTTATGGATGCCTTCTCGGGATACAACCAGATCCAAATCGCCCCGAGAGACAAAAGAAACACGACATTTATCACGCACAATGGGACATACTGCTACAAGGTGATGCCGTTCGGATTGAAGAATGCCGGCGCAACTTACCAGCGGCTCGTGAATCGAATGTTCAAGGACCAGGTCGGAAGGAACATGGAAATATATGTTGACGACATGATAGTCAAAAGCCGACATGCCGAGACCCACCTCTCCGACCTGGAGGAAACATTTTGCACGCTGAGGAAATACAAGATGCGTCTCAACCCGGCGAAATGCACTTTCGGCATCACGGCCGGGAAGTTCCTCGGCTTCATAGTGCATCAGCGAGGAATCGATGCCAATCCCGACAAAATAAAAGCCATACAGGAGATGCAGTCCCCCAGGACCATAAAGGAGGTACAGCGACTTACGGGAAGGATAGCGGCCCTAAGCCGCTTCATTTCCCGGGTCGGAGACAAGAGTTCAACCTTTTTCTGCGCATTGAAGTCGGCGAAGGACTTTAAATGGACCCCCGAATGCGAGGAGGCCTTCGACCAACTCAAAAGTCACATTGAGAACCTGCCGCAGCTAGCTTCGGTGAAAGATGGCGAGCCCCTCGGCTTGTACCTCGTTGCGACTGACCTGGTAGTTAGCTCGGTCCTGATAACACTTGACAAAGCCGGGGAAAGGCCGGTTTACTACACTAGCCACGTTTTGGCAGGGCCTGAGCTTCGATATGCCCCTATAGAAAGGATAGCTTTGGCGCTGATTCTGGCCTCCAGAAAACTAAGGCCATATTTCCAGACACATTCCATCAAAGTAATAACCGACCAACCCCTACGCCAGATCCTTTCCAAGTTTGATGTCGCAGGTCGGATGCTGAAGTGGTCGGTAGAATTAGGGGAATTCGATATCGAATATGAGCCAAGAAAGGCAATCAAAGGCCAAGTGCTCGCGGATTTCCTATCAGAGCTCATGCCGCCACCAGTTCTTCAAAATCCGACCCCTGGATGGACCTTACATATCGATGGTTCAGCTAACTCGGAAAGAGGAGGAGTCGGCTTGGTGCTCAAGGACCCCTCCGGCCACATTTATGAACATGCCTTGCGACTAGGATTCAGAGCTACAAACAATGAAGCCGAATATGAAGCGCTCTTGTTCGGCCTTAAGGTCGCAGCCGATCTGGGAGCAGAAGACATAGAGGTATTCACCGACTCCCAACTCGTCGCCGGCCAAGTTAATGGCACGTTTGAGACCCGGGAAGCAGCAATGATCAAATATCTTGCCGAGGTACGGCTGGCGACGACTCGGTTTCAAAGGTGTACCATCACCAAGGTGCCCCGCAACGAGAACACGCAGGCAGATGCCTTGGCCAGATTGGCTTCCTCCTGCCCGACCGACACGCCAACCGGAGCAATGGTAAGGACCGTCGGGCCTTCCATTGGCCCGACCATCATGACTGTTGGTCAAGAAGACGGAGGCTGGACCAACGAGATCCTCCGCTTCAAACAAGCGGGAGCCCTCCCTGAGGACAGGGCGACCGCCCGAAGAATCAGAAAGGCGGAATCGTGGTACTGCATCATCGATGGCCGCCTCTACCGGCGAGGCTTCAGCCGACCCCTACTTCGCTGTTTGAACCCGACCGAGGCACAGACCACCTTAGCCGAGATCCACGAGGGAATATGTGGAGATCATGTCAGCGCTCGCACCCTGGCACACATGGTCCTCAGGCAAGGTTACTATTGGCCCACACTACGAAAGGATGCCCAAGCTTACGTTCGAAACTGCGAGCCATGCCAAAAGCACGCCCGACTCCAACATAGACCGATGGTACCACTTTTGACTGTCGACTGCGCCTGGCCCTTCGCCCAATGGGGAATGGACCTCCTCGGCCCCTTCCCCCCAGCCTCGGGACAGAGAAGGTTCCTGATAGTCGGAGTCGACTATTTCACCAAGTGGCTCAAAGCCGAGCCACTGGCCTCCATCACCGAGAAACAAGTCGAAGGGTTCGTATGGAAGAACATCATAACCAGGTTCGGCCTCCCAAGGGCGATCATCACCGACAACGGCACGTAGTTCAACAACGCAAAGTTCAAAGCGTTCTGCCAGAGCTATCGCATCCAACTGAAGTTCAGCTCGGTTGCCCATCCCCAAGCTAACGGGCTCGCCAAGGTAACAAACCGAGCCATCCTTGAAGGATTGAAAAAAAGGGTCTCCAACGCCACGACCTCTTGGGTGGAGGAGCTCCCGAGTGTCCTATGGGCGTTAAGAACGACCCCAAAAACTCCGACGGGCGAATCACCTTACAGCTTGGCATTCGGGACTGAAGCCGTACTGCCTCCCGAGGTGGTTTTCCCGACCCTTCGAATTCAAACCCAACATCAGGAGGAGTCCGATCAGCAGCTCCGTAGAAACCTCGACCTATTGGAGGAAAAACGGGCCGATGCTCATCTCCGAGCACTAGCCTACAGAAGAGCTGTCGCGAAAATCTACAACCGACGAGTACGCCCACAGCACGTCGGGCCGGGCGACTTGGTGCTCCGGAGAGACCGAGGTCAGCGATCCGACCCGGTCCCGTGGCAAGCTGGCCCCAAACTGGGAGGGTCCCTACCGGGTTATAGATGCTATCCGAGAAGGGACCTATACACTGGCAACCTTGGAGGGTCGGGTATTGCCAAGAACCTGGCACATCACAAACTTGCGAAGGTTTTACGCATGACCATGTATTACCACTCATGCTGAGGTGAAATGCAACTATGACACCAAAACATCTTGGCTTGTATTAACTTGTGGCAAGTACAAAACAGGTCAGGGCCGATCTGAGGGCTACCTGACCCGAGTTACAAGCTTCAAAAGAGGAAGAAAGAGTACAAAACAGGTCAGGGCCGATCTGAGGGCTACCTGACCCGAGTTACAAGCTTCAGAAGAAAGAAAAAATGAGTGGAAAACAAAATCAGGACTCGGGAGGCGCCGAGTCGTCAAAATCCTGTTGCCGCTCCATCGGCACTGAGTCATCCTCGGGGTAAATAGTGAACGGATCCTCTTCGATATTGGCATCGGGGTGCCGGGCGCGAAAGCGAGCCAGTGCCACCCGATACCCATACTCATAAGTGACTCGCCCCATCCGTTTTAAACCCTCTTTGAAGCCGAGGGACCCCTTGTACTCCGCGACAGCAGTTACCGGCAGCTCAGCTCGGGCATGCTCCAGATCCTTCATGGACTGCAGCAGCTCATCGTCCATCCTCCTGGCCCTGGCACGGGCCTCCTTCAGCAGATGCTGGGCATCACCCAGATGGCCCCGCAGCTCTCTTTCCGAGGCCTCATGTCTGAGGAGCTCCTCTGCTCTTTCGGCCTTGATTTTCTCGAGCTCCTCCTTCAGCTTGGACGCCCGTTCCACGGCCTCGGCAACCGCCTCAGGCCCGCCCTTGGACTTCAGGACGTCGAGCTCCTCTTGCTGCTGCTTGACCCGATGATCCATGAAGGTGATCAGTCGACCAGCATCATGGACCCGGTCAACCGGGGCCATTTGAAGGTGCTGGCTCTGCACGAAATGACTCTTTTAAAAAAAAAAAAAAAAAGAGAAAAAAGGGGAAGATAAACCCACAAGTTGGCAGACTTACCAGGACAATCTCTTTGGTGGCTCGGGCCATCAAAACCTCCGAAGGAAGCGTGTACAGCTCCCGCGCCAATTGGGGATGGAGAATCCCCCTTTCGTATTCTTCGGCGGCCGACAAAGTGTGCCACACCTTCGTCGAGTTTTTCAGCCCCGCCCACCGAGCCTGTAGCTCCTTCTCGGGGTCTTGGTGCCCCAGGTCAGACATAAGCAGGGCATAGTAGCCCTGGTCTCCCTTGTAGACCTTTGTCTTAAAGAGGTCCTTCATGGACCTCGGACGCTCATGAACTGGAGAAGCGGCCCCCTCCTCAGACTCGGCGGGTGCCTCCGGCCTCTCGGGCGATGCAGCAGGCTCCTTACCCTTAGAGCGGGATCGGGACCCACCTTCGCCAACCTGGGACTTGTGCTTCCTCGATAGCACCTTTGTCTTCTTGAGTGATTTTCCCGTAACGTCGGCCTGTTCAGTCGGGGGGGGGGGGAGGGGGAGCTGGCCTTTTCGACGGCGCCTTCGGAGCCTCCCTAGCCGGGGATGCACCGGCCTCACGGGCAGTGGGGCGGCTCGGAGGGGCCCTTCCGCCAGCCACTCTCGGCATCCCGCGAAGCTCCCCGAGATCCATCCGGTCTGCATCACAACTTACAGGTCAGTAAGAGATTAGTGAAGCTCGAGCAAAGCAAAATGCTAGTACCCTTGGAGGCCGGACTCAAACCCGCCTCAGCGAGCCAAAGCTCGATCATCTCCTTGATCGCACGAGAAGAGGAGAGAATCCCCTTCAGTCGGCCGACCAGGACGGTCTCCTCCTCGGACAGATAAGGGGGGGCGTTGCCGATCGGATGAGCCGACCAGCTGAACCCGAATCCCCAACCCAGACCACTAACATAGAGATAGCGGGACTTCCATCCTTTGTTACTGGAAGGTGCCCCGCTGACCTTGAAACCAACTCGAGCGGTGAGGTAGTAACCGTCCCGACTCTTTCATAGGCGAAAACACGCCATGAATAAGTCCCGAGTCGGGATAATTCCAGCTCCTCGGCACTCACCTAAGAAAACCACTAGGTAACGCCACGAGTTGGGCGCTACCTGACTAGGAGAAATTCTCCACCACTTCAGGCACTCCTCAATCAGAGGGTGCAAAGGAAACCGAAGGTCGGCTTCCAGGGCATCTACCGAGATGCACATGTCGGGGACGTCCAAGCTATAAGGACGTTGTCCCGGCTCCGGAACATGCAACCCGTATTCAGTCGGGATGCTGTACCGTGCCCTAATCGCGGCAAGTGACCCATCAGTCACCGCCGAGTCGAGGTCATGATCTGACATCATGACCTCCAAATCTCTCTGAACCCGCGCGTCGACAGGCGACGGGGGCTCGGAAGATGCTCCCGAGGAACTAGCCTCGGGATCACCATGACTCGACTCCCCCGACCCCGAGGGAGAAACGACCCTGATGCTAGTCGAGGAGTCCGACGAGGTCATCGCGACCTGTTAGAAGGGGGTTGCCGAGCTGAACGGGCGAAGGGTGGCTATGGTGGTCCGAGACGGAGGCAGAAAGAAGGCAAAATGAGCAAGTGAGGTCTCTGCCCAACCCTGCAGCTAACTTATAGCACCCAAGGGAGTCGTTTCAGCTTCCCGAGGTAAGAGGAAGCGTCGCCACCCCAAAAAGCACTCAGCGCATTAAATGCGCCATAACTACGGCCGAAACCCTAAGCAGGGGACGAAAAATGCATATATGTATATATATATATATATATATATATATATATATATATATATATATATATATATATATATATATATATATATATATATATATATATATAATATTGTAGCAAAGGCGTATATCCGGTTTTCCGCCCAACTTAACCCCCTCGGCCAAATCTCCGAATTTGCGCCCGAGATCACCTTCTCGGCCAAATCTCCGGATTTGCGCCCGAGGTCACCTTCTCGGCCAAATTTTTGGATTTGCACCCGAGGTCACCTCCTCGGCCAAGTCTTCGGATTTGCGCCCGAGGTCACCTCCTCGGCCAAATCTTCGGATTTGCGCCCGAGATCACCTTCTCGGCCAAATCTCCGGATTTGCGCCCGAGATCACCTCCTCGGCCAAGTCTTCGGATTTGCGCCCGAGGTCACCTCCTCGGCCAAATCTTCGGATTTGCGCCCGAGATCACCTTCTCGGCCAAATCTCCGGATTTGCGCCCAAGATCACCTTCTCGGCCAAACCTCCGGATTTGCGCCCGAGGTCACCTCCTCGGCCAAGTCTTCGGAATTGCGCCCGAGGTCACCTCCTCGGCCAAGTCTTCGGATTTGCGCCCGAGATCACCTTCTCGGCCAAACTTCCGGATTTGCGCCCGAGGTCACCTCCTCGGCCAAGTCTTCGGATTTGCGCCCGAGGTCACTTCCTCGGCCAAATCTTCGGATTTGCGCCCGAGATCACCTTCTCGGCCAAATCTCCGAATTTGTGCCCGAGATCAGCTTCTCGGCCAAATCCCCGGGTCTGCGCCCGACTTCATCCTTGGCAAAAGCGATACATCGCAATTCCCGAGCTCACGCTCGGTCGGATCTACTCTTGCTGCGCTATATTCCCGAGCTCGCGCTCGGTCGGATCTACTCCTGCTGCACCACATTCCCGAGCTCATGCTCGGTCGGATCGACTCATGATACTATCATCATTCCCGAGCTCACGCTCGGTCGGATCTACTCTTGCTGCGCTATATTCCCGAGCTCCTGCTCGGTCGGATCTATTCTTACTATATTACAATTCCCGAGCTCACGCTCGATCGGATCGACCCATGATACTATCGTCACTCCCGAGCTCACACTCGGTCGGATCTACTCTTGCTGCGCTATATTCCCGAGCTCGCGCTCGGTCGGATCTACTCCTGCTGCACCACATTCCCGAGCTCATGCTCGGTCAGATCGACTCTTGATGCGTCAAAGTTCCCGAGCTCACGCCCGGTCGGATCTACCACCACATCATTCGAAATCCCCAAAAGTCCGCACTCAGGACTAGTTTAGGGCGACCCCAAACCAGCGGTTAAGCGCAAGACCTCATCTTCGACACCCTCATCAGGCGCCTCGAGAAGGTCTACCTGGGGGGGGGAAGAATGATATGACAGATGCCGACCTGGATGCCAAGTCATCACACCCTCGGACAGCTGGCCCGCCGACGTGGCCAACCTGACGTAGCTGGTCGACCGGTTGTACGGGGGACCCCAGTTGTCGTACAGCCGGCCTGGCACAGGTAAGGTCGGCACCCCCCACCTGCAGGTGCACGCCTCACCACCAGGACGGCAGGCATGGCGAAAGGCACGATGGCATGGTAAAGGGTGCGGCAGCATGGTGAGTCATGAATACGGTAAGGTCATCAGGTACGAACAATCTACAGCACCCGCTATAAAAGCTCCTGCACCTCCACGGAGCAGGGGGATCGCAAAAAAAGGAAAACCACCGAACTAACTTGATCGTCGGAGGGGTCACGTCGGGAACCTACCCGACCCGACCTCCTTGCAGGAACCAGCGACCGACCCCAACGGGACGACCCCCTCTTCACCCGGGCTTCCCCACTCTAGCATCAGGCCTCCCAAGCCCGGTCCTGAATCATCACTCATCCGGACCAGCTCTACACTGTGGCGAAGAGATCGCGAAGCGGGCGGCCTAGCGCACACGGGCCTGGACCAACAAAGGCTTGCTCAGCACATTTGAAAAACCACTATCACTTCTGATAGCGATTGATTGTGGAAATGTGTCAGTGTAGTGTGATCGTATCAAAAGGAGTTGGATGATCTTACAACTAAAGGTTTGATTTGCTGGGGCGTAAGCATATGTCCCCCCAAACAATCATTGACATGTTTTTAGTCCACCATAATTGGCGACCGATCAAACCGGTCAATCGATCGCCTCTATGTCGATTAGACGTATAAGCAAGACTAAGTGCCCAACTTGTTATCTTTCGTTGAGGGGAAAGAGAAGAGCCAAGAGAAGGGAAGCCTGCAGAGATGAAGCTCCTGCTCGTTCTCTTCTCTTCCCTCTTCCTGAACGCCTACTTCTACTTCTGCCTCTTCCTCCACCAACACAAGCAGCCGGCGTCGCTCGGGTGGACCGGTTCGGCAGCCACGGAGGCCGAGGCGGTCGCCGCCGTCAACTGCTCCGGCCACGGCCGCGCCTTCCTGGATGGCGTACTGGCCGGCGACGGACTCCCTGTCTGCGAGTGCAACAAGTGCTACTACGGCAGCGACTGCTCCCGGCTGCTGCATGACTGCCCTGCCGACGTCGACAGGTGAACCATCTCTCCGTGGCTGATCCAATACATATATCTATGTCGGTCGCAAGCTCTTTTGATGGCGTGTGGATTATGGTGACTGCGCTGCTTATGTTTCACCCCACACAACAATAATTTGAACACTAGAAAGAAAAAAATTTAAAGTGGAGAAAATTTAGTGCCTTCTACAATTGAGTGGGAAACGAAGAGAGAGAAAGCTGTTGACAGCGGAAGGATTTCTATCTATTGGTTTATGGTTTCTTTCTATCAAATTTGGGTAGTTCCATGACTTGTAGCTTGTTACAGTGGAAAGCACAAAATTTTGATTTATTGTTCATCAGCTAATTAAGGTTTAGGTGCAGTATGATGTTTTTATGTTAGTAATTCTTATACCATGTGGCTGCTAAATGGAAACACTAGAGATGGATTGATAGCTTTTGACAACAGAAAGATTACTCTGTACCGTTCTTGGGATGTTATCAAGTTTGAGCAGTGTTAGTACTTTGAGCAGATCGATCTAACCTGAATTATGGGGCCCTGGATGAGGTTCATCATGACCTCACTCTGATGTGTGGTGTGGATTCTTTGCCTCCTGGGTCACAAGACCCTGGTATAGGATTGAATGAAGCCATGTGTAAAGTGTGGTGGATGATTCTGAAGAAAAAAAAAAATATCATGAAAGGGATGATTTTATTTATTGAGATAATATATATTTATACAGATTTGATTTAGAGATTTTTTTTTTAATTATGTGTTCAAATCATATATATGTAAGTATCATGATGATTGAACATCATATTATAAATTAATTGAGGATTAGAAGAATATAAAATTATTATATTATATTTATTTCTATCAAGTATAATGTCCATTTTCTTAGCTGCTGCATGTTGACTCCACTAGGTCGTAATAATTGTCCTTTGATTTGGAATACTTGCCTCTGAATCAACGAAGTGTTAGTGTCGTGCAAGTGATGCCCAAGTGACCCCAATTATTTTCTCGAGGAAGGAAAAGGACATGTGGAAAATTTTCAATTGTTCAAGTTAAACATCTGATAAGTATTTTGATTGGATTATCAGTTATTATATTGGATGTTCAGATTCTGATAGTGGTGATCCTGATCGAGGGTGATTGATCAGCTTTACTTTAGTCCATATCCAACCTTCTTGCAAAAGTAATGATTCTGTCCAACATGTCTCATGTTCTAATATCTTAAGAGGCTCTAAATCAACAGGGTAGAGTAAGATTGCAGGGCCACACCACATTGTGCTAATCAATCAGTTGACGTCATGGACTCTGGCAGCCTCAGAGCAACATAAGAAAAATAGTAGTCAAACATACATAATGTCCCTGTCATTTCAATGAGTTCCACCATTCAATTTGCCTTTAAATGCATAGAATTGTTTGCAGCAGAACAAGAAAATCCAACTCATATATTTTGTGAATTCTTTGTCTCAATGAGTTTTACTTGGTTCTGAGGCGATCAGTAATTGACCTGTGTCTTCCTTGCCAGTGGGGATCCGTTGTTCTTGGAAGCATACTGGCAACAGCAAGCTGCGAGCAGCGCGGTGGTGTTCTCAGGGTGGCATCGCATGAGTTACTCAACCGACGGCAAAGACTACATCACCATCGAGCTCGAGAAGCACATCCGCATCCTCCATAAGGTGGTGGGCAACGCCGTCACGGACGGCAAGTTCATCGTCTTCGGATCGGGATCAGCCCAGCTCATCAACGCTCTGGTCTACGCACTCTCTCAGAGCAACGCCTCCTCCTCCCCCGCCAGCGTCGTCGCTTCGGTTCCCTACTACCCGGTCAGTATACATTTCGATCTGTTGATGCGGGCTGATTGCTTGGAACCCTTCTCTTAGTTCTCGACGATCGATGTCATGGCTCTCGTTGTCAGTTGTACAAAAAGCAGACCAACCTGTTCGAAACGAGAGAGTATGGATGGGGAGGGACGACATCTAACTGGGCGAACGCATCGGTCTCGTCGGTGACGAACTTTATCGAATTCGTCACTTCGCCAAACAATCCCGATGGGGAGTTCAAGCAGCCAGTTCTCGGGAGCTCCGCCGTCATCTTCGACCACGCCTACTACTGGCCTCATTACTCGCCAATTCTGGACCCGGCAGATGAAGACGTGATGCTCTTCACCAACTCCAAGATCTCCGGCCATGCCGGAAGTAGATTTGGGTACGCACGTCCTTTCTCTTTATCAGCAACGGCAAGACGCTTGCTGAACCCTAAATCTTGAACGCAGGTGGGCAGTGATCAAGGACGAGGGAGTCTACGAGAGGACCACAAAGTACTTGTCGTTGAACACCGTCGGCGTCTCTCGTGACACCCACCTGAGAGTCCTGAAGCTGATCAAGGTCATGATAACGGAGAAGGGAGGAAAAGGTGACATCTTCGAGTTCGGTTACAGGACGCTGAAGGCGAGGTGGAGCAAGCTGCAAGAGCTCGTCTCCTCCTCGAGCCGCTTCTCGCTTCAGCAACTCTCTGCTCACTACTGCAACTACTTCAGAACGATCCGAGACCCTTCTCCAGGCAATGCCCCCTCTCGAGCGAACGAGGTAAAAGATCGCAGAATCCTCGAAGTTCACTGACGTTGGATCTGTTCTGCAGCTTATGCTTGGTTGAGGTGCGAGTGGAAGGAAGACGAGGACTGCCATGAAGCGCTCAGGAAGGCGAGCATCATCTCACGCTCCGGCCCACTGTTCGAAGCAGGTAGCCAGTACACGCGCCTCAGCCTCATCAAAACGCAAGACGACTTCGATCTGCTCCTGAAACGGATGCAGCCTCTCGTCTCCCAGGAGGAGATGGCCTCATCGTGAACCAACGTTCGATTTCTAGGTGGCATCATCAACGACGTGTTGACAACACAAGATCGTGATGCGTGAAAGAATAAGTCTCCGAACATGTGAATAAAGACTCAAGCTCATTCTGAAAACGTTGTGTGTGTGTGTGTGTATCTGTCCGGTCTTGTTGTATAGTATAGCGATCCTCGTGTTGCTGCACTAGCATGATGCTAAATTCTTGGTTTAACAGTTTTAGACAAAACATTTGTGAGTTTAGGATCAGTGATTCAAGAAGAGATTTAAATCATAAGGATAACAACAACAACGTCGTGTCCTAAATACTTTGCTTGTATGGTGCATGGGTTTCATATCTAACCTAGAATAACAAACACAGAGGATTGTTCCATCAACAGATTCTGTGATTAAAGGAATTGGATGTGTCGACACCACATCCTCTTTATATCTTCTGCCTATAGGTTCTAGCTCAATTGTAGAAATTAATTGATTGAATCAAGCAGCATTACCATACTGTACTTCAAGTTCTGGTAATCCTCCTTTGGCCTTCAGTTAGGCGTCAGCTTTAGAGATGCATGTGCATCAACTTGTCAATCTTCTCATCATCAAGTAGCTCGCGTGTGAACACCTGCGATCATATATCTGAGGAAAACAGCTATGGAGTCTACAAATACGCTCATGGTCGTCAGCTGCAAACATTATGTAAGATCCAATAATGTACTCAGTTTCACTGCTCGTTCGGTCTTAGTTCCATAAGTACTGAGTCAATTAGATTAAGAAGCTCATTAATATCATACATATAGATACTCAATTTTTACAAGGTAAGATTTGGTATATTGATACTCATCAGATCTTTTTTTAAAAAAAAAAAAAATTAATTTTCTTCCATTACATTAAACAACGTACAACATGTTCTCACTTTAACATGACGTTTTTTAATTGGGCAACAGTGTACTAATCATTATGATGATGTATTAACAATAAATTTAATATTGCTCAAGACTTGGGATGAATTTTTCTTTTTCAACTATGGATCACTGAAAGCTTTATGATAGAACTAAACGTAGAAGTTCCTCATGTGCCTTTTTTTTTTCTTTCATTTTTTTAAGAGATGAGGATGGTTTTGGAACGAGATAAGACTACCAAAATCTCTCGTCATATTATGACACTCCTTATGACAACAAAATTACCGAATATTACTAAATAAAAAGATTCACCAACCAAAATGCAGTCAAATCTCAGATGAAAATTCCCAATCAAAAAGAAGGTTTCCATCAAATAGCTTGGTATCAACCGATGTTTGTCGTTCTTTATTCTGTTTGTGTAACATTTTGATTTAGTCTCACATTCAAAGTGAAGAAAAATTAATGTTGATGATAGATATACAATTATAAACTTGAGCTTAGGTATTTTGAGCCAATAATTTAGGTTAAATGAAGTTAACAAATTATTTATTTTATTAAATTTGATTAAAACAATTAGTATCAGAGTCTAATCTTTTCATGTGTACTATTGTAGACTTGAGTTTAGGCTTTTTGGTCAATGATTTAGCTCAACAAAGTTAATATGTCAATATCTTATCTGGTCAATTTTTCTCACTTAAAGGCTTAACATGCTCCTCAATGTTTAATATAACCTAGAATCAAATATTAACATAATGATTATAATTTTCTTAGTTTATTCAAGTATATAAATTGACTTGGGACTACTTGAAATTAAAGAAGCTTTGAGGAGATTATATTTTGTTTCTGGGGCAACAAATATTTTGAGCGTCCCCGTTAAGTGCTTGAAGTTTCTATTAAAGCTTAACATAATCTAGAATTATACTTTAGCATGATGCATCTAAGTCTTAGCCAGTTGATAACTCTACGTGGACTAAATTAAGGTATAGGTTCAGTTATAAATTTTTTTTTAATTTATTTAAGCATGAAAATTGACTTATATGAATGATTAAGCAAGAAAAACTAAGTTTTTCTTAAGAGATCTTAGGACTTCTTAAGAGATCCTTCTTATTTGTTAGGAGTAAAAAAATATTTTAGAATCATATTTAAACAAAATTATTTGGAGAATAAGGAATTCAAGTATAGATAAAAATCTTATTTATATGAGACGAAATCAGGATTTGGTTGTTATATAAGTATCTTATATGTAAATTTTTAATGAGAGGTGAACACAGAAGAAAAACACCTCGAGTATAGCTACAATCATCATAGTTGTATTGATATTATGATGAGCTATATGAGGAATAAGAAACAAACATCATAAGGTATTTTCCACCTTGAAAATTAATTATGAGAAGTCGATCTATGAACTCCTAGCCTCATGAAATAAAAAAAATGAAAAAAACGAAACATACCCTGTTATAGATCAGAGAGGCTTTTCTTTGTATGATTGTATGAATATAAAGATGTAGAGTAATTCCGTATTATGTCAGGTGGGTCCCATTTTTTTTGGAGTTTTAGTTCATATAATTTTGATTATGTATCATTTAAATTTTTATAGTTTACTTATATCTAAAATAATTTATATATTTTTAAAAAGATAGTATATAAATTTCGTCTGTCAAATTTAAATTAATGGACGGTAGAGTCTATTTACGTGGTATGCTAACTCATGTTAAGCTATTAATATAATAATATATATTATTTAAGTTTAAAAAAGAGTCTATTTTAGCTCATGTTGTTGGGCAGATGGCCCAGATTCAGCCCATAATGGGTTTTAGTGAAGCCCATAGCCCAAAACCTCACTTATATTAACCTAAAACCTAGATTAGGTGGCTAGGGTTGAGATTAAGAGAGCAGCGACGGCTGAAAACGTGGGAGAGAGAAAGAAGACTGCAGATTGACAATAGAGGCCAGAAAATAAGAGATCCAGAAAAGTGAAGAAGACAAGGCAAGAAAAGACTATTCTCAATCATTCAAATCTCAGGTTAGATCAGTTTGCAGTGGATTCTTACTGTGATCTCTTGGGAAGGTTTTGGATATTGTGCTTAGGATTATAGTCCTTGTATCCCTGTGATTCTCTTGTGGCTATTGCTTTGGGCTTGGGCAAGAAGCCTTGAGATATGTATATTCATTATTTCGATAGTGGATTTTCTCTGGCTTGTCCCGTGGTTTTTACCCTTCAAGTTGAAGGGGTTTTCCACATAAGTCTTGGTGTTCATCTGATTGTGATTCTGTTTGATTCCGGTGTATGTGACGGTTTGCTAGTATTTGTTCATATACAAAGTTTATTCTTGTTTTATTCCCATCAACTGGTATCAGAGCATATTTTGGTGGTATTTAATCTTTTGTATCTGAACATGGAGGCCGATAATATTTCTCGCATGATTAGTTTAAACGGAAATAATTGGATGATATGGAAACCAAGAATGAAAGATCTCTTGTATTGTAAAGATTTGTATGGACCTTTGCAAGGAGATAGTGCAAAGCCCACATCTATGACAGATGATGAGTGGAAGAGGTTAGATCGAAAAATAGTTAGCTTTATTCGACAATGGCTAGATGATAGTGTCTTTCACCATGTTTCTACTGAATGTTCTGCTTACTCTCTTTGGAAAAAGTTAGAAGGTCTTTATGAAAGAAAAACGACTGGCAACAAAACTTTTCTGATCAGAAAACTTATGAACTTGAAATATAAATAGGGTACGTCTATTCCTGAGCATTTGAATGAAATGCAGAGTATTACTAACCAGTTATCCTCTATGAAAATGTCTCTTGATGATGAGTTGCAGACATTGTTACTTCTCAGTTCTTTGCTAGAAAGTTGGGAGACACTGGTGGTTTCCCTCAGTAATTCGGCACCAGATGGTCTTGTCACCATAAGTCAAGTAACAAGCAGTTTGTTGAATGAGAAGTTAAGTAGAAAGAATTCAGTAACTTCTCATATTGATTCACAAGCACTTGTCTCAAAGAACAGAGGAAGGTCAAAGTCAAAGGATAGAAGTGGTTCACGTGTGGGTAGAAGCAAGTCAAGGTCAAGGAAAGATATTGTTTGCTACAATTGTGGTGAGAAAGGACATTACAAGAATCAGTGCAAGCAACCTAAGAAGAACAAGAAAAGGGGGAAAGAAGTGGAGCATACAGAGTCAAAAGAGAATATCACAGCTACAGTACAAGGTAGTGATTATTTTATTTTATCTACTTCCGATGATATTTTTTCTTGTGTGTGCCAGGATCTCGAGTGGATAATTGACATAGGTGCTTCTTATCATGCTACACCACGGAGGGAGTTCTTTGCTACTTACAGGTCTGGAAATTTTGGTGTTGTCAAGATGGGCAACTATGACACATCAAACATCATTGGCATGGGAGATATCCATATAAAGACCAACCTTGGTTGCAAGTTTGTATATAAGGATGTGAGGCATGTGGTTGACTTAAGACCGAATTTAATTTCAATTGGAAGGTTGGACGATGAAGACTTTGATGTCAGATTTTATAGAAGGCAGTGGAAGCTCAGTAAGGGTTCTCTTATTGTAGCTAATGGGAAGAAATGTCATACATTATATAGATTGCAGCCTAAAGCTTGTGGTGAGCAGTTGAATGTTACAGAGAAAGACTCCAGCATGGAGTTGTGGCATAGGCGACTAGGACATATGAGCGAGAAGGGGCTGCAAGAACTTTCCAAAAGAGAGGTATTGTTATACCTCAGAGGTACACGTTTGAACCCTTGTATTGATTGTTTGGCTGGTAAACAACATAGAGTTTCTTTTGTTAGTCCTGCCTTATCTAGAAAAATGCATGTCTTGGACCATGCCTATACAGATGTGTATGATCCTTTGAGGACAAAAACTCCTGGTGGATCTGTTAATGTTCCTAGTATCAATGGTGCACTTTATTTTGTTACTTTTATAGATGACTTTTCTAGGAAAGTTTGGACCTATGCTTTGAAGACTAAAGATCAGGTTATTAATGTCTTCAAAGAGCTATAATTTCGATGAATGATAAAGCTGTAATTTAAGCCTAATGGCATAACTATAATTTTACACTTCAATGGCAAAACTGTAATTTTTTTCATTAAGAGAAAACCCTAACTTCTCTTCCCTTTGTCGCCGCCGTCGTCGGTGCGCGGCTGCGGTCTGCGCAGCCGCCAGCGCAAGGCTACGGCCTGTGTGGTCGCCAGCGCACGGCTGCGCCAGTGCGACCGCTGGCATGCGGGGCCGCCGCTTGCGCGGCCTCTACTGCACGCAGCTGCCTCCGCGTGCGGGCGCCGGTGGCATGCGAGGCCGCCGCTTGATACGGCTGCCTCTGTGTGCGGTCGTCGCTTGATGCGGCTGCCTCTACGCTCGACCGACCCAACATCTGCTTGGGCCGTTGGCAGCGTCGTAGACGCTGCTGATCTGTACACACACTCGGTGCTGTGGCAGGCAGATTCGACCAAAAAAAAAACGTAGCAAGATTGATGCGTCTTTTCCACGATACACAACAATCATCAAGAATCGTTCACAAGCAAATGATTAAAATAACAGATAGTAAAACAAATCAATAAGTTATTCAGATCTACGCATCGTAAACAAAAATAATAGACATAATATTTTTGATCTCAAAACCTAGGCTCTGATACCAGTTGTTGGCATAAAAACTATAATCATGCAAACTATTATGCGGAAACTGTTATGCCAGGATTGAAATCAAACAATACAAGATCTGTTTACGATATATACCTTTAGATGCCATCTGATTGAGATCCAACTAGGTCTTCAAGAGCACCGCCTGTCGGATCTGAATAATGCCGCTTGATAACAAACTGCAAGAGGAACTAGAATAGATCTAGACCCCTTCTCCTCTCTTCCTATCCTTTTACAGGACCACCTTAATTGATGGTTTTGGGAGATCAAGAGAATAACCGTAATATCTTTCTCTATTCACCCCTTTGTCGTTATGTGTTGTGTCGTGCATTAGGTTTATAGTAGGTTCTGTCTATTTATAGGCGAGAGCAGAGGGTCTAGGGTAAGTTATTAGGAGAGTTCCTTCCATCAAGGGCATCCCCTAAAATATCCCAACATAATATGAACTTTATTTAATATTGGCTAATATCTTTTATTAGAATCTAAATAATCCATAATATATCTTATTCAATTAATAAAGGGCCACATAATCTTACAAGGCGAGCATCATCTCACGCTCCGGCCCACTATTCGAAGCAGGTAGCCAGTACACGCGCCTCAGCCTCATCAAAACACAAGACGACTTCGATCTGCTCCTAAAATGGATGCAGCCTCTCGTCTCCCAAGAGGAGATGGCCTCCTCGTGAACCAACTATCGATTTCTAGGTGGCATCATCAACGACGTGTTGACAACACAAGATCGTGATGCGTGAAAGAATAAGTCTCAGAACATGTGAATAAAGACTCAAGCTCATTCTGAAACGTTGTGTGTTTGTATCTTGTTAAAATAAACGAGAAATGATTTGATTGATTTGTTGAATTGTATATCAGCGTCTGCAAGATTGAGTTTCTGTCAAGGATGTTATCTTAGACCGATGTATTTAAAAGAATTTATGGGCAAGAGGCTTCGTAAAAGAGTCTGTTAGTTGATCAGCCGTGTGGACATGGGAGACACGTGGTTGATGCCGAACAACTTGATCTCTCACGAAGTGGAAGTTAATGACAATATGCCTCATGCGGGAGTGGAATAGTGGATTGGCGTAGAGGTAAGTGGCTCCAATATTATCACAATATATTATGGGAGTAAGGGTGGAAGTGAGGTTAAGTTCTTTGAGCAGATTCATGATCCAATTGAGTTCAACAGGAGCAATGGCGATGGCACAGTATTCAACTTCGGTTGTAGACCGTGCGATTATCTTCTTCTTCTTATAACTCCAATTAATTAGATTAGATCTAAGAAAAATAAGATATCCTGATGTGGATATTCTATCATCAGAGTTCCCGGCCCAATCAACATATATGAATGCATGCAGATGAATCGGGGAGTACTTACGGAGAAAGACACCATAACTGAGATGGCCGATGCACGAATTGTGATAGTCAATATTACAAATGAGATGTCTGGACGAGTGAGAGCTAAATACTATAAAGAGCCAACTATTTGATGGTATTGAGTAGGGTTTGTAACAGGACTTCCATCACATAATTTGAGTGATGCATTAGTAGAGAGGGGAGTGGTAACCTCTTTCATATCCTGCATATTCATCTTTGAAAATAGATCTTCAATATATATTTTTTTGTGAAAGAAAGAGTCCTGAAGATGTATATGTTGCCTCTACTCCCAGAAAGTAATTTAAGGTTCCTAGATCTGCCAATTGCGTGATGAATGTCTGAACCTTCGAAGAATTATTACATGTTACAATAATATTATCCATATATACTGAGAGATATATTGTGACTCCAAATTGTTATCGTAGAAATAGTAAGATCAGACTTAGAGTTAACAAAGCCAATAAAAATAAAAACAAGCCAAGTTCAGTATATCAAGCTCTTAGAGCTTAACAAAGTCTATAAATAGTTTTTTACAACTTACACACATGCCTTGGATACTGCGGATGGTTGAAGCCAGAAGGTTATTGCATAAAAACGTCTTCAGTAAGAGTTCCCTATAAAAAGACATTATTAACATCCAATTATCTTAAGCACCAACCTTTCCAGATAGCTAAACTCAGGATAAGTCAAATTATGGTGGGTTTTACAATGAGACTGAATGTCTCCGTGAAGTCAACACCAGGTCGTTAATGAAACTCTTTGGCCACTATATGTGCTTTATATCTAGCAATTGATCCATCACGATTTCGCTTAATTCGAAAGACTCATTTACTCTCGATGATATTGTGTGTGATCATAGAGAATAAGGGTCCATCCAGAGTTACAGAGGATAGCATCATATTCTTCACACATGACTTTCGCTAGTGTGGAGATTTTTTGGCTTGAGTAAATGAAATTAGTTCAACAGCATCAGGTGAAGATTTTATGCTAGCATATATGTTAAGAATACAACGTGATTTAAAAATATCACTTTTGGAATAAGTTGTCATGGGATGCCCAGGGGCTACAATATTATTAGAAGAGTCACGAACATGGTTCGAGTCAGACTGAGGAGTTTCATCAACAGGAAAAACTTATGGTAAAGTAGAGGAGGGGGTGAGGAGCTGTGGAACTGGAGTAACAAAAGATTACGGATCTGAACGGGAATGACTAGACAGTGTGGATGGAGGCTCGATTGATGGATTCGAAGGTGTAATTCATTGATGGATGTTTGGTGAAGTTGGATATATGGCAGGAGACTTGGTGTTGTGAAAAGGAAAGATTGACTCAACAAATGTAACATGATGCAAAATAAAGACTTTTTAAGAATGTCGGTCATAGCATTGGAAGGCATTATGCTCAAGAAAGTATCCGATGAAAACACAAGGCTGAGATCTATGTGTTAACTTTTGTGAGGCATAGGGACGTAGCCATGGATAACACAGACAGTCAAATACTTTGAGCTTTTGAAGATTTGGACATTTGTGAAACAGTTTTTCAAATAGTGATTGATATTATAGGACGGGAATAAGCATACAATTAATGAGGTAGACTACAGTTTGAAATGCTACTGACCAAAAGGTTAGTGGCATGGAAGCTTGGTGTAGAAGTGTAAAACCAGTCTCAACTATGTGTTGATGTTTGCATTCAGCAGAGCCAACTAGTTGAGGAGTATATAGAGGTGATTTGAGATGTTGAATACCAAAAACTGATAAGCATGAGGTGAGAGCTTGAAATTCACCTCCACCACTAGAGTATATTATTTTAATTATAGTCCGAAAAAAATTATCTACCAACATTCAAAAATTAATAAAGACTATTGAAACCTCATATTTATAACCATGTGTACTTAGTGAAATTGTCTATAAAAATGACATAAAATCAAAAATTATCAAAAGAATTTATTAGAGTAGGCCCCAAACATCTTTATAAATCATTTCAAAAGATTGAGAATAGGAGATGAAGGAGTTTCCAAAAGGCAGGCAATGACTTTTAGAACTAAGACAAATATCACAGTGAGTTATGTTGCTACTAGAATTAAAAATAGGAAGAAAATAACGAGAGAATAATTTTGCTAGAATAGAGGACGAGGGATGACCAAGACAATGATGTCATATGTCAATTAGAGCTGTAATAGAAGAGTGAATAGTAGGCTTGGTTATTTGTAGAGTAGACGACCACTTATAAATGTTGTCTTTATTCTGGTCACGAACCAAGGATGCCCTTATACCCAAATCCTTCACAAGAAATAAGTCAGAAAAAAATTAAATTGAAGTATTATTTTGGTTGTAGAATTGAGAAACAGAAATGAGGTCTTATTTAATATGTGATGTACATAGAACATCATCAAATATAAAAGTACTAGTGTGTGAATTAAGCATTGTGAAACCAGTATGAGTAATGGGGAGTCCTTTACTATCACCAATGATAATGTCTTCAATTCCATCATAGTTGTTGTGGATGGATAAGTTCTGTAAGTCGGAGGTGATATGATGCGAAGCCCCAGAGTCCATGATCTAATTAGGTTGACTGGTAGTCATTAGATTTGCCTGAGGCCAATTAGATGGAGCTGGAAGTCAGGGTCGAGAGCGATAGGCTTTTACAAAGTGTCCGACTTTACCACACAGTTGGCTGACGACTCGTTGTTGATTTGTGTGGGCAGGACGCCATGGCTAAAAGGTGCCCCCGGGATAGTTGTTGATGTTGGGAGGAAAAATACCATATGTCGGCTTTAAAAAGGTGATGATGACATGCTAGTTCTTATTGTCTAGTGTCGAGGAGTTGGATAGGGGAAAAAGAACCACCTATTTTCCAATAGTGTCTATGTCAAAAAGGCATGACTCCGGTGATCACTAGACCTCTGCCTTCACAGTCTCATGGGCGCAAGAGCTAAGCAAAGGAGGTGTGTCAGATGTTAGGTTGTGAAGAAGTGATGAGGGTAATGAAAGCGAAGAAGAAGAAGAAGAAGAAGAAGAAGAAGAAGAAGAAGAAGAAGAAGAAGAAGAAGAAGAAGAGGTGGTGCTAGTTGACTGCAGTCGATTCAGAAGCAACCCTATTGTATAAAAGTAATAGGAACTAGTGGTGATCGTTGATAGGGCAAGAGGAGGCGAAGCCTTGCGCTAGAAGGAAGGAAGGAAGGAATCCATGCCTTATTGTCGTTGTTGCTCGGCTAAGAGAGAGCACTGATTTTAAGCAGTAGAGTGGGCGACCGATTGACGACTCAAAATGCTCAGCGCAGTTAAGATAAGGCAAGATGTTCAAATATCATGCAATTTCATTTAATATGGAGAAAATTATAAAACTGATTGGGCGACTAATGTAAAATGGGGCTTCTGCGCCCGACGTACAAAACAAAAATTATTACAATGATAGTTACTTCTCTGAGGGGGCGCTATTGTCAAAGGGCTGGTTAAGGTCCATCTCCACATTGGCATCATTAGGACACTTGGCGAACGGGTCCTGCTCTATCGCTATCTCGGGATGCTTCCCCCGAAGCCGTTCGAGTGCCACCCAGTACCCGTACTCGTAGCTAACCCTCCTTATTTTCTCAAGGCCCAACTCGAACCCTTGAGACGCGTTGTAGGCGGTCACCACCTTCGGTCCTTCGGACTTCAGCTTGGCCTTAAGGAATGCTGCCGCCTCGGTCAACGATAGTACATCCCCCTCTAGGTGGGCTTGGTCATTCCAAGCCCCGTCCAAGTTGGAGCGCAGAACCCCCACCTCTTGCTTCAGATCCCTCCGTTGGTTCCTAAGGGACTCTAGCTCTACCTGCAACTTCTTCGCCTCATCCTCGTACTCCTTTACTCGATGCTCAGTGGCGGCAAGCAACTCTTGGTTGCCACCGAGCTTCAGTTCTTTGTTCAAAGCTTGAAGAGTCAGAATCCTCTCATGCTGGCTCCGAATCAACTGGCCCACGTCATGGACTTGATCGATAAGGGCACTGTTGAAGTGAAGCCCTTGCAAGGAAAAGGGAGCTAAGTTTAAAAGAAAAGAGAAGATTGAGAGCAGAGAAAAGGGGTGTTACTTACCCAGACGACTGTTCGGGGGTCGCTTTCCTGAGGTGTTTCGGCAGACCCACCCCCTCTCTGGTACTGGGGCGCTTCTCAACCATAGACGCTCCACCATCTACTGTGGCGGGTGTGCTGGTCGTCGACAGCACCGCTGATCCACTGCCCGCTCCACCATCGGACTTCATTCTCCCAAGGTTAAACATCTCTACACGACGAGGTTACGATCAGAAAAACTCAATGTAAATAATAAATGGGAAAACATACTCCGAGGGGTAGGGTTGAGGCCCGCCTCGACCAGCCAGGCCTTATTCATATCTTTCACCCACTAAAAGTGGAAAGGATCCCTCATAGGATCTCGATCAATTCGGTCTCATCGGTCGAAAGCGTCGGGACCGAGTTGTTCACCGCTCGAGAGGTCCACTCGGTCGGGAAGCTTCAGTCTTGACGATAAGAGACGAAGAAAAAGTGTGACTTCTAGCCTTTGTTGCTGGAAGGCGCACCTCCCACTCGAAACCTAATACGAGCGATCAGGTAATACCTGGCTTGTCCCTGATTTAGGCGGAAACAAGCCATGAACAAATCTTGGGTCACCACTATGCCCGACCCGTAGCATTCCCATAGGAAAGCCATCATATAACACCACGAATTGGGCGCCATCTAAGAAGGAGAAATTTGCCACCCTTCGAGGCACGCCTCGACCACAGGGTGTAGCAAAAACCTTAGGCCTGCCCTAAGGGCTTTCAGTCCTGATCATTCTCCAAGCGAGCCTTCAGTCTCGCCCAAGGGCTTTCAGTCCCGATCATTCTCCAAGCGAGCTTTCAATTTCGCCCAAGGGTTTTCAGTCACGATCATTCTCGAAGCGAGCCTTCAGTCTCGCCCAAGGGCTTTCAGTCCCGATCATTTTCTAAGAGAGCCTTCGGTCTCGCCTAAGGGCTTTCAGTCCCAATCATTCTCCGAGCGAGCCTTTAGTCTCGCCCAAGGGCTTTCAGTCCCGATCATTTTTTCAAGCAAGCTTTCAATCTCGACTGAAGGCTTCTCACATAAAGCCGAATGGTTGCATACCTCAAATCGACCCACGATCGTCTCAAGACAAACTTGCAGACCGCTCCCCTAAAAGCCTACGGACCCGAGGGACCCTTCCCCGTGCTTCCGTCGAACCTCGAGGAAGCCTCCTCCTGGGGGGGGGGGGGGAGGGGGAGGGGAGAATGATAGGGGCAATAATGGATCCTCTCCCCGATCGACCGACGTGGCATAGGCGCCTCCAACCTAGAGCAAGACCAACTGACGGGGCGAGCGATGGGGCCTCTGGCACCGGTGAACGACACACTACAGTGAGCCCACTGCGCATCATCATCGAGTGCTGCACAATCGCCATCAAATCTCAAGAGATCAGGTGAGATCACACGACAACAAGGCGAAAACGACAGGCCACATGCTCGCCCACAGCGCGCATGGCTGCCGACGGTGCCTACGACATTAAACACTTCGACAAAGGACTCTCGAGGCATGATAAAAGGGGGGTCACAATTGACCGCTGAGATAGGGGTATAAGAGCCACCCCAGTGGTGTCTCTCTCTCTCTCTTTCACTCACTCTCATCTACAAGGCTAACTTAGCCATCGGAGGGACCTCGTTGGGAGGCCCTTCCCCCCCACCCCCCCTCCCAACGAAGGTCTTTTCTTATAGGTATCCAACAACGGGACGAGAGAAAGTCCTAGATGATCAGAACACCTCGAATTAAGCATCATCCCTGTGTCTTCCCTGAGCTCCCCACCCTGTTGAGTTGGTTCTGCACGTACAGGTCGAACCTCGTCGTGCTGACTCCTCAGACATGATGAATCATTCAACAACATTAATCTTTTATTTTTCAACTATGGATCACTGAAAGCTTAATGATATAACTAAACGTAGAAGTTCCTCATGTGCCTTTTTTTTTATTTCTTTCATTTTTTGAACAGGTGAGGATGGTTTTGGAACGAGATAAGAGTACCAAAATCCCTAGTCATATTATGACACTCCTTATGACAACAAAATTACCGAATATTACTAAATGAAAAGATTCACCAACCAAAATGCAGTCAAATCTCATATGAAAATTCCCAATAAAAAAGAAGGTTGCCATCAAATAGCGTCCTTTAGCATATGCATCCCCGTTAAGTGCTTGAAGTTCCTATTAAAGCTTAACATAATCTAGAAGTATACTTTAGCATATGCATCTAAGTATTAGCCAGTTGATAACTCTACGTGGACTAAATTGAGGTATAGGTTCAGTTATAATTTTTGAAATTTATTTAAGCATGAAAATTGACTTATATAAATGATTAAGCCAGAAAAATTAAGTTTTTCTAAAGAGATCTTAGGACTTCTTAAGAGATCCTTCTTATTTGTTGGGAGTAAAAAATATTTTAGAATCATATTTAAACAAAAATTATTTGGAGAATAAGGAACTCAATTATAGATAAAAATCTTATTTATATGAGATGAAATCAGGATTTGGTTGTTATATAAATATCTTATATGTAAATTTTTAATGTGAAGTAAACACCGAAGAAAAACACCTCGAGTATAGCTACATGTATTGATATTATGATGAGCTATATGAGGAATAATAAACAAACATCATAAGGTCTTTTCCGCCTTGAAGTTCTTCGCCGTTACTTGGAATTTCTTTTCATTACACGAGAATGTAGGATAGTCAGAAGGGTATGTTTTCTAACGTATGACATTGAAATGTACATTTAACAACAACTTAAAGGACAGTTTTATTTTGTCATAGGGGAAGACGGTGATACGTGGACATATATTAATAAGATCAAGAGGGAGTAAAGTGGTATGTTAATCTTTTGAAAATTAAATTATGAGAAGTTTATCTATGAACTCCTAGTCTCGTTAAATAAAAAATATATATATATGAAACATACCCGGTTATGAATCAGAGAGGTTTTTTTTGTATGATTGAATTAATATAAAGATAAAGTAGAGAATAATTCCATGTTATGTCAGGTGGGTCTCATTTTTAGACCTATGGTGCATCCAATCATAAGGCTGGTGGCTGACGGGCGCAGAAAGTCCGTAGCTCTTGTATAATTTTAGGATTAAGGTCCTTCATATAAATTATAGGATTATAGGATTTTAGTTCGTATAACTTATTCCTCTTATATATATTATATAGGATTAAGGTCCATTTTAATTCATATAATTTTGATCATAGATTATTTAAATTTTTATTATTAACTCGTTTCTAAAATAATATTTATACTTTATAAAACGTAGCATATAAATTTTTCTTATCAATTTTGAGTTAATAGACGATAGAATCTGCTTACGTAACATGTTGACTCATAATAAACTATTAATATAATGATACATATAATTTAAGTTTAAAAAAGAGTATACTTTAGACCTTATAGTTTTGATCATTAATCATTAAGTCCTTATGGTTTTGTTCATGTCTAAAATAATACAAACATCTTCAAAAACTTAATATATAAGCCTCTCCTATCAAATCTAAATTAACAGATATTAGAGTCTGTTTATTTGACATGCTACTCATAATAAATAATTAATATAATATCACATATAATTTAAATTAAAAAATGAGACCATCATCAATTGCGAGAGGATGCATCATCGTGGAAGCAACCATCAGCAACAGCATCGAGCAACTGCTCCCTAGCAGAGTGTCGTATGCATGTAGCTTCTTTCACACTAGCGATAAGCCCAGGAGCTTCTGGTCCTGTCTCATGTGGATGTGTGTCGACCAGTTTGACGCTACGTACGCAATGGTCTCCTGATCCCTCTTCTTCTTGGGCATTTTTGTCTCCACTGCCTCCCACTTCATCCTCTCATATGCTCTCACCCATCGTACCTACAACATGGTGGTATAACTCTCCCTCACCTCTGCCTTCGTCCTCTCCTACCTCTATTAGGATCGTAATTGCACTGAGGGGGGTGCTCGGGTGCATTAGTGCTTTCACAAAAAGATCTGATTTGAAAAAGTTCGAATGAGAATATGAATCGAAAATCCGTTTAACTTGAAAGTATGAGTAGAAGTAGTAAATAAAGTAAATTAGTAAGCAATAATAAGGAAAAGTAAAAAAAGAAATTCAAACCAATTTATAATGGTTCAATCGTTCCTACCTATGTCCACTCTCGATTCATCTTCTTTCGAGGCCACCGGCTTTCATTACCGATCTTGTTTCCAACGAGTGAAGATCAACTACTCTTGTTACAACCCTTCTCCTTTTACTAAGCTTAGGAGAGAATCTTTATAAACTTTTTCACACGAGACCTCGTACCTCCTTAGACTAACTGTTAAACTTAAGGAGAAATATACTTAAATACTTTTAAGAGTTTACAAAATTTAACCCTTGCCGAAAAACTCGGGTACAGGCGGTACTACCATTGACACCGACGGTACTATCGTGAAAGCACCCAGACAAGTTGGGCGTGACAGTATTATTGCCGCCTGGGCGGTACTACCATCGCCCACCAACGGTACTACCACTAGGAATCTTAGAAAAAGATAATTTCAGTCTTTTTTTGTACTCAACTCGTACCTCATATTGACCCCTTTATAGGTCAATGAAATGAGCTCAACTTGAGCTCAAATCTAACCCAAAGTGGACACGGTTGCCTCACATTGAGTTAATTTGGATTTATCTAATCTAACTCAATTAGGACTCAATTACAATGCTAACTACGACACACTACATAATTACAATTGTTCTTGTTTGACATGTCAATTGATCTTCCGAACTCTCGGCATCCTCCGGCGAACTCTTGACGAATCTCTCGATCATCTTTCAGCGAACTCCCAGTGTGCTCCTAGTGAGCTCCCGATCACCTTCCGTGAACTCCTGGCGAACTCCCGGCGAGCTCCCATTGCATCGTTTGAACCTCGACCAGGTGCCTGAACTTGACTCTGGCCCAACATTAGATTGTATTATCTTTTTATCATCGTAGTTAATTCTGCATTACTTTATCTAACACAAGTTAGATATAAAACTCATTAATTGACTTCAACATCAAAATATGAGATTCAATAATTTTTTCTCTTTTTTATCCTTTTTTCACGCTTATTCATGCTTCATCAAGCAAGAATGAGTAGGGTATTTATAGACCCTCCTATGGCTTCATAATTGGAGCTAAAATATTAAATCATTGGTTTTTCAAGGTATTAGCGGTACCATTGTTGACACCCGACGGTACTAAGAACAGAGCCCGAGAATCTGAGCTCTAGCGGTACTACCGTCGATCTAGGTGTACCATCATCGTTGGGCAGTACCAGCACTAGTAATAGGTGATACTAGTATTGGCAAGGGGCGATACCACCATTGGAATGCCCGAAAAGCACAAACTATCCTTTCTGATTGTTTGGGCGATACCACCGCTTGGACTTGGCGGTATCATCGCCTAAGCCAATTCTAGGTCACTGAATTGGCCTTTCATCAGGCCCAATTCAGCCCTGGTTTAGGTCTAATGGGCTCCAAGTCAAGTTATGATTTTGACCCAATACCAGCTTAATTTGACTCTAAACGATCACGATTAAGACATATACACTTTAATTACAATCACGAAGCTTTCAACACGTTACCCAGCATTCAGATATGTCATCTGATCATCTGGCATTTCGTTTGAACCTTCAACGCATCTTCTGACTTGATGCCTAAACTCATGGCACGAAGTCAATCCTACTACATGTCGACCAATCCTCTGGCTTGACGTCCAATCTTTGACATGATGCTTTTCGACCGAACGTCTGCTTCGATACTTTGCCCTCCAATGGTTCAAGTCCATGATCGATGTTATTCATGCATTACTTATCTTGAAAATATATTAGTTCATAAATTCATCAATTTATTTCATCATTAAAATATGAGATTCAACAATCTTCCCTTTTTTTATAATGATAACTAATTGATGACGGAGTTTTAACTAAACTCCCCCTCTTTATATGCCATAATAAACTTAATTTTTAAAAAAAAATTATAACCTTAATCATAAACCATAGTAACTTTCAATAGTGATTAATGTAAGAATCATATGTATAAATTCATATCATATCTATAGTTTGAGATCGTTGTACATCTTAAACAAATATCATAAGTTAATGTTATCGAATACAACATACATGTGAGTGTTGCATCATCAAAAAGTTAGTATTAATTCTCCCTCCTTGTCATCAACAAGAGGTAAAAGAAATGTACAAGCCACTATAAAAAAGAAGAGGATGATATCATTTCATGATGCGACTTCTCTTTGTTTACATCAATATGCCAATGAAGGATATTAATACAAAGGAGTCATATGACATAAATCTCATCTCATTTATGTATTTGAAATCAAGATAATGATCTAACGAGAAAAAAATGAGAAGAATCATAATTCATGTATTTAAAGGATTTAACATACCTAATTCTCTTCTAATAAAATTGAATTGTTCCTCATTCAATGGTTTAGTAAAAATATCTGTCAATTGATGTTTTATGTTAATGAAATATAAAGATATATCATGATTGCTAATATAATCTCTAATAAAATGATATCTAATATCAATGTGTTTAGTCCTAGAGTATTGAATATGGTTATTTGTTTAACAAATTGTACTTGTATTATCATATTTTATAGAAATATTTTTCAAGTAAAATTCATAATCTTCCAAAGTACTCTTCATCCAAATTACTTATGCATAGCATACACCTTGCACTATATATTCAGCCTCTGCTATGGATAATATGGTAGAGTTTTACTTATTGGAAGACCAAGAAACAAATGCATGACCTAGGAATTAACATGTTCCAAAGGTACTTTTTATATATATTCTGCATCCTGCAAAGTTGACATCATCGTATACAATCAAATCAAAATTTTCATATTTTGGATATCATAATCCAAGACTTAGAGTTCCTTTTAAGTATCTAAAACTTCTTTTAACTGTTTTATAATAAGATTATTTATAATTTGATTGAAATCTTGTATAAAGTACAACACTAAATATTATATCAAGTCTAGTTGCAGTAAGATATAATAAGCTCCATATCATACCTCTTTAGGTCATTTGATCAAAATGTTCTCCTTCATTGTCCATATCTAATTTAGTAGAAATGCTCATTGGTGTGTTGATGGCCTTTGTACTATCAATGTGAAATCTTTTTAATAGATCTAAAGTATACTTAGTTTGACTAATAAAAGTTCTATCATTTATTTTCTTAATTTGTAATCCTAAGAAAAATGTCAATTCATTGTTAGGACCCCATCTGAGTCGAGTCCTAGTCGATTGAGTCGAGTCCTTAGATTGGGCCTTGTTGGTCAACCTAAACATGATATTACGTCAGCTAGGAGAAGATTTGAGTCTATTGTAATAAATCAGCCCAAATCCTAGTAGGGTAAGGATTCGCTTAAATTAGAGTCTAATTAGGAGTCGGAGTTAGATACAGGTCAGAGTCAATTGAGTCATGAATGTAATAAACCCTAATCTAACCACCGCCCCCTAGTAAAGAAGTAGTTGGCCACCATTAGGGAGGAGTCCTTATGGGGATGAGAATCTCCTAGTCGCCTCCTCCTCTTAAGAGAGTACGGCTAGAGAAAGATGGAGAGGGTTCCACTTAGCTTGGACTTTCTTTAGGGTAGAATAAGAATAAAGTTAGGAGTTCGAGACTCCTATAGCCGTCGGGCATATCAAGGTTAGGAGTTGGCTATGGGTTAGGAGTTGAGGGGAAGAGGAGTCTTAGTTGGAGTAGGAGATTCACTAGGAGTTGGAGTTTTCCATTAGGGCGGAGTCTTCATGAAGTATGAGTCCTATTAGGAGTTAGGGTTTAGAAGCTCTATAAATAACTTGTATTCACCCATCTTTTCATCAATAGATCAATATTATTTTCAGTCTTTGTGCAGAAAACCTAGGAGGGAGGAACCCCTATAGAGTTCCAAGGAGACTGATCCCCTATAGAGATTACCCCAAGTTTAGAATCCATAAGGGTTCTAACACTTGGTATTAGAGCAGCGTTCTTGGCGTCTCGTTGCCCTTCTATAGCCGCCCATCATCCTTCTAAAGCCGCCCAAGCAATTTCCATAATTGCTTAGATCGTCGCCGAATATTACTGTCATCTTCATCACTACAGATCACCTTTGATCTCCCCATGAATTACATCAAGTTCTAGTATTCTACCTTACTGATGCTGCAATTTAGTTATCCTTCATCCAAAAACCCAAAAAAAGTGTTCCTATCTCGCTACACAAACTCTTCGTCGCAAGGTCTCCATCTTTACGACGTAAGTTGCTCTACATAATTCAACCACATACCACCACTTGTTTTGATCTTGCTGCTACGATTTTTCTATCCAATCTTTCACAAATTTTTTACTATAGCTTTGGCACTCTTTAATAGTGGGTTTCCTTTTGGTTTCATCAAAAAATTATTGATATAAACCATTGATCTTTTGCATCTAAACTTCTGAATTCTAGACGTAAAAATCTATAGCAATACCTGCTTGTAATCTTTGATCTTGCCAAATCTTTTATTGTCATATTCTTCCATAAATTTTTTGTTGATATTATCTTTCCCTTACCAGCGGATTACCCTTGAGTTTTACTTGAATCCATGTTATAAACTGCTGGAAAAAATTACATCTATCCTGTTAAAATTTTTGGATGATACCTTTTATCGTTCTTCTTCTTGTAAACCACCAAAACCCTACCCATCCTGCTACCACCAAGTCATCTTTAGGGCACCCCTCTAGCCTTAAGATTTAGTTGTCATAGCCTATTTTCATAATCCACAACCAACCCTAATAGCCCCTAAATTACTGCAGCCCAAACAATACCCTAAACCATAATCTTGATCCATCACCCTTTTGGTCTCTAATTCCTACCAAAACATTGCTGCCATCAATAGCAACCCTAGGCTAGCCTTCTAACCCTAAACCTCTGTCATCAAACCCCCCATACAGCCTCTATAATAGCCCCAAATAGTAGCATCATCAACACCCTCTTTGATGAAAAATTTTGCTGCACTACCTTTGGTACTACTTGCTGCATCCACACCCGATCGCTACCAAATCCACTATTGTCATCAACAACAACCCTAAACCATTCCTCTAACCTTAAACCTCAACCATTATACCCCCTATATAACCTCTACAACAGCTCTAAACCACATCCCCAACAACAACCAAAAATAGCAACCTTTCAGCCCCAAACCGCAGCCATCTACTCTTGATCCACCACCTCTTTCGGCCATCAATCCATCTAACCAGTTCATACCACTGACCCAATAGCAAGAGAAGGACCTTGACATTACAGATCTAGGGTCTTAAGTCATGGCATCGGTAGATCTAATCGGTGCCAAGTTGGAGGCGCTTGGATTACAACTTGAATCATGCATAGAGGACAGATTGTGCGCCTTATTTTCTGAATTTGGATTGGGCCGATCTTCGAGCCCAACAAAATTCCAGTAAGGAGAAAGTTCAGAGAGGCCTTTAGAGAATGAGGGACAACCCTTGAACATGATATAGCCACGCATGAGTGTGGACTTCCCTCGATGGGAAGGAGACCCGACATGATGGATTTTGTGCCCCGAATGCTACTTCCACTATTACTGAATATCAGAGGATTCCATGGTGGACATTGTTATCAACCACCTTGAAGGAGATGCAATTCAATGGTATAATTGGCTTGAATATACCCATGGGGCCCCGACGTGGATACAATTCAAGAACATGCTGCTAAACCTCTTTGGATTGACAGAGTATGAAAATATCGATGGACAACTCGCAAAGATCTAACAAACCTCCACGATCCAAGAATACTAGACCAGGTTTGAGAAATGATCTTACCTCACTCATGATTGGTTTGATAAACAATTATTATGGATGTTCATTGAAGGACTCAAGCCAAAAATTAGAGAGGTTAAAACGCGACAGCCCTACACCATTACGGTCGCAATGTCTTTCGCCTGAATCCAAGAGGAATGGCTCAACCAAGATGCTTAGAGGATGAGAACCACTCCTAGACCTACAACATATAAACCTTTAGTACCCCCTGCTCCTAGTCGTCCTTTGCTGCCAAAGCAATTGACGAGAGAAGTACTTCGAGATAGATCGTCAAAGGGCCTTTGTTAGCATTGTGACAAACCGTGGAGCCATGACCATTGCTACAAAAAGGGACACCTTCTACTGATTGAGCCCATTGAAGATATGGAGGAGAAGGTCTAGGAGCATGAGGAGATCATGGAGGAAGAACAACAGCTGGTCGATTTTATGATGCACGCTCTTACTGGCTACGCGAACTCGCAGACAATGAAAGTGGGAGGACTTCTTAAATAACAACCAATCACCATTCTCATTGACACCAAAACAACTAATAACTTCATGAACAACAAAGTTGTTGTTCAGATGGCCTTACATATTGAGGATTATAGCAAGTTTGATGTTAAGGTCACCGACGGATGAATTTTAAAATGTGACCATAGGTGCCCACGGGTGAAACTATTACTATAGGACCAGGATATAATTGATGATTTTTTCCTCCTCCCTCTCGATGATTATGAGGTCATGCTTAACACCAAATGGCTGACTACATTAGGTGATGTTCCCTAAAATTTTTTCAAATTTATCATGAAATTTTTTAGCCATGGGAAACAGGAGAGCCTATGCGGGAAACGCGGGAGCAATGTAATGACAGTTTCAATGCAACAAATGGAGAATATATTGCACAAAGTGAATAGCGGCTTTCTAATGCAACTCCAACAACAACATACGAGGGAGTTGACAAAAATTGAAGACCCAAACTTTCTCCAATTGATTGCTGAATTTTCAGATATCTTCGTCGAACCGCAGCCTACCTCCTACCCAACGGCATGACCACCGAATGCTGATTCTCCCAGGCAAGTCAGCAGTAATCACTTGGCAACATCATTATTCTCACCTCCAGAAAGGTAAAATAGAGAGGATTGAAAATGAGATGCTTGAAACAGAGGTCATCCAACCAAGTTGTAACCCCTACTATTTGTCGGTGCTAGCTTTACCCTATCTCGACAAAGTGTTTATGATTGACACATCGGGAGCTAGAATTTGTGTTATCCACATGCAAGATGGCCGACCCCTAATATGCATCGAGGCTCTCCCTATGCTTCATACGATGCTTTTGAGCTGTAAAGGGATACTAATTGCTACTAAATTTGAAGTTTGACATGATATAGGTCAACAGCACAAAGGAGAGATGAAAACTGGCTTGGTAAAATTGTAGCTCATATCCACCCCAGACTCAGAATGGGCTCACACCATCAGGAAACTTATCAAAGGGCAGCCATTATTCTAGAAGGCTCGGATACTAAAGAACAACCAAGTGGTAGCTCATGCAAGAAAGGAATAACCACCCGACAAATACCAGAGCAGAAGAAAGTTTACTAATAAAGATCGAGTTTCCTTTCATCTCCAACCCTACTAGCATAAAATTTGAGCCTCAAGGAAGTGGTCCCCCCTACTACTTTGGCCCTTGCATAATTGGAGATCACATTGGAGCTGTGACTTATGGATCAGATTGGTGCACTAATTCAAAAATACAATTGATCCTCCAAGTATCTCACTGCAAATTGAAGTTTAGAGGTGACGACTCTACCCAGGTCCACCCACCTAATATTCCTGCTAATGAGGAGGCCCAGGTTCAGCTGATGATTGTATGAGATCACAGGATCGTGACACATCACCGTCCAAATACTACTGCGGATGCTGGACTACAAGAGCATGGTGTGCCTTCTACAGGAACCACGAGGAAGCCTCATGAGGAGTTACAGATCAGGATCCGGAGTCATGGAGTCTCAGCCTTAAGGACAAGGTTGATTTTAAGAGGACGGGTTTGTTAGGACCTCAACTGAGTCTCAACCTTGTTGGCCAACCTAGACCATATATTAGGTCGACTAGGAGAAGATTTGAATCTATTGTAATAAATTATCTCAAATCCTAGTAGAGTTAAGATTCGGTTGAACTATAGTCTGATTGGGAATCAAAGTTGGATACGAGTCAGATTTAATTGAGTGATAAATGTAATAAACCCTAATTTAGCTGACACCCCCTAGTAAAGAAGTGGTTGGCTAGCGTTAGGGAGGAGTCCTTATGGGATGAGAGTCTCCCAGCTGCCTCCTCCTCTTAAGAGAGGCTAGCTAGGGCAAGAGGGGGAGAGTTTCACTTAGTTTGGACTCTCTTTAGGGTGGAATAGCAATAAAGTTAGGAGTTGGAGACCCCAATAGCCGTCGGCCATATCAAAGTTAGGAGTTAGCTAGGGGTTAGGAATTGAGGTGAAGAGGAGTCTTAGTTGGAGTAGGAGATTAACTAGGAGTTAGAGTCTTCCATTATGGAGGAGTCTTCATGAAGTATGAGTCCTATTAGGAGTTAGGGTTTAGAAGCCTTATAAATAGCTTGTATTCACCCCTCTTTTTATCATCAATAGATCAATATTATTTTCAACCTTTGTGCAGAAAACCTAGGAGCGATGAACCCCTATAGAGTTCCAAGAAAGTCGATCCCTTATAGAGATCACCCTAAGCTTAGAATCCGCAAGGGTTCTAACATTCATCCATCAAACTCATTTTGAATCCTTGGCTTATACTTTTGACAAACAATTTACATAAAGATTTATTAATAGAACCAGAAATAATAACATCAACATAAATTTACATAATAAAACAATTATTTTTAAAATATTTAATAAATAATATGGTATCGACTTTGCCTTTTAAAAAAAATATTTTGAATAAGAAAAGAGCTAAGTCTCTCAATCCAAACCCTAGGGGCTTACTTCAACCCATAGAGAGCCTTAGATAATTTGTAAACATTGTTTGAAAAAAGATCATTTTTAAATCTCGGTGGTTGCATAACATAAACTTCTTTGGAAATAAAACCATTAAGAAAGGCACGTTTGACATCCATTTGAAATAATTTAAAATTTTTAAAACATGCACAAGCAAGGAGTATTCTTATGGCTTCAAGCCTTACCAAAAGGGTGAAAGTTTCTTCATAGTCTATATCTTCTTCTTGGTTGAAACCTTTGATCACTAATGTAGCCTTGTTTTGAACCATGATACCTTGTTCATGTTGCTTATTCCTAAAGACCATTTAGTGTCAATCATAATATGATCACTAGGTCAAGGAACAATTGTCGAAACCTTATTTCTTTCAAATTGATTCAATTCTTTATGCATCGCCAAGACCCATAAGTCATCTCTAAGAGCATTGTCAATGCATTTAGATTCAATTTGAGATAAAAAGGCAGTATTTATATAAATATTTTTAAGTGAAAAATGATTTTAAATAACTTTTGATATATCCCCAATGATTAGCTCCTTAGGACGAGCATCTATATATTTTCATTCCTTGCATAAGATATCTATGAAAGTAGATGTATTCAAGTTACTTTAGAGAGAAGAATTTTCATTCGAATTCAAAATATCAAACTCAAAATCATCATCAAAATCATTTTTCTTAACTTTGGGAAACTCATTAAAAATAACATAGATAGATTCCTCAATAGCTAAAGTTATTTTATTAAAAACTTGAAAAACTTTAGAAATAGAGGAATATCCAAGAAAAATACCTTCATATGATTTTATATCAATTTTTCCTAAGGCATCTTTTCATTTAAAATAAAACATTCACAAACAAAAACTTTAAAATATGAAATGTTGGTCTTTTATTGTTCTACAATTCATTAGGTGTTTTAGATAGTAGAGATCTTATGATAATATTGTTCATGACATAGCATATCGTGTTAACGGCTTCAGCCAAAAGTATTTGGATAGGCTATGTTCATTAAGTATTATTTTTATCATCTCTTGTAAACTTCTATTCTTTCTCTCAACAACTCTATTTTGTTGTAGATTTCTTTGAGTAGAAAAATTATGATCATGCCCATTGGAATCACAAAATTTTTGAAAATCATGAATTTTAAATTCACCACCATGATCACTACTAATAGAAGAAATCATATTTTCATTTTGAACTTATTTACAAAACTTCTTAAAATATTTAAAACAATCACTTTTATATGCCAAGAAGTATGTCCAAGTAAATATACTATAATCATCAACAATCACAAAAGCATATTCACTACCTCCTAGACTTATGATAACAATTAGTCTAAATAAATAATATGAATTAATTATAATGGTCTAGAGATACTCACTTAATTTTTGGGTTTAAAGCTACTTTTTATTTGTTTTCATAGTTGACATACATCACAAATCTTATCTCTGACAAATTTTATTTTAGGCATTCATCTTACAAGTTCTTTAGTTCCAATTTGTGGGATCAATTTTATGCTTGCATGACCTAATCTCCTATGCCAATGTCATGCATCATTGTTTAAAATCAAAAAATAAGTCTCATCATAAAATCATCATGATTAATAGTATAAATGTTATTGTTCTTTAAGACAATCATAGATTTATTCTTATGTGATATGTCTATAATACAAGCATTAGATTTAAATTTGATGTTATATCCCTTATCACACAATTGACTAATGTTTAATACATTATGTTTTAAACCATCTATTAACAAAACATCTTCAATCAACAGATTTAATTTGTTACCAATATTTTCCATATTGATAATCTTTCCTTTGTTGATGTCTCCGAAGGTGACTTATCCTCCGTTTCGACTAGTGAGCTTTAAGAATTATATTAGATCTCCGGTCATGTGTCTTGAGCATCCACTATCAAGATATTATCATTCGCTCCTAGCTCTTGCTTAAAGACATACCTATAAGAAAGAGGGGTTTACTTTAGGTACTCATTTAACTTTAGGTTCTTCATGGTTAGATCTACCTCTATTGACTTTTGGCATCAAATCATTGATTGTTCCTTTAAGAACCCAAATTAATTTATGAGAGATATATTTTTCAAAAGAGCAAGTATAGGCATAATAATTAAATCTTTCACAAAACTTATATTTATCTTTAGGATGAATATGTAGTATGGGTCCTTTTACAAATCTTGTTAGGTTTCGTTGAGTGTTATTATTTACGAAGTTGATTCCTATCTTTCTATAGACACAATCTTGGTTAGTAAGAATCATGTTTAATAATTTATTTCTAATTTTAAACTTTTCTAAAGTTTATTATAATAACATATTTTTTTTTAGTGAATATAACTCTTCACATTTACTACAACCTAAGATGCTATAATAAAAGAATAATTTACAAAGAATATAAAGAAGCAAGAATGACTAAATCAAATAAATGACTCCTTCATTACTGATATTTTAAGCTTGAAGCCAAACAATATACTGCAACTGAAAAAAAATCTTCATACTTTTTCATTAAATTACAAAAATGAAAACCTGCAAGAAAGAGAACTGTGAGTGGGTTTTACCATCAGATTCTCAGGCATCAATGATGCATTGAACACTTATGCACCAATTGAAAAAGTCATCAATAATGAGCTGCCACAGAAGTGAATCAATATAATCTAGGATGTTAATATATAATTATCATGCTTATTTTCTAATTTATCAAATTCATTAGAGAGATATACTTGATCATTTTCTAACAATTTATATTTCTCACTAACCTTTTTAAGCTCATCAAATAAATCATGAATTGCAATAAGTAATTTATTATAAGAAAAGATGTTTCGGGTGAGTCAGATACCTCATCGTTAAAGGTCATCAATGTGTAGTTTGCCACTTCATTTTTGTTGATTGACTCTTTATCCTCTAATTCACTTAATTCATCCCAAGTTGCATTGAATATTTTTTTATTATTTTGGGTCGATAACTGTTGGTTACAGGTGCCCTGCAAGCCAATTACGCGAGTGATGACACGTGTGACACGTTGCATAGTCTTTTTACCATTATTATTGATATATTCTAATATTATATTATCTATTGCATATATATTGTGATGTCCTGGTTCTGTGCAATGAGAATCAGATCGTGATGAAGTCACGATAATAAGACTGATTTGTCTTTAAACACATATCATAAATAATCCCGATCAGAGGTTACTTGAGAGGGACATCGAGATAACCGGATAGAATAGTATACTATATACCTGTTCATATGATGGAGACGGTTGATCTCATAGTTACTTGTGAGGGGACACTAAAGGTACAATATAGGTGCTCATTGGAGAATGAGTACATTAATTGATCCACTTAGGGAATATTGGATGGTTAATGATACATAATATCATGCAGCGATTTATAGTCCTAATTGTGTGTCTAGTCCTTATACTTGAGACACTAAGGATGTCTTGTCTGAGTACTCCTTTTTTGACGCTGAACTTACAGTTCCAGATTTGATAAATCAATTATCGAGATTGGTAGCTAACCTTACGAAGATAATTGAGTATCAACAAAAGATCATTCACTCTCGATATCATGAGAGAAATATCTTGTGTGTTATCGCTCAAACAAATCCTTGGCCAGGATCGGGAGAATCCGATTAAAACAAGACTCGAATTATTTCCATATGTGCCTAACAGTATCATACATAATATATGGTCTTTGAGATATTAGATGAATGAGAGACTATAGATATACGATAATTGAGGACAGATAGATCCAATGGATTAGATCCCCTATACCGTTTGGGGATTATGGCACAGTGACCTAATACGTTCATAGTCGATGAGTCGAGTAAATTATTATGAGATAATAATTCACTAAGTCAAAAGAGTTCTAATATGTAGAACTCATGACCACTCGATATACTAACGACCACTCAGTATTTGGCCTAGATTGTCAGACACATATGGTGGATGTTTCAGCGAGTAGAGGATTAGATATGAGTTATCCAATTAGCCCCTATTCTCATTGGATGAGACCCAACATTGATGGATCAATTGTATGAGGCCAACTTAGATTATTGGATAAAGATTCAATAATCTTAAGATTGAGGGTAATTGGATAGAGATCCAAAACCCACTAAGGCATGATCCATTAGGGTTTTTGGTAGCTCTCTATAAATAGGATGCAGGGGTGACACAATAGTGATAGGCTGCACCTTTGGCCTCCCCCTCCTATTCTCCTCCCTCCCTTATCTTCTTAGTCGACCAACCCTTCCCTACTACGAGAGGGCAGCAAATAAGATAGGTGATCTTCTTCCACAAGTGCTGTGAGAAGGTGTACAAGAGTTGAGTTTTGGACTGTGATAGGAGGAGCATCACTGCAATAATCCATTGTATGAATTACCACTAGAGAGGATAACATTTGACCTTTCTTCATCCTCTCTAACTAGATTTGGAATTTCAGGGATATACGATCTCCTAAGTAATCAATCTCTCACACATTTTAGTTTTCAATTTTGTGAGTTTTTTACGCACTAATCTTTGCACGATGACTTGATGTATGTGGAAAATCTATTTTGTTTTCTTTCTTCTACTGTGCATGTAATGCTCCAGCTGGGTTTCCTAACAACAACTTCTTCTTCAATTGTGGACATTCATTTTTGAAGTGCCCTGACTTTTTGTATTTATAACATATTATAGTATCATTTTTAGGTTCGTTTTTATTCTTATAAATTTTGTTTCTTTTCATGAATTTTTTAAGTCTTCTTGTAAGGAGTTTTATGTTATTATCATCATCACTTAAGCTTTCACTCGAGGGATCTTCTTTGGTTCTCAGTGCAATATCATTCTTGTTCTTTGGAAGCTTTCCTCTTGCTCGTCATGTGCTTTACAAGTCATTTCATAGGTTATTAAAAATCCTATGAGTTTTTTAAGAGGAAAATTATTCAAGTCATTTGCTTCTTGGATAGCATTACTTTTAGATCCTAACATTTTGGAAGAGATCTTAAAATTTTATTTACCAATTCAAGGTTAGAATAACATTTACCAAGAGCATTTAAACCATTGACAATATTTGTAAAATGGGTGTACATGTCACCAATGGTTTCACTTGGCTTCATTTTAAATAGTTCATAATTATGTACCAAAAGATTATTATTTTTTATTTTTTTACTCTACTTATGCCTTCATAAGTAACTTCAAGTGTGTGTCAAATGTCATATGCAATGTCGCAAGTAGAAACACGATTAAACTTATTTTTATCTAAAACATAAAATAAAGTATTCATAGCTTTAGCAAGGAAAATATTTTCTTTTCAAAATCATTACATTTGTTTATTAGGTTAGAAGATTTTTAAAAACTACTTTTAATGACGTTCCATAACTCAAAATCCATAAAAATTAATAAAATTCTTATTCGTGTCTTATAATAAGTGTAGTTTGTCTCATTGAGTATAAGAGAGTGAGTGATAGAGTGACCCTTGTGATTGCCAGAAAAAGCTATTAAAACTCACTTGACTGTTAATTCAACTGAGAGAACTTGGCTCTGATACTAATTGTCAGGATCGTAATGGTACTGAGAGAGGGGGTTAAATTAGTGCTATCGTAAAATGATCTGATTTAAAAAAGTTCAAACGAGTATATGAATCAAAAATGCATTTAACTTAAAAGTGTGAGTAGAAGTAGTAAGTAAAGCAAATTAGTAAACAATAATAAGGAAAAATAAGAAATGAAATGCAAATCGATTTATAGTGGTTTGGTCGTCCCGATCTATGTCCACTCCTGGTTCCTCTTCTCTCGAGACCACTTTTTTTCACTATCGATCTTTTTTTCAATGGGTGAAGAGCAACTACCCTTGTTACAACCCTTCTCCTTTTACCAGGTTCAAGAGAGAACCTTTATAAACTCTTTCATACAAGAACTCACATCTACTTAGAATAATTGCTAAACTCAATGAGGAATAGACTCGAACACTTTCAAGAGTTTACAACACTTTAACCTTAAAGATTTTTTTCTTTTTTCCACCTTTTTTTCACACTTATTCATGCTTTATCAATCAAGAATGAGTGGGGTATTAGTAGACCCCCAATGGCTTCAGAATTGAAGCTAAAATTTTAAATCCTCAATTTTTCAGGGTACTAGTGGTACCACCGTCGGCACCAGACGATACTACTACCGAACAAAACTTGAGAATCTAGACTCTAGCGGTACAACCATCGATCTAGGTGGTACCATCGAGCTGGGTGGTACCATCACCGATAGGGGACGGTACCACCATCGAAATGCCCAAAAAATAAAAAATATGCTTTTCGATTGTCTGGGCGGTACCACCGCCTGGACCTGGCGATACCACTGCCCAAGCCAATTCCAGGTCACTAAATTGGCCTTTCATTAGGCCGAATGAGCTCCAAATCAAGTTGGCATGGTTTCGGCTCAATACCAGCTTAATTTAACGTTAAACGACCACGATCAATACCTAACCACTTTAATTACAATTATGAAGCTTTCAACATGCTATCTAGCATTCCGGCACTTTGTCCGAACCTCCAACGCATTTTCGGCTCGATGTCCAAACTCATGGCATGAAGTCCATCCTATCGCCCGTCGACCAATCCTCCAGCCCAATGTCTAATGTTTTTTATGATGTTTTTTTAGTCAAACGTCTTCTTTGATAGTTTACCCTCCGATGGTTCAAGTCCAAGATCGAATTTATTTCTGCATTACTTATCTTAAAATAGTATGTTAATTCATAAATTTATCATATGAGATTCAACAACCTCTACCTCTCCGCCTTTGATCGGCACTTCCTTTCCTCGATAAAATAGATTTTTTATTAACTTAAATTATATATCATTATATTAATAATTTATTATGAGTCAGCATGCTACGCAAGCAGATTCTAATGTTTATAATTCATACTTGATGGGAGGGCTTTATATGCTATGTCTTTAATGATATAGAGCCTATTTTAGACACAAGATAAACCACAAGGGCTTAAATGGTCCATGACTAAAATCACAAGGGCTAAAATAGATATTTTTTTTAAAAACTTAAATTATAAGTATCATTGTATTAATAGTTTATTATAAGTCAGCATACCACGTAAGCATACTCTAACATCTGTTACCTTAGACTTGACAGAAGAGATTTATAAGCTATATTTTTAAAAATATAGATGTTATATTAGACATGAGTAAACCATGAGGACTTAAGTGGTCTATGACCAAAACTATAAAGATTAAAATAATTTTAATCTTAAATTATATATAGCTCTGGTCACACTTTGATAAATTAATATATTAAATCTATAATAATTTTGAATTTTATTATGGATGAATTTTTGGAAAAAAAATTCTCTTTTTAGATTTTTTTTTTCCCTAGGTGAACTTGTTCATTTTTCCTCCCCTTTTTTACTATTCTCGAAATACCCCTAATACGACTTCTTCTTTTAGATTGATTAATATATTAAAAATTACTGACATGGAAATCGTTTTATTTTTTATATGAACCAGTTTTGAGTTTTGAATCATTTGCTTCAGTTATGATATTTTTTTTTGGGGTGGGGTGATTTGTAAAGGAATAGTTTAAGGAGTATTAATTTTTTTTTAGAATAAGGTTATAAATAAAAAATATTATAAATAAATAATTTTTTATTTTTTATCATAACAAAATTTGTGTTAATAATAAAAAAGATTCTTTTTTTTGTTTTGCGCTCGAGACTCTTAACTATATCCATTTATTTATTATCCCATACTTTACTTTAAACAAGCGAGAGTACGAATGAAAGACTCCTACTTTCGACGCCTGTCTCTTCTCTTCGCCTTCTTTCCCCAGCCCTAAAGAAGGTAGATCTCGACGATGGCCGGAACCCTAGCGGGGCTCCAAGATCACCTCAAGCTCGCGCGGGAGTACGCTCTTGAGGGCCTCTATGACACCTCCATCATCTTCTTCGATGGTGCCATCGCCCAGATCAACAAGTAAGCAGCTTCTCCTCCTCCCGCCTTCCAATTTCTGCCCTATTAAGCGCGATCCGAGGACTTGATGTCGAATCTTGCCCTTCCCATCGCAATGTCCTTCCTCACAGTTCGTGAAATTTTAATTTCAGAAAGTTACCCAATCTCCATCTTGAATTGAACCTGTTAAGTTAGGTTTGTGGGTTCTACGTTGTCTTTTACTTATTTAATGAATGCGTGACCATCGAACCTCCTAGGTTTATCTGATTGTCCGTCGTTTGAGGAGGATCATGGTAAGATTGATCATCCTATTTCTAGATCATTTTAATCTGCTTCGTTACCATAGTGTCCGATGTAGTATTTTCATAACAATCAGCAGTCATTAGGCCAAGTATCATGGATTAGTTTTACAATTGAGAATAGCATTAATAGCTAAATTTCTTTTTTCTTCCCTTGTAGGATTCCTTGCGGTCCCTAACTCTTCAGCTGCTTGCAACATATTAAATCACTACTTAGGATATACGAAGAAGAAAAAGATAAAACCTGATTTTCAACATTCAACAGCTAACATGAAGAAAAAAGATAAACCACTACCAGATGGAGGAAGGTGACTAAGCCAAGGGAGTCAAGGATACTATGGAAGAATAGAAAAGTCTTCCTTCTGCAAAAAGAAGAGCAGATGAGAGAAATAAGAACATTTTTATGTGTATCACATAATACAAGTTTCAAATATGTTTGGTAACGTAATATTTGCAAAATGATAATTATATGTACACTATATGGTAGAAAGAATCTGGAAAAAGAATATACAAATAATAAGAATTAATCGTATAATCATTAAACCTATCAGCAATGAGTTCTGTGATTCACAGATGAGAAAAAACCAACTTTTATGTGTAAGATCAAATTAATTTTGAGACTTCTAAGCTTCCATTTTTGTTTTAACCATAATTGGTTTATGAGGCAAAGTCCACATAATCAATTGGTTGAATGAATTACTTCTATGGACATATGGTCCCAACTTTTTGAGTTAGCTATATAGATCTTTTTCACCATTAATCTATATTGAGGGCAGTATCTATACTTCACTGGTCAAACTGAGGGTAACCAAATCATCTAATTGTTCCTTAGGTCTTCCTCTAACTCACCCCTCATGGCCAATTTTAATTGGCACATCAATCATAACTAGTCATCTATTGATCTTCTTCAGTCATGTCTATACCATCATAAACTATATTTCGTAATTTATCCTCGATTACAAATTTTCCCAACTGTTCATGAATGTTAATATTTCTTGTTTTATGTTTTCTAGAAACTCAACATATCCATCTCAGCATTCTTATATCAATGAAACTAAGATTTTGTTTATGTTTTTCCTTTTTTCTAAACATTATTATCCATAAAGAGTAGTTGTGTTTACATGCTTAATGTTTTTTCAAAAAATAATTTTCAAATTAACAATATATTTATAAGTACTTCTAACAGATATACTTCTAACTCTTCAGCTGCTTGCAACATATTAAATCACTACTTAGGATATACGAAGAAGAAAAAGATAAAACCTGATTTTCAACATTCAACAGCTAACATGAAGAAAAAAGATAAACCACTACCAGATGGAGGAAGGTGACTAAGCCAAGGGAGTCAAGGATACTATGGAAGAATAGAAAAGTCTTCCTTCTCCAAAAAGAAGAGCAGATGAGAGAAATAAGAACATTTTTATGTGTATCATATAATACAAGTTTCAAATATGTTTGGTAACGTAATATTTGCAAAATGATAATTATACGTACACTATATAGTAGAAAGAATCTGGAAAAAGAATATACAAATAATAAGAAGTAATCGTATAATCATTAAACCTATTAGCAATGAGTTCTATGATTCACAGATGAGAAAAAACCAACTTTTATGTGTAAGATCAAATTAATTTTGAGACTTCTAAGCTTCCATTTTTGTTTTAACCATAATTGGTTTATGAGGCAAAGTCCACATAATCAATTGGTTGAATGAATTACTTCTATGGACATATGGTCCCAACTTTTTGAGTTAGCTATATAGATCTTTTTCACCATTAATCTATATTGAGGGCAGTATCAATACTTCACTGGTCAAACTGAGGGTAACCAAATCATCTAATTGTTCCTTAGGTCTTCCTCTAACTCACCCCTCATGGCCAATTTTAATTGGCACATCAATCATAACTAGTCATCTATTGATCTTCTTCAGTCATGTCTATACCATCATAAACCATATTTCGTAATTTATCCTCGATTACAAATTTTCCCAACTGTTCATGAATGTTAATATTTCTTGTTTTATGTTTTCTGGAAACTCAACATATCCATCTCAGCATTCTTATATCAATGAAACTAAGATTTTGTTTATGTTTTTCCTTTTTTCTAAACATTATTATCCATAAAGAGTAGTTGTGTTTACATGCTTAATGTTTTTTCAAAAAATACTTTTCAAATTAATAATATATTTATAAGTACTTTTGACAGATGATTTAACAAATATAAATTTAACAGATATGATTTTTTATTTTTTATACTAAAACTTGTAATTTGTGTTTATAAAGTATCTTTTGCTTCGACCTACTTGAACCCACTGATTATGTTCCTGAAGCTTAGGCGGACCTCAATTACCATCTCAATCCACAAAACAGTGTTCCATGCATTTATAGGCCTTCATTTCACCCGTTACAACAGTATGTTTCTAGCTTATTAATGAGGTTCAGCATAAATAATATAGTGGCATACCATTTTGATTTTTACTAAATTCTTCTATGCTCTTTCACTTTGGGATGAAACCATTGGAAGAAGACTGGTCGCACATTTAGGTCACAACCGATCACTAATTTACGTCAAGCTTGGCATGTCATTCTTTGACAGTTTCAAGCCTGCATGGAAACTGTAAGCCTCACAAAACGTTTTCACAATGAGAACATTTTTGAGAATTATGTGGGACTTTATATAAGGAAGGCTGTGATTGAACTTTCAGTTTAGATTAAGGAAAATATTAATTCTTCTATGATCTCTCACATTGGTATTAAACTATCGGAAGAAGACTGGTTGCACATTTAGGTCACAACTGATCACTAATTTACGTCAAGCTTCGCATGTCATTCTTTGACAGCTTGCTTGGAAACTGTAAGCCTCACAAAATGTTTTCACAATGAAAACATTTTGGAGAATGGGGGATTTTTATATAAGGGAGGCTGTGATTGAGCTTCCAGTTTATAATAAGGAAAGTACATTGTTTGTCCTTGTGCTTTATTCTTATTACTGGATGGAGGTCATTATCATCACTATCACCAAAATATCAAGTTAGTTATACTGGTTCCCTCCGTTAGAACGAACAAGATATTCTTTTTGGAACTTTTTATGCCTACCTTCCAATATACAGTCTTCCTAATCTTTGCTTACAGGCATCTGAGCACTCTGGATGACACTGAAATTCGTGCAAAATGGATGAATTGTAAGAAGGCTATTTCCGAGGAAGTTGGCATAGTCAAACAATTGGATGCTGAATTAAGGGCTTTCAAGGAAATTCCAGGGACCAGGAGGTCCTCTTCACCCCCAATATCTGTTAAATCCTCCTTTGTTTTCCAACCACTGGATGAGTACCCAGCTTCTTCAGGTGCCTCAGATGATCCAGATGTTTGGAGACCACCAAGCCGAGACACTCAGAGCAGAAGGCCCACAAGAACCACCCAGTCTGGCATGAGGAAGTCTTCTCATGATGGTACTTGGGCACGTGGTCCTTCCAGGGCAGGAACTGTTGGGCGTGGTGCTAAGGCCAGCTCGGGTAAAAGTAGTTCAACTGCCAGATCATCAGCTGCCAGTGGAAAGAAAGGAAAATCCAGCTCTAGCAAGCCAGACGCACAGGTAGTTTATCTTGAGTAAATAGGTTGTACCTCTTATCTTATATTCATGATAGCTTCTAATTGGTAGCATCCTTGTCCTGAAAATGATTTTTAGAAATCACAAAATTCTTGATGATTTACATGTTCAATAAAAGTGAAATATGTCAGTCATCTGACTGTCATTCTTAGGAATTCATCCAAATTTCTTTGATAAGAAATAAATGTCATTTTCAAATCAACCTGATTGTATGTCCATTATCTCCCTATTCTGTGTGCACTTCACAAGCATCTATTTTTTGGATCTTAGAAGCAAGGTTTTACTTATCGGTCCGTACCGGTGTACCAACATATTATCAGTACCGGGCGGTAAGCACAATACATACCATCCGTTATATTAAATATATTATAATATTATATTAATATAATATTATATAATATAATATTAAATATTAAATATATTAAAAAAAGAAAAAAAAGGAGTGATGTCGCCTCGATCTTTCTCCCTGCTGTCACGAACGGTCATCTCTCAACTGCAACATCTTCGCTCAACGAACCGTTCATGGCTTTTTCTTGTTTGTACAGATGTTTGGTAGCTTGTTTTGCCTTGAGTTTATGTGTTTTTACCTAAGAAATGTGAGCAAAAGTAGTGTAGAAGGCTACAGAACGATCGCTCGCTGCGCGGAGCCAAAACAGCCCCGTTTTTGGGTCTTTTTCATGTGCTGCAGCGATCACTCTAAGCGGTGCGAAATGTCAGCCATTTCAGCACCTTGGAACCCCCCGGGTGGCACCGGGTTGGATGGGGTTTCGGGTATATGTCGGGCGTAGGCTTTCATCAACAATTGAACTTGTCTTGCGTCCGACACCCTTGGGAACCGTCGTTTGTGGACTTGCGACCGTTCTTACAGCCCTCTAAAGTCCTGTTTCGCTCTCTTTCTCTCTTTTTCTTTTGCACTCAAGTTGTTTGACGAATTGCTTATAAGAGCTGCCCTCTTTGCGAGACGTCGGGACTTGTCCGTCGCTCGTCTTCAAAACTAATCAACTTCTCTTTTTGCAGGTCCTTCGGGACCCGCACGAGGTTGCAATTGGGCTGACCCTTTGCGGGCAAATACGCTTCGACGTTTCATGACTTAGGCAATCCCAGCTAAGTCCGAAACATTGGGCAAATGTTGCTTCGTGACTTAGGCAATTCCAGCTAATTCTACAAGTTTGTCGCAAGGGTGCCACACGACTTAGGCAAATTCAGCTAAGCCCGTGACATTGTGGTATCAGAGCAGACAAGCAATTCGAACAAGCAAGCGAAGAGGATTTACAATCTCGCCATGGTGAAGCACCATGGTGAATCGAGCAAGATGGGGCAAGCCGGACCTTTGCCCCAAGCAGCTGCAAGTGGGTTGCAAGTGCAAACTCACTCGCAAACTGTTGGAGCCGCTCATGAGGAGCACGGCAGTGAACATGACGAGCGTGAAGTTGGGTACTCTCCGCGAGTGAGGAGGCACAATCTGATGTGCCAATTGGAAAAAGGAGCCACAAGGAGAGACTTTCAACGGTGGAAACCCGCCTCGATGTTCTTGAAGCGAGCTTGGAGGAACTATATCAAGGCCAAGGAAGTCTCCTTGGGGTAGAGAGCTCGCAAGAAGAAGCTGAATCTCTGATCGATAGGGTTGAGTGCCTGGTCGATCGATTAACGAAGGATACTAAAGACTCCGTACGACACCTACACGAAGTGGTGGCAGAACTCACGACTAAGGTGATGTTGCTCACTAGAACACTTAATGCGGGAGGGAATAATACCCGCGTTGCACCGCTACAAAGCTTCAGAGCACCAGAGCCGCATTGCTACGCGGGCGCTAGAGATGCCAAAGAGCTCAAGAATTTCCTGTTCGACATGGAATAATATTTTCGTGCTATGAGGCCTGATTTGGAGGAAACCAAAGTTTCTATAGTAACCATGTATCTGAATGGAGATGCAAAACTTTGGTGGCGAACCCGTTGGGAAGAGATCCAACAAGGCCGATGCCGAGTGGATACATGGGAAGACTTGAAGCGCGAGTTGAGAACGTAGTTTCTGATGCTGAGACAACTCTGATGCCCGAGAACACAGAGTTCGTCGCAAGAAGGAAACTGAGACAACTCCGCCAAAGTACTTCTATCCGAGACTATGTGAAGCAATTTTTGGCACTGATGCTGGATATACAAGACATGTCCGAAAAGGACAAACTATTCAGCTTCCTCGATGGCTTAAAGCCATGGGCACAACAAGAACTAAATCGGAGGAATGTCACTGACGTGGTCGGGGCAATTGCAGCCGCATAAAGGCTAACTGATTTCGTTTCTTCGGAGGACTTGGGAAAGAAGAAACAATCCTCGGGAAATCGCTCAGCAAAATACTCTCGTACAAAGGAGTCTGGGGGCGAATAGAAGAAAAAGAGCTTCCACAAGGGACCAAGCTCGAAAGGCAAAGCCTCGAAATCTGGCGGGTGCTTCTTGTGCGGAGGACCGCACTTGGTGAGGGAGTGCCCGCAGAAGCAGACACTCAACGCTTTAACGACATCAATACACCCCCACAAGTCGGACAAGGGCAAAGCCGTCGTCCTTAGTTCGAGCAGTTTTGAATCCGGCACCGACGATGAGGAGTCGCAAGGACCCCGAATAGGAGCAATGCGTTTGTTGAATGCATTACGGGGTCAAGTGGGGGAGAGAACAAAGACAAAGGCGCAGAAGGCAACAAGTAGCGAGCTAATGTATGTGGACATCAAGCTTAATGGCCGAACAACCCTTGCAATGGTGGACACCGGAGCTACCCACAACTTTATTGCCGATCGGGAAGCAAAGCGACTTGTACTTGTCTTGGAGAAGAACCCAAGTCGCATGAAGGCTGTGAACTCGGAGGCCAAACAGATCCTCGAATTAGCAAAGGGGGTCCCTATCAAGATTGGAACGTGGAGCGGGTGTACAAACATGATGGCGGTGCCATTGGACGACTTCCAAGTGATTCTTGGAATAGAGTTCATGCACGCGGCGAAGTTAGTGTTGATGTCGTTTCTAAACTCTTTATGCCTAATGGGAGGCGATGACCCCTGCGTAATTCTAGTTTCCCGAGGGAGAACTAAACCCACTGCAAATATCGGCACTACAGTTGAAGAAAGGGGTGCGAAAAAGCGAATTAACTTCCGTGGCTACTGTGAAGCTGGAGCCACTTGACGGGGAGGCCATTCACGAACCTGCTGTGGCGGTAAACGTTCTGAAGGAGTTCATAGACGTCATGCCACCCGAGTTGTCGAAGACTCTACCACCACGTAGAGGCGTGGATCATAACATTGAGTTGGAGCCGGGAGTTAAGCCTCCAGTGAGACCACCCTACCGCATGGCCCCTCCAGAGTTAGCAGAACTGAGGAAGCAGTTAGATGAACTGCTAAGCGGTGGTTTCATCCGCAGTTCAAAGACACTGTTCGGAGCTCCAGTTCTCTTTCAGAAGAAACAAGATGGGAGCCTCCGATTATGTGTCGACTATCGAGCCCTGAATAAAGTGATGGTGAAGAACAAATATCCTATTCCGCTCATCGCGGATTTGTTCGATCAACTGGGCAAGACCAAGTATTTCTCCAAACTCGACCTTCGGTCGGGGTATTGGCAAGTGCGCATTGCAGAAGGTGATGAGGCGAAGACTACCTGTGTAAACAGGTATGAAACGTTCGAGTTTCTGGTGATGCCATTCGGTTTAACCAACGCTCCGACCACATTTTGTACTCTGATGAATCAGCTTTTCAAAGAGTATTTGGACAAGTTTGTGGTCGTCTTCCTAGACGATATCGTTGTCTACAGCCAAATGCTCGAGGTGCACGTTGAACACCTTCGGACAATCTTCAGAGTTCTCAGGGAGAACACCTTGTTTGTGAAGAGGGAGAAGTGCTACTTTGCGCAAACAGAAATTCTATTCTTGGGGCATCGAATCTGTGGTGGTTCCATTCGGATGGACGAGTCAAAGGTGCAAGCTGTGGCAGAATGACAAACACCAAAGAAGGTACCTGAGTTGAGATCGTTCCTTGGTTTCGTCAACTATTATCGACGCTTCATCTCTGGATATTCGAAGCGTGCAGCTCCATTGACAGAGTTGCTAAAGAAGGAGCAGTCTTGGAGATGGTCGGACAAATGTGAGGCGGCATTTCAAGACCTATAGACTGCTATGTTGGAGGAACCTGTACTCAGATTACCAAACTATGGGAAGTCTTTTGAAGTCTATACAGATGCTTCTGACTTTGCTATTGGGGGAGTTCTTATGCAAGAGGGCCATCCAGTGGCCTACGAGAGTCGCAAGCTCAACGAGACCGAGCGGCGATACCCTGTGCATGAGAAGGAGATGATAGCTGTGATCCACTGTCTACGAGTGTGGCGACACTACCTTCTGGGAGCACCATTCGTGCTAAGGACAGACAATGTCGCATTGAGTTACTTCCAAACTCAAAAGAAACTCTCCCCAAAGCAAGCACGATGACAGGACTTATTGGCTGAGTTCGACATGGTAATAGAGTATAAACCCGGAAAAGCAAATGTCGTGGCTAATGCATTGAGCCGGAAAGTGGAACTAGTGAATGCTATACAATTGGAGGGCGGAGGCCAAGCAAGTCAATTGCACTCTAACTTCCTTTCCAGGATCAGGGATGGACTATACCATGATCCTCAGGCAGTAACTCTAATGCAACTCATCAAAGAGGGCAAGACACGATGATTTTGGGTCCAGGAAGGACTCATCTACACCAAAGAGAATAGAGTTTATGTTCCGCGAGCGGACAACTTGAGGCGTGAACTCTTGAGAGAGCAAGATTTTCCTTACCGAGCGGTAAGATCTGTATCGCTCGGTACATACCGGTCCGGCAGCTGACCGGTACGCGGAACGGTCGCTATCGGGCAGTACCACTAAGATCGACCGTCGGCGGTCGATTTCGGCCGTCGTCGGTCGATTTCTATAGTCTGCGGTCGATTTAAGGAGAAATCGACCATCAGCGGTCGATTTAAGGAGAAATCGACCATCGGCGATCGATTGAGGAAGAAAAAGGAAAGAAGAAGAGGAAAAGAAGAAGAAGAAGAGAAGTACCTCGCGCTGCCCTAGCGACGACTTCGCCCGGGGGTCGCCCGCGAGCCGTCGCCGCCCGCGCTGCCCTACTGCCTTTGTCGCTCGCGTTGCCCTAGCGTCGTCGCCGCCCGCGCCGTCCGTGTCGCCCACGGGTTTTTTTCTCCTCGCGCGGGGAGACGGAACGTCTCCCCACGCGGGAGAGAGTTCGAGGCGACGTTGCCCCTTTTTATTTTTTAATATTTTTAATATAATATAATATAATATTATAAAAAATATTAAATATATTTAATATATCGAGCAATACGCACTGTGCGTACCGCCCGGTATCGGTACCGATAAAATATCGGCACATCGGTACGGACCGGTATGTCAATCCTTGTGAGAGAGTGTCACGATTCCCTTTGGGCAGGACATCCGGCATTCATCGAACAATGACTCTCATAGAGAGGGCCTTCTATTGGCCGAAGATGGGGACAGATGTGGAGGAATATATTCGAACATGCCTTGTCAACAGGACAAGGTAGAGTAGCATAAGCCAGTGGGACTTTTGGAGTCGCTGCCCATACCAGAAAGGCTATGGGAGAGCATTTCCTTGGACTTCATATCAAGCTTGCCCGTAGTAGGGGGACTTGGATCGATACTCGTGGTAGTCGATCGGTTTTCGAAGTATGCAACATTCATTGTTGCACCCCTACATTGCTCAGCAGAGGAGGTGGCTAAGTTGATGATGAAAAATGTGAAGTATTGGGGAGTCCCACACAACATCATTAGTGATCGAGATTCTCAGTTCTTGGGACGATTCTGGACCGAGCTATTCAAGATGCTGGGATCCAAGTTATACTTCTCCACAAGCCTCCACCCCCAAACGGATGACCAAACAAAAAGAATCAACTCGCTCTTGGAGCAATATCTCCGGCACTACGTGAGTGCCAACCAACGAGATTGGGTGAAGTTGTTGGACATAGCCCAATTCTCTTATAACTTGCAGCGGAGCTCTGCGTCCAACAAGAGCACTTTCGAGATTAATACGGGACAACAACCATCGACTCCTCACACCTTGGTTATTGGTTATACAGGGAGTAGCCCATTAGCATATCACTTCGCAAAGGAATGGCATGCAATGCAGATATTGCGCGGGCTTACTTTGAGAAGGCGGCCAAAAAGATGAAGAAGTAGGCCGACTTGGGAAGACGACCACAGGAGTTCAAAGTTGGTGACATGGTGTTGGTGAAGCTCCAACCAGTATCACTTCAGTTCTTTACGCACAAAGTGTATAAAGGATTGGTACGCAAGTATGAAGGGTCTTTCCCAATCATCAGTAGGGTAGGCAATGTCTCATACAAGTTGCAATTGCCAGCATGATTCAGAATTCATAATGCCTTCCATGCGAGCAACTTGAAAGCCTACCATTCAGATTCGCAAGACGATTCTCGTAATGTTCCAACTCGACTATCCCCCACCAGAGCCTCTTACGAGAAGCGAGTTGAAACTATTTTGGCGGATCGCAAAACAAAGCTACCCAATGGAGCGCAGCAAATCGAGTACTTGGTGAAGTGGCAAAAGCTTCCTCGAACAAAAGCCAGTTGGGAGCCAGAAGACGCCCTACGACATGAAGAAGCCCGTGTCAAAGCCTACCAACAAGCGTCGACAGTTTAAGTGGGGGAGAATGTCACGAACGGTCATCGCTCCACCGCAACATCTTCGCTCAGCGAATCGTTCATGGCTTTTTCTTGTTTGTACAGATGTTTGGCAGCTTATTTTGCCTTGAGCTTATGTGTTTTTACCTAAGAAATGTGAGCGAAATTAGTGTAGAAGGTTGCAGAACGATTGCTCGCTGCGTGGAGCCAAAACAGCCCAAAACAGTCCTGTTTTTGGGTCTTTTTCATGTGCTGCGGCGACCACTCTAAGCGGTGCGAAACGTCAGCCATTTCAGCACCTTGGAACCCCCGGGTGGCACCGGGTTGGATGGGGTTTCGAGTATATGTCGGGCGTAGGCTTTCATCAACAATTGAACTTGTCTTGCGTCCGACACTCTTGGGAACCGTTGTTTGTAGACTTGCGACCGTTCTTACGGCCCTCTAAAGTCTTGTTTCGCTCTCTTTCTCTCTTTTCTGTTGCACTCAAGATGTTTGACGAATTGCTTGTAAGAGTTGCCCTCTTTGTGACGTCGGGACTTGTCCGTCGCTCGTCTTCAAAACTAATCAACTTCTCTTTTTGCAGGTCCTTCGGGACCCGCACGAGGTTGCAATTGGGCTGACCCTTTGCGGGCAAATATGATTCGGTGTTTCATGACTTAGGCAATTCCAGCTAAGTCCGGAACATTGGGCAAAGGTTGCTTCGCGACTTAGGCAATTTCAGCTAAGTCTACAAGTTTGTCGCAAGGGTGCCACACGACTTAGGCAAATTCAATTAAGTCCATGACACCGCGCGGGAGAAAAATCGCGAGCGAGGGTGACCCGCGGTCGGCGATGGCGTGCGGGTGAGGATCGCGCGAGGTATTCTTTCTTCTTCTTTTCCTCTTCTTTTTTTCCCTTTTTCTCCCTCAATTGACCGTCGACAGTCGATTTCTCCCTCAATCGACCGCCGATGGCCGAAATCGACTACCGACAGTCGATTTTGGCGTTACCACCCGGTAGCGGACGGTCCGCGTATCGGTAACCTGGTGGACCTGTACATACCACCCGTACCGGGCGGTATAGATCGGTATGGAAAACCTGGCTTAGAAGTTCCAGATTTAAAAATCAGCTTTATACTTCCTGCCAGCAAAATGATAGCCTTCTATAGGGTATTTTGTGATAGGACACCGGGACAATAACAACTAGTAGAAAATGCATATGAATGCCATAGCAAAATTAGGGACTCAATATTTTTCTTATTCTTTATTTCTGCATGTACTTGATAGTGTGATATTGACTTGAACCTAAGTATTCTAAATCATTATCCTCATCGTAGTGTGCCATTGTAACATTCTTTAGTAACACGTGAACAAAGAGATGAAATTCTTGCTCATTTTGAGTATTGAGTTATGTATATCTCTTTGGTATTGCTAGACCATTGGACTGAGAAGCCATAATGTATTGCATGGAAGATAACAGTTTAACCAAGTTACCATGTTAAAACATAATTCAATTTAATTTTATTCAACTGCTTTTGGCTATGAAATTTTCATTAAAATGTAAAAAAATTCAAGTTCTATCTCGTGTTTATGTTTTAGTTGAGTGCCTGTTAGCTTTTGAAAATACCCACAATCTGTTTTTTTCTGTTTTCATAAGTTGTCAATTTTTTCACTAGACTAAAAATGCACGAGAAATAATTGCTGTGGTTCTGTGACGTGTTAGGGTTAGGCTTGTCTTAGTTTTTGTCATTGATTATCTTAAATCATTACAGAATGGTGATGCAGAAGAAGCAAGGCCAAAAAAGGGACAGTATGAAGGACCTGATACAGACTTGGCTGCAATGCTTGAAAGGGATGTCTTGGAGACTACTCCTGGTGTGAGATGGGATGATGTTGCAGGATTAAGCGAAGCCAAAAGACTTCTAGAGGAAGCTGTAGTTCTTCCTCTATGGATGCCTGAGTATTTTCAGGTACTTCTAACAAATACTAACTATCAGAGTATTGATCTAAAATTTCCTCCTATCCTTTATCCTAAGAAAGTTGTTATGGCAGGAAGCATATTTGTGAAATATTTATGCATAATCTAGTTTGGTATATGTGCTCTTTTCTCGATGATGTTTTCACCTATAAATTCATATCATTCTGTATGTAGCTTGTGGTTAATTTCAATCATTGTATCACGGAGTAAAAAGAACCAAAAGCTTCATCATAGATATCATAAGTCATGAGGATTGTTTGTAAAGCTATTCTTTAGCTGCTGCCCTTGCCTTGTTTGTAGAGTTTTGAATGTCTGTTTGATTCTTGGGAAGGGTGACTTACCTCACATTGTGAGATGTTATTGCTCATGATTTGGGCTACTCTTGACCAATACTGTTCAATTTTGACCTCCCAAAGCATCCATCTCTTACAGACTTTCCAGCAAAATGCTTTTCTGGAACTATCAAGTTTCATGTGTTGTATTCAACTCTGTGTTTTACAAAATTGTTACACAATGGAAAGTGGATCTTGCATGGTTGACACCATGAGAAACAAACAATTAGCTTCACTTTGGTTAATATTCTGGACTTTTGCTTTATGTTCAACCTTCCAGATTCAACATTCTTTTAAAAAAAGAAAAGCACCTCTTAGCTTCAACAAAAATATTGATCAGTTTTGACCTTACAAAGCTTCCATCTCTTACAGACCTCCCAGCAAATGCTTCTGAAACTGCCGACTTCCATTGGTCCTGTTCAACTTTGCAAGATACAGAAGTGTTACATATTGGAAAGTGGATTATTCAAGATTTTGATGCCATGTGAAACAAACCACTGCCTTCAGTTCAGTTTATTTTCTGGAGCTCTGTTATATATTCAACATTCTTTTCACATAAAAAAGAAAAAAAGAACTAGCTTTGACACAGATATCTGATAGAGATCACTTCCAAGTTCCTTATTCTAACGCCTATAATTTCCCTGGGGGCCAATATATTTTTAATAAACATGCTTTTCTATAGATGACATGCCTGAGTTGGACAACCTTCCTGCTTGTCTATGCTTTGATATGCCCAAATAATGATCTCTTTGAGGGAATATTTCTTTTAGTCCCTGTGCTAACATTGTGCTTGAGACCAACTATCAAGTGCATTTTCTGGAATGTGTATACTTCCATTCGGGAGCTATGATAAGTTAGGGTGTGTTTGGCATTTTTTATTTTTTTTGTACTTCTAAAGATAGAAACATACAAGTTTTTGTTTATGTTTTCCTTTCTTTTAAAAAGTTTGTTGATCACCACTTTCCCTTCCAGTTGTCCATCCAATTTTATCGTTTCATCTTGTTCGATAACAGTAGTTGGTCTGAAGAAAACTATTTTTCGAACCTTCTTTTTTGGAGGTGTAAGAATGGATGCTTTTGTTCTTGTAATTTGTAAAGTTCATAACGTAAATCTTTACTTGATAAAACATGAGAACTGAAAAAAAAAAAAGAAAAACAACAACATTAGTTGTTATGGTGAATCCTTTGGTAAAGAATCAGGTTTGAGATCTGTATTCTGTACTCCCAAATTGACACTTGAGCTGGTTGGTTCCAGAATATTGGCAACTCTGTGAAGTGGGGATGGCCAAGAAAAGCTGGAAGGCCAGCTGGTTCATGTGTACAGCATCATAGCTTATCTTACAGTAGTCTCATAAAACTGGGATAGTCCCAACTCTGTGACATCAGCGATCATAGTGTTCCATGGCATTTGAAGTTTTGATGTGTAGTTCATTAACATCACAGTTCAGTAATATGTTGTGTAGTGCTGCTGAATTATGCTATTTAAGAGAATGCCATGTGCAAGGTTATCCAAATTGTCATGTCGTCTCTAGGGGATTCGACGGCCTTGGAAAGGTGTCCTTATGTTTGGGCCGCCCGGTACTGGAAAGACACTTTTGGCAAAGGCTGTGGCTACAGAATGCGGTACAACATTCTTCAATGTTTCTTCTGCTACGCTGGCTTCAAAATGGCGTGGAGAGAGTGAGAGGATGGTGCGTTGCCTGTTTGATCTTGCAAGAGCCTACGCTCCAAGTACAATTTTTATCGATGAAATTGATTCTCTGTGCAATTCTCGGGGGTATGTATGCCTAGAAACATGCTATTATGTTAAACTTGACATTAGTTTGTCATTAATTTTGATAATAACATGATGATGAAAGAGAGAAATTGATACATATTCTTGCTTTGTTTTACATTTTGAAGTTCTCTGCTGTGACAAATGGTCTAATGATGACATTTTGGGTTCAATCTTATTTATTTAAATGCAATAGAGGCATGCCAATTTTAAACTCAATTTTTTCCAGAGCTTCAGGTGAGCATGAGTCATCTAGAAGAGTGAAGTCTGAACTCCTAGTTCAAATTGATGGTGTCAACAATAGCTCTACTGGTGAAGATGGTCAAAGGAAAATAGTGATGGTTTTGGCAGCTACCAATTTCCCCTGGGACATAGATGAGGCACTTAGGTGAGGCATACTTGCATATTCCTGAAGATTTTGGTCTGTAGCTCTCATTTGATAATCTACATACTGTTTCTATCATCTTATTTATCTTGCTGAATATATAGCTCTTAACAAACTACCTTCTACCTTCCCTTCCTGATCTTTCTTTCATTGGACTAATGCAGGAGGCGGCTGGAAAAGAGGATTTATATACCTCTTCCTAATTTTGAAAGTCGCAAGGAGCTTATAAAGATCAATTTAAGAACTGTTGAGGTATGGTTATCTAGAATGTTCATAATTTCTCGTCTCATTGCCTATTACGAGTCTATGTACACACCATTTATCTTACTCATTTAGGGACTATATTATCCTGGTTAGAATTTTAGAATATGAGCTCATGTGATCTGGTTGGTCTCACTTTCTCTGTCCATGATAGTTGGCATGTGCTAAACTGTGCCAGTAATTCTGAGACAGTTAGGTGACTAGCAAGCAATGACATGCTAGTTTACTGTGCTTTTAGTTTACTATTTTCTTTCCCTTATCAGTGAGGGACGATAACAATTGTCTGAATCAAGGTTTGCAATACTGTATCGTACCGTTCGGTACATACCGGTCAGTCCAATAGAGGATTGGTACGTTCGGGATAGCTCGGTACCTTAGTGTATCATATGTCGGTACACTCAGTACAGTTTAGTACATAGCATACCGACAGTTGATCGATATGTCGGTACGGTACAAGATTGCGAACCTTGGTCTGAATGCTTCCACTACTGAAGGAAAAATTAAGAGTCCAGTTTAGGGTGTTCAAAGAAACTGAAATTATTTAGTCTGATGACTTGTATTGACTGGAATCATGTGAGATTCTAGTTAGTTATGCTTGTTTTTCACCTTTACTTCTCTTTAACTACTTCCATAGGTAGCTCCAGATGTAGACATCGATGAAGTAGCCCGTCGAACAGAAGGTTACAGTGGAGATGATCTCACAAACGTTTGTCGTGATGCTTCATTGAATGGCATGAGGCGCAAAATTGCTGGCAAGACAAGGGATGAGATCAAGAACATGGCAAAAGAAGAGATCTCAAAGGACCCTGTGGCTATGTGTGACTTTGAAGAAGCTCTGACAAAAGTCCAGAGGAGTGTTTCTAGTGTTGATATAGAACGCCACGAGAAGTGGTTTTCAGAGTTTGGGTCGGCCTAGAGGTATTGAAATGGTCGAGTTAATCTAGATCATTCTTGCTCATTGGCACCACTATGTTTCCTTGTAAACAAATATACTTCCACTCATCAGCTGTGCAACTACAGAAAAAGAAAAAAAAAAAATTGTCTTCTTTGGCTGTTCTGGTGGTTGTGTGCTTGGGGTATATAAATTATCAGCTGATCTGTTGAATGGATGCTAAGTGGAAGCTTCCTCAAGTTGTTGTAGAAATACCAGACATATTGGAAATCTTTAGTTGTGTCGTGGTGGTGGTTTGATGTTGTACTATTCATAACAAGTACAATGTTGTCTTTCAATTATATTATTGTCAAAATACTTTTTCTCAGTGAAGACAGTCACATAGTCAGACTCTCTTTTGGAAACCATTGCTCTATCATAATTTCAAATCTCATGTGTGATATAATACATGGTACTGAAATTTGTTTTTTCTTCAGAAAAATGTGCATCAAAACATATTATCTGTTTAAATTTTCTGGAAATCAGATGGTGTGCTAGAATCTTGTTCTCATGCAATTCAAAATAATTGATGATAACTCATATTGCCTTTAAATGTGTTAAGCCCAGAAGAGTATATTGCCTTTAAATGTGTTTGACCTAAAAGATTAAAAAGAAAACGTAGATATTGGTTTTGAAACATTAAATTACTGCCCTGTAACAGGATTTCTGAGATCAGAAAACATAGATTATGAAGTAAGAAGGCTTCTCCTCTCTACAGCAACAGGACTCCCCCAATTTATATCAAAGGCAGATCTGGAAACCAAACATATAGTATAATACTAGTACTTATAGCAGCCAAATCGCAAACAAGTTTATGCATCCTTCGTCATGCTTCATCTTCTTTGGTGTCCTCCCTGCGATAAGCGCTCAGTCTGCACTTTCTTTAGCTTTCTGCCCTCCGCAGAGACGCAGAAGTGCAAGAAGTCGCCGTACTCGAAAGGTCGGAAGAGAGAGGGATGGTCACCGTCAACGAGCTCCGCTGGGGCTTGGATCGTTTGCTCGCTTATAGGCCTCGAAAACAGGACGGCGGAGTATCTCGCTACTGTGCCCGTCCATGGCGACGCCGTGCATGGGGGCGTAAACCGTCCCGTTACTCCATGCTTACTTCAACGTAACACAACGACAACGTGAAATACGTATGTTGATGGCTATGTTGACGAAGAAAAAGAAGAATTTTTGAAGCTTAAATATGACAACTTATATTATCAAAACAGGTCAAGGAATCATTGACCGTACGTGGAAAGCCTCTCCCGCGATGACGAAGAAGCGACAGATCTGGGCGCGGCCAGGAGCCACTCCCCGTCCATGGCCTCCACCTGCAGCCCGTCCACCTCGTTCAACTGGCACACGATCGACAGCATGTTCTTGTCCTGGTGCGCCATGTGAGCCAGCTTCCTCTTCTCCTCCTCCCACTCGCCGGCCGCCCCGTACTCCGTGAACCGCAGCAGGGAGCACGTCGACTGCATCTGCTCCGCGACTCCGCAACGCCCAGGCTCTCCAACACCACCCCCCTCACCATCTCCTCCAACTCCGCCTCTTGCTTGGTGAATGATCGCGCCGTCTCGCTAACCAACACGTCCGAGATCGTAGCGCTCAGCAGGAGACATCGAGATGAAGGAAGAAGAAGAAGACGGTACCAGAAATTGGGGTTTGATCCGCTGGGCCACAGGAGGCTGGTGAAGCTGGGATGCCGTGGGGAAGGGTAGCGTCCCTGATGGCGAGGCTCTAGTAGGAGAGGCCAGGAAACTGGCCGAGGTAGCCACCGGAGGGCTCATCGGAGGCGTCTCTGAGCTTGGTCTGGAGAGGGAGGGACGAGATCCTTGGCGATCCTCAGGAGGGAACGGCGGAGCTCGGAGGCGACCCGGTTGTACACGGCCTCGAAGCAGCCGTGGAATCCGAGAGCCGGCATCACCTGCTCCCGAACGGCGTACCAGGCCGGCGTTCCCGCACAAGCCATGCCGACATCGGAAAATAGGGAGATGCCGTCACCTCTCTCTCTCTCTCCTGCTACGAATTCCATCGTAATATACCCAACCCGACTACAGTAGGGTGTGTTAACGGGTTGGATTTTGTATAGAATTCGGATCCAATAAGTTTATTTGTATTAATAGCTTCGTGCTTGGCATTTCGCATATTAGACTTGTTATCGAGTACGGATCCGGAAATCAAACCCAATCTGTTTGAGATAGAAGACTCCGGCTTATTATTTCGGGTTATCGGGCCACATCAACACGCAAATAATTCCATCGATTTGGATTTTATGAGAGTGGAGAGAGCACCAAAATTTGCGAGCATAGTTGGATGAGACCCTTTTGACTAATGGTTTAGTGATATGATATGACACACACTATGTTCGATTAAAAAGGCGAAAAAAACACTTAAAATTCCCTCTTCCTCTTAATCTCTCACATTACTAGGGGAGTCCATATGGGACTTTTAGTTTCACATTGCTTGGGATATTTCTCTCTCTTGTCTTTCCTATATTAACCTAATCACATGGAGTATTTTCACGCTGGATTTCACTATCACAACCCGCATGAGGGCAGTTTTTTTTATCTACTCTGACGTAAGAAGCAAAATCCAGAAAGATATCATGGTTAATGCAATATACAAGGATGGCCAAAGAAAATTAATTTTTTGATGTCATTTAATGTACTACGTTGAATATGAATTGAGCTATGATAATATAAGGTATTATCTTCAAAGCTGGTCATGATACTAGAGGATGATCTAACCTAGTTTGGGCCTGAGATAGAAGCAACTCAATTTGATCTAAAAATATCGAGAAGCTATCAACAACGATTCAATCATTGTGACTCGTAGTAGTTGCTCTAGAACTATTGACTTGAGATGCTAGATGAACACTTGCAGAAGATTGATGTCAGGGATTCTCAACTAAACCCTTTTGTTAATCAAGTGAATACTAAGTCCGAATTGTAGTGTGTTGGAACAGTACTACTAACATCCGATTAAATAAAAACATATTACATATGTATAAATTAAAATAGAAAGATTTAGAAGTGGAACCGAGAGGCATGAGAGAACTACCCTAAGATACAATTAAGATGATTCTTCTATAAGCACGATCCTAAAGAATTGAAGATGTTCCGCACCAATAACGAAAGAGAAACAAAAGAACAAGAAAAATGAGTGAAAATAAGATAAACTTTTCTCTTTTCTTTCTTTTTTTTATTTTTCTCTCAAAGTTTTTGGCAGAGTTTTAGAGCATATTTTCTTTCACACAACAAAGTTGACTAATAAGTGATTTATTTATAATCAATCCGAACCAATAAACAAATATCATGTGTATTATGCAAACGTAACAACGACACGCTCTCGCACATGGCATATATTATGTGGGTGGTACTCGTGCAGCGACGACTAATGTAATTAGGGTAAATGGATAATTTTATAATTATTTAACCTATTATAAAATAAAATAAATTAAATATGTGTCATTTCTAAACCTACACTTGTATTTAACCCATTAAAACTACATGCATGTAGAAAAACTTAGGCTAACCTTGTTTTTTAAAATTTTTTAACAATAATTATTAGGAGAGAGTGAGGGAGTTGAGAGAGGTCTCTCAACTATCAATGTGAGTCTAAAGTCTCTGAACAATAAAGTAGAATTTAAGTTTTTCCCCATCAAGTTTCAATAATTCCTCATAAAAAACTCAAATTCCCTGTAAATATATAGATAAGAAAATAAAATAAAATAATTAAAAAAATAAATTTTGTTAGTGCATGTATTGTGTGATTGAAGTTTATTATGAAAGACTTCACCTCATTTTAGTAAAGTATCCATATATAAGAAACAAAATAAATCATGTCTTGAACTATGTTCCTTTAAGACAGATTTCTCTACTAACTCACACATGGTATGAAATATATCTTTATAGATAGTGCATTAATGATTATAGGTGAGTATTTTGTTTATTCACTAGAGATTCTAAGGATTGCCCGTATACCATCTAAGAATTCTCTTATATAGGAAAGCTATTCTCTTATTTAGGAGAGCTACCAAAGATGTGTATAAAGTAACATATCATAGAAAATACCTCATAGAGTCTCTTTTAGGGTTATACTTTTCTATATTTCCATATAGGAGCATTAATCACTATAGGAATAGGGTTAGAGATAACTCCAGATAAATTAGAGATAACTCCATATCTATATGCACTAAGGTGTTAAGTATTGTGCTCTTTAGTGATAGGACTTCAGTAGGATTGAGTTCTAATCATATATAATTAATCAATAAGAACCCTATGAGATTGTAATAAAACCCCACATAGTCACTTCTATCCTATAAAGAAGTATGGCTAGGGTTTATTTTGGGGCCTTAGGGCTTAGTGGTCGTCGCCTCCTTTACTGGGCTAGTCGGCTAGGGTTTCCCCCTACTTAAGTCGGCTACAGAGTCAACCTAGCCGCCACCTATTCCCTTTAAGGCAAGTAGGCTATATAAGGGGCAAAAGGATAATTTTAGTTAGGCAAACACCCCATGGGCTAGGGTTTGCAATCCTATATAATGATGTTGCCACCCTCTCTCTTTTATCAAGCAATTATCAATTTTATTTCAGCCTTGTGCTAAATCTAGGAAGGAGGAACCCCTATAGCGTTCCAAGGGTTGATCCCCCTCAAGGATCAAAATCTTTAGGGCTCCTTCTGGGGTCTTATCATCTGGTATCAGAGCCACGTTCTCACTGCCCTGTAGCCATCTCAGCCGCCTCCACCTTCCCAAACAATTTTGACAATTGCTTTTGACGTCGCCTCCACCGTCGCCCACCAAGCCGTAGATCCATCAATCTGCTGCTATCCCTTGCGTCAACAACATAAATCTGGTAAAAACTCTAAAGCCCACGCCTTTGCTACTGCTATTTCTTTATCTTATACATGGGCGAAGATTTTCCAAAAGTTCCCTTGCTGCAAAATTTTACCGTCGCAAACATTATCATCATTGCGAAGGTGAAACATTGCAGAAATTTTTAGCCGATTATTGCCTCTTGAAACTGAACTTTTATTCATCCTTTTTGGCCAAAATTTTTATATAATCCCAAGGATCAACTTGGCTTTCATCTGGGATTGATTTCTTGAAAAAATTTCTTCTAAAACTGGTTTTCTTTTATAATCTTTCACCAGCATGCAGTTCTAGAATTTTTGCGATGAAGGATCTACCTTTTGTCTTTTGCCCTATTTCCCTACTGTTACATTGCCAAAATTTTGCCAATCTTTTTACTGGTATTCCCAACATCTAAACCAAGGGTTTTTGTATAATTTCCTTGAACTTTCCTCTGGAAATTATGTCGAGAAGTCATCGTTTCTCCGATATAAAATCTGTTCGATAGGACTGCACATCGCAACACTTGTTTTCATCGAATTCTATCAGATTTGAGTGATGTTTTCTATGGGATTTTAGACTCTCTTTTTTCTCATCACTAAACCCTACCATCCTTACTAAAAACCTTTCAAAACCCTACCATAAACTGAAACCAAACAGCCATCCAAATCAGCCCTAAACCGTAGCCTACTCCCATCCAAACCGATTCACCTTCCAACCGGCCACCCCTTCTCCAAAATTCTCATGCCACTAACCTGACAACAAAAGAGAGATATTAATATTATAGATCTAGAGGCATACACCATGACATTAGAGGAGGCCATCAACTCCAAGTTCAAAGCCTTTGAAAGCCGCATGGAGTAGACGATGCGATCATTTTTCATCGAATTCAGCAAGGGCCAACCAACAAGCCCGAGGAAGTCACATCATGGAGAGACTTTAGATCGACGAGGCGATCCTTAAGAGCATGGACACATCACCTCTGATCCCAACAATCCATGCATGAAGGTTGACTTTATAAGATGGAAAGAAGGAGACCCGATCGGATGGATCTTGCGCGTGGAGTGCTATTTTCGGTTTTACCGAACTGCCGACGCTACACGGGTGGAGATTGCTTTCATACACCACGAGGGAGATGCTATTCAGTTGTTCAATTGATTTGAACATACCCATGGAGGACTCTCTTGACAACGATTCAAGGAAGGACTACTAAACCGCTTCGGACCAACCGATTTCGACAACATCGACGGATAATTAGCAAAGATTCATCAAACCTCTACAATACAAGAATACCAAACAAGGTTTAAGCGTTTATTTAACCAAACTGAGAACTAGTCTGAGAAACAACTTTTAGGTACTTTTATTGAGGGCCTAAAGCCGGAGATCCGAGGAGAAGTAAAGTCGCGGCAACCGTACACACTTATGGCGACGATTTCCTTCGCGCGTATCCAGGAAGAACGATTGAACCATGAGGTACGAAGGATAAGGGTCGCTCCCAACCAGCCATGTCGAGGCCTACTACCCCCTCTACTACCATCCAAGCCCCCGCACCAAAAAAGTGAACCAGAGACAAGCTTCATGAACGATCGGTCAAGGGGTTGTGTTGGCATTACGACGAACCATGGAGCCGCGAACATTACTGCAAAAAGGGCCGGCTCCTCGTGATTGAATCAATGGAGGATGAGGATAATTTAACATCTAAAGAAGCCCTTGAACCTAAAGAAGAAGCCATGGAGGAAGAGTCCTAATCGGCTGACTATGTAGTGTACACATTGGCCGGCTACTCCAACCCGTAGACGATGAAAGTTGGAGGACTTCTAAAACAGCAACCCATCACCGTTCTCATCGACACGGGCAGCACAAATAACTTCCTCAACAGTAAGGTTGCTGTACATTTGACACTTCAAATTGGAAGTTGCAACAAGTTCGATGTAAAGGTCGTCAACGGCCAAATCTTCAATTGTGACCAACGGTGCCAGCGGGTGAAACTACTCCTCTAAGACTAAGAAGTGATAGTTGATTTCTGCCTCCTACCCATTGATGATTATGAAGCCGTACTTGGGATCAAATGACTCACAACACTAGGTGATATCTCCTGAAAATTTTCTAAATTAATCATGAAATTTTATTGCAAAGGGAGACAAGTCACCTTACGAGGTAAGTGCGGGAGCTAAATTTCTATCATTTCATCGTAACGAATGGAGAAAGTTTTACACAAAACATATAATGGATTTTTGATACATATCTAGCATCCATCTAAGGGAGAGAATATACAAAATTCAGATCCTAAGCTTGCTCTCTTGCTGGATAAATTTGCGGATGTTTTCATGGAGCTACGTGAACTACCACTTAACCGGCCGCATGACCACCGTATTCCTATTCTATCGAGCAAATCTCTAGCAAATTTGCATCTGTACCACTACCCTCACATATAGAAGGATGAGATCAAGAACATCATCAAAGAGATACTTGACACCGGGGTGATTCGACAGAGTTGCAGCCATTATTCCTCACCAGTGCACAAGAAGGACAGTACATGACGAATGTGCATTGATTATTGGGCCTTGAATGCTATCACCGTCAAGGATAAATATCCTATACCAGTTGTAGATGAACTCTTGGATGAATTAAAAGGAGTCCGAGTCTTCACTAAATTGGATCTCCGTTCTGGTTATTATCAGATTCGGATATGCACCGAAGATGTTTTGAAAACTGTATTCCGCACGCATAACGATCACTACGAGTTTTTGGTAATACCTTTAGGACTTACAAATGCTCCTTCTACTTTTCCCAGACTGATGAATGACATCTTTCAGAGTTTTCTATGCAAGTTCGTCTTGGTGTTCTTTGATGATATTCTCATTTATAACCCTATGCTTGATATATATTTTTAGCACTTACGAACTGTTCTAACGATTCTTCGGGAGAATACTCTTTATGTTAAACAATCAAAGTGCAGCTTCTTACATCGTAAAGTGGAGTATCTTGGGCACATTATATCAGAGGATGGAGTGGCGGTAGACCCGACGAAGATCGAGACAATGCAATGATGGTCAAAACCTGCAAACTTAAAATCGCTGCGCGGCTTCCTTAGACTTATGGGCTACTATCATAAATTTGTGAAAGATTAGTGCCCCACTCACATCCCTACTGAAGAAAGACTTCTTCTTGTGGTTAGAATAAGCTTCTACAGCCTTCGAACGACTCAAGGCCGCTATGATGACGACGTCGATCCTAGCACTGCCTGATTTCAACCACCACTTTTGTCATTGAGGTCAACACGTCAGGTGTTGAAATTGAGGCTATTATTGTGCAAGATGGTCGACTCATAATTTACACTGAGGCTTCCCCCACACTCCACATGAGGTTTTTACAGGAGATACTAATTACTACCAAATTTAAAATATGGTTGGATATAGGTCCATGGCACGAAAGATGAGTAAAACTATAAGAATTATAATTCATGCTCACGCCAGATTGGGCTCTCATTATCCTGAACCATACTAGAGGGTAGTCACCATTCCAAAAGAAAGATTGACTATCACTAAAGACTAACCATATGGCAGCACATGCAAAGAAGAAATGACCTCCCGACAAACTTCAGAATGGACGAAAAATTGAAGATCGAGTTTTTCTACACCTCCAGCTTGATCAGCAGGAAACTCGAGCCTTAATGAAATGGTCTCCCTAGTTCTTTGGGCCTTGCAAAATTGAGGATCACAATGGGGTCCTAACCTGGAGATCAGATTCGCGCACCAAATCAAGATTACAGTTGATCCGTCAGGTATCCCACCACAAATGAAAATATAAAGAAGACGACTCAGCCCAAATCCTTCTAACTAACACCCCAGCTAATGAAGAGGTCAAAGTTCAATTGATGATAGTATAAGAATCATAGGAGGAGCTTATGGAACCTCAGCCTTGAGGACAAAACTGATTTGAAGAGGGCGGGTTTGATAGGACTCAAGTAGGGTTGAGTTCTAATCACTTAGAACTAATAAATAAAAATCCTGTGAGATTGTAATAAAATCCCACCTAGTCACTTCTACCCTATAAAGAATTGTGGCTAGGGTTTATTTTGGAGTCTTAGTGCTTAGTGGCCGCTGCCTCCTTTACTGGGCTAGTTAGCTAGAGTTTCCCCTTGCTTAGGTCAGCTATAGAGCCAACCTAGCCGCCACTTGTTCCCTCCAAGACAGGTAGACTATAGAAGGGATAAAAGAGTAATTTTAGTTAGGCAAGCACCCCTTGGGCTAGGGTTTGCAACCCTATATAATAATGTAGCCGCCCCCTCTCTTTTATCAAATAATTATCAATTTTATTTAAGCTTTGTGCCGAATCTAGGAGGGAGAAATCCCTATAGCATTCCATGGGTTGATCCCCCTCAAGAATCAAAATCTTTAAGGCTCCTTCGGGGGTCTTATCACTTAGCCACCCATTCATCTTGTTATCATCACATTAAACCTCCAAGAGAGGTTGGGTTTCCACCATTGTAAGACTCATTTAGGCAAAGATCCATCCCTCTCAATGACACTAGGTCCTTAATCCTATTTTAACTTTTAGTAAGGTAGTTAGTTAGATTATTATGTTTTAACATAAAATATAAAAATAACAAAAATGAGAATCTAGCCATCTAACACATTTTGTCTAATCTTTATGTCTACTCATTTTAGTATTTATAAGTTTCTTTTTACAAAAAGTATTACAACTTTACAATCACAATGAATAAACATAAGAGGAGAAGGGTTTTAGATCATAGGAATAGTAGAAATTAGATTGTTAAGCCACACTACTTTGGCAATAATAATTTGTTTAGTTGATTGCCAAGATATAACACTTTCACCAAGAAGAAATACATATCTAGATGTAGATTTAATATCTAAAGAATCATAAATACAATTAACATCATTGTAACATTCACGAATTTAAAGATTATCCTACAAAGTTAAGTTTATAATCAAAAGTATCCTTAAGGTATTTAAAAACTCATTCAAGAGCATTCAAGTGAGCCAAACTTAGGTTACTAGTACATCTACTAAATCTGAATACAACAAAAAAAAAAATCAGGTCTAGTCTTATTTGATAGATGGAGAAGATATCAAATGATTTCAGAGTATCTTTCTTGATTTATAGGATTATCAGTCTTTTTAACAAGATGAACATTTGGATCATAAGGAGAAGAGACACATGAATAATCAGAATATCTAAAATTTTTAATTAATTTTTGAGTATAATGAGATTGAGACAATGATATAGAATTAGAGAATGATTGGATTTTTATTCATAAGATGATATCAGCTTTACCAAGATCTTTCATATCAAAGTGATGAAATAAGAATGATTTAATCTCTAGGATCAGATCTAAATTTGAAGCAAGAATTAAGATATCATCAATATAAAGATAGATAAGAATGCATTTATTGTCTATCCTTCTAGGGTATAGACAATTATTAGATTCTTTGATTAGAAATTTAAAAGATAAAATTACATAATCAATTTTTTGTGCCACTGCTTAGGTGCTTGCTTGAGTCTATACAATTATCGAATCGCTTGCACACTTTTCCTTCTTGTCCAAGTGCGAAAAATCCTTATGGTTAATTCATGTATATCTCTTCTTTTGGTTCTACATATAGAAAGATAGCGTTCATATCAATTTGATGAATAAGGAGTTTATGGATGGAAGTAAAAATAAGTAGGACTTAGATGGTAGTAATTTGTGCTACAAGTATATAAGTGTCAAAATAATGCTAGCTTTTTACCGAAAACCTTGAGCAACAAGCCTAGCCTTGCATTGTTCAATTTTACCACTAATCCTAATCTTCTTCTTAAGAATCCACTTGCAATCCTGGGTTCTAGCCTTATGAGGTAAATTAAGGAGAATCCCAGTATAATTGCTAATTATGGATTTTATTTTTATTGTTAACCGCCTCTTTCTAAAAAGAATCATTAAGAGATCACATAGCTTCTTAATATATAAGAGATAAAATCATAACCGAAATTCTTTTCAATCCTAACTCTCTTAGAGTTAAATGTTAGATTCTATTAGAGTTGGGAAAGTTGAATAATACACTTGAGATAAAGTCATCTCTTAAAATTAACTTGGTGTATCTCTTATATAAGAGATAAAATTATAACTAAAGTTATTTTCAATACTACCTCTCTTGTTTTTTCAAGGTTGAAGTTGAATATTAAATTGTATAGGAGTTGAGAATGATGAAGAATAGACTTGAAATATCAGTAGATAATTTGGTCTTGAGAAAATATATTTTCAAAGAAAGATGCATCTCTAAATTCAATTTGAGTGTCATTTAAGATTTCAGATATTTCACAATTTACTATAAGAAATATATAAGTGTTGCTATGGAGGGAGTATCCTACAAAGATAATGTTTACTATTTTGATATTTATTTTCTTTCTCTTGGGTTCTAGGATACTATTTTTTTTTTCCAACTATGCCATTCGTTGAGGTGAATAGGGAGCACTGAGTTCATGAATTATATGATGATATTAATAAAATTTGATAAATTCATTAGAAGTGCACTCCCTCCATCAGATCTAAAAATTTTAATTTTTATATCAAGTTGGTTTTCAGCTTTAGGCTTATAGATCTTAAATTTGTTAAGAACTTTATCTTTGGTCTCTAAAAGATAAGTGTAATAGAATTTAAAGAAGTCATCAATAATGATCACAAAGTAACGACTACGACTTTTGATTGGTATCTTATTAAAGTGACAAACATCATTATGAATTAATTCAAGTTTTTGGGTATCCCTAAATTGAATAGGTTTAAAAGGATTTTTATGTGTTGTTTAAATTGAGCACAGTTCTTACATTAGAATTAAATTCTAGAATCAAATCAAGAGGTGACATTATTTAAATTGATCTAAAGTTGATTTTAACGACGTCTACTATGCTAGATATCACAAAATTAAGAATTAAAGATAATAAAATATGTTGATTCATCTTTATTGATTGAAGGAGTGATTACATTTAAGTTTGAATATTCCTATAGATTTAAAGTCTTTCCTTATATACATATACATGTTGAGAAACCTCAGGAGGAGCATCACATGCACAGCGGAAGATCAAAACAAAATAGATTTTTCATGTAGATCAAATCGTCGTGCAAAAGATTAGGTCGCGAGAAAGTCACAAAAATTATAAAAAAAACACATCATGTGGGAGATTGTTTTACCTAGGAAGATTATATATCTCTATTTCCAGATCCGGATGGAGAGAATGAAAGAGGTCAAGCATCCTCCTCTCTAGCGATATCAACATGATGGATCTTTGATGCGATACTCCTCCAATCATAGTCTCAGGTCTCGTAACTCTTGCGTTGAGGGAGGGAGGAGAATAGGAGAGGGTGACCAAAGTTGTAGCCTATTAACTATGAGCCTTCCCTCCTATTTATAGAGAGCCACAAAAAACACTAGGGTTCCTACCTTAGTAGGTATTGGATCTCCATCCAATTACCTTCTAATCTTGTATTATTGGATCTCTATCCAATAATCTCCTTTGGTCTCTAAGTGGACCTCATGCAGGGTCTCATCTAATGAGAACAGGGGCTCCTTGGATCTTCATCCAATCCTTTATTCGCTGAAGCATTCACCATATGTGTGTGATCCTCTAGGCCCGATACCGAGCTGGCTGTGAGTCGCTCTCATTAGAACTCCTGATATAGTGAATTATTATCTCCATAATAATTCACTTGACTCATCGACTATGGACGTACTAGACCACTAGGCCATAGTTCCCAAATGGTACAGGAGGATCGAATCAATCAAACCTGTCTGTCCATAGTTAACGTTTATCTATAATTCTTCATCCAACTAATATCCCAAAGATCATATATTGGACATGGTATTGTCAGGCCACATACGAAATCCATTTGAGACTCGCTCTAATTGGATTCTCCTGGAGAACTTCTCTCTCAATTAGAATGACCCTGGTTAGGGATCTGTCTGAGCAAGCACATATGAGATATTCCTCTTGTGATACCGAGAGTAGATGATCCTTTATTAGCACTCAATTACCTTCGTAAAGTTAGCTACTAATCTCGATAACCGATTGTACCAGATCTGTAACTTTTCAAACCTATAAGTTTGACGTCAAAGAAAAGAGTACTCAAACAAAGCATCTTTGGTATCTCAAGTCTAAGGACCAGATGCACAACTGGGACTATGGAATCACTGTCTGGCATTATGTATAATTAACTATACAGCATTCCATAAGCGGATCAATCAGTAAACTCATTCTCCAATGAGCACCTGTACTATATCCTTAGTGTCTCCACACAAGTTGCTATGAGACCAGTCGCCTTCATTATATGGACGAGTATATAGTACATCGGTCTGTCCAGTTATCTCGATATCCCTCTCGAATAACCTATGACCGGGATTATTTGAGATATGTGTTTAAAGATGAATCGATTTTATTATCATGATCTTATCACGATCTAATTCCCATTGCACAGAACCAAGGACATCACAATATATATATGTAACATATAATATAATATGAGAATATGCCAATAATAATCATATGCAAAAAGATCACATAATGTGTCACACGTGCCACCACTCACGTGATTAGCTTGCAGGACATTTATAACTAACAATCTCTCACTTGACCTAGAGTCAATCACTTGTGTGTCTAATCACCATCAAACCCTTGTGATGCTCAAATACAATCTAAGCCAATGGCTTCGTTAGTGGATCTACAATGTTATCTTCAAATAAAATTCTTTCAATTGCTATATCTTTATGAGTTATGATCTCTCTAATTAGATGGAACCTCCTCAGATTAATTCTGATGAGACCTGAGTTCCCTTGCTAGTGCTATCACCCTGTCGTTGTCACAATACATGGGAATCAGCTCCACACTACTCGGTATGACTCCCAAATCCCTGATGAACTTCTTCATCTATACCTATTATTTTGTTGTTCTACTATAGCAATATATTATACCTCTGTGGTCGAGTCAGTAGTAGTATTTTGCTTAGAACTCTTTCAGCTTATTGCTCCTCCATTCAGGGTGTAAACATACCCTGAGTTTGACTTGCTATCATCAATGTTGGACTGAAAACTCGAGTTCGTGTAGCCCTCAACCTAGAGGCTATATTCTCCATATACTAGTAAAAGATCTTTAGTCCTTCTCAAGTACTTAAGAATACACTTTACCATCTTTCAGTGTTCTAAACCAGGATCCATTTGATACCTGCTCATGACACTTAGAGCATGCATTATATCAGGTTTGGTACATAGCATAACATATCTGATAGACCCTATCACTGAGGCATATGATATCCTATCCATGTCTATCATTTCTTTAGGAGTCTTTGGAGACATACGCCTATAAAGTGATATTTCATGTCTCATCGATATGAGACCTCTCTTGGAATTCTCCATGCCAAACCTTTTGATAATGGAGTCTATGTACATAGACTGAGACAAGCCAAGCATCCTCTTAGATCTATCTCTATAGATCTGGTTACCCAAAATATAGAATGCATCTCTAAGTCCTTCATGGAGAAGTTTCTAGATAGCCAAATATTTATTGTGGAGAGCATTCTTACATCATTCCCAATAATTATGATGTCATCCACATACAACACCAAGAAGGTGATAGCGCTTCCACTTACCTTCCTATACATATAAGGCTCATCTTCATTCTTAACGAAGTCATAAGATCTGATCGCTTCATCAAATCTTATGTTCCAACTTTGGAAAACTTTCTTTAGTCCATAAATAGATCTGAGCAACCTGAACACTTTATATGGACTCTCTCTGGATATGAATATCTTTAGTTGTATCATATACACTTCCTCCTCGAGGTTGCCATTGAGGAATATCGTTGTCATATCTATCTACCAGATCTCTTAGTCATAGTGTGCTGTAATGGTCAAAAGAATTCTGATAGATTTAAGCATGATTACAAGTAAAAAGGTTTCATTATAGTCAACTCCTTGCCTTTGATGATATCCTTTAGCTACCAGTCTTGCCTTATAGGTCTTCACCTTTCCATCCACTTCGATCTTCTTCTTGAAGATCCATTTGCAGCCGATGGGTACGATACCCTTAGGTGCATCCACAAGGTTCCAAACCTTGTTAGAGTACATGAAATCCATCTCATAATTCATGGCTTCTTGCCACTTCTCAGAGTCTATACTTATAATAGCCTCCTCGTATATTTGTGAATCAATATCTTGAGACTCCTCTCCACTAATACGTCCTATATATCTTTCAGGAGGGTGAGATACTCTGCTAGACCTGCACAAAGTTGAAACTTATGTGCTAGGTACCTGAACAAACTCGGACTTTGGAATGGTGCTTGAGCTATGTTCTCCAACCTCACTCAACTCTATCTTACTCACACCGTTTCCACCAAGAATGTGTTCCTTCTCAAGAAACACAGCCCTCTTGATAATGAAGACCTTATAGTCCTCGGGATGATAGAAATAATACTCTAAAGTCTTTTAGGGTATCCCACGAACGTGCACCATTCTGTCCTTGATTCTAACTTACCAGGGTTGTATCTTCTAACGTGGGTAGAACAACCCCAAATCTTAATTACATTAAGATAATATTCTTTCCTTTCCATATCTCTTATAATGTAGACACTACTGACTTTGATGGAACTCTGTTCAGAAGATAAAGTGCAGTCTCTAGGGCGTATCCCAATAATGAGACGGGTAGGTCAGTGAAACTCATCATGGACCGCACCATGTCCAACAACATGCGATTCCTCCTTTCTGATACATTATTGAGTTGAGGTGTATATGGAGGTGTCCATTGGGATATAATTCCATGGTCCTTGAGGAAATGGGTGAACTCTGTACTCAAGAAATCTCCTCGATCTGATCGAAGACTCTTAATATTCTTTCTAATCTAGTTCTTTACTTCATTCTTATATTTCCTGAATTTCCCAAATGCCTCAGACTTGTACTTCATCAAGTACATGTGTCCAAACCTAGATAAATAATCAGTGAATGTAATAAAGTATGAGTAACCACCTATAGCCTGAGTCGACATGAGACCATATCACTATGTATGAATTTCAATAACTCATTGACTCTCTTTTCAGTTCCACTAAAAGGAGAGTTGGTCATCTTCCCACAAAGGCAAGGTTTGCAAGTTGCATATGACTCATAGTCAAATGGATCTAAGTATCTATCTTTTAGCAACTTTTGAATCTTTCCCTCATGTATATGACCTAACCTACAATGTCATAGGTATGTATTGTTCATCTAATCTCTTTTCCTCTTAGATGTATTTATATTCATGATATATGGAGAAGTTTTTAACATATATAAGCCATTTATCAAAGTCCCTCTAGTGACGATCTCATTACCCATAATTATTAAATAATTATTATTCTCAAAAACTAATTTATATCCACTAATTGTCAAACAAGAGATATAAATAATATTTTTGATAATAGAGGGAACAAAATAGCATGCATCAAATGCAATAAAAGCTCCACCAGGCAGATGTAGGGTGACCTCCCCAACAACAACTACAATAACTCTTGCTTCATTGCCCATCTTGAGGTCCATCTCGTCTCTGACCAATCTCCTAGGTCTTGCTAGAACTTACAATGAATTACATATATGATAAGCACTCCCGATAACTAATACTCATATGTTATCATGAAAATCTGATAAGTGACGACTGATCATTAATATACTTGAAGCTTCTCCAAGGTTTTGTTTCGCCTTATCTACAAGATAGTCCTTACAGTTCCTCTTCTAGTGCTCGTCTTGGCCACGGTGGGAGCACTATTCTTTATCCTTTATTAGGTATTTCTTGACAACCTTTGCTTTACCTAGTCTTTCTTTGCCCTTGCCATTCTTAAGGATATTAATGACCTTCATTTTCTTATTGGTCTCATCTATATAAAGAACTGGCTTCTCTTTCTTAATAGTACTTTCAGTATCCCTCAACATATTGAGGAGCTCAGGTAGAGTCACCTAAAACTTGTTCATATTAAAGTTAATAATGAACTGTGAAAAAGAATCTAGTAGGGACTGAAATATAAGATCAACAAACAGGTTATCCTCTAGGACTATCTTAATACTTCACAAAGTGAGAGATCTCATCATCACTTGTCCTTGTCACGCCCCCCAAATATTCACATTCGAAAGGCGTGAACCCATCATAAATTAGAAATACATTATAATTCATCAACAATCCGAACCCAGGATCCAAACTAAATTTGAGGATACTGATTAAACATTTTTAAATATCAATCACATCCATTCATAAAATATGTGTAGTTTATAAATCTTACACCACATCACTTGATAATCCATAAAACTCAAAGCTAACTTAACAAAAACATTAACCACACTTATAAAACCACTAGTTTCAAAAATCTATACGAATGCAAAACCAACCATTTTTCACCACTTCATATGATTGTAAAACTTAATATTAAAAGATTTCACACTGAGAGGTATTCTAACCTTTTTACACCATACATCAGTTTATATTTATCTTTAATATTTTATTATATACAAAACATTCTTATACACCATATCCCAACAAGGCTTGCCCAAAATCTACATAGCTTTCCACTGTCTCAGCTTAGTTCTATCTCCTTTTGTAAGTGAGAAGCTGACCTGTAAAATTTATATAGCAACAGAGTGAGCATATAGAGCTCAGCAAGTGACTAACATATCCAAAACAAAGAAATATAGTTTTGAAAACAAACTTAATATAGGATAGCAAGGCAAGGGTGTAAGAATCCATAGATAGCATCTAGTTAGATACATAATCACAAATCAATTTATTCGAACATACGTTGATCATAATAGTAGAGGAAGAGTAATTGGAGTATATCATTGGTGTGAAATATCTCAAAACATGTCAATGTCATATGAAACATCTCGGAACATATCAAGAATGTGAAATTATTCGAAGCATATCAAAGGCGTAAGAATGTCAAGCAGCATATCATTGGCAAACGAAATATTTCAGAGCATATCAAAGATGTATAAAGTGTTTCGGTATATATCAACCGAATGTGAAATGATTCGGAGCATATCAAAAGCGTAAAAACGTTAAGCAGTATATCAATAGAAAATGAAATATTTTATAACATAACAATGGGAAAAGAAACATTCAGAGTTTATCAATTGAACAAATAAGAAACATAAGCTCAAATATCATATCAAACATAATATTCATTTCATTCTTATCCAAAGCGTACTAATAAACTCATAAGCAATGCTTTGGATATCATATCAAAGACATAGATGGTGTATTACTTATAAATAAATAATATTTATTACTTATAAATAAATAATAATTTTTATTAAATAAATAATATTTTTTACTTATAATAATATTTTTTACTTATAAATAAATAAGATTTTATATAATTTTTTTTATAATTATAATATTATAATATATTTATTAATTTTTTTTTGATAATATATTTTTGATAATATATTTATTATAATATATTTATAATATAATAATAAATAGCTTGATATTACTTATAATAGATATATCATAAGAAGATATCTTTCTAATAGATAGAAATATTAAAACAGATAGAAATATTAAATTGAGGCACCTATTCTATGACAGATCCCAACTTATCCTCTATTTTTGTGCCTTTAGTGGGCCTAGTATTTCCGGCAATTGCAATGGTTTCCTTATTTCTTCATGTCCAAAAAAATAAGATTGTCTAGACCCAATGGGTGGTATGAGATATAAAGAGAATATGATCCATCCATTTCTGGACGACCATTAGACAGAAGTAGGTCATCGTAGGCTCTAAGCATAACTTCTTTTACCATTTTTGGTTAAGGTTCATATTATCCCACAAACACTGGAGTACAAATGGACATGAGCAATAAAATGACATATTTGGAAAACATATGCGAAACATTGAAATATACATGTGCCACTATGAACAAATATGATTTACTAGTATGGTGCATGTGAGGCTTAGTCCAGTGGTGGCTCCACGTTGTGTTGAGTTCAAAGTACTCCGGAGTTTAAAGCACTCCTTTCATAGGTAGCCCTTTCCGACTATGGTTCCCTCATCATGCTCGAATACTAGCTCACTTTATTATAACAAGATAAAAGCAAAGATTGGGATTACAATAAGAAAGGATTGGAATACTCGCAAGGTTATAATAGCTTAATTTAGAGAAAGAATTTTAGAATGAATTCAATTTTCAAATGGATGAAGCAAGAATACATAAATTTGACATGATACCTATTCTGGTAGAATTCAGGAGGCACATTGCATAAATTATTTGAAAAATCAAATATGCTTAAAAGTACTAAAAAAGGTATCTTTAGAAAGCCAAATCAATTAAGTTTCTGATAGCATAAGTTTCATACAAATTGAAGCTTCTAACAGAGTTACAAATGATTTGGTAACCAAAGGTCATAGAATAAAAGCTCTATTTTATAGAATCTATAGTATCAAATTCAATAGGAGATTGGGTAAGTATTTGTATTCCAAATCTTTCAATATAGGTATCAAAAGAAAGATCTAGGTGTCTAATTTCCAGCAAAATATGTTTTACACAAATCAGAGTTCCCAACAGGAAGTTATAAGCCGTTTAGTATCAAAAAATCATAAATCGATCTATGTTTTACAGAATTCATAGGATGAATCGAAATAGATATATGAGCAATCATTTGGACTCCAAATCCTTCAATCTAAGTATCAATAGAAAGATATATAAATCTAGTTTCTAGTAAAATAAATTTTGCCATAATTAGATTTTTTAACAAAAAGTTATAAGGAATTCAGTATTGAAAGGTTAGAGAATACAAAGTCTGTTTTACAGATTCTTCAGGGTTAATTGAAATAAAAATTTAGATAAACATATGAACTCTAAAATTCTCAATTTTAGTATTAAATGAAAGATCTATGAATCTACTTTTAGATAACAAATGTTTTGCCCAAATCAGAGTTCAATACAAAAATTTATGACAAACATAAGACAGAAAGGTTAGAATTCTTAAATTCTATAGATTCATACATTTACAGCTGAATGGGAGAGATATCATGTTCTAAGCAATAAATCTTTCAAAATCATATCAAACTAAGATGTGATCAAGGATGAAAAGATTATATATGATGAGGTTAGAATACTTGCCTTTGAAGATTTTGATCCAAAATGTGTGGATTTGATCAAAATCTCAAAACCCTCAAATCTATTCTTCTCCTCTTCCTTCTCTTCTTCTTCTTCTTCTTCTCAAGTGTATGTTGCAGCAATCCTTTTCTTCTTTAATTGCTATTTGTTTTAGTTAATATATGGGTTGCTAGGTGGCAAGCATGCATATAAGGTGCTTATGTGTCCTCCCCCTTTTCTTTTTTTTAAACTTATTGTGAATCTTCCATAATTTATCTTAGATTTTTAAGATTCACATTTAGGTCCGTAGTAATAAACTTTTAATATAAAATTATTTAATCAAAAAAATTATTAAACAAATCCTTATATTTACAAATAGGTCCTTACAAATAATTAAAAATGAATCATTATAAATATTTTAAAAATGAGGGATATTACACTCTCCCCCCTTAGAAGAAAATTTTAGTCCTATAAATTTATCATACATCCATCGATCACTATATAATTAATAAAGTCTCAATATACTTTGCATATCAGACATATCAAATATCAGTAATCCTCAAATCATGCTCTGATACCATCTCTGTTACGCCCCCCAAATATTCACATTCGAAAGGCGTGAACCCATCATAAATCAAAAATATATTATAATTCATCAACAATCCGAACCCAGGATCCAAACTAAATTTGAGGATACTGATTAAACATTTTCCACCACTTTATATGATTGTAAAACTTAACATTCAAAGATTCCACACCGAGAGGTATTGAAACCTTTTTCCAACATACATTAGTTCATATTGATCTTCAATATTTCATTACAAACAAAATATTCTTATACAACATCTCCCAATAAGACTTGCCCAAAATCTACATAGCTTTCCACTATCTCAGCTCAGTTCTAACTTTTTTTGTAAGTAATAAGTTGACCTGTAAAATTTATATAGCAACAGAGTCAGCATATAGAGCTAAACAAGTGACTAACATATCCAAAACAAATAAGGATAGTTTTTAAAATAAACTTAATATCAAATAGCAATGCAAGGGTATAAGAATCCATACATAACATCTCGTTAGATACATAATCACAAATCATTTCATTCGAACATACTTTGATCATAATAGTAGAGTAACATTAGTTGGAGCATATCATTGGTGTGAAATATCTTGGAACATGTCAATGTTGTATGAAACATCTTGAAACATATCAACGGAATATGAAATGATTTGGAGCATATCAAAAGCGTAAGAATGTCAAGTAACATTTTAATGGCAAACAAAATATTTCAGAGCACATCAATGAAAATATGAAACATTTCAGAGCATATCAAAGATGTATAGAGTGTTTCAGAATATATCAACAGAATGTAAAATGGTTCAGAGCATATCAAATGCGTAAGAACGTCAAGCAGGATATCAATAGCAAATGAAATATTTTGGAACATAACAATGACAAAATGAACAAATACGGAATAGAAGCTCAAATATCATACATACATAATATTTATTTCAATCTTATCCAAAATGTACAAACAAACTCATAAGCAATGCTTTGGATATCATATCAAAGACATAGATGGTGGTGTGGGATACAGACAGAATATAATCCATCCATTTCTGGATGACCATCAGACAGAAGTGGAGCATCGCGGGCTTTAAGCATTGTTAGGATCAATTAGCACTAAAAGGGGGGGTGGGGGGTGTATGAATTAGTGTAAGTGTAAAGTCTCAGTTTAAAGAAATATTTTCATTTAAGAAAAAACAAAATTAGAAGCGTTTCTTGGACTTGAAAGCGAATAAGTAAATAATTTAAAAACCTTGCTTTTGTAAAGTAAAAGTAAACAATAAAAGCTTTTTTGATATTTTGATAAAACTGATTTAAAGTCAATTTAAAAGAAGTAGAGAGATTGAAGCTCGATTTTAACTATAAGCAAATGAGAGTAATAGAGAGTAAAAGCAAAACAAATAAAAGACACTCATAGTTATAGTGGTTCGGCCTTAACCGACCTACGTCAATTCCTGAATCCTCTTCTCCGAGGTCCATTGGTGTCCATTATCGATCTTCTTTGGGTGAAGACTAAATCCTTACAGGCTTTCAACTTACAAGGGAGACTCTTTACAAGAATACAATACTTAGCTCACTCCCTTCCCCTTTTCTTTTTCTTGCACACTTTTAGCACATAATTTTTCATACAATTTCAAGCCCAATTATTGTGCAAAAAGCTATGCTAAATGCAAGAAAACTTGGAGTATTTATAGGCTCCAATTAGCTTCAAGATTTGGAGCTAAAATTCAAATGTATTCGAAAAATCTGACTACGGGCGATACAACCGCCGGTGTCGGCGGTATAACCACTGAAAGCCACCTTGAAAATAGGATATGGGTGGTACAACTGTTGGCTTGGGTGGTCCAATCGTCGCCTGCTGCTCGGATTCCTGGGTAGTGACGGTACAACCATCGGGCTGGGCGGTACAACCACCGCCTGCTGCCCGAAATCCTGGGTGGTGCCAGTACAACTGTCGTTCACCGATGGTACAAACGTCGAAAAACCTGAAAAAGTGATTCCCTTCACTTTTCCAATTCCGACTTGTACCTCCTGTTGACCAATTCCCAGGTCAACTAATTGAGTTCGATCTGAGCTCAATCTAAACCCCATAGTGGACCCGGTTTGCCTCACTTGAGTTAATTTGGATTCCTTCCAAACTTAACTCAAGTTGGACTCAAACCTAACGATGTTAACTATGACTAATTAATTATAATCAATGTAACCGAAGTCCAACAAGACTCTCTTGACTCTCGGTAAGCTTTTCGGCAACCTCCGATGATCTTCCAGCGAGTCTCTTAGTCTTCTTCCGGCGAACTCCCGATGCCATTCTGGCAAGCTCCCGATCACCTTCGGTAAGCTCCCGACGAACTCCCAACAAGCTTCCGATACCTTCGGCAAGCTTCCGGCGAACTTCTGGCAAGCCTTTGATCCCTTCGGCCAACTCCCGGTGAACTCCTAGCAAGCTTCTGATACCTTAAGTAAGCTTCTGGCGAGTTCCCACTACATCATTTGAACCCTGGCCTGATGCCTTGGACTTGACTCTGGCCCAACATCTGATTGTAACTTTCTCTCTGTCGTAGTTAATCCTATATTAATCAACTCTAACACATATATTAGATCAATAACCCATCAATTAATTTCATCCTCAAAATATGAGATTCAACAATCTCCCTCTTTTTGATGATGACTATCAATTGATGACGGGAGTTAAACCTTACTCCCCCTACATCCATGCCATGATTCAAATGAGAATAACTTAATTTCAAGAGAACCAACCACTCTTGAATTCAAGTATCATAACATCTATTTATCAAATTTTGAAATGATATATCATGAATTTCAAAATCATCAAATCATACATGATACATGATATTTATCTCAACCAATCATGAATCATCAAATTTTCAAAGTATATAACATGAATTATGCATCAATCATATATTAAGTTGAAGTTCTCTTCCTTATGTCATCAATTATTTCTCCCCCTTTATTTATCAACAAAAATATGAGAAATATCTATTTGTTTATTTTTTTACATGTGACATCAATATATCATTTCTTCTCCTTTGTCATCAACAAAAAGATGAAATATTAGACCAAATAATTTCAAGGCACATGTGTCAATAATTTTCTCATGAATTATTTTTTCTTTTGACATGCATGTATCATTTTTGTGTCATCAATTTGCTATTTCTCTCTCTTTGTCATTAACAAAAAGAGGTGAAATAATAAGCAAATAGTTTCATAATACATAAACTCATAGTGTGTCAAAATTTTTATATTTTTATAAAATATATATTGATTGAACATTTAATTGCTCCCCTTTAGTAAAACATAATTTTCTCATAAAAAATTTTCTTCCCATTTTTGTGAATAAGAAAGTACAAACAAGAAAGAAAAGTGAAAAATATCATATTACAAAAATACTCAATTTTATAGATCTAAATTTTGAAATAAAAAAAAATCAAGAGCTACCCATGCAATTTAATTCATCTTATGTAAATTACAAGCAAGGTAGTTAATCAAGCAAATCATGCATTTTACATGCAAATTTTGATAAGAAGTGCAATTTATAAAGACCAAGAAATCCAAAGAAAAATATGATGGTAAATCACGCTTAATTTGTAAATCATACATTTTGCATGTATTTAGAAAATTTAAAATTTAAAATTTTCTTCTAAGCAAATTCTTTCTCATTCAATGTTATCATTATCCAATTTGCTTCTAATCATATTGATAATTTTATCTCCCACTTTTTGTCATTGTCAAGAAAGAAATATGATTACATAATTTCTTCTTAACATCCAAATTGAAATTACACCCGTAAGTACAAAGAGATAATGCCATTAAAAATAAAATCAAATCTTTAAGTACCAAAAGATATGATTTTTCTTTAAAAAAAATATCTCCCCTTTTTATTTCATCCAAGATAAATCTTAAGACCCCAATTTAGTAAGATAATTCTTCTTAATAAAATGAAAGAATGATCTTGATAGAAAGTTTCAACTTATAATTGTCAAGATTATAAATCTCCTTTTTATTTAAAGAAGAAATTATAGAGATTGAAACATGATTCTCATCAAGAAAATGTTCATGATAAAATAAAACTCTTTTAATTTTCAACTTACCATAAATTAAAAAAATAGTAATTTTGGTGATAAGTTATACCTTTTTGAGTTATAAAAAGTTATAAATAAATCATGTCAAGAAAGATATTAACATCAAAAGACATTCAAAAGACATGATTTAATAAATCTCCTTTAGATGACAAAATGGAATCTTAGGAGATTAAATAATATGAAGGATCTTAATTCATATAGAAATATCAAGTTATAAATGTTGAAAAGTCAGGATCATGATTTAAGTTATTAAATCATCAAAATTGAAATATCAATAAAGTTGAATAGATTGATTAATCTCTTTTAAAGAAAAAATATTTAAAAAATATATCCAAAATCAAAAAATTATTTTTTGAAAAATTTCAATGAAGGCAACATAGATTGTTTTTCAAAAGAAAATAGTTAAACTTCTCTAATTCATTTTGTACGAGATTCAACAATAATAGTATAATTTTATCTCTTGTTGAAGATTGATATGATAAAAATATTTTCAAGAATAATTATCATATTTTTAATTGTTTCATGTGATTTGTTTCAAAAATAATTTTCACATCAATAAATTATCATTTTAGACAAAAAACCAAATTTCATTCTAGAAGAAATCATCAAAGTCATCACTATAACAAATCAAAATGATAAAACATCTTCAAAGCAAAAATTCAACCTATCTCAAATTCCAATCATTTAAAATGAGTCTAACTCTTTACACATAGTGCAAGGAGTTGACAAACTCATTTTTCAAATTTTTATTTATTCCATGTTCAAATTCAAAAATAATCTATCATTTAACAATACACATACAACTATTCAACCATTTAAATCAATCATTCAATAATAATGTTTATAAGCTAACTTAGGCAAAAACATCATAACATTTAAGTCATTCAACAATAGATTTTGCATTTAGATCAACAAATATCCAAGCCAATGAACCTATCATTCACTCATCATTAAAATCTCATTTTCGTAAATTTGATTGTATATAATTTTCCATTAAAAATAGCTAAACTTTATTTATTCTAATTCTAGCATACTCTAGCTATGCAAAGATTATGCACCATTGAGAGCAATCAAGATTAATTATAACAATGAATCATCCAAAGATTCATTACCAATAATTTTATTTTTAATAATTTTTCTTATTATTTACTTACGCTAGTGAGCTTAAAAAATTATTAGATCTCAAGTTATATGTCTTGAGCATCTACTTTAAAATATTATTGTGTGCTCCTAGCCTTGTTAGGAGACAAATTTATAGTATAGAGGGTCAAGATTTAGGTACCCATTTTACATTAGGTCCTTTATGCAAAACTTTATCATTCATTTCTAATGGTTTTTGGTTGGTTGTTGTTCTCTTGGGAATCCAAACTAATTGGTGTGGACTATATTTTCTAAATAGACATTTGTTGGCTTTATATCCTAATCTATCACAAAAAATTATATTTGAATTTTGATGACAAATTTAACTTGGGTCCTTTAGCAAAAATGGTTGGCTTTTGTTGTGTTACCAACAAAGCCTATACCATTTCTTCTATTAATATGACTCTTATTAGCAAGAATCATATTAAGAGATTTATTTCCTATTTCAAATTTTTCTAAGGTTTGCTTTAGCATGATATTTTCTTCTTTAACATTATCTAGTATTTCACATTTAGAACAAGGATTGTGTGATACTAACATGCATTTCATCAAGTCTATTAACTAACAAATTATGTTCATTCTTAAGCAACTTAAAAGATTTACTAATTTTTCTAAATTTATCAAATAATTCATGAAATATATTTAATAACTCAGTAAAGGAAATGCTTAAAGACTCACTTACCTCATTGTCGATGGTCATAAGCGCGAGATTCTCCACCTCTTCTTGATTGTGCTCTTCATCTTTGAAGCACTTCGGCTTCTTGCGTTCATAGCAAGAGATTTTGTCAATCTTAAAATCATTTTTATGATCATGTTCATTAATTTATCTAGTTCATTTGTCAAAGGTTCAAAATCCTCATCACTCGAGATTTCACTTGAGGAGTCATATGTCATGCTCAGTTCAAATTCTTTCCTATTCTTTGAAAGGTCTTATTATGTTCTTATTTCATTTTTATGGATCATTTCATTTAATGAATTAATTGATTTAGTGGGCTTTCATGTATCATTTCTAATGTATGTCATATATCGAAAGCCGAATCAAAAGAAGAAACTCGATCAAACTCATTTTTGCTTAAAGCACAAAACAAAGCATTCATAGATTTGACATTTAAAGAAAACATATATTTTTTATGATCATTCCAATTATTTATTTGATTGGATGACTTCTGAAAACCTTTTTTAGCAATACACCATAAATTTATTTGATTTTCCATGACGTATAATTCATTCATCCCATTGCACATAGAAGGACGTGAAATAGAATGTCCCACATTCATACCAAACAAAGTCTTTTACTCAAGTGGGTATTAATTCAATGAGTAAGTACATTGCTCTGATACCAATTGTTAGGATCAATTGGCACTAAGAGAAGAAGAGGAGAGGGGGGGGGGTGTGGTGAATTAATGCAAGTGTAAAATCATGGATTAAGCAAAACCAGAATTGAAAGTGTTTCTTGGACTTGAAAGTGAATAAGTAAAGGATTTTAAAACCTTGCTTTCATAAAGTAAAGAGTGAACAACGAAAGCTTCTTTTGATATTTTGGTAAAACTAATTTAAAACCAATTTGAAAGAAGTAGAGAGATTGAAACTCGATTTTAACTATAAGCAAATGATAGTAATAGATAGTGAAAATCAAAGCAAATAAAGACACCCATAGTTATAGTGGTTTGGCCTCAACTGGCCTACGTCCACTCTCGAGTCATCTTCTCCGAGCTCCACCGGTGTCCACTATCGATCTTCTTTGGGTGAAGACCAAACCTTTACATGCTCTCAACTTACAAGGGAGACTCTTTACAAGAATACAACACTTAGCTCACTCCCTTCCCCTTTTTCTTTTCTTGCACACTTTTAGCACATAATTTTTCACACAATTTCTAGCTCAATTATTATACAAAAATCTGTGCTAAATATAAGAAAATTTGGGGTATTTATAGACCCAATTAGCTTTAGAATTTAGAGCCAAAATTCAAATATATCTAAAAAATTCGGGTACGAGCGGTACAACCACCGGCACCGACAATACAATCGTCGAAAGCCACCCTGAAAATAAGGTATGGGGGGGTATAACCGCAGGTCTGGGCAATCCAACTATCGCTTGCTGCTTGGATTCCTGGGTGATGGAGGTATAACCGCTAGCCTGGGCAGTACAACCATCGCTTGTTGCCCGAAATCCTGTGCCGCAGTGGTATAACTGTCGTAAAACCCAGAAAAGTGATTCCCTTCACTTTTCCAATTTTGACTTGTACATCCTGTTGACCAATTCCTAGGTCAATCAATTGAGCTCGACTTAAGCTCAATCTAAACCTCATAGTGGACCCAATTTGCCTCACTTGAGTTAACTTGGATTCCTTCCAAACTTAACTCAAGTTGGACTCAAACCTAATGATGCTAACTACGACTAATTAATTACAATCAATGTGACCATCAAGTCCAACAAGACCCTCCTAACTCCCAGCAAACTTTTCGGCAGCCGCCGACGATCTTTCGCCAAGTCTCTTGGTCTTCTTCCGGCGAATTCCCGATGCCATCCTAGCAAGCTCCCAGCGAACTCCCAGCAAGCTTCCGATACCTTTAGCAAGCTTCCGGCAAACTCCCAGTAAACCTCTGATCCCTTCGACGAGCTTTCAGTGAACTCCTGATAAGCTTCCGATACCTTCGGCAAGCTTTTGGTGAGTCTCTTGATGAGTTCCCACTACATCGTTCGAACCTCAGCCCGATGCCCTGGACTTGACTCTGGCCCAACATTTGATTCTAACTTTATGATCAGTTATCTCTACACTCATATTAGATCAATAACCCATCAATTGATTTTATCATCAAAATCTAAGATTCAACAAGCATAACTCCCTTTGCCATTTTTGGCTAAGGTTCACATTATCCCACAAACATCTGAGTACAAAAGGACATGAGCAATAAAATGACATATATCGGAAGCACATGAAGAACAATGAAATATACATGTGCCAGTATGAAGTAATATAATTTATTAGTATGTTGCATGTGAGGCTTAGTCCAGTGGTGGCTCCACGCTATGTAAAGCACTCTTTCCACAGGTAGCCATTTCTGACTAGGGTCCCCTCACTATGCCCGAATATTAGCTTAATTTATCAGAATAATATAAAAGCAAATATTAGGATTGTAATAAGAAAGGATTGGAATATTTGTAAGGTTATAATAGCATAATTTAGAGAAAGAACTCTATAATGAATTTAATTTTCAAATGGATGAAGCAATAATAGGTAAAATTGACACAATCCCTATTTTAGCAAAATTTAAGAGGCACATTGCATAAGTTATCTGAACAATAAAATATGCTCTAAAATACTTAAAAAGGTGTATTTAGAAAGCTAAATCAAATAAGTTTCAAATAGCATAAGTTTCTTAAAAATTGAAGCTTCTAACAAAGAGTTATAAATGGTTTGGTAACCAAAGGTCATAGAACAAAAGCTTTGTTTCATAGAATCTATAGGATCAAATTCAACAGGAGACTGGATAAGTATTTATATTCTAAATATTTCAATCTAGGAATCAAAAGAAATATCTAAGTGTCTAGTTTCCAATAAAATATGTTTTGATTAAATCATAGTTCCCAAGAGTAAGTTATAAGCTATATAGTATCAAAAGGTCAGAAATTATAGTCCCTGTTTTGCAGAATCTATAGGGTCAATCGAAATAGATATACGGGTAGTCATTTGGACTTTAAATCTTTTAATTTAAGTATCAATAGAAATATATATAAATCTAGTTTATAGTAAAATAGGTTTTCCCATAATTAGATTCTTTAACAAAAAATTACAAGGAATTTAATATCAAAAGATTAGAGAATACAGTCTATTTTACATATTATTCAAGGTCAATTGAAACAAGAATTTAGATAAGCATATGAACTCCAAAATTCTCAATTTTATTCTCAAATGAAAGGTCTATGAATCTACTTTTAGATAATAAAGCTTTTGCCCAAATCATAGTTCAATACAGAAAGTTATGGCAAACATAAGATAGAAAGGTCAGAATTCTTAAATTTCATAGATTCATACATTTACAGCTAAATGAGAGAGATATCATGTTCTAAGCCACAAATCTTTCAAAATAATATCAAACTGAGATGTGATCAAGGATAAAGACATTATATAAGATGGGGTTAGAACACTTGACTTTGAAGATTTTGATCCCAAATGTGTGGATTTGATCAAGATCTCAAAACCCCTAAATTTGTTCTTCTCCTCTTCCTTCTCTTCTTCTTCTTCTTCTTTTTCTTCTTCTTCTTCTTCTTCTTTTTCTTCTTCTTCTTCTCAAGTGTATGTTGCAGCAATCCCTTTCTTCTCTAATTACTATTTGTTTTAGCTAATATATGGGTTATGATAGGACTCCAGCAGGATTGAGTCCTAATCTCCCTAAGAAGTAGTTAATAAAACCCTGCTAGATTGTAATAAAGTCACTCCTATCTTATAAAGGAGTATAGCTAGGGGTTTAAATTAGCCCTTAGGGCTTAGTGGCTACCACCTCCCTTACTGGGTTGGTCGGTCAGGGTTTCCCCCTGTTTAGGTCGGCAATAGAGCCAACCTAATCGCCCCTGTTCTTATTAAGGCAGGTCGACTATAGGAGGGGCAAAGGGATAATTTTACTTAGATAAGCACCCCCTTAGGCTAGGGTTAGATCCCTATTTAAAGATGTAGCCACCCCCCTCTTCAATCAAATAATTATCAATTTTATTTCAGCCTTGTGTTGAGTCTAGGAGGGAGAAACCCCTACATCGTTCCAAGGGTTGAGCCCCCTCAAGGGTCAAAACCTATAGAGCTCCTTCTGGGGTTCTATTATCTAGTATCAGAGCAGCGTTCCTACTATCATGTAGCCATCTCAGCTGCCTCCACCTTCCCAAGCAATTCCTATAATTGCTTTTGACGTCACCTCCATTCACCGTCGCCCACCAAGCCACAGATCCATCTATCTGCTGCTGCCTCTTGCGTGATCTGGAAATCTGATATATTTTTATCATCCACATATCTTCAATACTACAAGATTCTTTACTTTACATGTTGAAGATTTTTCCCAAATTTTGTTCTTCGCAAACGTTATCGTTGTTGCGAAGGCGAAACGCTACAAAAATTTTTAGCCTCATTTGTGCCTCTTGAAACCAATTTATTTCTTCTTCTTTTTGGCTGAAATTTTTACACAATTCCAAAGATCAACTTGACTTTCATCTGGGATTGAGTTTTGGAAAACACTCCTTCTGGAACCGGTTTTCTTGTGCAATCTTTCACTATCATGCAGTTCTGGAATTTTTACGATGAAGAATCTGCCCTCCGCCTATTGGCATCTTGAAACTGAACTTTTGTTCATCCTTTTTGGCCAAAATTTTTACACAAATTCATAGATCATCTTAGCTTTCATCTAATACTAATCTCTGGAAAAAAACACCTTCTGGATCTGGACTTATAGTGCTATAATCCTTCATCCCGTAGTGCTGAAATTTTACGACGAGAATTCTGTGATCTTGTTTGCAACAATTTTTCTACCATTATGCTGCCGAAAGTTTCTTGATCCACATTACTAATACTATCACCATATGAACTGAGATTTTGATATTGAAATTCTTCATAAATTTCTTGAATTTTTTCTTGAATTAATGTTGAGAAACTGCTGCTTCTTCGATGGGAATTCTGTTAAGCAATACAACGTATACCGTAGAGATCTTTCATCAAAATTTTATCGGATCTTGCTACCATCTTTTCCAAATTTGAGACTCCCTCTCTCATCTTTGATTCCTACTATTACTCCTCAAAAAACCCTAACAAAACCGTAGCCAAACAGCCATCCCAATCAGCCCTAACCGTAGCCTACTTCCTTATCGATCCACTTACATTTTCAGCCAACTTTCCTTACCGATACACCTACCTTTGCTGCCATCTATGCCAGATCTAAAATCTATTTTCCTAACCTTCATCTACTACTATCACAGCCCTAAAACCACATCAATTTATAGCCTAAACTCTACAAAATCGTAGCCCCAAATCGCACCCAAAATAGCCACAAACCGCACCAAAAAACTGAAGCCTTCGGTCCACCAACCTTTCAGCCGCCCAATCTCCCTTACCCCTTTAACTGCAGCATGCATCTTTCACTACCCAATGCTGCCAACAGTGACCTCTTATTTCCATCCTCCTTGATCGCAGCCAGCAGCGATCCTTGCGGTAAAAAGCTACTAGCAGCAATCTTTCGCTACAATTTGTTTACATCGCAGCCCGCAATAATCGTTTGCTGCCAACTATCTTGATCATAACCAGCAACAAATTGAACACAACCGCAACCGTCTCTTGCTCCATACCGTTGTTGCTCTCCTCCGCAATAGTCATGTACATCGCTGCCCCGTCTTCCTCCTATTGCAACCGCACCCTTGCTGCAACTGACGCCACTTGTAGCCACGAAGTCGCAGCGCAGTCACAACTGACGTTGTTGCTGCCCTCTTCTTCCTCCATCATCGCTGCTGCCTTCTGACTCAGATCTCTTGGCTGCCATCTTCCGACATATATTAGCCACCTAAAAAATCATAGCCTCGACGATATTGCAGCATCAACATTGCAGAATCACTGAAGGACAACAACCGACATTGCTGCTGCCATCTTCTTCCTCCACCATCACTGCTACCCTTGGCTGCCATCCTCTACTTGGAGACTTCACCCCCGCAGTCCCGACATTGCTGCCATTCATTGCCTTCAATCTGAAAATTACAGCTACACTCTTCAGTCGATTTGTTTGACAGGTTGGAGATCCTTATGTCATGACATCATTGGGCTTATTCGAAGCCAAATTGAAGGCTTTTTGAGACGCGTATGGATGCTAAATTACGCGCTCTAAGGAGTTTAAATTGGACCGATCACCAAGCCCAAGAAGATAACAACATGGAGTAAATTCTGATTGCAAAAAGAACCCATCAGAGATAAGAAGTGAGGATAAGACATGACAGCCCTACACCTCGATGACGTCGATCTCCTTTGTACAACTTCAAGAAGGGCACCTCAATCAAGATGCTCAGAGCATGAGAGCCACATCCCAACCAAAAGTATATAAACCTTCAACACCAATCAATTACAATAACCTTGATGAAGAACTAACGAAGATCTGTCAAACCTCTACCATCCAAGAGTACCAGATCAGGTTTGAAAGGTTAACTAATCAAACTTGTGATTAGTCTGAAAAATAGATATTGAGGACTTTCATTGAGGGCTTGAAGCCTGAGATTCAGGAAGAAGTTAAAGCGCGACAATCGTACACAATTAAGACAGCCATCTCCTTCGTACGACTACACGAAGATAGGCTGAACCAAGATGCTCGGAGGACTAAAGCCACCGCACGACTAGCAGCATAGAGACTCTCGGCCCCATCTACCACCAGCCGGTCATCTCAGCCAAAAAAGTTAACAAGAGAAGAGCTTCGTGACAGATCGACAAAGGTCCTATGTTGGCATTGTAATAAACTGTGGAGTCGAGACCACCATTGTAAAAAAGAGAGATCTCTATTGATTGAGCCCACTAAAGAACCCAAACTCAAAGATATGGCTCTCAAGTCCGAGGAGAAGGATATGAAGGAAAAACAACAATCGGCTGCCCGCACCTTTCATGCTCCACCATAGATATTGGACATTGATGGCTTCATCAAGCATCAGCCCGTCACCATCCTCGCCGACACTAGGAGCTCTAACGACCTTATGAGTGACAAAAAAAAAATGTGACCTTATATGAGAAAGGAGAGAACGAAGAAAAGATTATCTTGACATAGTGCTTGGAGAAGCTCGCTGAAATCTCAAGCACGTCTGCTGAACCGAGCCGACTCCTTCCTACCAGACTGTACGATCCCCATATGTTGGTCTTACAAGGGGAACTACCAGCACATATTTGGCTATATTGTTGTCCACATTTTCAGAGGACCGAAGTTAAAAAGATCATCCAAGAGACGCGAGAGATACGAATCATTCGACCACAACCTTCCCTCGCAATGATACTTTATCTCCAAAAACTTTATCTTAAGAAAGTGGTATCCCTATTTCTTTGGGCCTTGCAAAATTAGGGACCACATTGGGGTCCTAACTTGGAGATCAGATCAGTGCATCATGTCAAGATTACAGTTGATCCACCGGGTATCCCACCTCAAATGAAAATTTAAAGAAGATGACTTAGCCCAAATCCTTCCAACTAACACCCCAGCTAATGAGGAGGCCAAAGTTTAGTTGATAATAGCATGAGAATCATATAAGGGGCTGAAGACCTGGTTCCCCGAGTTCATGGAACCTCAGCCTTGAGGAAAAGGCTGATTTTAAGAGGGCGGGTTTGATAGGACTTCAACAGGGTTGAGTCCTAATCTCCCTAAGAAGTAGTCAATAAAACCCTACTAGATTATAATAAACCCACTCATATATTATAAAGGAGTATGACTAGGGTTTAGATTAGCCTTTAGGGCTTAGTGGCCGCCACCTCCCTTACTAGATTGGTTGGCCAGGGTTTCCCCCTGCTTAGGTCAACTATAGAGCCAACCTAACCACCCCCTATTCCTATTAAGATAGGTCGACTATAGGAGGGGCAAAGGGGTAATTTTACTTAGGCAAACACCCCCTTAGGCTAGGGTTTAGATCGCTATTTAAAGATGTAGCTGCTCCCCACTCTTGAATCAAGCAATTATTAATTTTATTTCAGCCTTATGCTGAGTCTAGGAGGGAGGAACCCCTACAGCGTTCCAAGGGTTGATCCCCCTCAAGGGTCAAAATCTATAGAGCTCCTTCTGGGGTTCTATTAGGTTACTAGGTGGCAAGCATGCATGTAAGTGTTATAACCCTTACGGACAATAATCCCTTCTTTAATTGCTCTTTGTTTTAGCTAACATATGGGTTGCTAGGTAGTAAGCATACATGTAAGTGTTAGAATCCTTGTAGATTCTAAGCTTGGGGTGATCTCCATAGGGGATCACCCTCCTTGGAACTCTATAGGGGTTTCTCCCTCTTTGGTTTTCTGCTACATGAGTTGAAATATAATTGATCTATTGATGATGAAAGAGGGGAGAATACAAGGCTATTTATAAGGCTTCTAAACCCCAACTCCTAATAGGATTCTTATTTAAGACTCCTACTCCTAATAACTCCAACTCCAACTCTAAGAAGCAGCTCCTATATCCAACAACTCCAACTCCAACTCTAAGAATCAACCTCTAAACTAATCATAATCCTATTCTAACTTAACCTCTCCTCAACCAATCCCTCTGTAACCAGGATAAGGGGTGGTTAATTAGAGTGACATGTATCTTATTCTTCCCTCAATATATCTTCCTCCTATCTAATCCTAACCTAGTTGGCCTCCTTGCTTCTTTATTAGGGGTCGGCTAGATAGGATTTACATGAATGCCCTTAGGATTTACATATTTATCATCTTTAATAAAACCAAATTAGGACTCTCCTAGCTAGAGTCCTAACAGACCCACCCTTTTCAAATTAGCCTTGTCCTCAAGGCTGAGCCCCATATCTCTAGGTCGTGATCTATAACTCCTCACGAGGGTCCCTCTTGGCCCTATAGTAGGCACATCCTGTTCTTGGGGTCTAGCATCAGCAGTTGTGACTAGACGATGATGTGTCATGATCCCGTGATCCCATGCAATAGCTGAATTTGGGCCTTCTTATTAACTTGGGAGTCAGGTGGATAAGTTAGGGTTGAGTTGTCCTCTCTAAACTTCCATTTGCGGTGAGATTCTTGGAGGATGAGTTATAATTTTGAATTAGTGCATAAGTCCGATCCACAATTTATGGCTCCAATGTGATCTCTAATTTTGTAGGGTCCAAAGTAACTAGGAGACCACTTCCGTGAGGCTTCAATCTTCATAAATTCCTGCTTATAGGGATGAATATAGAGAAAGACTCGATCATTAATAATAAACTTCCTTCTACTCTAGCGTTTGTCGGGTAGCTATTTCTTTCTTGTGCGAGCTGATATGTGGTTGTTCTTTATTGATAGCCAGGCCTTCCTTTATGATAGTAGCTGCCTTCTAGTAAAGTCCATGGTAAGGTGAGCTCAATCTTAGTTTGGAAGGAGTAGAAGCTGTAATTTTCAAGACTTACTTTCATCTTCTCTTCGTGTTGTTGTCCTATATCATACCAAGCAATAAATTCAGCAAAGGTTAGCATTCCCTCGTCATTGATTGGTAGCTTTAAGTGATTTGGAGTGAGGGCTTTGCTGATGTAGGCTAGGGGTCGGCCATCTTGCATGTGGATAACATAATTTCTAGCTCCCGATGTATCAATAATAAGCACTTTGTCGAAGTCGGGTAAAGCTAGCATCGGCGAAGAGTAGGGGCTGCAACTTAGATGTATAACCCATGTTTCAAGCATCTCATCTTCAATTCTCTCTATTTTAACTTTCTAGAAGTAAAGATAATGATATGGCTGAGAGTTTGCTACTGTTTTGCCCAGGAGAATCAAAATTCGGTGGTCATGCCGGCGGTTAAAATGTAGGCTGTGTGGTTCGACGAAAATATCTAAAAATTCAGTAAACAATTGGAGGGTGTTTGGATTTTTAAATTTTGTTGGCTCCCTTATAGAGTGCTGCTAAAGTTGCATTAGGAAGCCATTGTTTTCTTTGTTCAAAACTTTCTCCGTTTACTGCGTGCAAGTCATCATTACATCGCTCCCGCGTTTCCTGTGTAGGATCTCCTATTTCTCATGGCTGAAAAATTTTATAATAAATTTAGAAAATTTCCAAGGAACATCACCTAGTGTAGTCAGCCATTTTATGTCGAGCACGGCCTCATAATCATCAAGAGGAAGGTGAAAGAAATAAGCAAGTATCTCTTGGTCTTGTCACAACAATTTCACCCATGAACATCTTTTGTCGCACTTCAAAATTTGGTTGTCGGTGATCTCAACATTTAACATGTTGCAATCTTCATTTTAGAGTATTAATTGGGCAGAAACCTTATTGTTCATAAAGTTGTTGGTGCTCATGGTGTCAATAAGAATGGTGATCAGTTGTTGCTTTAGAAGTCCTCTCATTTTCATCGTTTGCAGATTTGCATAGCCAGCAAGAGTATGTGTCGTAAAATCAATCGGATGCTATTCTTCATCCATGATCTCTTCCTCATACTTCTGGACCTCTTCCTCCACGTCTTCAAGGGTTCAATCAGTAGGAGGCGGCCCTTTTTGCAGCGATGGTTGTAGCTCCAAAGTTCTTTGCAATGCCAACAAAGACCCTTCGTCGATCGGTCATGTAGTTCTTCTCTTGTCAATGTTTTTAGCAGCAAAGGATGGATGGAAGCAGAAGGAGGTTCATATGCCATGGGTCTAGGAGTGGTTCTCATCTTCTGAGCATCTTGGTTCAGCCGTTCCTCTTGGATTCAGGCGAAAAAGATTGCGACCTTCACGGTGGGGGGCTATCGTGCTTTAAACTCTCCTTTAATTTTCGGCTTGAGTCCTTCAATGAACGTCCCTAATAATTGTCTATCAGACCAATCACGAGCAAAGTAAGATAATTTTATTTCAGCCATGGTCTGATATTCTTGGATCGTGGAGGTTTGTCGGATCTTGGCAAGTTGTTTGTTGATATTCTCGTACTTGGTCAGCCCAAAGCGGTTTAGCAGCGCATACTTGAATTGTATCCACGTCGGAGTCCCATAGTTATATTCAAGCCAATTGTACCATCGTATAGCATCTCCTTCAAGGTGGATGACAGTGGTGTCCACCATGGAATCCTTTGGTGTTTGGTGATGACGAAAGTAACATTCGGCGCCCGAAATCCATCCCGTCGGGTCTCCTTCCCATCGAGGGAAGTCCACCATCATGCGTGGCTACCTCATATTAGTGGCTCATTCTTTCTTTTTGAGAGGCCTCTCAGAACTTTCACCTTGCTAGAATTTTATTGGGCTCGGAGATCTGCCCAATCCGAATTTGATGAATAATGCACGTAATTTGTCCTCTATGCGTGATTCAAACGCCTCCAACTTGGCATCAATTGAACCTTGAGATGTCATTGCGTGTGCCTCTAGATCTAAGATGCCAATGTCCCTCTCTTACTATTGGGTCAGTGGTATGGAACGGTTGGGTGGTTTGGTGGCCGAAAGGGATCGTGGATTATGGGTAAATGGCTACGGTTTAGGGTTGACAGGTTGCCATTTTTTTGGGTGCTGTTGGGGCTATGATTTAGGACTATTGTAGGGGCTGTAAGGAGGGTTTAGGGTTAGAGGATGGCTTAGGGTTGCTGTTGATGGCAGCAACGGTTTGGTAAGGTTCGGTGGCTGTGGAAGATAAAGATCAGTGGAAGGTTTTGTGGCTACGGAAGATCGCTGTTTGGGCTACGATTTGGGTTGGCTGTGGAGATAAAAAAAAGACTATGATAACTGCATCTTAAGGCTAGAGTGGTGCCCTAAAGATGATGTAGGTGGTAGCAACAATTTCGGTAAGGATCATATATGGGTGCAGCAAAAACACCGAAAGGTAGTGGTGCAGAATTTTGAGTCGATAGGCTGCGATAGGTTACTATTTTGGGCTATGGTTTTGGGTGTTGTTTAGGTATAAAAATAGGTTATGATAATTGTGTCTTAAGGCTAAAGGGATGCCCTAAAGACATCTTGGGTGGTGGTAGCAAGACGGTTGGGTTTCAATGGTTTAAGAAGAAGAAGAAAGACAAAGGTGGAGCAACAAATTTTTTGTCGAAAAAATTCCAGCAATGGAGACATAATTTTTTCTAGAAATTCTTAACAAAAATTCAAAAGAAACTCAAGGGGAATCTACTGGTAAGGAAGAGATAATATCATCAAAATTTTCATGGAAAGAAATGATAGCAAAAGTTTTAGCAAAATCAAAGATTGCAAGAAGGTGTTGCTGTAGAATTTTTTTAAGCGAAAGATTTCAGTAGTATGGTCAAAATTTTTTGTAGTAGTTTGTAACAAGGAATCCAGTAAAACTCAATGGGAATCCATTGGCAAGGGAAAGGTAATGCTGTCAAAAAATTTATGGAAGAAACCGGCAGCAAAAGTTTCAGCAAGATTAAGGAATACGAGAAGGTACTACGGTAGAATTATTTTGTCGAAAGATTTCAGCAGTATAGACGAGATTTTTTTTTCTAGCAGTTCAAAATAAGAATTCAAGTAAAACTTAAGAAGAATCTGCTGGTAAGGGAAAGGTAATATCAACAACAAATTTGTGGAAGAAAATGGAAGCAAAAGGTTTGGCAAAATCAAAGATCACGGGAACGTACTATGGTAGATTTTTACATTCAAAGTGCAACAGTTTGGACGTAAAAGATCAGCAATTTATATTGAGAATTTTTTAACAAAACCAAAAGGAAATCCAAAGATAGGAATTGCTAAAGTCGTCGTATAAATTTTGTAGAGATTGGATCAGTAAAAACGCAGCAGCAAATCAAATAGTCAAGGGTGTGCGACTGGAATTCTACAGTGTAACTTTCGTCGTAAAGATGAAAACTTTATGATGAAAACTTTATGCAGCAAATAGGAATGATTTTTTTTTTAATTTTTTGAAGAGGGATAACTAAATTGCAGTAGTAGTAAGGTAAACAACCAGAACCTGTTGCAATTCACGGGGAGATCAAAGGATGATCTACGGTAGTAGAGATGACGACAAAATTTGGTGACGATCTTCAAGCAATTGTGGGAATTGCTTTGGATGGCTATGGGGGGCTGATAGATGACTGTGGAAGGGTAGTGAGATGCCAAGAACATTGCTTTAATACTAAGTATTAGAACCCTTATGGTGTCTAAGCTTGGGGTGATCTCTATAGGGGATCGGCCTCCTTGGAACTCTATAGGGGTTCCTCCCTCCTTGGTTTTCTGCTGCACGAGCTGAAATATAATTGATCTATTGATGATGAAAGAGAGGAGAATACAAGGCTATTTATAGGGCTTCTAAACCCTAACTCCTAATAGGATTCCTACTTAAGACTTCAACTCCTAATAACTCATAACAACTCCTCCAACTCTAAGAAGCAACTCCTACATCCAACAACTCCAACTCCAACTCTAAGAAGCAACCTCCAAACTAATCCTAATCCTATTCTAACTTAACCTCTCCTCAACCAACCCCTCTTTAACTAGGATAAGGGGTGGTTAATTAGGGGGACATGTATCTTATTCTTCCCTTAAAATATCTTCCTTCCATCTAATCCTAACCTAGCGGCTTCCTTGCTTCTTTATTAGGGGTCGACTAGATAGGATTTACATAAATTTCCTTAGGATTTACATATTTATCCTCTTTAATGAAATGAAATTAGGACTCTCCTAGCCAGAGTCCTAACAATAAGGTACTTATATGTCACCTATGCAGCATGCATAAGTGGCACCACTTTAAACTAGGTAGTGACACATGTCCTCTCCCTTTTAAAAAAAAATTTAGTGTGAATCTTTCATAATTCATCTCATATTTTTAAGATTTGCATTTAGGTCCCTAGAAATAAACTTTTAATATAAAATTATTTAATCAAAATAATTATTAAACAAATCCTCATATTTACAAATAGGTCCTTATAAATAATTTAAAATATATCATTATAAATATTTTAAAAATAAGATATATTACAATCCTTTCCTCTAGCGTGGGCACAATCGTGTTAAGGACATATATGATTTTTTTTCTTTGTGAGAATAATTTTTAAATTACATAGCTAATCTGTGTAGTTTGGACTAGTGACGTGGTTGACATCAAGTATGCCATGAAGAGGGTTTGCAAGCGATAAATAAGATATAGCGTATATTAATAACATGCATATTTTATAGAAAAACTAATTAAGATATGGACTTCTATCTTAATATACTCTCACTATTTTCTTAGCGAATCACGCGACACCCTCAATACGTGAGATAGAAGTCTCTGGCAAACTCCTAGTTGGGATTGGGATCCAATCGGTATCTTAGTGCAACCTCGAGTGACTCGACCAATTATACTAAGCCCAAAAGGTAGACAACTCTTGTCAATCACAACACTTTGTGATTCCCGTCATATTTGGCCTCTGAATCATCATGTCTCGACTGCTCGACCAACCATGAAATTCAATTAAGTCATAACCATTGTTACAAGATGAGTCTGATTCGATTGATATGCTCTCGACTGCTCGACCAAGTCATACCATATCCTTAGGTCACCGATGACATCTATATGTCATAGGCAAGAACTCGATCACATAGACAGATAAGCCTCAAGGGACTCGACCAACTCAACATATGTCGTGATTCAATTTCTTCCTATAACGATTGAAAACCACATGGGTCAATCTTATTGCCTCATGCTTACCGACTTAATATTATCGCATAAGATATTTTTATTTCGTATCGGTCTCCTAATATGTCGTGTCACACATATATATATTTAATATATATCTACATCGCATGTAAATATATATATATATATATTATATATATATATATATATATCTAGTAGGTATATAACACATCACATATGCAAGTCACACCGGATGATCATGAGCCATCACCTAATATGATTAAGCCCGAGCCAATGGGTCTAATCACTCACAATAGGATCTGTGTGTACATCGACACATCTTCATGCCCTATGATCATTGATCTTGTCATCATCGGTTCCGTCAAATCCTTGCTGTATCACCATGTATCGTGATCTCCAGCCACAGCATCGTGGGTCCCACTATCACCTCCACGCTCCCGTCACACCTCTCCATGTAATTACAAAATAATCACAGGCACGCAGGCAAGACAATAAACGAGAAAAATGGAGGCTCACAGGCCATAATAATAATAATAATAATAATAATAATAATAATAATAATAATAACAACAACAACAATTATACACATCACAACATATGGCTCACGATCATCCATCCACATCATATATCACATGTACATCACATCACATGTAGGATGATGGCTCACGATCATCCTCCTGCAGTAGGCGTCGTTGCCCTCGGGCGACACCAAGCACGCGAGCGGCTTACTCCAGGTGGTCACCCTTGTGGGCACCACACTACAGCCGGCCCTAGCCGTAGGCAGCTGCCCCTACAGGGGGCCTTGGCCGCAATCGTCCGCCCTTGTAGGGGCTTGGTCGTGGCTGGCCTCCCTTGCAAGGGGCCTAGATATGGTCGGCCGCCCCTACAGGTGGCTTGGCCATGGCCCCCTTCCTCTTTCATCGCTGCCTTCACTATGAAAACGCAACAATAATGTGTAGTACAGTTTTACACAATGCAATCTCATCACACGCAGTTTAAAACCAATCTTTTGCACGAGCAACCTTAGCTTTGACACCACTATTGGGGAACCTCAGTAGGAGCATCACATGCGTAGCGGAAGATCAAAATAAAACAGGTTTCCCATGCAGATCAAATCATCATGCAAAAGATTGGGTCACGAGAAAGTCATAAAAACTGAAAAAAAAACTCATCGTGTGAGAGATTATTTTACCTATTGTCATGGACAACAATGTAAATAAGGTGTTCGATGAAATGCTCGTGTTTGTCTGTGTCCTTCGGTTTGTGTACATACCTTGTACAGCAAGTAGCGGGCTTGCAGTATGCTTAGCAGCCATAGTTTGGTTTGCTTTATAGTTGATTTTGGCTTGTAAATACGAGTGTGTCTTGTAATCACTTGTGGGGACTTCGGTCTGTAACGGACCATTATCCTTTGTATGCAACCTTTCTGATTTTGTATTGTCCATGGGTGTAATTTGTATCTGGCTTTATAAAGTGTTTGCTTTAGCAGTTGCTTGTGGATCCCATTAGAATTGTTTCTTATGGCCCGTTTTCTCTTTTGTAAGTCTAAGGGACCCTAGAAGATCTTGGGGAAGGCTGACATTTGCGGACGGACATGCATGATTGCCACATGGGTTAGGTAAAATTAGCTAAGCCAGTGACATTATGGTATCAGAGCGGGACAAGCATACGTAAAAACACTCACTATACAAATATGGGGGACCTAGCTGGGCTGTATGGAGGACAACCAGCACACGGAACCGTTTGGGGGAAACAAATATTGAGATGTAGGGAAAGGAGTCGCTCAGAGGAGCAGGCATCTAGGCTTGGCATTCAGAGGAATGACCAACCCTTTACGCGAGAGGCACCACAAGGACAAGCAAGCGAAGTAGAATGCATAGCGCACAAAGATTGGAATGGTTGAGTTTGAGCTATGGCTCGACGTTCGCAACCAAACTTGACGGTGCTCAAGGCAAAGCGGGACACTTGGTAAAGATGAGACCATGTAAAGTGAGATGTGTTGCTCAATGACCATAAGAGTTGTGCAAAGCTCACAGAGGTGAGGGGAATTGCTAACTCAAAGGCTTCGGTACTCATGCAAGGGCTTGTACACGGACGACCGAGTGTTCGTGCCCATCCCAAGGTGCGATTGGAACTCGACGCTATGGAGCATCATAACTTTCTCTTCAGCATGGAAAGTATACGTCCGTAGGCGACTGAAGTGTGCAACAAGTTCAACATGTTGCTAGACCTTGAAGGGTGTAGTGGGAACTATATTGGCGAAGAGTCACAATCTATTAAGTGCATTTGCAGGGGCAGAACAAGGCACAAGTTGTTCAGCAAGATGGAGTAGTCCAAAGGGGATGGTGGTTTCCAAAACTTCCAGTGGGAAGAATGTCAAGAGGAAAGTTGCTCCAATAGAACAGATATCCAGGAGGGATATGTCCTAGTTCTCCAGAGGGAGAATCATGTACAACGGACCGCACATATTAAGGAAGAGTTTCTCAAGGTAATATCTCCACAAAGCTCAACGGACCAAGCGAGCGACGAAGAGTCATCGCATAATCTCGAATGAGGTAATGCATTTGGGGATACATTTCGAGATCAAGTGGGGGAGCAATCCAAGGCAACATCATATGAATGCACACTTAGAGTCGATGTGGAAATTGAACTCAATGGATGGCTGACCCGTGGAATGGTGGACGCGAGGGCTACTATCAACTTAATGAAAATCGAGGAGCAGAGCAACTTGGGTGGAACTTGGTGAAGTATCCAAGCCGTATGAAGGGAGCCGACATAAAAGACGGAACATGGAGCGGAGGCACGGAGCTTTCCTTGGACAGAGATCAAGGGCATGAACTCTTGTAGAGACAAGAGTAGGATCATATCGTTCCATGGGTTCTTCATTCTGATAGGGCGAACTTCTCTTACATGGTGCCAGAGATGAAGGGAGATTCGAGGCACATGCACCTTACCTCAGAGATGCATTTGACGGAGTAACTAAGGTGATTCAACTTGCGGAGGCGAAGTTGGGATCATGAGACCTTAGCACGGGGAAAGAGGACACAGAGGCAGGTACTCTTGAAGAATATGCCACAGTGTTGCCATTCGAGTTGTCAGGAACAAGTGGTGCATAGTGGAGATTGTGCTAGTAGGGGATAGAGGCCCAGGATCCAGACAATGATGCACCAATTCTAGCGAAGTCACGGGACTTCAGGAGCTACTAGGCGACGGACTGTCCTAGAGTTATGCTTCATCCAGGTGTGACCCAAGAGTGAGGGGGCGGACGAAGGTGAATTGCCAAGGGAGTGAACCAAAAATTAAAGATGGCAGAGGCCCTACGAAGTTTTGGCAGAGGCCACACATGGATAAGTCGTAGTCCGAGTTTATCACACGAGAATCTGTATGCAATGGAGATGTCACCAGGAGGCGACATGGTGCAGCGGATCGAGAGGGAATAGTTCATTGCAATGCAACACATGCGATCATGTCCCGTGAGGGACACGATCATGTGGAGGTATGATCAGGAGTTACTGGGAGCTCTACTTTGGTGTACGACACAATAATAAGAAGGGTTATAGATTCAAGGAGTGAATGTCGTGGTACTGCAGAGGCGGGTCTTCGTGTGTGCATCAGAGCTTGCATTGGATGAAAGCCTTAGTCATTAGCATATGAGGGCTGTATACCACCGAGGAAGAAGTCCAAGTGCAAGTACCAGTGAGTCCCATGGAGGGGAACGTGATCATGTAAATGATCAGGGCTATTGGGAGCTCCACTTCGATGAACAATGCAACGACAAGAAGGGCTGTGGATTCAAGGGGTGAATGCCATGGTACCGTAGAGACGGGTCTTCCGTGTGTGCACATCGAAGCTTACATCAGATGAAAGCCTTGGTCATCAGCATATGGGGGCTATGTACCACCGAGGGAGAAGTCAGATTGCAAGTACCAATGAGTCCCATGGAGGGGACTTGATTATACAAAGGTACGATCAGAGCGGCTAGAGAGTTGGACTACATCAGTGCTCACATTCGCTTAAGGGAGCCCGACAAGTCAGAGGACAAGGCCGAGTAAGCAAACGTTGCTACCAAGGAAGCTAAGGAGAACAGAATCGGCGTGAGTCCTACAACAAGATGGCGGAGGCCATGCATGAGAGTTGTAGTCTGTCTTTCAATCGACAAAGGAGAACTGCTAGGAGGACACAGTGGTGTTGAAGCATATGATCGAAAGGGGCGAGGAAGCGATGACGAGTCCAGTGGGGCTCGGCTACCCAAAAGCAAAGCATCGGTTAGAAAGGAGGTGGACTCGAAGGAGCATCACAGTGCTGCAGAAGCGGATCTACCGATCATAAAGGAAGGGATGCAGATGCAAGGCAATAGATAGTAGGGCCATGGGCTTGGCAGCACCATGGTAATGCAGATGCAGAACTTTTGTGGAGTCATTGATCCCTTACTCTCATGGAGGGAGAGCATTGGTCGTAAAAGGGGCCGAGGGGGTTGAGAATGCAGAGGTAAACTCCAAGTACCAAGACAGGGCAAAAGGGCAAAGGCCAAAGGCCAAGGAACTTCATAAGATCGGTGTCGATGGGCTTCTCATCAAGATAGCCGAAAGCGAGGGACTTTAGGTTGATGCAAGAGTGCTCGACCAAGGAACGAAGTAGGCAGTATGTGGTACTATACCTTTTATACTCAGAGGAGTAGGCGGCAAAGGTGATGGAGAAGATGATACAATCTCAGAAGCGACCAAAACTATCAAAGACTTACTCCAAGTTGGGGTAAACTTTTTTTTGCTCTTTTTGGGCAAAACTTCTTACATTCCAGAAGTTCAATAGCAGTGGGAAGGCAAATCACAGTAGCTAACTTAACGTAAGGAGTGTAAATACTTCAAGTGCTTCAGAAGTGTGAGCAAAAAGCGGGCGAATGTTAGTAACCAGCTCAATGCATGAAGTACAAACTCGAGAAGGCAGGCGAAATTGAGTAACCTTTGCCTTCTCAACTCAAGAGAATGGGCAAAACTGAGTACCCCAATTCTCTTAACTCGAGGAGGTGAGCGAAGCCAAGTAACCTTGTCTTCTCAACTACTAAGAGAATGAGTGAAGTCAAGTATCTCAGTTCTCTTATCTAGCGGAGAAGCTCTGTATAAGTTCAGTAACCCTTCAAAGAAAGCTTATGAAAGATAATAGTTGTCAAATTCTCACCATTGGTGATCAGTACTACTAAGAGTAGATTGTTCGCTTCATTTCCTAATTGACCAATCGAAAGCGAGAGTGATGCTAACCTACTTGGAATTGACAACTAAACATGGAAGAAGGATCAATGGGCAAACATTATAGAGGAAGGACCTTAAAAACTTCAAAGTCTATGAGGCGATGCTCGTTAAAGTTCTTGTTGGGAAACCTCAGCAGATGCATCACATGCACAGCGAAAATAAAAACTAAAACTGGTTTCCCACGCAGATCAAATCATCGTGCAAAAGATTGGGGTCACGAGAAAAATCACAAAAATTGAAAAACCATGATGTGTGAGAGATTGATTTTACCTAGGGAGATTGTATATCCATGTATTCCAGATCCGGAAGGAGAAGATGAAGGAGGTCAAGTGTCCTCCTCTATAACGGTATCCACACGATGGATCTCTGCAATGAAACTCCTCCAATCTTATCTTACAACTCTTGCTCAGAGAGAGGGAGGAGAATAGGAGGTGGTGGCTAAAGCTGCAGCCTATCAACCATGAGTCTCTCCTCCTATTTATAGAGAGCCACAAAAACCCTATGGCTCCTTCCTTAGTGGGTATTGGATCTCCGTCCAATAACTCACTAACCTCGCATTATTGGATCTCTATCCAATAATCTCCTTAGGCCTATAATTGGGCCTTAATCAAGGAGCCCATCAACATAGGGTCTCATCTAATGAACGTACTAGGCCACTACGCTATAGTCTCCAAACGGTACAAGGGGGATCAAATCCATCGGACCTGTATATCCATAGTTACCATGTATCTATAATCCCTCATCTAAATAATATCCCAGAGACTATATATTGGACATGGTATTGTCAGGTCACATACAGAATCAGTTTATCTTGCTTTGACCAGCGATTTGTTTGAGCAAGCACATATGAGATATTTCTCTCATGATATCGAGAGTGGATGATCCTCTATTGACACTCAATTGCTTCGTATGGTTGGCTACCAATCCCGATAACCAGCTGTACCAGATCTGGAACTTTCCAAACTTGTAAGTCTGGCGTCAAAGAAAGGAGTACTCATACAAAGCATCCTCGGTGTCTCAAGTCTAAGTACCAGATACACAACTGGGACTATGGAATCGCTGGGACATTAGGTATCATTAACCATACAACATTCCATAAGCGGATCAATCAGTGAACTCATTCTCTAATGAGCACCTATACTATATCCTTAGTATCTCCACATAAGTGGCTATAAGACCAGCCACCTCCATCATATAAACGGGTATATATTACACCGATCTATCTGGTTATCTCAATATCCCTCTTGAGTAACCTATGACCGGGATTATTTAGGATCTATGTTTAAAGGTGAATCGATCTCATTATCGTGATCTCATCACGATCCGATTCCCATTGCACAGAACCACTTTTTGGGTCATGATCGCTCTAATATGATGGAACCTCCTCAGAACAATTCTATTGAGACCTGAGTTTCTTTGTTAGAGTTATCGCCCTGTCGCTGTCATAATATATGGGAGTCAGCTCCATGCTGCTTGGTATGACTCCCAAATCCTTAATGAACTTCTTTATCCACACCCCTTTTTCTTGCTGCTTCTACTACAATAATGTATTCCGCCTCTGTGATCGAGTCAGCAGTATTATCTTGCTTGGAACTCTTCCAGCTTACTACTCCTCCATTCAGGGTGAAAATATACTCTGAATTTGACTTGCTATTATCAATGTTGGACTAAAAACTTGAGTCAGTGTAGCTCTCAACCTGGAGGCTACCTCCTCCATATACCAGTAAAAGATCCTTAGTCATTCTCAAGTACTTAAGGATACACTTTACTGTCTTCTAGTGTTCTAAACCTGGATCTGCTTGATACATGCTCCTAACACTCACGAGCATGTGCTATATCAGGCCTAGTACATAGCATCGCATACATGATAGACCCTATCGCTGAGGCATAAGGTATCTTATTCATGTATGCCCTTTCTTCAGGAGTCTTTAGGGACATACTCCTAGAAAGTGATATTCTATGTCTCATTGATATGAGACCTCTCTTGAAATTTTTCATGCCAAACCTTTTGACAATGGAGTCTATGTACCTAGACTGGGATAAGCCAAGCATCTTTTTGGATCTATCTCTATAGATCCGGATCCCCAAAATATAAGATGCTTCCCCTAAGTCTTTCATGGATTCTAGATAGCCAAGCCTTTATTGTGGAGAGCATTCCTACATCATTCTCAATTATTAGGATGTCATCCACATATAACACCAAGAAGGTAATAGCGCTTCCACTTACCTTCCTATGCACACAAGGCTCATCTTCATTTTTAACGAAGTCATAAGATCTGATCACCTCATCAAATCTTATGTTCCAACTTTGTGAAGTTTGCTTCAATCTATAAATGAATCTAAGCAACCTACACACTTTATATAGACTCTCTTTGGATATGAATCCCTCTAGTTGTATCATATACACCTCTTCCTCGAGGTTACTATTGAGGAATGCCGTTTTGACATCCATCTGTCAGATTTCATAGTCATAGTGTGCTGTAATGGCCAAAATAATTCTAATGGACTTAAGCATGGCTACAGGTGAAAGGTTTCATCATAGTCAACTCCTTGTCTTTGACAATATCCTTTAGCTACCAGCCCTACTTTATAGGTCTCTACCTTTCCATCCACTCTGATCTTCTTCTTAAAGATCCATTTGCAGCCGATGGGTACAATACCCTCAGGTGCATCTATAAAGTTTCAAACCTTGTTAGAGTATATGGAATCTATCTCATAATTAATGGTTTCTTGCCACTTCCTAGAGTCTATACTCATAATAGCCTCCTTGTAGGTCTGAAGATTAACATCCTGAGAGTCATCTCCACTGATATGTCCCACATATCTTTCAAGAGGGTGAGATACTCTACTAGACCTATGCAAATTTAGAATTGATGTTTTAGGTACCTGAATAGAATCGGGCTCTGAAATGGTGCTCGAGCTAGGTTCTCCAACCTCGCTCAATTTTATCTCACTCACACTGTTTCCACCAAGAATGTGTTCCTTTTCAAGGAACACAACTCTCTTGGCAACAAAGACCTTTCGGTCCTCGAGATGATAGAAATAATACCCATAAGTTTTCTTTGGGTATCCCACGAATGTGCACCATTTTATCTTTGATTCCAACTTATCGAGGTTGTGTCTTCTAATGTGGGCAGGACAGCCCCAAATCTTAATCACCTTAAGATCTGGCTTCTATCCTTTCCATATCTCATATGGTATAGACAATACCGACTTTGATGGAACTTTGTTCAGAAGGTAAGCTGCGATCTCTAGGGCGTACCCCTAGAACGAGATGGGTAGATCAGCGAAACTCATAATGGACCGCACCATGTCTAACAGCGTACGATTCCTCCTTTCTGATACACCATTGAGCTAAGGTGTATAAGGAGATATCCATTGGGATAGAATCCCATTGTCCTTGAGGAAATGGGTGAACTCCATACTCAAGTACTCTCCTCCTTGATCTGATCGAAGAGTCTTAATACTCTTTCTAATTTGGTTCTCTATCTCATTCTTATATTCCCTGAATTTCTCAAAGGCCTCATATTTGTACTTCATTAAGTACACGTGTCCATACCTAAAGAAATTATCAGTGAATGTAATGAAGTATGAGTAACCACCTATAGCTTGAGTCGACATGGGACCACATGCATCACTATGTATGAGTTTCAATAACTCAGTGGCTCTCTCTCCAATTCCACTAAAAGGAGAGTTGGTCATTTTTCCACGAAGGCAAGGTTCGCAAGTTGCATATGACTCGTAGTCAAATGGATCTAAGTATCAATCTTTCAGCAACTTTTGAATCATTCCCTCATGTATATGACCTAGCCTATAACGTCATAGGTATGCATTATTCACTTTATCTCTTTTTATCTTTGACATATTTATATTCATGATATGTGGAGAAGTGTCTAACACAAATAAGCCATTTATAAGGGTCCCTCTAGTGATGATCTCATCATGCATAATTATTGAACAACTATTATTCTTAAAAACTAATTTATATCCACTAATTATCAAACAAGAGATAGAAATAATATTTTTAATAATAGAGGGAACAAAATAGCATGCATCTAATGCAATAATAGCTCCACTAGGCAGATGTAGGGTGACCTCTCCAACAACAACTGTAGCAACTCTTGCTCCATTGCCCATCTTGTGGTCTATCTCGCCTCTAGCCAATCTCCTAGGTCTTGCTAGAGCCTGCAACGAATTGCAGATATGATAAAGACTCCCGGTATCCAATACCCATGTGTAATCATGAAAATATAATAAGTGAAGACTGATCATAAATATACCTTAAGCTTCCCAAGCTTCTGTCTCACCTTCTCTACAAGGTAGTCCTTGCAGTTCCTCTTCCAATGTCCGTCTTGGCCACAGTGGAAGCATTGTCCTTTATCGTTTCCCGGGTATTTCTTGGAAACCTTTGTCTTACCTGGTCTTTCTTTGCCCTTGCCCTTTTTAAGGGTCTTGCTAGTCTTCCTTTTCTTTTTTTATCTCACCATTGTAGTGAACTGGCTTCTCCTTCTTGATGGCACTCTCAGCTTCTCTCAATATATTGAGGAGCTCAGGGAGAGTCACCTCAAACTTGCTCATGTTAAAATTCATGATGAAGTGAGAAAAGGAATCCTATAGGGACTGAAGTATAAGATCAACGCACAAGTTATCCTCTAGGACTATTCCTAGACCTGTGAGTTTCTCGATCCACTCTATCATCTTTAGGACATAGAAGAGTTTCTTAGATATATAATATCTTTGAGTTCTTCCCTATTTCTCAAACAGTTGGCAGAGATAAAGAAGGATAGAATCTGCATCCATGCTCTCATACTGCCTTTGTAACTCATGAGTCATGGAGGCTAACATGTAACATTTTGCCAACGTGGAATCAGCTATATACTTCACATAGCGAGTGATCTCATCCTCGCTTGCCCCTTCTTCCGACGTGGGCAGAATTGTATCAAGGACATATACGATTTTCTTCATCGTGAGAATAATTCTCAAATTGCAGAGCCAATCTGTATAGTTTGGACCAGTGAGGCAGTTGGCATCAAGTATGCTACGTAGGGGGTTTGTGAGCGACATGTTTCTAACAAAACAAGATATAATAAAAATAAATAACATGCAGATTTTATAGAAAATACTAATTAAGATTGAACTTCTATCTTAATGTACTCCCACTATTTTCTTAGCGAATCACGCGACACCCTCGACACATGAGACGGAAGTCTCCGACAGACTCCTAGTGGGGATCCGGATCCAATTGGCATCTTAGTGCAACCTCGAGAGACTCAACCAATTACACTAAGCCCAAAAGGTAGGCAGATGTAGGGTGACCTCTCCAACATCAACTACAGCAACTCTTGCTTCATTGCCCATCTTGAGGTCCATCTCGCCTCTAGCCAATCTCCTAGGTCTTGACAGAACCTGCAACGAATTACATATATGATAAATACTCCCGGTATCCAATACCCATATGTTATCATGAAAATATGACAAGTGGAGACTGATCATGATTATACCTGAAGCTTCTCCAAGCTTCTGTCTCATCTTCTCGATAAGGTAGTCTTTGCAGTTCCTCTTCCAATGTCCATCTTGGCCACAGTGGAAGCATTATCCTTTGTCCTTTCCCGGGTATTTATTGGCAACCTTTGCCTTACCTGGTCTTTCTTTGCCCTTGGCCTTCCTTTTCTTTTTGGTCTCACCAATATAGAGAACTGACTTCTCCTTCTTGATGGCACTCTCAGCTTCCCTCAACATATTGAGGAGCTCAGGGAGAGTCACCTCAAACTTGCTCATGTTAAAATTCATAATGAAGTAAGAAAAGGAATATGATAGGGACTGGAGTATAAGATCAACGCATAGGTTATCCTCCAGGACTATTCCTAGACCTATAAGTTTCTCAATCCACTTTATCATCTTTAGGATATGGTTCTCAACCGATGTCCCTTCTGTCATCCTGGCTTGGAAGAGTTTCTTAGATATCTCATATCTTTGAGTTCTTCTCTGTTTCTCAAACAGCTGGTGGAGATGAAGAAGGATAGAATCTGCATCTATGCTCTCATGTTGCCTTTGTAACTCAGGAGTCATGGAGGCTAACATATAACAATTTGCCAATGTGGAATCATCTATATCTTCACATAGCGAGCGATCTAATCCTCGCTTGCCCCTTCTTTCGACGTGGGCAGAATTGTATCAAGGACATATACGATTTTCTCCACCATGAGAACAATTCTCAAATTGCGGAGCCAATCTATATAGTTTGGACTAGTGAGGCGGTTGGCATCAAGTATGTCACGTAGGGGGTTTGTGAGTGACATGTTTCTGACAAAACAAGATATAACAAAAATAATTAACATGTAGATTTTACAGAAAATACTAATTAAGATATGAAATTCTATCTTAATGTACTCCTACTATTTTCCTAGCGAATCACGCGACACCCTCGACATATGAGACGGAAGTCTTCGATAAATTCCTAGTGGGGATCGGGATCCAATTGGCATCTTAGTGCAATCTTGAGGGACTCGACCAATTATACTAAGCCCAAAAGGTAGGCAACTCTTGTCAATCACAACTCCTTGTGATTCCCGTCATGTTCGGCCTCTGAATCATCATAGTCTCAAGGGACTCGACCAACCATGACGTTCAGTTAAGTCATCACCATCGTTATAAGATGAGTCTGATTTGATGATATGCCCTCGAGGGACTCGACCAAGCATACCATGTCCTCAGGTCACCGGTGACATCTCTATGTTATAGGCAAGAACTCGATCACATAGATAGGTGATCCTCGAGGGACTCGACCAACTCAACCTATGTTGTGATTCAATTTCTTCCTATAATGATGGAAGGCCACGTGGATCAATCTTATTGCCTCACGCTTACCGACTTAATATTATCTTAGGAGGGGTTTTTTGTATCGATCTCCTAATATGTCGTGTCACACATATACATATTTAATATATATTTACATCGCATGCAAATATATATATATATATATATATATACATATATCTAGTAGGTGTATAACACATCACGTATGCAAGCCACACCAGATGATCATGAGCCGTCACCTAATATGATTAAGCCCGAGCCAATGGGCCTAATCACTCACAATAGGATCTATGTGTGCATTGGCGCATCTTCATGCCCTGTGATTGTTGATCTCATCATCATCGGTTCCGTCGGATCGTCGCATCACCATGCGTCGTGATCTCCCACCACGACATCGTGGGTCCCGTTGTAACATCCACGCTCCTGTTGTGCCTCTCCATGTAATTACAGATAATCACAGGCACGCAGGCCCAACAATAAATGAGAAAAACACAGGCTCACAAGCCCCAATAATAATAATCATCATAATTACACACATCATAACACATGGCTCATGATCATCCATCCACATCATATATCACATCATATGTAGGATTACTAGATATATATAATAATTAATTAAACTATTTAATTAATTATTTTTTGGAAATCAGGACATGCTCAAAAATTTCAAAATTATCAAGGGCATTTTTATAATTCTGGATGAGAGGACAATCCTCAGAATTTCTAGAATTATCAAGGGTATTTTTGAAATTCTATACATGAGGACAGTCGTCAAAATTTTTAGAATTATTGAGGGTGTTTTCAGTATGAGAGGACAGTCCTTAAAATTTCTAGAAATATTGAGGGCATTTAAGGAATTATGTATAAAGGGGACAGAGATGGAATTTCTTAAATTCCAAGGGGCATAATCATCTTTTTCTCAAAAAGATGCCTTAGCCTCCTTCACCCTCACTGCGCCGCCGTCGCTGCTGCCACTGCCCCTACGCAGGCGGTGGCTACCCTTTGCAGTCGGTAGCCGCCCTACTAAGGGGCGATCGGCGCCACCGCCCCTACTGGCGGCAGGACTGTCCACGGATGGCAGCTGGCCCTTGCGGGGTGGCCGGCCCTTGCGGGTTGCTGCCCTTGCGGGCAGCCGCCTCTTGGGGGTTGTTGCCCCTACGGGCAGCCACCCCTTGCAGGTAGCTAGGCCATGGCCGGCCGCCCCTGCAGGGGGCCTGGCTATGGCCAGCCACCTCTGCATGCAGACAACATGTATGTGGCCGCCCCTCCCCCGCAGACAGTGCCTACTTTCATTGCCAATCGCTGCACAAGCGCGTAGAACAGTTCTACGCGATTCAATCTCATCACACGTAGTTTAAAACTAATTTTTTGCATGAAAATCTTGGCTCTAATACCACTGTTGGGAAACCTCAGCGGGTGCATCACATATGCAGTGGAAATCAAAACAAAAATCGATTTCCCACGCAGATCAAATAGTCGTGCAAAAGGTTGGAGTCGCGAGAAAAATCGCAAAAACCAAAAAAATCGTGATGTGTGAGAGATTGATTTTACCTAGGAAGATCGTATATCCCTGTATTCCAGATCCGAATGGAGAAGATGAAGGAGGTCAAGCGTCCTCCTCTCTAGCGGTATCCACACGATGGATCTCTGCAGCGAAACTCCTCCGATCTTATCTTGCAACTCTTGCTCAGAGGGAGGGAGGAGAATAGGAGGTGGTGGCTAAAGCTGCAGCCTATCAACCATGAGTCTCTCCTCCTATTTATAGAGAGCAACAAAAACCCTAGGGCTCCTTCCTTAGTGGGTATTGGACCTTCCTTAGTGGGTATTGGATCTTCATCCAATAACCCACTAACCTTACATTATTGGATCTCTATCCAATAATCTCCTTAGGCTTATAATTGGGCCTTAATCAAGGAGCCCATCAACATAGGGTCTCATCTAATGAGAATAGGGGTTAATTGGATCTTCATCCAATCCTCTATTCGTTGAAGCATCCACCATATGTTTGTGACCCTCTAGGCCCGATACCGAGCTGGCCGTGAGTCACGCCCATCAGAACTCCTTTTGATATAGTAAATTATTATCCCCATAATAATTCACTCGACTCATCGACTATGGACGTACTAGGCTACTACGCCACTACACCATAGTCCCCAAACGGTACAGGGGGGATCAAATCCATCGGACCTGTCTGTCCACAGTTAGCATGTATCTATAATCCCTCATTTAAATAATATCTCAGAGACCGTATATTGGATATGGTACTATCAGGTCACATATAAAATCAATTTGTCTTACTCTATTTGGATTATACCAGAGAACTCCTTCTCTCTCAATCTGAATGACCTTGGCCAGAGATTTGTCTGAGCAAGCACATATGGGATATTCCTCTCGTGATACCGAGAGTGGATGATCCTCTATTGATACTTAATTACCTTCGTAAGGTTGCCTATCAATCCCGATAACCAGTTGTATCAGATCTGAAACTTTCCAAACTTGAAAGTCCGGCGTCAAAGAAAGGAGTACTCATACAAGGCATCCTTGGTGTCTCAAGTCTAAGGACCAGATACACAATTGGGACTATGAAATCACTGTCTGACATTAGGTATCATTAACCATATAGCATTCCATAAGCGGATCAATCAGTGAACTCATTCTCTAATGAGCACCTGTACTATATCCTTAGTATCTCCACACAAGTGGTTATGAGATCAGCCTCCTTCATCATATGGACGAGTATATAGTACACCAATCTATCCGGTTATCTTAATGTCCCTCTTGAGTAACCTATAATCGGGATTATTTAGAATCTTTGTTTAAAGGTGAATCGATCTCATTATCGTGATCTCATCATGATCCGATTCTCATTGCACAGAACCAAGGACATCACAATATATATGTAACAAATAATATAATATGAGAACATGCCAATATTAATCATAAGTAAAAAGATCACACAGCGTGTCACATGTGTCATCATTCACGTGATTGGCTTGCAGGGCACCTGTAACTTGTAGTTCCAATAAGCATCCATCTAGTTTAAGCAACATGAGTATATTGCGATACTGGCACATAATAAGGTAAGTCTTTTCCTACATCAGAAGGATCCGCGAGAATCAACAAGGATCAGCACAACTCAGCCAACCCCACACCAGATTCAGTTATTGGTGAGTTGAAGTAGCATAGCGGATCAGAGTTCGACTACTCAACAACAACGACGGAGAGCGGCTGGGAGCCAAAGGAGCGTGTTTCAGCCAAAGCAGAAGATTGAAGATTCAACAAAATGTGAGGATATGCAGCGTCTATAGTGGCTTCGACGAGGACGTCAAAGGAAAGTGGGGGAGAATGTCATGGCCAACAATGTAAACAAGGTATTCGATGAAATGCTCATATTTGTCCGTGTACTTTGGTTTATGTACATACCTTGTACAACAAGTAGCGGGCTTGCAGTAGGCTTAGCAGCCTTAGTTTGATTTGCTTTGTGGTCGATTTTGGCTTGTAAATACGAGTGTGTCTTGTAAGCACTCATCATGATCCGATTCTCATTGCACAGAACCAAGAACATCACAATATATATGTAACAAATAATATAATATGAGAACATGCCAATATTAATCAGAAGCAAAAAGATCACATAGCATGTCACACATGCCATCATTCACGTGATTGGCTTACAGGGCACCTGTAACTAGTAGTTCCAATAAGCATCCATTCAGTTCAAGCAACATGAGTATACTGCGATACTGGCGCATAATAAGGTAAGTCTTTTCCTTCATCAGAAGGATCCGCGAGAATCAACAAGGATCAGCACAACTCAGCCAACCCCACACCAGATTCAGTTATTGGTGAGTTGAAGCAGCATGACGGATCAGAGTTCGACTACTCAACAACAACGACAGAGAGCGGTTGGGAGCCAAAGGAGCGTGTTTCAGCCAAAGCAGAAGAGTGAAGATTCAGCAAAATGTGAGGAGATGCAGTGTCTATAGTGGCTTCGACGAGGACGTCAAAGGAATAAGTGGGCGAGAATGTCACGGACAACAATGTAAATAAGGTATTCTATGAAATGCTCATATTTGTCCATGTCCTTTGGTTTATGTACATACCTTGTACAACAAGTAGCGGGCTTGCAGTAGGCTTAGTAGCCTTAGTTTGGTTTGCTTTGTGGTCGATTTTGGCTTGTAAATACGAGTGTCTTGTAAGCACTTATGGAGACTTTGGTCTGCAACGTACCATTATCCTTTGTGTGCAACATTTCTGATTTTGTATTGTTTATGAGTGTAATTTGTATATGGCTATATAAAGTATTTGCTTGAGCAGTTGCTTGTGGATCTCGTTAGAATTGCTTATTTTGACCCGTTTTCTCTTTTGTAAGTCTAAGGGACCCTATGAGATCTCGGGGAATTACTTAATCTGACCTTTGCGGACGGACATGCATGGGTGCCGTACGGCTTAGGCAAAATTAGCTAAGCCCGTGACACTATGGAGATTTTATATCCCTATTTTCTAGATCCGGATGGAGAGGATGAAAGAAGTCAAACGTCATCCTCTTTAATAGTATCCACACGATGGATCTCTGCAGCGATACTCCTCTAATCCTAGTCTCACATCTCACAACACTTGCGATGAGGGAGGGGGTAGCCAAAGCTGTAGGCTATCAACCATGAGCCTCCCCTCCTATGAGCCACCAAAAACCCTAGGATTCCTGCCTTAATGGGTATTGGATCTCCATCCAATTACCCATTAACCTTATATTATTGGATCTCTATCCAATAATCTCATTTGGCCTCTAATTGGGCCTCATGCAAAGAGTCCATCAATGCAGGGTCTCATCTAATGAGAATAGGGCTAATTAAATCTTCATCTAATCCTCTATTCGCTGAAGCATCCACCATATGTGTGTGACTCTCTAGGCCCGATACCCAACTGGTCGTGAGTCGCACCTATCAGTACTCCTTCTGACATAGTAAATTATTATCTCCATAGTAATTCACTCAACTCATCAACTATAGACGTACTAGACCACTACGCCATAGTCCTCAGACGGTACAAGGGGATCGAATCTATCGGACCTATCCATCCATAGTTACTGCATATCTATAATCCATCATCCAACTAATATCTCAGAGATCATATATTGGACATGGTATTATTAGACCATATATGAAATCTGTCTAAGACTCGCTCTAATCAGATTCTCCCTAAGAACTCCTCTCTCAATCCGGATGACCTGGCCAGGGATTTATTTGAACAAGCACGAATAGGATATTTCTCTCGCAATGCCGAGAGTGGATGATCCTTTATTGGCACTCAATTACCTTCGTAAGGTTAGCTACCAATCCTGATAACCGGTTGTACCAGATTTAAAACTTTCCAAACCTATAAGTCTGGCGTCAAAGAAAGGAGTACTCAAACAAGACATCTTTAGTGTATCAAGTTTAAGAATCAGACACACAACTGAGACTTCTAACATTATGTATCTTATCATTAACTATACAACATTCCATAAGTGGATCAATCAGTGAACTCATTCTCTAATGAGCACATGTACTATATCCTTAATGTCTCCATACAAGTGGCTGTGAGACTAGTCGCCTCTATCATATGGATAGGTATATAATACACCAGTCTGTCCAGTTATCTCGATGTTCCTCTCGAGTAACCTATGACCTGGATTGTTTAAAATTTTTGTTTAAAGGCGAATCGATCTCATTATTGTGATATTATCACGATCCGATTCTCACTACACAGAACCAAGGACATCACAATATATATATACAATAAATAATATAATATAAGAATATGTCAATAATAATCATATGTAAAAAAATCACGCAGCATGTCACATGTGCCACCACTCATGTGATTGACTTGAGCAGATGTCTCATTCCCCACGGTTAGACTTCATCTACTTGAGATAAAATATGAGAAAATTATTCTCGATTAGCATAAACATAGATGCTTGTACTAAAATCTAGCCACCATCCAAAATCATGATATATTAGATTTATAGTTGGGATAAAGAAAACATACATGAAAGAGAAATTTAATGGTTCAGTCTCGATCGTATTGACTTGAGGTATAGACTCAAAGCAACTATTCTTTGTAAAAATCACCTTTTGCTTCTATCGGTAGAAGCAAGATTGGACAAGGTGATTATCTCGGCTACAAACAAAACAGAAGCCAACTTTTCCTGACTTCTTATTCGCCTTGGGTTTAGAGGATTGTCTAGGATTTTAAAATTAGTTAGAGTTCTGATTAAGGTTAGAATTTGGATTAGGGTTTGAAAACCTTGGTTTAAACCATTTATTCTTACGTTTACGTTTGATGTTTTTATTCTTAGGATTGAAGTTATTATCTTGGTTTTGGTTAGAATTTTTATGATTTTGAAAATAAATTTGGGATTCATTCATAATGACTTTGGCTCCCATTTGATTTTCTTGAGCTTCCCTTTTCCATGTCCTAAGATATGTGTCTTCTAAAGCTTGTTAGGTTTCTTTACCAGTTCCATATCTGAAAGATAACTAAGGATTCTAAACGTATGGAAATATTCAATTTCTTTAGCAGATTTTTCATAATCATTATATTTAGAAGGATTCGAAAGAGAGATAATTTCCGTATAGTAGAAATCAGGCCTAGAGTTATCAGCCAGGCTTCTAATTGTTCAAGCCACCTGGCAAACTCATTCCCATTAAAATTTTCAAGTTTCAGGGATATGAAATCATCTAAGGTCATTATAAGATTTAGGATTAAACTTAAAGGAATAAAGCAGATGCATAATATCCGTAAGATAAAATTGAAAGGTCCTTATGGTTACAGATGATTTAGTGGAGCAGAAAAGTAAGTTGAGTAGATTTTTTGTTACACTCTTTAAAATATTTGTGTTATATATATTTTTGACTAACTTATTTCACAAATAATTTTGGTAATAATCTAACACAATATAAATACAAATAATAATTGTATCACAATTAATAAATGCTATTGTTGAATGATATTTGTTTAGTAAGTAAAATAGATGTGTACAAAATAAACAAATACTGTTAAAGTTATTTTCTCTTTAATATAAATTCAAAAATATAAATCAAAGGTATAGTCCAAATTATCAATTTTTATAGCTAAAAATAAATTATGAAATAATCATGTAGCTACTGTAAAATAATAATATATTTTTCTTTACAAATTAATAAAATGATAAAATAACCATTAAACAACTACAACAGTAATGAGGATATCACTTATAAAACATTTATTTCATAATATTAATCCAGTAATTAAATTAAATTGTTTAACATATAATCAAACACTTACACAATATGCCCACTTTTTTTCGAGTTAGTACACGTAAATTTTAATACTAAAATAATTTCTAATTAAATCAAAAATAGGTTAAATATGTAGAAACTAAAATAGAAAGTTTAGAAGAGAAACCGGAAGGCATGCAAGCACTATCGTAAGGGTATTTTTCGCTCTCATGCATGTGTTGAGTCACCCAATCATAAATCTGAAGAATATTTGTTCTGAAGTACGATTGAAGAATCTGAAGATGTACTATACTGTAATGAAAGAGAAACAAAGAAACAAGGAAAATGAGTGAAAATGAGAAAAACTTCTCTTTTTTTTTAATTTGTCTTTTTCTCTTTCTCTAGGTTTTTTCTCAGTTTTTGACAGTCTCCAAGTACGTTTTCTTTCACACAAAGTTGCCTGGGAAGTGGTTTATTTATTGCCAATCCCAACTAATGAGCAAGTGCCATGTGGCATTTTGCAAATGTAGCAGCGAGCAATGCAACGGCTCTCGCACATGGCGCACACCCATGCAGCATGTGGGCACGTGTGAATGTCACGCTTGCATATGGCGCACACTCGCGCACATGTGCAATAACGATTACTGTAGTTGGGGTAAATGATTTTTTTCATAATATCCAATACGTTAAAACAAGATTAATTATATTTCATTTCTAAATTTGAGTGACATTTGACTCATCAAACCCAATTTATATATGAATGAGCTTTAACCAATCTTGCTTCTTAATTTTTTTAATAACATTTTTAGGGGAGGGTAAAAGAGTTGAGGGAGGAGTCCTTCAAGTATCTATGTGGGGCTAAAGTCTTTGAACAGTGGAGAATTTTAATTTTTCCCCTTCAAGTTTCAACATAGTGGAATTGGGGATTTAAAAGAGAGAAAAAGACTGGTTATAGTTTGAGATCTTTATTCGTTCACAGTTAGGATAATTAGAGTCATAACTACCATCAAAGTGATCGGTGACGTGGCCTAACCACCTTTTGGGTGGTGGTTTGGCTATTAAGATGACATAATTACTATTAAAGTGGTAGGTGTCATAGTCTAACTACCTCTAAGGTGACGTAACTACTACCAAACATGGCTTAATCACCTTTGGGGTGATAGTTCTGATTGTTGATATGGTATCACTATTATTGAACGTGGTTGATGATGCAAAAAGTATAGACTATACATATGGCCTCAATATTATCACTTGTCGTTGTTCATGTATCACCATAGGCAGGTCATTTGTTTCCTCTATCATAGAGTGTTAGAAAATTAATTGACTTTGATTTGAAAGCATACGTATGTTAAATTCAATAAAACTATGATACCATTTGAAGTGCATCGGTGTGTGCTTAAGAAAGAACGAGGTGAGGAGAGATTTTGTGAGTAAGTTCTCTTTTTTACTGTTTCGGTGAGATCCCTCAGCAACAAGGTTTGAGCATTAGTTTCTCTTTCACCCATCTTTTTTATCCTTTTCAATTATGTTGTTTCTCATGAATCAATGAGAATTTGTTTTATTAGCATAAAATCTATAATTTATTATCTGTTATCTAAAAAAAATTTAATGTCAAAATATAAAATCATATAACAATAGATCTAAAAGATTTTTACGATACATATCTTTTAATGCTACTAATTAGAAAAATATTCATCTGATCTGTAAGTGCATCATCGTCAGATCTGAGATCTGCAATAATGTCTATCTGCAAGAAAATCTAAACTCATCTTCTCCTCACTTCTTATCCCTTCACCGGATCACTATGTTCGATGGATTTAGGAACACAATAATATGACAGAGGAACTATAATATCTCATTAATTGGTTCATGTGACAAAGGGAGATGGAGATAATATATGTAATCTTTCAACTATGTCACGATGTTGTATTCTCATAATTGTTCATCGTTTACCCTTGTGTCTCTAGGTGGTCATGTCTATTTATAGGCGAGAGTAGAGGGTCTCGGATAAATAATTATGAGAGTTCCTACCATCAAGGGTGTCTCCTAAAGAATCATACTTTAATTGGACTTCTTTTTTATTGGCCAATAATCATAATCAGAATCTAATCATATCCATAATATATTTACTTAATTAAATATGGTCATATAATCTAACATTTTTCTACTTTGTCCATTAATTTGGTAAGACACAAAAATGATTCAAAATCAAAATAAATGTAAGCAAAATATCAATTATAATATCCACTCAAACATGTATCACCATATCTTTTATGGTTTGCTCACAAACCCAATCACAAAAACATATTATTTCAAGACACTTTAGGCTGTAAGTCTTAAGTGAATGGATCAGCAATCAAATAATGGAATTAAAGTTAGTAATTGACATAGATGTTTTTGGACTTATTTTCTCTAATCATCAAGTACTTTATACCATAATTCATATGGATGTAATAGTACTTGTCATTCTTAGAGAAGAAAACTACTACGAAATGTCACAAATATCCTCAACGACTTGACAATTGAGTTTGATCATAGTAAGTCTTGAGATAAAATTTCATAGTCATAAATTTGATTAGTGGCCTCAAAGCATGCCATAAAATCAACTTTTAATAATAATAATAATAATAAATTGATCCTCTGATTGATTTAGATATTAACTGTCAGATAGACTTTCTATTATCGATGTAATTTATAAAATCAACACTTAAAAATTACCATCATTTCAAGGTGGTATAGTTTCATGCATGTGAGCATATAATCATCCCTTCTAGACATCTTATTAGTTTTCTTTGCAATCCTTTTAATGTTTCACTTTTAGGTAACTCGAATATCTATCCAATATTTTAACTACAAAACTAAGTTATATTCCAACATAGGCTTGAGCATAGACTTCCAACTATGCATATATAACATATTTTCCTTTATCTGATTCTTTTCAAGTTATTTGAAAGCATAAAATTTTATTTTTATGATTTGCTAAATAAAACTATATATTAAACTTTTTCAAGACTCGGTCAATATATCCTTTATGAGACAATCTTAATAATTATTGAGATCTATAATTAAATATCTTAATGCTAATAACATAAGATGTCTCATTCATATCGATCATCTTAAAATTCTTAGTCATAAATTTCTTGATTTAGTATTATAAACTAAGAATATGATTGATAATGTAAAATATTATCTATATATAAGACCAATATAATAAACTTTCTTCCACTGATCTTCAAGTATAAATACTGATCAATGATATTTTCTTAAATATGAAGGAATCAATTATTTCAAGAAATTTTATCTATCATTGTTAGAAGCATGTTTAAGGTCATAAATTGATTCCTAAATTTGCATACCAAATTATATATTTTTTTATGAAGGAAACTTATTTTCACAACATTAAGGTGTAATTCAAACTAATAATGAGTCATCAATGTCATGACAATTCTTAATAAGTTCATTTAAAACTAAACAGCTCATTATGGTCGATGCATCCTTTATGAGTAAAACCTTTAACCATAAGTACCATTATATCGTTCGACATTATTCTTGAGTCATATTTATGTAACACTCTTTTTAACAATTATTGGATAATTCGATGAATTAATTAGACACCATTCTGGTTATTGATTTTAACTTTTCTTTCATTGCTTCATATTACATTTTCAGAATCGTTACCTTTCATGACTTGTGAAAACATTGAATGATCATTTTTTATTCCTATATTATAATATAATTCTTATAGAGTTACCACATAATCATAAATGACATGATTCCTTCCCTTGATATATTCTCAAAACTATCAATTGTGGTTGTTCTGTAAGACCTTTAACAATGATATCAATATTATGTGGGAGCTCAATAATGTTATTTTATTATTTACTTTTATAAAATTATTTAATAATTTAAGAAACAACAATCTCTCGAATAATAAAGAAGTATCAAATTATATCTCCTATGTATTGAATTTTGAGATTCTCACTCTCACTATCCGGTTACTATGATTAGGGTAATAAGAAATGTACCCCTTTGAATTTTTCTAGATAAACCATAAAATATCCAAAAATAATCAAATTTGATTTTCTTTTATGTGAATTGAAGATCCTTATCTCTATAGAAAAATCTCAAATATGCAAATATCTTAAATTGAGTTTCCTATTAGTCCATAACTCAAAAGAAATCGATGAAATTTATTTATTAGGAATCTTATTCAAGATATACATAACTCTCTTTGGAGCTTCTTCTCACATTGATTCGGGTACAGAGAATAATCCATCATACTCCTAATCATATCTACAAGAGTACGAGTATCTTTCAGCAATTATATTCTACTATAACATATCTGGTAAATCATACAGAATACATATACCCTACTATTCTAAGAATCTAGCAAAAAAACTGGAGTTACAATTGGGTTCATTATAGATTCCTTAAAGGTTATCACCCCTGTCAGATATGATAATCTTGACTTTTCTATCTAATTATCTCTCGGTCTTATTTATGTGCACTTTATGAGTGTCAATGGCTTGAGACCTTATATAAATTAGATATATATAATTATATCTCGATAGACTATCTATAAGGTGGTAAAATATCTCTCTTTAATAATATAGAAACATAAAGTGACCCATAGATATAAGCATAATATCAAGGAGTTTATTATATTTTATTTTAATATGGGATCATTGTAAACTCACGATTCATATTAATTTTGTATAAATTGTCATATGAAATGGAAAGGTTAAAATAATTTTAATTGAATCATATTAAGTTTACAGTCACCAAAAGAGAAATAATATTCTAACAATTCTAGGTTAAGAATCCAAATTCTTAGAATTATAAGAATATAATATATATCCTCAAGATTCATCAGATGAATCATCTCTAGGCGTAGGTGATAAGTAAAAACTGTTATCGCTTTTGCTCTAAGATGATTCCCTATAACGATAAATATTTTATTCTCTTTTGATGTTTTCATATTAAAATAAATTTCTATTATTGATAACATATGTTGAAATATCAAAAATTAATCCACCTAAGTATTAGACAATGATTTATATAATATTTGATTTGAACCATATAAAGGTTATAGTTTTTTCCTTTTAAACTAAATCTTATAGTTCTTCGCATAACTTTCTACGAATGTAGCACTTTATTGTGAACAATTTTCTTATACGAGTTTATATAGTATTTATAAACTCAAGTGATTTACGCTTCAACTTTCTTTTATTGTTACCTACTCCTTGAGTAATATCCAAAATATTATGAGTCTTTTTTATTTTAATTTTAATTCTTTCTATATACATATACTAGTCGACTCATTAAAGTTTAACTTATCCTTAATTAAATTTTAAATGAGTCACACTAAGAAGAAATATAATAAATTTTAAGAAATGACTCAATTACAATCATGCTCAATATTTTTGAGCTTACAACTTTATTAGTTATATTAAAGATATAATATTCAATTCCTCAAATATTATCATTTTTAGTCAGTTCTTCCATTAAGGTGTCAACTAATGACTTATCAGTATATATATATTGATCTATAAATATTCTTATATACTAGTTGTAAACTGTACTGAAGTGTAAGTATTATTAGCAATTATTATAACATGAGTCTTTTAGACCTTTCCCAATCAGTTATCTTAATTATTTATTCCATACAAATTTTAATAATTAAGTGTGTGTTTATTTTCAATGTTATCAAGGTCTAACTCATTGAATATAAATTACATATGCTCAAGCCATTTATTCTAGATACTATAGAGACATTATAAGAATACAATAAAGGAAGTACCACTCTAATAATATAATGCTTTAAGTTTTTTAATAAATATTGAACTATTGATATCATCTCTATTTCACCTTTGGTTGAAATATTGATATATCTAGTGTTTATGTAAAATTATTTATGGGAGACTGATACTATCCTTATGGAAAAATATTACTATCTTTAGGTATACAATACTAAATTACAAGGATATCGAAAATAATATCATCATACCCCATCACATAATTATTTGAAATAGATTCTCTTTTGAGATTATCTAAATCTCCTAATTATTTGTTTCATTATGAATATTATTTTCTTTAATATCATTTAGATCAATTCTATAATATATTTAATAGATTATTGGTTCAAGTCACTTTGATGGCTATAGGATCAATACAAGAATATAAAATATAGTCCAAAATATCCTATAAATGATAAAACCTTTATTGTAGTTCACATCTTATAAATCTATCATTCTAGACTACTTTAGCAACTATCGATCAGATAAACATAGGGAGATGAATTACAAATAATATTCATCAAGTTTCTTTATCTAATTTATACTAAAACAATTAAATAATAGAATAACAACCATAATAATTATTGAATATTGATTAGCATAAAGAAAACTTATATAATAACTATAATAGCTTTTATGTGAAAGATAAATATTATTTCACAGTCTAAAACATATTTATGTGAATAACTAAATAAATATCCAAGAACAATAATTAGATTTTATTTACCACATGCAATCAATGAATCATATGAGAAAACCATAAAAGAACCATTATACCAGTCAACCTTATTTAATTGGGTAAACCTAGAATTGAGCTAAGCATCAACCCAATTAAATCAATTAATAAAAAATGATCAAAATCAAAATTGATCAAATTTAATCTTTTCTAAGTTTGATCAAAATTAAATGTTATCAATAGTCATAATGATCAAATTCAATTAAACTTAAAAATCATATTGATCAATTTTATAATCAATAATATTGATTAAAATTTTGAAATTTCATAAGGGTAAAACTATGATAGGATATAAACCACAATTACAAGATTTATAAAGGGTAGAACTGTCAAAAAATATTTAGGAAAATATTAAATTTATGAAGGGCATTAACGAAAGTAAATAAAAGAACAAGCTCCAAAATTCCTATATTTACGAAGGGCAAAAATATTTTTAAAGAAAAACCCTAATCTCCCTATGCCGCCACCCTTACGCACGTGGCCACTGCCTCTACAAGCGCCGCCTTCGTGCACCGATGGTCGCTGCCTATGCGGCCACCGTCCTCTACCATAGGCGGGTACTGCCATTGCAGGCGGGCACGACACTACCTTTTCCCACAACTGTCGCCAATGGCCATAGGAGGCCACCGCCTTGCGGGCACTGCCACAACCACTGCTAGTGGTCAACATATATTGTCACACTCAATAACGTCGACAACAAACAATAAATCCATCGATCAAACATAAAAACTATATATCACTCATAATTAAGCGATATGTTAGATTGAATAAGAAAATAGATTGAAAATTTCGATGAATCATTCATGCATCATAAATAAAATCCAATTAACATCTTCGCGTGAGCGAAAGATAACAAATAGATCTAAAGTATTTGATTTCAAAACCATGGCTGCATACTTTTTAATGTTGCTATTCAGAAAAATCTTTATCTAATCTGTAAGCGCGCCATTGTCATTCCGAGATCTGCAATAATGCCAATCTGTAAGGGTTTAGGATAAGATCTATAATAATGTCAATATGTAAGTATCTATGATAAGTACTTAAGAGAGTTACTCGTGTCTTCTAAAGAATCATATTTTAATTGGACTTTCTTTTTATTGATCAATAATCAAAATCTAATTATATCCATAATATATCTTACTTAATTAAATAGGACACAAAATCTATATCAGATCCATGAGATCATGTCACAAGGAGAAAAAAAATCATAATATGATATTAGTAAAGAATTTGATTATGACATCAATGAGGTGCAAATCCAAAAAATCCACAGGACTGCTACTTAATCCCATTTTACATGCTTCATCAACAAACTTATGATAATTGAGATTTCTAGATGAATGTACTGTAAAAACATGAAATAATAATGAAAAACCTTATTGAAGTTCATTGATTCATTATTTATTTATATAGATGAAGAAGAGAATTTTTCTCAACTAATCCATGAGGTTTCCTTGTTTAGTTGGAGAAATCATATCTAAATATATCTGCTATCATGCGCCCACAAGATCGAACTCCTGTCAAGGATGTCGATCTTTGACTATCTAATAAGAAGAGTTTGCGGGCAAGAGTTTACATGCAATGATAATAATGGTAGGCTTGCTGATGTCGAAAATAGGGAGAAGAAGGGAGCAGATGCCAGGAAGCACTCTTCGTTGATTTCAACGATAACGGAGGAGGAGGAAGAGTTGTTGAACTGACAGCAAGAAGGCTCGGCTCAATTGCAGGAGAAGCTTGCCAAGTTCTAAGCGAGGAAATCCACTAGACTTGTTGCGGTAGTTGCAGGAGGAGGAGGAATCAATGCAGGTGACCTTGCCAAGGAAACAGTTCCGAAGAGGGAAATGAGACTATTGAGGTAATATAGGAGGAAGGGAGTAGTAACTGTGAATGAAGCCTCACCGATAGATGTAGTGGCCGAGAGAGAGAGGGCCCACCGATGAGAATTTGCTATTGTTGGATAGTGAAGAAAGAAGAAGTAATATCTCTTAAAGAGAGAGGGACTACGATACAATGCTAAAATAGGAAATAATAATAAAGAACTCAATTAAAGTTTATTGATTCATCATTTATTTATACAGATGAAGAAGATGATTTTCTTCAACTAATCAATTTCCTCGTTTATATGAAATATTACTTTCTCAATACATCTAGAGAAGAATAAAATGATCAACATGGGTAAAGATTAAGTCATAAATATTTTCATAAAATTATTGAAGTCGAACATTTGTACACCTATGAAGTGATTGCTGGAATTCTCAAATAAAATTTAATTAAAGGAGGGTCTCGGGTAACAATTTTATTTTTGAATTGAAAACGTTACACATGAAAACTTATATTTATGATATTATTCAAACTACATTAGGGTATGACTAAGAAAGAAAGTGGTGAGGATAAATTTGGTGTGAAAAATATCGCTTTTAGTATTTATATCTGTGGGCTCTATCCTTATAAAAGTAGCTCAAGTATAATAGCGATGGGACAAAAAAGAGAGAATGAGAGAGAGAGAGAAGATATATCTCATATTAGGTTCCAAAAGTAATAGGTCATACACGTCATTTAATATAATGAATTTTTTATATTTAAAAAAAGAGAAAAATGTGAAGAATAGCAACCTCTTGATCTTAGTAAAGTTCTTTGCCCATATTTTCTCTCCTCTTCCATATATATTTTTTTGTTTCACATGAATCTTTGAGAATTTTTCTCATATATGATTTTTAAGTGCTTCGATTATGTTGTACAAACGACAAAATACATGATTGGATCGCATCACTAGGGGTTCTGAATAATTTCCTTTATCTTTGTGCCGCACAAATAACATTTGGGTAAGTAGGAATTCATCATGTTTTCTACTACTTTTGCCTTTATCATGCAAACTTTCTCCCACTCGTAGATTCCTTTAAGTCCGAATATGGTATTTGACAGAGAGAGACTGGATGAGTGTGAACCACAGATTCACAAACACGTTAGCATTATAGGAAGGTCTAGCGGAAAGAAGTCAGCTTTGTGATAGAGAATGGCTGAGTATGAACCACAAGCTTGAATGTATTTCCTATACATAAATCCTTTTTCTACAAGGGGGGTTTCAGATATTTTCTTTATTATTTTTTACTTTTTTTTTCTAAAGAAAAAGAACATTAATAGTTGGAATAGGGTTAATGATGGAAGGTGGTAAAAAAATGATCCCCTTACTCAATAATGATCTTATTAAAAATAATTCAAGTAGTTAAGATTAATAATAGTTAAGATTAGATAAAGATTTAAATCTAAATTTAGTTTAGATGAGGATGAGATTAGTTTAAATGAAGGTGAGATTTATTAAGATATGATAAATTTTTTAGTGTTTCAAAATATATGTATTCTATCTTTTAGTCAATATAAATATGTACTCTTGATTTATTCTAAAGCATCGAAAACTGTGCACCGCAGACTAAGGAGTGATCGATAAAAAAAGAAGCAAAGATTAATAGATCGAGAAGAAAAAAAAAGAAAAAAAAAGAGAAGATAACATACATTGGAATAAGTATTTCTTATAAATTTATTCCTATTTTCAAAGGTGATAGTTATCAATTTTGGGATGAAAACTCTATTCATTTCACATGGATTATGAAATTTGGTAGAAGATGATTTTGTTCATTATGATCTACATGATACTAGTATTATAAAAGATTAAAAAAATCAGATAAAAGAACAGAAAGATGTAAAAACTCTTTATATGCTACAATAAGCAGTAGATGATTCCCTATTTCCTAGAATCATGATAGCAGCAACATCAACAAAAGTCTGGAAGATACTAAAAAATATGTTTGGAGGCACAGAAAAGGTAAAAATTTTAAGGCTTCAAATTCTTCGACGTGAATTCAAAACTCTTATGTTGAAAGATTCTAAATCTATTACTGATTTTTTCTCAAAAGTTTTTTTAATTATGAATAAAATGAGATCTTATGGTGAAAATCTAAAAGATCAAACTGTGGTAGAAAAAGTTTTACGAAATTTATCTCTAAAACTTGATATGATCTCTACTGTTATAGAAGAAGCTAAGGATACAAGTATATTCTCTATTGATGAATTAATGGGCTCTTTTTTAGTTCATAAATAAAAAATGAACAGATCTTCAGATGATGTTTCAGAACATGCTTTCTAAACGAAGATAGATCAAAATAAGGATCAGAAGAATTCAGAAATCAGATCTTAAGGGAGAGATCAAAAGGATAGAGGACGAGGCCGATCAAATGAAGGTAACAAAGAAACTCAAAAATATTTTTGTTGCAAGAAAAATTGGATATATTAAAAAAGATTACTGGTACAAAAATAAAAATCCAAATGTTACTCTCTATTCTTATTACAAAAAATATGATCATCTTGAAAAAGATTGTTGGAATAAAAATCAAACTAACTATCATGAGAAAATTAATGATGATAAAAGAGATGATAATATTTTCTTTATAGCATCCGATGAAGAACATTCTAGATCTTTTTGAATTTTGGATAGTGGATATAGTAATCATATAACAGGGGATAAAAGTCTATTCTAGAGACTTGATTATTCAGTCAAATCTATTGTATAGATGGAAAATGACAATAAAGTTCAGGTGAAAGGAAAATGAACAATGGTTGTGAAGATCAAATCCGATAAAAAAGTTATTGATGATGTATTGTTTATTCCTGATTTGAAATAAAATCTCACTAGTATATGACAACTAATGATAAAATGATATTATGTTACTTTTGATAATGAAAAATATGTGATTTATGATAAGAAAATTAAAAATTGATAGCAATTGCAAGGATGACAAAAAATAAAATGTCTCTTTTATTATTTTTAAATTTTGCTACTCATACTGATGAATCAACATTATGGTAAAAAAATTATGCTCATCTAAATTTGTGCGAATCTATGCAAACTATCTCAGATGGTATAGGTCATGATAATTTAGAAACTATAGTTGATAAAACACATTCATAGGAAAAGGATGAAGCTATAAACTCCAAGGATAATAATGAAAGTACATATACAGGGTTGATAGAAATTTTTGATGATGTGAAAAAAGCTAAGAGAAATAAAAGAAAGAGAAAGCTTCCGCATTCATAGGGATTTGATCCTACAAATACAAAGCCTCTATTAGATCATCAGAGATGGATGTCAAAGGTGAAAATGTCAAGTTATAAACTTAAGCAAAAGCATAAGACAACCGCAACAATACCAAACATCAGCATGCCGACATCTTCACAAAATTTTGGCGAAAAAAAATTTCTTCAAAAATAATTTTAAATTATAACTATTTTAGTTAAGGGGGTGTGTTGAAAATAATTTAAGTAGTTAAGATTAATAGTAGTTAGGATTAAATAAAAATATAAATCTAAATCTAGTTTAGATGAGAATGAGATTAGTTTAGATGAAAGTGAGATTTATTAATATGTGATAGACTTTTTAGTGTTTTAAAATATCTGTATTATATTTTTTAATCAATATAAATAGGTACTTTTGGTTTATGAAAAAATCTATATGTAACATGCTTGACATTCTTAAAACTAGATTGAGAAAATCTATAGAGAACGGTAGACCACAGATATATGGTCTTTACCATGAGTGGAGAAGATCCCTTTTAATAACTGATCCACTTTCATTAATGTGAATGAGATTAACAATATTCTTATATTGCTGATCTAATTATAGATCAACATTTGAACCATTCAATTCTAGAGAATTTGTTTCTAATCCATCTAGTGTAAAGATTAAGTGATTTTTAATCCTTCCTCCATGTGGATTTAATGTTTTGAGGGAGGCTTCATAAAGACACTAATTGAAAAGATCAAAGAGGAAAACGATCTAGTTTTTTCTTTTTCTTTTTTTTTTAAAACAGTACCTAAATGCAAATCTTTGAAAGAACTTTGTGAGCGATAAAGCATCGAATTTTTGAGCTGGAAGCTCAGATCTTTTGAGGTATAGTTTATTGTTTCTAACTTTCTCTCCTTTTCTAAGGTTAGTTGCTCCCTTCTATGGGCTATGACTCATACTAGTTGAGGGCTGTTGAGCCTATTGCTATGGAGCTCTCTCTCTAGGAGGATTTATGGAAGGCTTTCTCTCCTTCTACGGTCAATTGGAGGTGGTAGTTCTTTTATATAGTTTCAGAGGGAACGAATCCTAACTAGCGTTGAATGACTCTCCTGCACTCTTAGTCAAACTTGAATGACTTCTAAACTCATAATTAGACTTAGATGACTCTTTGACTTCTAATCAGACTTCGATCTTTGTAGAGTAGGACCCTCGATTGGAGTCCAACTCTTGTTCCAATTGAAGTTAAACTTGGATTGAATTGGGTTGAGTCTTTGAGTTGGCTGAACCTGAGTTTTAAGCTTGGATTTGAGTTCGTTGCACCCAAATAAAATCATAGTTTCATCCTAACTTAGTTAATAAAATTATTTGGATATAGACTTTTGAGCCTTCTAGCAATAATATTGTAAAGGTGCTCACAACAAGATTAAAAGGAAGAGCTTCCAGAACGAGGGACGATCAGGTTCGAAGCAATTGTTTCTAAAGTCAAAATCTTTATTCCAATTTTTTTTTTTTTTAAAAACAAATTACCTACTTCTTTGCTATATTTTCTCATGCTTAGTCGCATCATGCCTAGTTTGCCACCTTTTATGTGACGAAGCTAAACAGATACTTTTTAAATTATTCATAATGCTATTATTAACTACTGGCCTTTGATGCAAAAAGAATTCAATTTCATTTTCTTTTATTTTAATGAACGAGCATTGGCTTTGGGAAGTCAAGACTAAAAACGAGGCACTTTGGCTAATTTAGAAAAATTAAAAAAAAAATTCTCATTTTCACAATCACTCGGATAAATCATCCTCACTTTGGTTTTGGTTTAGAGCTTTTGCAAGTACACAGGATTTCAATGAAATCGGGGGGTTAATCTAAGGGCATCAACAGAAAGGGTAACGAAGGATAGAGGCAGCTAGTAACATTCTAGCACTTCACGTTTTCTTCATTGAGTCGTTTATTTGAGATTACATGAATTGGATACATTACTGAGGATAACAAGAGTTACTATAGCAGTTGAAGCCATCCCCTATACTATTAGGAAGATCAAACAATTGGAGTGTATGTATCACAACCATCGAAGGTCTGAAAAGGACAGACAATAGGAGAACGGATGCAGAATGTGGAAGCGTTTACTAATTAATGTCAAAGGACACTCTCCCTCAGATATGGGATTTATCCCATCAAGTGAACGCAACTGGTTTTAATCATAACTCCAAAGAGTCCATGTTGGCTTATACTCTAACTAACCTCAATAGCATATCTCAAAACATCTCCATTTGGGGAGCAGAAACTCCGCGTTTTAATGTTTGCAATTTTATTCCCACTTAATGGCCAAGTAATAGAATAGTTAGGTTTTGCATTAAAAAAATACATGATCATCTTTGCCAAGATATAATTTAAAATTCTGCTAAATAAATATATGTACAAGAAGACAAGCATAAATACTAGAGAAAAATTACACATATATATCCTTCTAAAGTAATGATTTTCTCCCAACTTTCAGAATGAGAAAATTCTTATCAGATGAATGTGCAAGTCTCTTATCAATTATCATCTTCCATACTCTTTTTGTGAAAGAAAAATAAATTATTTTAAAAGTTAGATATGGGGATGATGCCATATGGAGGACTAATAACATGATCTCTCAATGGTATATATATAATTGACTCCTCATCAATAAATGATTGACGCATCACTCGACTAACATCATACTGTTACATAGTTAGCACCTCAGCTCATTTGGTCAATGTGTAATAAAGTGATAGGTACATAAGGTAGCATAGCATCACTGATAGCTAACTCAGCCTAGCCATTACTTTATGATCCTCAGATTTGGTGCACAATCCCATGGTCTCTTTTACCGTTGGATAAGCCTATAATCATTTTGGGCATTTAATTACTGTTAGGATTGAGTTACTGCTAGGAGATAAAAATAAAAATTGAATTTAAAAATTTTTGTTTGAAGTAAAACTGAAATTGAAATAACTTGTTAAGAGTAAGTTAAAGATCGATTATAAAGATGAAAGTAAAAGGAGAAACTTGAGTTTTTCTTAAAACTAGTTAATAGCAGCTAAGTTTAAGAGTAAAATTAAAGTAAGATAAGATAGAGATGCTCACAGTGTTTTTGTAGTGGTTCGATCAAACTAACCTGCGTCCACTCTCTAGTGCTTTTTCGTCGAGGCTCACCCATCTTTACTAATGATCTTCTTTCAAGGGCGAAAATCAATTATCCCTTACACATCTTTCTCCTTTTTACAAACTTAGGAGAACAATCTTTACACTCTCCTTTTCTCAATCTCAGAAGATCAACCTTTACACTCTTATTTTCTCATGCTCAAGAGATCAACTTTTACAACTCAATTTTACCCCTTCTCTTAACTACAATTCACTCTTACACAATAGGGAGGGAACTCTCCTAAATTTACCATAATTTTTCCTTTATTTCTTTCTCATTTTTTCCTTTTTCTTGCACTTTCTTACTTTTTCAAGCAAAAAAAATTGGGGCATTTATAGACCCCAATTTGGCTTCAAAATTTAGAACCAAAATTCAAACCTTTCTGAAAAACCCGAGTACGGGCGGTAGTACCATCGGCACCGAGGGTATTACCATCGAAAGTGTCCCAAATTTGTGGGTGGCGGTGGTACTACCATCGTCGTCTATCGTCGGTACCATCGCCTGAGCGATACCATCATCGTCTGTCAACGGTATCACCGCTCAGATCCTAGAAATAGTACTGAAAAGTATTATTTTTGTACTTAACCTTGTACCTTTTGTTGACCTCCTTCCAGATCAATGAAATGAGCTCAGATCAATGAAATGAGCTCAGATCAAACCCAAAGTGGATCTCGTTGGCCCTTAATTGAGTTAGTAAAACTAACTCTAATCAAGATGCTAACTACGATACTTTAAAAACAAATACAATTATACTAATCTTCATTGTCCAACACGTCAATTGATCTTTCAGCGAACTCCCAACAAGCTCCCAACAAATTGTCGGTGAAATCCCGGCAACTTTTAATGAACTCCCGGCGAGCTCCCAACAACCTATCGGCAAACTCCCGACGAGTTCCCACCATATTGTCCGAAGACTCGACGTACTCCTGATTCTTCCGGCTCGATGCCCGATCTTGACTCCGACCCAACGATAGAATTTTCCTTAATTATTTTATCTTTTCCCAATCGTAGTTGCTCCTGCATCACTTATCTCCAACAAAAAGGTTAGATCATAAATCAATCAATTGATTTCATCATCAAAATTTAAGATTTAATAATCTCTCCCTTTTTTATGATGACAACCAATTGATGACAGAGTTAACCTTAACTCCCCTTATCTACATGTCATATTTGAAATAGGACAATCTTGAATTCAAAAGAAACAATCACATTTGAATTCAAGGTAACATTTTACTTATTTGCAACATATCAATTTATACATTGTGCATCTTTATAGTTTCAAATCATAGTATACACAATTTTAAAATATTTCAGCTTTACTTCATGCATGATACCAACAACAAGTCAACATTGCTTTGAGCATTACATGCATAACACTAAAACATTGAAATTTTTAACCATTTAACCATTCATCACCATGATATCATACATGACAAAATTTTCAAAACAAACATTCATTAGTTTGGTATCACATGATACAAATTTCAAGCAAAATATGTTTCACATTATGAAAATTTAAACCTAGCATCATCAGTATACCAATTCTCTCCCTTTGTTATCAATAAAAAGGAAAAATATTCAACATACCATTTTCACCTCATATATAAATTTTTAATTATTTTTGATAGGCATAACATACATGATAAAAATTTCAAACCAAACATTTGTCATATGTCATCAACATGCCATTTCTCCCCATTTGTCACAACAAAAGGGAGAAATGTTTAACACATATTTAAACATTTATCACAAATATTTAGCATATGTCATCAACATGTCATATCTCCCCCTTTGAAAAATAAAAAGAAAAAAAGAGAAATTTATTCATCATAAAATGAATCAAATCATAAGTACCATATCAATTTTTTTCTTCCTCTTTGTAAATAAAATAGAAGAAGAAGAAGAAGAAGAAGAAGAAGAAGAAGAAGAGAGAAGTCAAATCTACCCAAGAGTCCAAGAATCAATGATCAAAGATCAAGTATCCTCAAAAATCCAAGAATCAAATATTAAGAGGAGGCATTCATTTGTAAGCATTGCATCAAGGATCAAGTAGACAAAAATTTCATGAATCCAAGAATCAAAATATTTTTTTCTGAAGAGTGAGGATTCGAAAGAGAGCTCATGAATCCAAGAATCCAAGAATTAAATATTAAGAGAGAAGATTTAAAAGAGAGCTTATTAATCCAAGAATCAAATATTAAGAGGAAGGATTTGAAAGAGAATCAAGCATCACACAAAGTTCATGAATCATATTTTTCTTTTATAAATTTTAAGAGGAAAGAATGATGTGAAATCATTTCGAAAGAGAGCTCAATTTTCAAAAACCGAGAGATCCGAGAAAAATATAATAGCAACTCTTACATTTGGAAGATTTAAAATAATCTCATGTAAATTTCCAGAAAAAGCTCATTTTGCAAAAACGAGAAATCCAAAAAATTTTAGTGCAACTTACGTATTTGGAAGATTTTTCATATCTAATTTTCTTCAAATTGTTTTACATTTAATATCTTTGTTGTAAGCTAGCAATTTTGTCTCCCCCTTTGTCATAGTCAAAAAGAATATGATGGTATAATTTTCTATTACATCAATGTTCTAATCACAATCATAAATATGAAGGGATTATATAATGAAAATCATGTCATTTAGGATATAGTATGAAAGATCAATTCGTAAGTACCAAAATATATGATTTATTTCAATAAATCTCCTTTTTTTATTTGAATAACAAAAATAAGTATTGGGAGGTCAAATAGTAATCGATCTTTAAAAGAAATCTTAAATCATGAGTTTCAAGAGATCAAAAGAAAAACCATGATTCATATCTCTTCTTAACTAAATAATGAAAATAAATCTTAGGAGTTCAATTTTGTAAGCAAAATCTTAATTCATATAAGAGAGATCTCAAGAAAAAAAAAGATTCATTTCGATAATTCTTTTTAATAAAACACAAGAATCATAATGAATGATCTTGATTTATAAAAATCTCAAGTTATAATTATCAAGATATCAAGATCATGGTTTATAAAAAAAATCTCAAGTTATAACTCTGAAAAATCAAAAGACAAATTATGATTCATTTGGATAATTTTCTTTAATAAAGCAAAAAAAATCATACTTAAGGATCTTGATTTATATAAAAATCTCAAGTTATAATTATCAAGATCATAAATTTTCTTTTTAGTAAATTAAAAAAAAAAGAAATCATAGGAGTTCAACAATTTGATTCCCATAAGAGTTACCACATGTCAAGAAATCAAAGGAAACTTAATCATTCGATTAGAAAAAAGATACCGTTCAAATTCAAATCATCGAAATCACTTTTGTAGTTCAAGAGATTAAAAAATAATGGTATACATAGAATTTATTACTTTATCTCTTATTGAAAACTTGATAGAATAAAGATTTTTCAAGAAAAATGCATTCCATTTTTGTATTTCAATTTATGTAATTTATTTCATACAAGAATGTTTTTTATCTTTTATTCCAAATCCCTATATTGTCATTTAAAACTGAAAACCAAATATCATTCCAAAATAAATCATCAAGATCATTCATATAACACATTAAAACAATAAAATATTTTTAAATAAAAACTTATGTTTATTTTAATTCTAGTGATTTTTTCCTTCTTAAGTGATCTTAACTCTTTAGACATAGTACAATGAGTTACCATGCAATTATCATGCTCATTTTATTTTTTTTATTTTACCTTATTTCTAGCCCCAATTCAAGAACAATCTAGCATTCAATCTTACAACATACAACCAATTTTAAGTCAACATACAACACATCTAACATTCAACCATTCAAATCAATCATTCAACATACAAGCCAATAATTTTCGACCTAACTTCAAGCTATCAATCCTATCTAAAGTCAACATACAACCGATCTATCATTTCAAACAACATAACATTCAAATCAATCATTCAATATACAAGCCAATAATATTTAAAAGTCTAGTGATATATCATGGTGTATATAGATAAATATTTTCTTTAGTTAATACCTAGAAGAATCATAGGGGAGTGATTAATGAAAACTTAGACTCATATAAAATGAGATTTGTTTGGATAAATATTGAGTCAAGAAGATTGTTTATTACATCTTAAATCGTAGACACCAATATATCATCTCTTCAAAAAACATCATATGAAAACACATCTAAGATTAAAATTACTTTTCGAGAAATTTCAATGAGTACAACGTAGATAATTTCTCAATAAGAATACCTAAGGTTCTTTAGTTCTAATTTATTTTTATACTAATAAGCTCTAGTTATGCATCATCAAAAAAAAATCAAGATTAATTGTATAACCATGAACCATCTTAAAAAGATTTATTATAATAAAAAAAAAGATCATCAAATTTTAATTATCTTGATTTAAATAATATTTTCTTATTTTCATTATTTTTGGCTAGTAAGTTTGAAAAATATGTCAGGTCTCAAGTCATTGATGTCATTTTGTGCTCCCAACCTTCGTTTGGAGATAAAACTACAACGAATAGGGTTTTGGTTTAGGTACTCATTTGGCTTTGAATCCCTCGTGAAAGACTCTTTCTAATTTTACTAATGGCATTTGGTTGTTTATGGTTCTTTTAGGAACCCAAACTAACTTGTGTGGACTATACCTTCTAAATTAATATCTATAGGCAAAATGTCCAAGTTTATCACAAAAATTATATTTATTTTTGGGTAAAGAATGTAATGTGGGTCCTTTAACAAAAAGAGTTGGCTTTTGTTGAGTATTATATATAAACCCAATACCGTCATTTCTATGAACATGACCCTTAATGGCAGGATCATGTTTAGAAATTTATTATATATTTTAAACTTTTCTAAAGTTTATTGTAGTATGATATTTTCCCTTTTAATTACATCTAGTGTCTTACATTTAGAGCAAGAAATGCATGGTGTTGATGCTTCATATGAGGTTTCAAGTTTATTAAAATTTCTAAATTTATCAAATAATTCATGAAAATCATTTAGCAACTCATCAAATGTAAAAGAGGTTTCGGGTGAGTTCCTTACCTCATCATGGATGGCCATGAGCATGTGGTTCGCTAGTTCTTCTTGGTTGTCCTCTTGATCTTCAGAGTGTCGCGGCTTCTTACATTCATAGCAAGAGGTTGTGTCTTCTTTTATTTTATTTATGTTCTTAATATATTATTTTGTTTTATTACTTTTTATGAATTTTTTAGGTTCTTTTGTCATAAGTTTAATGTCATAGTCTTCATCACTCAAGGTTTCACTCAATGAGTCTTCTTTTATTCTCAGTTCAATGTCCTTCTTGTTCTTTGAAAGATGTTATTATTTTGTTTTCAGTTCAATGTCCTTCATGTTCTTTGAAATGTATTTTTCTTTTGTTCTTATTGTTAAATTCTTCCTATTCATTAGAAGGTTTTCTCATGTTTGTCTTTGCAAGTCTTTTCATGATTATATACTAAGAGATTCATTTTTGATTAATTTATTTTGCTTGTGCTTTCGTGTGTGATTTCTAATATGTGTCATATATCAAAAGCATAATCACAAGCAGAAACCTGATTAAATTTGATTTTATCCAAAGCATAAAACAAGCATTCATAACTTTAGCATTTAAAGAAAACATCTTTCTTTCACAATCATTCCAATCACTTATAGGATTAGAAGACTTTAGAAAGTTATTTTCAACTAAATTCCATAACTCCAAATCCATAGAAATTAAAAAAATTCTCATCCTAGTTTTCCAGTAGGTGTAGTCTATCTCATTGAACATAAAGGGATGTGTGATATAATAACCCTCGTTAACGCTAGAAAAAACCATTTAACTCGCTTGGGTATTAATCCAATTGAGTAAACATGGCCCTGATACCAACTATTAGGATCGAGTTGGCACTAAGAGGGGATTGGGGGGGGGGGGAAGGGTGTGAATTAGTGCAAATGACAAAAACTCGATTCGAAAAATTTCGCTTGAACTAAAATCGAAATCGAAAGCTCTTTTGTTAGAACTCATTAAGAGCAAATAAGTTAGAAAGTAATTTTTAAAGACGAAACCGAAAGGAGAAGCTTGAGTTTTTTCTTAGAACTAGTTAATAGCAACTAAGTTCAAGAACAAAATTAAAGTAAGACAAGATAGAGATGCTCATAGTGTTTTTATAGTAGGTCAGTCAAACTGACCTACATCCACTCTTGAGTCTTCCTTCGTCAAGGCCCACTGGTGTCTACTAATGATCTTCCTTCAAGGGCAAAGATCAACTACCCCCTTACACACCTTTCTCCTTTTTATAGGCTTAGGAGAATAACCTTTACACTCTTCTTTTGTCAGGATCAGGAGATCAGCCTTTACACTATCCTTTTCCTAGGCTCAAGAGCAACCTTTACACTATCATTTTCTCAAGCTCAGGAGATAAACCTTTACAACTCAATTTCACCTCTTCCCATAACCATAACTCACTCTTACACAATAGGGAGGGAACTCTCATAAATTTATCATAATTTCTCTTTTCTTTCCTTTTTCTTGCACTTTCTTGCTTTTCCAAGCAAGAAAACTTAGGATATTTATAGACCTCAATTTAGCTTCAAAATTTAGAGCCAAAATTCAAACCTTCTCGAAAAATCTGGGTATGGGTAATACAATCGCCAGCACCGATGGTACTATCGCCAAAAGTGACCTAGATTTGTGGGTAGCGATGTCGCTCCTGCTGGCGGTACCATCATCCCCTACCGATGATACCACCGCCCAAATCCCAAAAATAGTACTAAAAGTACTATTTCATACCTAAGATGCCAACTATGATACTTTAAAGACAAACACAATTACACTAAGTTTGACATGTTAATCGATCTTTCAATGAACTTCTAGCATCCTTCCGATGAACTCCCAGCAAGCTCCCGATCTCTTTCCGGTGAACTCCTGGCAACCTCCAACGAACTCCCGACGAGCTTCCGACAACCTATCGATGAACTCCCAGCAAACCTCCGGCGAACTCCCGACAAACCTCCGGTGAACTCCCAGTGAGCTCCCGCTACATCGTCTGAAATCTTAGCATACCCTCGAATCTTTTGGCTCGATGCATAATCTTAACTCTGGCCCAACGACAGATTCTTTCTTAATTATTTTACCTTTTTCCAATTATAGTTAATCATGCATCACTTATCTCCAACATAAAGGTTAGATCATAAATCCATCAATTAATTTTATCATCAAAATATGAGATTCAACAATCATAAACTTAAGTACAATGGTCCAAGATTGCACTATAAAAGGCACATCAAGTTCTTTCTTGAGAGAAATTTTTTTAACATAATTTTCATTTATATAGATTTAGCACTTAATTAAATTTTTAGAACTAAACTAACTTAAGTATCAGAAGGGCTTTGTTGGTTATGGCCCTATAGGAGTTATGCAAGGTCTTGGCTTGGACTCATCTTCACTTGGTGCCATGTTATTTAGAGATAAACATAGAGTAGGATCTTGATTCGTTTCGATTTGACATCCACATTGGATAATCATAATCTAAACTAATAATTGGAACTAGAAAAAGTGCCACTCCTAATAGGTCTTAAGAGAATCTCGTGGGACTCTTTAGGGTAGACCAAGAAGATCGAACTCTCCTGAGCCCCAGCTTTAGGCCTATTGAAAATGCTGGTTATAGGTGCATCGCAAGCCAATCACGTGAGTGATGACACATGTGACACACTGTATAATCTTTTTACATTATTATTATTGACATATTCTCACATTATATTATTTGCTGCATGTATATAGTTGATGTCCTTGGTTTTGTGCAATGAGAATCAAATCATGATGAGATCAAGATAATGAGACCAATTCATCTTTAAATATAAACCCTAAATAATCTCAATCATAGGTTACTTGAGAACGACATCGAGATAACCAAATAGACTGGCATATTGTATACCCATTCATATGATGGATGTGACTGGTTTTATAGCCACTCATGTATGAACACTAAGGGTACAGTACAGGTGCTCATTAGAGAATGAGGTTTGGCTTGGAGAATTTTATGAGAGGTCTCATACCTATGAGATATGAAATGAGTATATCTCTAAAGACTCCTGAAGAAAGAGCAAACATGGATAGGAGACCCTATGCCTCAACGATAGGGTCTATCATGTATGCATGCTATGTACCAGGCCTGATATAGCGCATGCTTTGAGTGTCACGAGCAGGTATCAAGCGGATCCAGGTTTAGCACACTAGAAGGCATCAAACTGTATCCTTAAGTACTTGAAAATGACTAAAAATCTTTTACTGGTATATGGAGGAGGTAGCCTCCAGGTTGAGGGCTAACGAACTCGAGTTTTCGGTCCAACATTGATGATAGCAAGTCGAACTCAAGGTATATCTGCATCCTGAATGGAGGAGCAGTAAGTTGGAAGAGTTCCAAGCAAGATACTACTACTGACTCGACCACAAAGGCGAAATATATTACTGCAGCAAATGAAGGGGTGTGGATGAAGAAGTTCATCAGAGATTTAGGATTCATACCAAGTAGCGTGGATCCGATTCCCAAATATAGCGATAACAACGGGGCAATAGCTCTAGTAAGGAAACTCAGGTCTCATCGGAAGTGTTCCAAGGAGGTTCCACCTGATTAGAGAGAACATAGCCTGTAAAGATATAGCAATGAAAAAAAGTTACATCCAAAGATAATATTGCAAACCCACTGACAAAGTCATTAGCTCATATTATCTTTGAGCATCACAGGGGTCTGATGGAGATCAGACACATAAGTGATTGGCTTTAAGTCAAGTGAGAGATTACTAGTTATAGGTGCCCTACAAGCCAATCACGTGAGTGATGGCACGTGTGATATGCTGCACAACATTATTATTATAGCATATTCTTATATTATATTATATATTTAATATATATTGTGAAGTCTTTAGTTCTATGCAATGGGAATCAGATCGTAATGATATCACAATAATAAGACTAATTTGACTTTAAACACATCCTAAATAATCCTGATCATAGGTTACTCGAGAGGGACATCGAGATAACCGAATAGACCGGTGTGTTGTATAACCATCCATATGATAGAGGCGGTTGGTCTCATAGCTACTTGTGTGGAGACACTAAGGATACAATACAAGTGCTCATTGGAGAATTGGTTTACTGATTAACCACTTTTAAAAAGCTGTATAGTTAATAATACATAACGTTAGATAGTGATTCCGTAGTCCCAGTGTATTTGATCCTTAGACTTGAGACACCAAGGATGATGTGTTTGAGTACTCCTTTCTTTGACGTCGGACTTACAGGTTTGGAAAGTTTCAAATCTGGTACAATTATTTATCGAGATTAGTAGCCAACCTTACGAAGGCTATTGAGCGTCAATAAAGGATCATCCACTCTCAATTGAGAGGAATATCCCGTATGAAGTTTTGTGGCTTTCTACGCACCAATCTTTGCACGATGATTTTGATCTACGTGGGAAACCAGTTTTGTTTTGATCTTCTGTGGTACATGTGATGCTCCCATGAGGTTTCCCAATAGTACCACCCAGGGCGACTATAGTACCACTTAGACCGATAGTGATACCGTTAGAGCCAAAATTCTTAGCCCTGTTTCAATAGTAGTACCGTCTGGTGCCGATGGTAGTACCGCCAATACCCTAAAATTAGGAGGATTTGAATTTTGACTATATTCTTGAAGCCTTTTGGGGTCTATAAATACTCCACTCATGCTTTTTTGATACAAGAATGAATTCTTGAGCACAAAAGTGTTATAAAATATCTTTGAGGAGTGTTTGAGTCTCTTCTTACTTCTTGAGTTTAGAGGTGATTCTAAGTTGCAGGAGAAAGAGTGTGAAGGTTCTCTCATAAGATTGTTAAAAAGAGAAAAGCTATAATAAGAGTAGTTAATCTTCACCCGTTGGAAAGAGAAATTGAGAGTGGACTTAGGTCGGGACGACAGAACCACTATAAATCAGTTTACATTCCTTCTCTTGCTTTGATTTGTTCTTGCATACTGACTTATTTACTTGCAAACCTTACTTGTATATTTTAATCATATTCTCGATATAGATTTATTGATTGAACTTTTAAAATCGAAAAAAATTTACCATAGTATTAATTTATCATAGTAAATTCATAGTATTAAAATTTATGAAAGTATTAAATCGAATAAAACTATAACATTCACCTGAAAGAGGGTTGCTCCTCACAGAAGTCCTTGTTAAACTGCTTGTAATCAATGGTGCTATGATCTAATGCTGGAATTCGCTTGATCTTCCTCTTGTCCACCATAATCGGATTATTGTCTAAATCATATTCAACCATACCCAAATCAATCGCCTTCGTTGCCGCATACACCTCCTCGTTCGAGTCATACTTGGCGTGAAGAGCTTCCGATGCAGAGTCAATCTAATGTCTTTCTTGGACCGCAAGAAGCTCTCAATCGGGTTGCCCTCGTCCTTGTACTTGTGGCCCTTATCCTTGGGCTTCATCGAGGCTAGAGGTGGTGCCTGGATCTCCTCCTAGATCCCCTCTATGAAGGCGTCAGGTGGATTAATCTTTTCGTCATCACCGACGGGAGATGATAGCTCGAGGACATCGGGCTTGTTATTGAAATTATTTTTTTTATTTATCATTTTCCGTGTTATTCAATATGTATTATGTTTTTCATTCATAAAATAGATAGTGTTATGATAAATATAATTAAATATTTTATTTTCATAACATTAAAAATATCAATATAAATTTTTTAAGAAGTTCTAATTATATAAGATATTCTATAATTAACCCGGATTAAACGTGAAACGATTTGAAATAGGTTTACCAGAAAAGTCAAGAACGTCAAAAGGGTAAGAATAAAGACGAGCGCGTCAGGCAATGAGCAGTTCCCGACAGGTGAAATAGGTAATTGAGTCCGTCTACACAAATATATGTTACAGAAGTATATGTTGCACCCCCGCCAGGATCGATTTAATCACGTGCTCGCCAGCAGCTTTTGTGTTTATTGGAAAGGACCCCTCCCTTTTCTCTCTCTCTCTTTCTCTCTCTCTCTCTCTCACTCTCTCTTAGTGTTTTTACTGTTGTGAGCTTCGTTGCAAGCCAATCAATAAAATACCTAAATTCATTTGGGTTAGAATGAGGATTGGATTTACATCCTATGCATTTTTATACATATTTCTTAAATATGTTGATTAATTTAATTTGTAAAAATTTTGCCGGATTATTATAAGTTGCTAAGGTTGTAAGCCCATCTTCACCTTATTGTTTGCAAAACTAAAAAAATACAAAAATACATAAAGAGTAGAAAATGCTAAATTGGCAACGATATATTTTACATGGTTGAGGATTCCACTACATTGAATATAGGGATATACGAGATTGAGAGTATCAAACAAGACACATTCAAGGTTGATAATAAAATCTTAATTTCCAAATCCGCCTTACCTGTTTTATCAAAAGATATTGACTAATACTACCATCTAGCAAAATATATTATATAAAAAAAAGATTCTTAAGAATCTGAATCAGAAGATGACACGGTAAAAATATAATTACTTAGTAACCTAGGGGGGTGATGGATCCAGACGCCAGAGCGTGCAGAGCTTCCATTATAGCTTAAAGACCATAAACCACTCAAACGTGAGCCACATTAGCATTTAGTTCGTACCATCCTGTCACAAGTTCAGATATACATGTGTGCAATATAAGGAAAACTATACTCGGATATGGGCACAACCAAACATCACGCCCATAAAAGTTGGAGAGAGAGAGCGTGAGAGAAGTTTTCTGGTGTTAACAGCACATTTCACACCCTTGTTCTTCTTCTTGTAACACGAGGAATCACGGTACTGGTGCAACCTACAGGAGCTTTAGCACTCTCAGACGTTCTTCATGCTCGGGATCCAGTTTCGGTGGGGCGTAACACCCGTGAAGGTCCTCTACCACATATTCCTGGATCATGATGTGATGGATTCAAACAGAGAAATACAACACCAAACCAATTATTACACCATCAAAATTAATAGCAGAGCAGTCTTCTTGCCTTTGTGAGCTCTCTCTTGGTGAGGATGTGATAATGCCTCTGCCAAATCCTTTGGATGGCCATGGTAGCTGCCAGGAAGCCGTAGGCGATGCCTAGGATAGCAAATACAATGACAAAGATGACCACCAATGCAAAGCAAGCCTCCATTGAAGCAGGGAAGCAATCCAGTATTCCCCAACCATAGCAGCAGTTTCGGCAACCAGTCATGCAGGGACCATTGCTGTTGAAGGATGAGCAGTGCAGTATAAGCCCAAAAAACCCAAGTAGCACAAAGAACGCCAAGACACCTGCAAGTTCCAAAAGCATGCCACTAAAATGAACATGATGTATAACAAAAGAAACATTAGCAAAATAAGCATTAGTAACAGCATTTCAGGGATGCATCCTACTATCTGTCAATGGACACCCTACAAAATAGTTGAAATCAATTCAGCATACTTGAGCAGCAACCATTTTTTAACAGAATGATCAGAAAGGTATATCTAGATACATCAAAGATCAAAACATGAGAATACGTGATGCAGTTGTGTCTACACTATAAGTGAGAGAGTTTGGCTACAACCTGACACTCGTAGTGATCCAAAATGCAAAGTACCTTTCCATGATATCTCTAAATTTGCCCCTTGCAAAATGGAAGATCCATTTGTTGCATCTAAAGCAGCCACATGATCAGGGGCATAATACCAAGGTCAGATCAAAAGCTTTTGAATCTATCACACAATTTCAACTTTAAAGATCTAAGTGCAAACCTTTCATGAACAAGAACAATTTCATGTGCCTAACATTCCAAAACATATCTTGCAGGAACTGCTAGTTGCCAAGACCAAACCATGTTAAAATCACCTATGCAGTAATAGAAGGGTACTGGATGCTTCGACAGTACGCGGTCCCAACCATCACTGAAGGAATTCCTGAAGCTCCCATTTTTGTCTAGGAAATAGGCAAAACCACCAATAGTAGCAATGACCTGTAGATTGACAAGAGCATTAATCACAGGATTGTCACCCTAGAATCAATAGATACCTAGACCAAGACTCAAGTCATTTAGCTATCCATGACCGGGAGATGATTAAAGCACCAAAGTCCATATTCCTTGAATGTTACCGTATCATGTTAGATGAATGATAAAATTTTACATGCAATCCTCCAGGATTACGGTGAAACATATCAACAAAAACCTAAATTTATTAACTATCAAAAACCCAAGAAACAACCATTACATAACTTGTAATATGTTCCCTATTTATTGAAGAAAATTATAGCATGAGATATGGCATGCCAAAACTTCTATGAAGGACAAAAAGGATAAAATGGATCTGAAGCATATTATAAAAGAAGGCTTAGTAAATTTTTCAGCCATTTAAAGGAAAGCAAAAATAGAAATGTGAATTCTTGAATCCAAAAGGGATGACATATATGCATCAAATATTTTCCCTTACAGTTTGCACAGCAAGGAAGACAAGGAGAACATCTCTAGCTACGAAAATCCGGAACTTTATTTTGCGCCATGAATAGTCCTCCAGAAATTCCACTCGCAGATGGAACCGAGCCTTACATGTTGTGCAGTGTGAAAAGGAAAATCCTTCCTGTAAACAACAAATAAAAAAATCAACAATGTATCCACTAAATTGAAAAAGAAAATAGTATAATGTTTCTTTCTCTAAATGGCAAGATTAGTTTGTGAATGAATAATAAAGAGTGACTGCAAACTATAAGGAATTTGTACAATTCCAGGATGATAATGATAAAAATAAATCTCAAAAAAATAAAAAACTTAATTCGACTTCTAAGGCTTCAAAATCATGATAGGACTGGACTATTTGATACCCGGAAGGGGAGAAAGAGGAATGAAATTCGAAAAGAAAAGAGGAACCGAAAATTGAGTTGTAGAACAAAAACAAGCTCAGATTCGAACTTACATAAAATAAATAAAAAAATCACTACCAAGTTTAAAGTCACAAGAGGATACAGAAAATTCACCACCTCAAGAAAATTAAACAAGGATACAAAATTAAATCCAAAGACTTACCACTCAAGGACGCATCCAAGAGATACAGAGTTTTAGAGAGACTCCAAAGAGCTTCTGCTAATACAAATCAGGTGCTAAACTTTTTTCTAATCCTAAAACACCAAATAAGTACTAGTGCATGAAACAACCCTTCATGCATAGGAAACTACGAAATTAAGTATTTTACATCTACTAACTAACCCCTTTAATGCATTCGTTAGTCATGAAAAAAAGTAACTTGGAATAGCTTTAACTTTCTACCTTCCAAACTATTAATAAAGCAGTTTTAACTTTCTCTAGTTAATATGCTCATGAGCTATCATATTTGAGAGGTTTGGATAAAAGGCTGAGATAAGCATTGTGAGTTGAAGAGAGTACCATGGGATCAAAAAGATTTACTTAAGCTGATTATAGCAAAGTAGGCACTCCCGTGTCAATCTCCCCTGGTTGAAAAAAACTTATCCTCAAGTCCTCATTTGTTCCAACCACATGATAAGGACTAAAATCAACCACATTGAATGTGGAGAATAGATAATCTTCAGATAGCTTGATCTCATAAGCATTCTTATCAATTCTCTTAAGCATATTGAATGGACCATCAGTCTTTGGTTTCAATTTATCATATTCGTCTGGGGGTAACCTCTTCTTCATAGATAAATCCATATCAAATCAGTAGTATTAAACTCCATATATTTTCTGTGTTTGTTAGCAGGTTGTATGTACCTCTCATTTTGATTTTTAGTGATTGTTTTAACTTTCTCATACAACTTCTTTATTTGTTTAATCCCCTCATCAACATATCCACTAATTTGCATAGTTACAGAATGAGTAACTAAATCCAAACGATCTGTTAGATCTGCCTAGGAATAAGATCATCGTGATGCCGGATGTCTCTCAATGGTGGAAGGTTATGTTGGATCTCCTTTGGTATAACATCTTGTAACTCCTCCATGATTGGTTTTATGATTACTGTTGGCTCCTTGTATTGTTCGTTCTCCACTCTAGCTACTAGAGCCAAAATATGACAATCCCTTTCTAATTCATCCTTACATTCACTATAAGAAATAAAAGACAAACCATAATCAGCATAAGTAACCTCTTCCTCATAATCATCATACTTTGGTTCGTCACTGGCTTCATTTCTTTCTCCATCACTATGTTCAACAAATGTAACGATCCTCCTATTGGGACTATCTGAAGTGATATGCCCAAAACCATATAATCCCTCACCCTTGTCATGTATCTTCAACACAACTTTACTTTGGAGAGTAGACTTGGAATTTTTTCTTCTCGTATAACAATCTTTCGCATCATATTGAGAACCCCTTTCAAACATTTGCTGCCTCTTCACACTAAGATCTCTTTGTTTAAAATCAGAGTTTTTCAAAAAGATTTCTTGTCTATAGTTGTCAGGTAAGTATTTTCTTTTCAACTCTTTTTTCATTTCCTCCCATGTTACGATCTTGCTCTTCCCCTCACGTTCTCTTTGCTTCTTCGGATTTTCCCATCAAGAATATGCATTACTTCTTTAGTGTCACAAGCTTTACCTTCTTTTGTTCTGGTGGTTCATGAAAATCGAATATTCTTTATACTGTATTGAGCCAATCAATAAAGTCGTCAATATTAATTTTACCTTCAAACTCTGGAATATCTAACCTTAGGTTGTATTTGTTCTATCATTCATCTTGGTCTCTACACCTTGCTTGAAATATTTGAAACTCCCTTAGGTAAGAAGGCGTATCATCATCAAAACCATACATTTGAGCAACATTTTCATGCTGATTGTTTTTGTTTCGAAGTTCTTCAATAATTTTATTTTTTTTCGTGTATACTGTGTAGCACTCTTTATAGCTGCAACCTCAAGGACTCAATATCATCTTCATTGTCACTACCTTTACCCGCTACTTTTCTATTCTGCCTTGCCATGATCTCTAACCTTCAGCTCTGATACCAAACTGATACCGGGAAGGGAGAAAAAGGAATGAAATTCGAAAAGAAAAGAGAAACCGAAAATCGAGTTGTAGAACAGAAACAAGCTCAGGTTCGAACTTACATAAAATAGATAAAAAATTCACCATCAAGTTTAGAGTCACAAGATGATATAGAAAATTCACCACCTTAAGGAAATTAAACAAGGATATAGAATTAAATCAAAAGGCTCACCACTCAAGAACGCATCTAAGAGATACAGAGTTTTAGAGAGACTCCAAAGAGCTTCTACTAATACAAATCAAGTGCTAAACTATTTTCTAATCCTAAACAACCAAAATAAGTACTAGTGCATGAAACAATCCTTCATGTATAGGGAACTACGAAATTAAGTGCTTTACATCTACTAACTAACCCCTTTAATGCATTCATTGGTCATGAAAAAAAGTATCTTGAAATAGCTTTAACTTTCTACCTTCCAAACCACCTATGAATAAAGCAGTTTTAACTTTCTCTAGTGTATGCTCATGAGCTGTCATATTTGAGAGGTTTGGATAAAAGGCTGAGATAAGCATTGTGAGTTGAAGAGAATACCATGGGATCAAAAAGATTTACTTGAGCTGAATGTAGCAAAGTAGGCACTCCCGTGTCACTATCTCAGTTCTTGAATGCAAATAAAACCAACTTCAAATAACCTTGTCCCTATGAACAGACTGTACATGCATTCAAAACTCGAACTTCTCCAAGAATCTGCTATGCTGCTGGTAGTTTTGTTATCATCAAAATTTTTACCCATTGTCATGATGCTTTAAAAATTTTCAAAAACCAGATTGATTGTATAATTTTCAGTTGCTACATCTAGATATCAGAATTCTTCCCATGAACATATTCCTTTAAAGATTTGCTGATACACTTTTCGTGTTTGCTTTCCATATGCCAAGTGACACTTGGCAAGACTCATAATGTACCAGACCTTTGGTTCAGCTAATGGGCTGCCGCAATCTGTATCACTAAACTGAAACCCATAAAAACAGTTTAATCAAGTTTGTTTAAGATATCTCAACACTTACAGTAGCTAATCTGGTGTGATGTCACATTTATTTACCTGTTGTTTCTAAATAACAACCAAGTATAAAAATGATATGGCATGCCATTGACAATTTGCGTTTGTGATAATCAAAATTATTAAATGTGATAATAGCATAAGGAATAAAGTTTGCCTTTACTGAACGCCAATGATCAAGACATGACCGGTGGACAAACTGCTGAGTGCCTTTGCACCTGCATGGAGATATCAACTCATCACCTACAATAAAACAACAATAAAGGTTATCCTTTGCTGATGAATACAAATTGTCAATTTACAAAGGTCTGTCAATCAGCAAGCCAATCATTTAACAAACAAATGAAACATGCTTATGGCAAAAATGGGACATGCTTATCACAGAAAACACAAATAACAGCCAAGAATATGCTATATCCACAAACTTTTAGGTTTGAGCTTATCTAGGTTCATTTTTAAGTATAAATACTTATGTTATTAAAATGTGTACATAAACTTGATGAAGACTTAGGTTTGAGTTAACAGATGAAGCCTTAGGTTTGACTTTACATGATAAGGGACAGAATGTCAGCACATTAAGTTATATTTCTAACATACCATTCGTTGCTAGTTAGAGTGGCAATCTCCCAATTACAAATGTCCTTGATTCTGTCTGTTTGACAATCTAATCATTATCATAATCTCACCGATTTCTGAAAGTACTACAACTTAGAATCTCATTTCATCTCCATCTTTAATTACAATCACAAGTCTAAGTCAGATAATACCTACAAAGGTAGCAGCAAAACATAGCTGTTAGCCACTGTGTAACTTGTAAATTTATAGGAAATTGTAAATTTTGTCAAGCGAATCTCACCTGATCCCTGGGATTTCAGGACCCTTTGTCAGGACATTTTTCCTTATTGTAAAGCTCAGAGTCAGTGAACATTAGTCACATTCCTAGGGCCAGTAATTTTTCTTTTTTTTCTAGGGACGGTAATCTTAGAATTCCGATCCGAGTTGATCATTTCTACTTTTGCGTTTCCATCCTTAGTTTACTTATTTCAGTCTTACTTTCCCTACTGTTATTCCCTAGCTACATCGAACCAAACCTTGCTCTACTACTTACTTGCTCTCTTGCCTATGAGTTACAGCCCACCGTTACTGACACCTAAGATGTCCTTACTTGCTTCTATCTTTGCTACCATGCCTATGCGCCTGTCACTGCCTTAAACCAATTTTTCACACCTAAGATGCATCTCCTGTCGGTCCAAGCATCTGATACAATAGAGCAACCATGTTTTACCCAAGGTTTGACTTACCGGTCCATACAGGTGTATCGACATATTGTCGATACCGGTATGGTACCAATATCGGGCGGTACGCATAGTGCATACCGCTTGATATATTAAATATAATATAATATTATTATAATATAATAATTATATAATATAATATTAAAATATATTAAAAATATTTTAAAAATAAAAGAAAAGGGGCGACGTCGCCTCGATCTTTCTCCCCGCGCGGGGAGACGTTCCATCTCCTCGCGCGGGTGCGGGCGGCGATGGGCGCGGGCAATCCGCGGGCGACGGTGTGCCGGCAAACCGCGGGCGAGGGCGACGACGCTGTGCGGGCGAGGATAGGCGCTAAGTTTTCTTCTTCTCTTCTTTTTTTTCTTTTCCTCTTCTTCTTCTTCTTCCCTTTTTCTCTCTCAATCGACCGCCGACGACCGAAATCGACCGTCGACGATCGATTTTTGGCGGTACCGCCCAGTAGCGGGCGGTCCGTGTACCGGTATGTATCGCCCGTACTGGGTGGTAAATGTCGAAATTGCAAACCTTGGTTTTACCCATGTTTCTTTGTGGCCCTTTAGTAAGTCATTTGTATAATCCAACTTTTTTTTCAACAATGGAACTCATAATAACTTGGGGGTTTTAATTCCGTATCATTTCTTCCGATTGCTTCAATCATCTCCTTAAAACTAACTGTCTAAACGAGTTGTACTAAGAGGAAGGCCAACTGATAGAAGAAACGAGCAATGTGCTAAATTGTTTTTCCTCTTCTTTCTTTATCACAAGCATAATTTATATTTGTTTGTCTTAATTTTGAGCCTCATGTTTGCTCTTATTGCTTCTATGGTTCTTGATATATATATATATATATAGGTCCATCGGTCCCTTTTTACCCTTCGTATTAATCATAGTTTCTTCTCCTTTTCTACCGTATACTTTTTTTCCACTTAGGTTAACACTTTTAGAATAATCTTCATCTTCATCATCTCTGATATGTTCAACATTATCCTTTGGTAAATTCTCATAAGATTCATTCTTTTGCATCTTTTTTTCATTTATATAAGCCAGCAGCTCTTCTTTTACTTAAGTGGACATTTTTTGTAGGCTGTTGCATTCTTGAAATTTCTTACTAGATATTGCTTTGCACGAAAAACACCACTTCTAGTTGTCTTATCACAGAAGATGTAAGTAACTGCATTAGGATCTTTAGGATCCTTTAGATAATTATGTTTCCATACATGATCCTTTTTTGAATTCATTGAAGAATCTATTCAATTGCTTTGTACACTTGCTATTGATCCTTAAACCCTAATAATAATTTTAACTAAACAAAGAGTCAAATTTTAATTAGCAGTGTTAAAATCTAAATAATATATTATTAATCTAATAAATTAAGATTCTTTTATATAGTAATTAATGATCTAATGTTAACAATATATTTATTGTTAACAAGAGTAGGTAAAAGTAGAGACTGACGGTGAGAAGTCGCGGTGAGAAGTCAGTGGTGAGAAGTCGCAGTGAGAAGTCAGCGATGAGAAGTCGTAGTCAGAAGCTGAGTCATGGACAACAAGAGGTAGTAGAGTCGTGGATAGATAGTAGGAGGTAGCAGAGTCGCGGACAACACAAGGCAACAGACAACAGCGAAAGCTGCGAAGTCGCGGATAGGAGGAGGCAGCGGACAGCAGCGACAGCGACAACGGTTGTAGAGAGAGGCAACGAAACTCTCAGCAGCGGAATCACACGTAAGGTTGAGGGAAAACACGAGGAGGGGGAGGCTTATATGCGTGCTTTAGTTGGTTAATTCGAATAAACTAACACAAATGTGATTGAACCAGACTTCAAAATTTGGTTCGATCACCTTGTTTAAACCCTAGTGCCTAGGCTCAGGCGAGCACCCAAGCGGTGCCTCATTGAAGCGCGTCGCCTGGCCATTAAACGAGAGCGCCCGAGCATTTTTTAAATCACTGATGGAGAGAAGGTTGTATGGTGGCCTTAGATAGCAACTACATGTTGCTGTTACTTGGTGTAAGTGTTATCTGAATTAGAATTGTGATTGTGAGTTAGATGAAAATGTATGATGGGCTTGGCCATCAGCAAGGCAATCAGCCATAGTGGACAAAAATTGGGAACCCTGGGACTGACCAAAATTTGCCAATGAATGGGTAAACTGATCGAGATCTTTGCCTTATTGCTTATGAGCCTGCCCCGCCCTGCCATAGGTCTTAGAGTCGGTCCTGGTCTGCAGTTCACCCCTATGCTATGGTTCTTAGACTCCCGGCTTCCATTCTTTATTTCAAGTAGGATTCTTCTGTTATCTTACATTGATTCTGTTATCTTACATTAATTATTTACTCAGTTTGGTTCTCCGAGACACTAGTAAAATTCTGACTTGATGATGCGATTCTTCCTTTGGTGGGTCACTTCTTAGTTTCCTACTTGATTGATAGCACTAGACTATATGCTTACTTTCCAACTCTTCCTTTCTTTAGACTAGATGCTGACTTCCATTCTGGCTTTCCTTATTCCGATTCCGCTCCATTCTTTCTTCTTTATTTGATTCTTACTTTCGAGTTGCTTTCTTCTTCTATTCGTGGTTGAGCTCTTTAGTTAATAGTAGAATTCTCTATTTTGACTATTGGTCTTATTGGTCTTGTAATGTAGTGGACCTGTGAATTGGATTCCTTAAGCAAGGAGCCTAGGCCCAATGTTGATAAAAGCAAGCTAAAGCCTAATAGCCAGGAAAGTGATACTGAATCAGGAGGAGAGGGTAGACTTTACTTTGGTAGGGGCATACAAACTCTCAATACAAGAAAAGATCGAGTAATGTCAGACTCAATCTAAGAAGCCTATTCCCTATCGCCGAAGACAACAGAGATAGTATAACAATGCATAAACTAATTGTTGGTTTTGATTCTTACAGTTAAGCTCGAGTTACTTGGCCCGGTTCCACTCTTTCCAATAGCAGTTCTATTCTTATTATAGCCCCATAGTGCCATTCCGACGCTTAACACTTATACTCTTTATGGCTAATTTCCAGTCTGGAGAAGCAATAGTTCAATTATGATAGTAATGGTTCACTTCTTTAAACAAACAAGTAAAGATCTGGATGCAGTTGTTAAAGAATAAGGATTTAGTGAAAAAGCCAGACCATGGTTCTAATTAATTTAATTCTATTCAACAGGCAAGGGTGCCGATATTCGTTCTAAAAGCAATCCTATGTTTGGTTACCAATGGATCATCTATCATACAGAGCGAAAGGATCATGTTTATTGCAAGGCTCTAAGCAAGGATAGTAAGAATGCGAGAAGAGTAGTTCAGATTCAGTGGACTGTAGTGAAAAATTGGTTTAAGGCAGTGACAGGCGCATAGGCATGGTAGCAAAGATAGAAGCAAGTAAGGACATCTTAGGTGTCAGTAACGGTGGGCTCTAACTCATAGGCAAGAGAGCAAGTAAGTAGTAGAGCAAGCTTTAGTTCGATGTAGCTAGGGAATAAAAGTAGGGAAAGTAAGACTGAAATAAGTAAACTAAGGATGGAAACGCAAAAGTAGAAATGATCAACTCGGATCGGAATTCTAAGATTACCGTCCCTAGAAAAAAAAGAAAAATTACTGGCCCTAGGAATGTGACTAATGTTCACTGACTCTGAGCTTTACAATAAGGAAAAATGTCCTGACAAAGGGTCCTGAAATCCCAGGGATCAGGTGAGATTCGCTTGACAAAATTTACAATTTCCTATAAATCCCAGGGATCAGACGAGTATAATTAATTTTATGGTTAACTGTTTTTTAGGAACCATTTTTGTGAAGTCAATAGATGCATCATCTTTTATAAAATCTAGAGAAAAGATATATAATTTGCTTGACAAGTTCGTGGAAGAAATTGGTGAACAAAATATCATCCAAGTTATAACCGACAATGGAGAAAATTATATAGGATATAGTAAGATTCATCTTTTGAATTTTTTATTTTTTTTAATTACCTTATCCTAAATGGAAAATGTATTAAACTTCTAAGTCTTATCATTTTTGTTATCCTTTGTCTTAGACAATTATTTGAAACAAAATGAAAACACTTATATTGGACTCTATGTATGATACATTATATTGATTTAATATCGAAAGATATTGGAAAGATCCCTGAAATCAAGAAAACTTTAAAAGAACAATCTTTGTTATTGAATTTCTCTATAATCATACTGAAGCTTTGAATATGATGAGAGAATTCATAGGCATCAAGGAATTGGTAAGATATGGTATCACCCGATTTACTACTTCTTTCTTAACATTACAAAGCATGTATCGTCAAAAACATAACCTGAGAAATATGTTTACCTCGGAGAAATGGATGACAAACAAATGGGAAAAAGAAGTGAAAGGCAAGAGGGCCTATGATATCATCTTAATGTCGTCCTTTTGGAATCTTGTAGTTTATATATTAAAATTAATGGGCCCTCTTGTTCTTTTTCTTTTTCTTCGGTTGGCGAATAATGAAAATAAGCCTGCAATGAGATATATTTATGAGGCTATGGCTAGAGCAAAGGAGACGATTCAAAAGTCTTTTAATAGAAATAAAAAAATATGAGAAAATATCTATAACTATTGATGAAAGATGGAATTGTTAGCTTCATCGTCCCTTACATGCACCAGGATATTATTTGAACCTAGAATTCTTTTATATATCACATCCATTGGCTTTGATGCAGAAGTTCTGAACGAGTTATATCATTACATTGCAAGATTGATTTCAAGCTTTGAGGTGCAAGATACATTATTCGTGAATTATCTTTTTATAAGAATGCCGATGGCCTTTTTGGAATTCCAATGACAATTCAATCCAGGACAACTACATCCCCAGATATTAATAATTTGATATAATTAATTTCATCTATAGTATGTTATTATGTTATTACTAATAAAAAAATAAATTTTGTAGCTCAATGGTAGAGTCTATTTGAAAATTCTACCCCGAACTTATAGCAATTTACTGTCAAAAAACTTAGTTTGACATGTAATGCTGCGAGAATAAAGAATATATTAGCGAGAATAAAGAACAAAAGAAATAAGAAAGAGTATGTTTATTAAATAGAAAGAAAAATGGGTAATTCTGAAAGAAGAAGTTTCGTCATATCAGTTGCAAGGGCTACATGTAAGGATGACAAAATATTTTAATTTATTTTTTTAGATAGATGTATAAATATATTTTCAAATTATATAACATGACATACTCACTCAAAGAGAAGAAATCGATTAGAGCACCAACAATTAAACGATTTTGTTTGTATAAAGTAGCTTTGAAGGCTCGTCATGATTTTTGAAATATAATTGATCCAATCTCATTAGAAGATATTGATGATTCAAATAAGTAGTTGGTTGGAGAAATAGGTGCGAACTTGCAAGATGCCGAAAACGAGCTTGTATTTGAAGACGATAGCTTGACATAGGGAAATGTAGCAAGACCTTCAGGTGTTGGAGAATTACAAACATATACAAGACAGATGACGAAGAGAAAAATGAGTGCAAAAGCATTAAGCTCAACTCCTGCTATTGTTGAAGAGAATGAAAATTATTTTGATAAAGAAGAAGGACAAGAGGAAGAGAATGAACTTAATGAAGATGAATTGTTTAAAAATGATGATGAATGATTTTGATGTAAAACTTTACTGTTTTAAATTTGGAGTCTTTTGACATTTTTGCTATTAGGAGATGGATAATGTGACTTGGTACTTTAGTTCTTTTTAATTTAATATCATATTTTTTTTAGAGTGCCTCGCTTCGCTCGGGCGAGCGCCTAGCATCTTGGACATTTTGGGACCTTGATGTCTTTTGGCGCCTAGTGCTTTTTAAAACACACTTCTCCATTGAGTCATAATCAAGAACATAAAATCAATCCCAATAACAATTGCATTTCTTAGAAGTTTTTATATACTCATGTAACATGATTAATATAATCCTACTGATAGTCATCTCAGCTGCAAATAGAGGCTATTTTTAGAACTTGACAGCAATAGCAAGGTCTAGGCCTGTTTGTGAGTCCATCATAAAAATTCTCCATGTCAATTTGTTTGTAAAACTGAGCCCACAAACATGGGGCAAGTTAGAAAGTAGAACTTATGGATCCAAATGATCAGATAGGTCATTGGATAGAGTGCTTTTCAGAATTAAATTATTAGGTCATAGGTACCATGAAGAAATTAAAAAGGCCCAATATTAACATGACATCCGAGCATAAGTTTAACATACATTAAGCCATTTCTGCTCCCTCAGCATTTAATTTCTTATATCACATCGAATGATAGCATGGCGAATCTTTAAGAGTAACTCAGTTGTGCTATGTTACTCTTAGCTGAGCATGGGTTCCATTCTTGTTTGGAACTCCTATAGTTAAGTCACCACAGCAGTTATACTGTGATGAGTCAAAAGAATGGTTAAATTTTTCAACATGAAATTCCATGAAAAGGAAAAGAGATGAAAGGTATAATTCACTTGATGGCCTTAATTTACATTTGGAAAACCCTGAGGATTTTGCTTATCTCCATGGACTAACAATAATTAGTTTGAAAGCTTGTAGATGCATCTCTCAAATAACAGAACAATATCACACTAAATGTAGCATGAATTTGCAATAAAGGAAAGATTGACGAGAAAGCTCCGCAAACAAAATGGCACGAAAAGATTAATCGATAAAATGAGATCACCTGGGAAGGTATCGCTCTCAAGGCAGATGCGGCAGCACGCAGACGAATGAGTATCCGCCTCGTCGTCCTTGATCTCGTCCAAACCCTCCGGCGACCGAGAAGATTCGGTCTGTCTCCAGATAAGGGGATCGGAATCGTTAGGGCTCTTCTCTTCGTCCTGATCCATCAGCTACTCAGCCCTAAAAAAGAAATAGCAAGTATCATCATCAAATTGCACTAAAAATCACCATAAATTCCGTAAAGCGAGTGTCTTCCGGGTCACCGCACCTCCGGGAGGAGCAACAAACCGACGAGCAACGGGTGCAGAACCTTAAACGACCTTGGAATCGGGCGTAGGATGGTAAGAAGAAATCGCCGGGCGAGGTCGACGAGATCGAAGTTATCAGGAAAAGGTCATTCAGCGCACGTGTCATTCACGTGCCGTCGGAACGAGTCGGAGTGGCACGGCCCACGGGATGAGTTCGGCATGGGCGCGCGTCGTCAACGTGTCTCACATGTACATCTCTAACGACTCAGTGATTACCGTATTTAAACCTCTACTCTTTTGTTTACCGAAAATATCCCGATTATATAACAGTTTAAAATTCAATTATCATAGTCATAGTACGTTTATGTTTTCATTTGATGTACCTTCGAGGGTTCGAACCGACTGACCGATGCTAGGAGAGTTAGGGTTTTGATGTGGTGCTGAGCCTTTAATTATTTTTTCTATACAAAAGTTGATCTCAGGTTCGATGTCGGAAGGAGCTCTCCACTTTTATCGTTTTGTCAATCAATTCCATACTCTGAGATGGGTAGGGGAGGAGTACAAAAAGATATCTATGTTCATCTTTTATAGTTGATTTTCTAATCATTCATGATTATAAAAATATTGTATATAACAAAAAAATATTTGTAAAATATTTTTTATTCTGATTTTGTTGATATGGTGTTTTGTTAGTTAATTCTGTCATTTTTGATAATGTGACAGTCACTTGTCAAGCTCTAAAGAAAAGTAAATATTCCTGGTATTGTTGCTTCCCTCTTCCCTAAAATTATACCTTAGAATACTTGTGACTAGGTGTTGAAATGCACTAGCTTTTAACTAACTTGGTATGTCAGCTCATGGTGACTTTACTCAAGATTACTTGTTACTTAAACAAGAATAAGATTGCTAAGAGATTTTTTATGCATAGCACAAGAGCAAGGTGCATATATACCGTTGCATTTATGTTGATATATTGGAGGCTAGGCTGGTTCTCTACTCTACCCCTTTTATCTTAGCATGTTTCTAACGGTAGAGGATATGATACTCTCATATGGTGTTCAACACATGGCACATTATCTTATTACATTCATCGAAGATTTCTACCATGTCAGCATAGTCCTAACCTATTTTTTATGTCTAAATTTAAATTTTTAAGATAGCTACTATCATGCAGCTCAAGAGAACTTCAAGGTTAAGGGAGCCCTAAGTTCTTACAAGGGCATGAAGGGTCACTTCTTCTTTGTTAGGATGAGCCTTCGGTCTCGGATTGTCTATCCGCTCTATCTCAAACCCTTCCTTAGTCCTGTCTTTAGAGGAGAGGAGTTAGGTGTCTCAGTTGGCAAATGTTATATCCTCTTTCTTAGCCATCAAAAGATGGATGAAGAATGACTCATTAATGCTGAATTAAGTCAATGATAGGATCCTAGCAGAGTTGGGTCATATTCAACCAAGTTGCTACTAATAAAACCCTGTAATTTTGTAATAAACTCCACCTTCCCGCCTCCATCCTATAAAGAATGTTGGCTAGGGTTTATATCTGGGGCCTTAGGGCTTCCTAGCCACCGCCCCCTTTATTAGGCAGGTCGGCTAGGGTTTGTAGCAGAGACACTTAGCTTGTTACTACCCCCTAGGTTGCCGCCCCTTATAGGGTAAGTCGATTAGGATGGAGGGCAAGGATGGTATTTTACTTTAGAGACAAGCCTCCCAAAGGTTAGGGTTTTATAGTCCTATATAAGCATGTAGCTTTCACCACTTTTGAATAAGTAAGATCAATCTACAATTTAGTCATTTGACCAACTATTATGAGGGAGGAACCCCTATAGCGTTCCAAGGGTTGATCCCCCTCAAAGATCAATATGCATAGAATTCCTCTGGGGTTCTATCATCTAGTACCAGAGCAATGATCTTGCTACTTTTGCTGCCATCCCTCTTGCCTACCATCAGCCAAGCAATTCCCACAATTGCTTTTGATGACGCCATCTCCACCACCATCTTCTTATTGAAGATCAAATCAATTTGCTGCCGCTGCCACCAATTTCATTAGAGATCTGGTATTTTCCTATCACCAATACTTTTTGCGGCTGCAATTTTCTATCCAAAAGATACTAAAAAGATGCTTTTATCTATCCCTTGCTGCAAATTCCTTTCGTCGTAAAGTTCATCATCTTTGCGGACGAAGGATTGTTGCAGAAAATTTCAACCACCTATTGTTGCCTTTGAGTTGATCTATTTGCCATCCTTTTTGAACGAAATTTCTTACATGCTTCATAGATTGTCTTGGCTTTCATCTGTGTTGATCTATAATGGAATTCATCTCTAAACATGTTCTTGTGTTGCTACAAATTTTCATCGCAAACTATTGAATTTTTCGACGAGATTCTGCTACTGCAACTTGCAACGTTTCCTTGTTGTTATGCTGCCGAATTTTCCTTGATCTAATTTGTCATCCTTACTGTTATTTAAAGCAAGATCTTGCTACCAATTTTCTCTATAAATCTCTCGATTTTACTGGAAATTTTGTCGAGAAATCGTTGTTTCTTTGACGATAATTCTGCTCCTACGAGACAACACCTATTCGCAGCGAACCTCTACCAATTTATATCAAACCTTTGCTGTCATCTACCATAGATCTAAAAACCCTTTTTCTAACCTCCATCACAGCCCCAAAACTCCACCAAACTGTGTTAGGATCAATTGGCACGAAGAGAGAGGAAGGGGGCGGGAGGGGGGTGGTGGGTGAATTAGTGCAAGTGTAAATTTTTATTTTAATGAAAAACTTTTCGCTTTAAGTAAGAGAGATAAATCGAAGTTTTTTGTAACAAGTGAATGATTCAAAGAAAATTGCTAAGTTACTTGCTTAAAAATGACTAAAGAGGAAACAAGCAAATCCCAATAAAAGATAATCAACATCGAAGGAAAGTGCTTAACTTGAAACTTTACTTTCAAAGAGTAAGTAAAAAATCGAAAGTGTCTATTCAGTTCAAAACGATTAAGAACTCGATAATTACAAATGAGTACTAAATGCAAGAATTAAGAAACACTTACAATTATACTAGTTCTGCATCAATGGGCCTACGTCCACTCCCGAGTCCTCCTTGAGGCACACTGGCGTTCACTACTGATCTTCTTTAGGTGAAGACCAAACCCTTATATTTTGGCTACAAGGGAAACTTTAAGAATTTTCTAACTCTAAGCTCTCTCCCTTCCCCTTTTCTTTTTCTTACAATTCATACATAATTTTTTTCACAGAATGTAATCACCAAAATATTGTATGAAATGCAATAAAACTTGGGGTATTTATAGGCCCCAAATAGGTTCAGAAATTGGAGCAAAAAATGCAAATATACTCGTAAAATTTGGGTACGGGCGGTTCAACCGCAGGCCTGAGTGGGTCAACCGTCGAAAGCACCCAGAATCCTGGGTACACGCGGTTCAGCCACCCAGCTTGGGCGGTTTACCCGTCGTCAACCACCTAGAAACCAGGTATGGGTGGTTTTACCCGCCAGTCCTGGGCGGTCAGCCAATTGACAACCGCTGGCAGTCACCCTATTTCTAGGGTACGGGCAGTCCAATCGTTGCTCACCGACGGTTTACCTGTCAGAATCTTCGGATAAATGGTTACCTCTACTTTTTGAATTTCAGCTTGAACCTGATGTTGACCAATTCTTTGGTCAACTAATTGAGCTCAACCAAACCCCATACTAGACCCGGTTGTCTTATTGAGTTGATTTGGATTTCATCCAAATCTAACTCATTTAGGACTCAATCCTTAACTACGACTCAATATTTACAACTCTTAATGACCAACAAGCTAAACCAAGACCTAACTCTTGCCAATCCGGCAGCCTCCAGCATTCTTGCAGCGAGTCTTCCGGTCTTCTTTCGGTGATCTCCCAACATATTCGCAGCAAGCTTCCCGATCCCTTCGGCGAATCTCTTAGCAAACTCCTGACGAGGTCCCACTGCATCGTCCGAACCCGGCTCGATGCCCAAGCTTGATCTTGGCCCATCATCTAGTTGTAACTCAATTGCTCCTGTCATAGTTAGACCTATAATTCTTCCTCTAACACATATGTTAGATTAAACACTCATCAATTGATTTCATCATCAAAATCCAAGATTCAACAATCTCCCTCTTTTTTATGATGATAATCAATTAATCGGGAGTTAATCCTAACTCCCGCTAAATTCATACCATAATAAAGAAGGCTTAAATTTAAGATAATCACACACTCTTGAATTCAAGTAAATCAAGATAATCAATATTTCAAACAAATCATATTTCAAGGATACTCATATACCAACAAAAATTTACTTTTAAATTATCAAGTCAACAACTTATGAGGATTTTCATGAATTTCAAACATTTAAAAATTTTAACTCATCAAGGATTTTCATGAACTTCAATCATTTGAAAAATTTAACTCATCAAGGATTTTCTTGAACTTTAAACATTTGAAAATTTCAACTCATCAAGGATTTTCATGAACTTCAAAACATTTGAAAATTTTCTCTTAAGTTATTACATAAGTCATCAACATCCATTTCTCCCCTTTTGTCATCAACATAAAGATGAAATGTGGGGTTAATCATTTAAGATATATTAGTTTTTGCTCAATCTTTTTAAAATATGATATGAGTCATAAAGAATTTTCTTCCTCTTAAGAACAAGAAGGAAAGAAAAATAAGGGAGGAGTTATAAAACATCATTAAATATAGTTCTCAATTTTGTAAAGGTAAATTTCAAAGACAAACTCAAAACTCCAAGACATTCAAGGAGATTCAAAAGTTTAAGAGCTACTCATGTATTTAAAATCATCTCATGTAATTTCTAGCAAATAAGTCATAAACTAGCAAAATATCATGTATATTTTCTCCCTTTTTGTGAATAATAAGATAATCATCTCATGGGAACAATAAGATAATTTTAAAAATATTATCACAAAGAAAAATAACATATTCTCATGAAATCAAGCAATTCATATATTTTCATAATTTAGCATTCCAAGTTCTCTTCTAAGAGAATCAAATTATTCTTCATTTAAGGGTTTTATAAAAATATCCACTATTTGATGCTTAGTGTCAATAAATTCTGAGATATCTTGACAATTTACACGATCCCTTATAAAATGATGTCTAATATCAATATGTTTGGTTCTTGAATGTTGAATAGGATTTTTGGTTAAACATATAGCACTTGTATTATCACATATAGCACTTGTATTATCATACTTTATAGGAATATTTTTCAATTTTATTCTATAACCTTCTAGTATGTTTTCCATCCAAATAACTTGGGCACAACACACACTAGCTACAATATATTATGCTTCCGTAATAGATAAAGCTACTGAATTTTATTTCTTGGAAGTCCAAGAAACAAGTGCATGCCCTAAAAATTGACAGGTTCCAATAGTATTTTTTCTATCTATTCTACATCCACCAAAATCGACATCAGAATAGGTAATCAAGTCAAAATTCTTTGATTTTGGAGACCATAATCCTAGTTTAGATGTTCATTTTAAGTATCTAAAGATTCATTTAACTGCTTTCAAATGAGAGAGTTTATGATTAGCTTGAAACCTTACACACAATCCAACACTAAATATGATATCCGGTCTAGTAGTAATTAAGTATAATAAACTTCATATTATTCCTCTATAAGTTTTTTTTATCAAGACTTTCTCTTTCATTATCTAAGTCCAACTTTATAGATGTGCTCATGGGAGTGTTTAATACTTTAGCATTTTTCATCCCAAACTATTTTATCAAGTTCAATGTGTATTTAGTTTGACTAATAAAAATACCATCATCAAGTTATTTTATTTATAATCCTAAGAAGAATGTTAACTTACTCATTATACTTATTTCAAATTCTTAGCTTATTTCTTTAGCAAAAGAATCACATAAAGATTCATTTGTAGATCTAAAAATGATATCATCAACATAAATTTGAATAACAAGTAAATTATTTTTAAAATCTTTAAAAAATAATGTAGTATCAACCTTGCCTTTTAAAAATTAATTTGAAATAAGAAAAGAACTAAGTCTTTCATACCAAGCCCGAGGAGCTTGTTTTGATCTATAAAGAGCTTTTATAAGTTTAAAAATATGATTAGAATGAAGATTATTTTCAAAATCGAGAGGTTGTTCAACATACACTTCTTCGAAAATAAAACCATTTAGAAAAGAACTTTTAACATCCATTTGAAATAACTTAAAATTTTTGACATATGCAAAGACAAGGAGCATCATTATGGCTTCAAGTTTAGCCACAAGAGTGAAGGTTTCATCATAATTGATTCCTTTTTCTTGGTTGAAACCTTTGGCCGCTAATCTAGCCTTGTTTCTAACCATGATATCATTTTATCTTGCTTGTTTCTAAAGACCCATTTAATACCAATCACTAAATGATAATTAGATTTAGGAACAAGTTCTCATACATCATTTCTCTCAAATTGATTAAGCTCTTCATGTATTGCATTAACCTAAGAATCATCTTTTAGGGCCTCATCAATACACTTTGGCTTGATTTAAGGAAGAAATACGGCATTTGCACAAAAATTTCTAAAATAAGATCGAGTTTGAACTCCTTTTGATGTTTCTCCTATTATAAGCTCCTTAGAATGATCATTCATGTACTTCCATTCCTTGGGTAAGGATTTGGAAGTAGATTCATCTAAGTTACTTTTATGAGTATTATCATTTAAATTCAAGTTACCAAGATCAACTTCATTATCAAAATCAATCTTCTTAAATTAAAAACTCATTAAAAATAATATGAATAGATTCTTCCATTACTAATGTTCTTTTATTAAAAACACGATAAGCTTTTGAAATAGAAGAATAACCTAGAAAAATACCTTCATCGGATTTTACATCAAATTTACCTAAAGTATCCTTTTCATTTAAAATAAAATATTTGCAACCAAATATTTTAAAATAAGTGATATTAGGTTTTTTACCATTCCACAATTCATAAGAAATTTTAGTGAGTAATGGTCTTACACGAACCCTATTTAAAACATAGCATGCCATATTAATGGCTTCGGCCCAAAAATATTTGGGTAGACTATATTCATTCAATATTGTTCTAGCCATTTCTTGTAAGCTCCTATATTTTCTTTCTACTACTCCATTTTGTTGTAGATTCCGTGGAGTAGAGAAATTATGGATATACCCATTCGAATCATAAAATTTTTGAAAATTATTATTTTAAAATTCTCCACCATGATCACTTCGTATTGAAGAAATCATACATCCTTTTTTATTTTGAATAATTTTATAAAATTTTATAAAATATTTAAATGTATCACTTTTATGTGCCAAGAAATAGGTCCAAGTATATCAACTAAAATCATCTACTATAACAAATACATATTTACTACCACCTAAACTTATAATGTCAATTGGTCTAAATAAATCCATATGGATCAATTGAAGTGGCCTAGAGGTGCTTATTTGATTTTTCAACATAAAGCTACTCTTTATTTATTTTTCTAATTGAGAAGTGTTATATACTTTGTCTTTGATAAACTTAAGATTAAGTAAGCCTCTTACTAGTTCCTTGGTTGAAATTTGGTTTAAAAGTTTTATGCTAGCATGACTTAGTCTTTTATGCCAAATCCAAGCATCATCATTCAAAGCCAAAAAATAAGCTTTATCATAAAAATTTTCAATATCTATGGTATATACATTGTTGTTTCTTAAGGCAATTAAAGATTTATTTTTGTGTGGTAATTCAATTATGCAAACATTAGGTTAAAATTTAACTACATATCCTTTATCACATCATTGGCTAATACTAAGTAAATTGTGTTTCAAGCCATCAACCAATAATACATCTTCGATTAAGAGATTTGATGTGTTACATGTTATTCCTTTTTCAATGATTTTACCCTTGTTGTTGTCTCTAAAGGTAACAACTCCTTCACTTCAGCTAGTGAGCTTAGAAAAATAAGATGGATCTCCGATCATGTGCCTTGAGCATCCACTATCAAGATACCATTTGGTGCTCCTAGCTTTAGTTTGAAGATAAACCTATAAGAAAGATATTTTTGGTTTACGTACCCATTTTATATTGGGTCCTTCATAAAGAAATTTATTATTTTTTCTAGTTGTTTGTTGTTGTATTGAGTTTCCTTGGGAACCCATACAAGTTGATGAAACTATATTTTCTAAATAGACATTTGTTTGCCTTATATCCTAATTTACCAAAAAAATTACACTTGATTTTTGGTGGCACATTTAAGGTGGGTCCTTTTACAAAGATAGTCAGCTTTTATTGAAGGTTACCAATAAAGCCTACGTCATTCCTTCTATTATTATGACCCTTATTGGCAATGATCATATTTAGGGATTTGTTCCCAATTTTAAAATTTTCTAGTGTTGTTTTAAGCAATGATGTTTTTTTCTTTAACACTATCTAGTATCTCACATTTAGAACATGTGTTATGTGATACTAGTGAATCATACATTTTGTCAAGTCTAATAACTAACAATTCATGATTAATCTTAAGTAACTTAAAAGATTTACTAAGTTTTCTAAACTCACCAAACAAATTATGAAACATACTTAATAATTCTGAAAAAAAATACTTAAAGATTCACTAACCTCATCTTCGATCGCCATTAGAGCATAATTAGCAATCTCTTCTTTGGATTGGTCTTCATCATCCGAAGAACTTGAATCATCCCAAGTGGCCGAAAGTGCTTTCTTCTTGATCGTCGGCTTCTTTTTCAGTTAAGGACATTCATTTTTGAAATGTCCCATTATTTTTTGCATTCATAACATATGACATTGTCCTTCTTCGATTCTTTTCTGTTTTATAGTTTTTGTTCTTTTCTATAAATTTTTTAAATTTTCTTGATAACAATGCGATATCATGGTCCTCATCACTCAAGATTTCGGGAGTCGTTTATTGTTCGAAGTGCTACATCCTTCTTGTTCTTCGGAATGGGTTCATCAAGTTCATCAAGAGCTTTATAATTTAATTCATATGTCATAAGAGAGTCAATTAGTTCTTCAAGAGGCAAGTTATTTAAGTCTTTGGCCTCTTGAATAGCAATTACTTTAGGATCCTAATTTTTAGGTAAATATCTCAAAATTTTACTAACTAATTCAAAATTTAAAAATTATTTTCTAAGTGCTTTAAGGCTATTGACGACATTCATGAAATGAGTGTACATGTCTCAAATGGACTCACTTGGTTTCATTCGAAACAACTTATAATTATGAACTAAAATATTTATCTTAGATTCTTTTACTTTACTAGTCCCCTCGTGTGTGATTTCTAGAGTGTACTAAATATAAAAAGTCGATTCACAAACAGAAACACGATTTAACTCATTTTTGTCAAGAGCACAAAATAAGTCATTCATAGCCTTTGCATTCAAAGAAAAAATCTTTCTTTCCAAATCATTCCACTAATTCATTGGATTGGAAGATTTTTCAAATCCATTTTCTACTATGTTCCATAAATCAAGGTCTGTCCAAGGAAATGCTCTCCCATGGTCTTTCTGGTATGGGCAGCAGCTCCAAAAGTCTCATCGGCTTCCGCTGCTCTACATTATCCTATTGGCAAGGCATGTTCGAACATATTCCTCCACATCTGTCCCCATCTTTGACTAATAGAAGACCCTCCCACGAGAGCCATTGTTCGGTGAATACTTGGATGTCCCGCCCAAAGGGAATCGTGACACTCCCTCATGAGTTAACGCCTCAAATTGTTCGCTCATGGAACATAAACTCTATTCCCTTTGGTGTAGATGAGTCCCTCTTAGATGCAAAACCATCGTGCCTTGCCCTCTTTTATGAGTTGTATCAAGGTTACTGCTTGAGGATCACTGTACAGTCCATCCCTGATTTTGGAAAGAAAGTTGGAGTGTAACTGACTTGCTTGGCCTCCGCCTTCTAACTGTATATAATTCACCAATTCAACTTTTCGGCTCAATGCATCAGCCATGACGTTTGCTTTTCGGGGTTTGTACTCCATTACCATGTCAAACTCAGCCAAGAAGTCCTGCCACCGTGCTTGTTTCGGGGAGAGTTTATTTTGAGTCTGGAAGTAACTCAACGCGACATTGTTCATCCTTAGCACGAATGGTGCTCCAAAAAAGTGGTGTCGTCAGACTTGTAGACAGTGGACTATCGCTGTCATCTCATTATAATGCAATAGATAACGTTGTTTGGTCTCATTAAGCTTACGACTCTCATAAGCCATCGGATGACCCTCTTGTATAAGTACTCCCCCAATAGCAAAGTCGGAAGCATCTGTATGGACTTCAAACAACTTTCCATAATCAGGTAATCTGAGTATTGGTTCATCTAACATGGCAGTCTCCAGATCTTGGAATGCTGGTTCACATTTATCCGACCATCTCCAAAACTGCTCCTTCTTTAGCAACTTCGTCAGTGGGGCTTCGTGCTTCGAATATCCAGCTATGAAGCGTCGATAATATGATAGGACCCTAGTAGGGTTGGGTCCTGCTCAACCAAGTAGCAACCAATAAAATCCTTTGAGATTGTAATGAAACCCCACCTAGTCACATCTATCATATAAAGAAGAGTAGCTAGGATTTATTTTGGAGCCTTAGGGCTTCCTAGCCACCGTCCCCTGTACTGGGCTGGTCGGCTAGGGTTTCTAGCAGGGGCGCAAGGCTTGTGTAGCCACTTAAGCCAGTGCTCCCTTTATTTGAGTAGGTCGGCTATAGGAAGGGCAAAAGGAGGAATTTACCTAGGAAGCACCCCCTAGGGCAAGGGTTTGGTGATAGAACCCTTGCAGATTCTAAGTTTGTGGTGATCTTTACAGGGGATTGGTCTCCTTGGAACTCTATAGGGGTTCCTTCCTCCTTGGTTTTCTTCTACATGAGATGAAAAATAATCAATCTATTAATGATGAAAAGAGGCTTATTACAAGGCTATTTATAGGCCTTTTAAACCTTAACTCATAAGAAGATTCATACTTCAAGACTCCTACTCATAACAACTCCTACTCTAACTCTAAGAAGCAACTCCTACTCCAACTCTAAGAAGCAACTCCTACTTCCAAGTAAACCAAGACTCATACTAAACCAAGACTCCTCTTCCCCTCAACTCCTAACACTTAGCCAACTCCTAACCATGATGTGGTTGGTGGCTATAGGGGTCTCCAAATAGAGAGAGTCCAAGCTAAGTAGAACTCTCCCCCTCTTGCCCTAGTAGACCTCTCTTAAGAGGAGGAGGCGGCTAGGAGACTCTCATCCTATAAGGACTTCTCCCTAACCCTAGCCAACCACTTCTTTATTTGGGAGTGGCGACTAGATTAGGGTTTATTACATTCATGACGTAATTGACTTTAACCCGTATCTAACTCCAACTCCTAACCCGACTCCAGTTCAATCAAATCCTAATTTTACTAGGATATTGACTGATTTATTACGATGAACTTAAATCTCTTTATAGCCGACCTAATGTCAGGTCTAGGTTGGGCAACAAGGCCCAATCTAAGAACTCGACTCAATCGATTAGATCCCAACTCAGCTGGGGTCCTAACGGATCCGCCCTCTTCAAATCAGTCTTGTCATCAACGTTGAGGCTCCATGAACTTTGGGTCTTGATCTGTAATTTTCCTTGAAACTTCCTTGTGGTATCTACGATAGGTGCACTATGGTCTAGCAGTCCAGCATTGCCTTGTATCTCTCCATCAGGGGTAGTAGTATCTAGACGGTTGTGCATCACAATCCTATGATCCCATGCGATCATCAGTTGAATTTGAACCTCCTCATAAGTTGGGATGTTAGGTGGATGGATTTGGGCTGAGTTATCCTTTCTAAATTTTCATTTACGGTGAGATACTAGGAGGATCAATTATATTTTTAAATTGATTTACTGATCTGATCCATAAGTTATGGCTCCAATGTGATCTCCAATTTTGTAGAGTCCAAAGAAACTATGAGACCACTTCCATAAGGCTTGAGTTTTCATAAATTGCTGCTGGTAGGGATAAAGATGAAGACTTGATCTTTAATAGCAACCTTCCTTCTGCTCCGGCATTTGTCGGTCGACTATTTCTTTCTTGCACTGGCTGGTATGTGGTTGTTCTTTAATAGTAGTCAGGCTTTCATTTGTGATAGTGGTTGCCCTCTAGTAGAGTCCATGGTAAGGTGAGCGTGATATGAGTTTGGAGGGAGTAGAAGTTGTAATTTTTTAGGACTTAATTTTATCTCCTCTTTTTGTTGTTGTCCTGCATCATATCAAGCCACAAATTCAGTATTAGTCAGCATTTCCTTGTCATAGATTGTTAGCTTCAGGTGGTATGGGGAGAGGGCTTTGCTAATGTAGGCTAGGGTTGGCTATCTTGCATATGGATAACATAAATTTCAGTTCTCGATGTGTCAATCACAAACACTTTGTCGAAGTCGGGTAAAGCTAGCACCGACGAAGAGTAGGGGCTGCAACTTGGCCGGATGACCCCTATTTCAAGCATCTCATTTTTACTCCTCTTTATTTCAGCTTTCTAGAGGTGATGTTAGTGATATGGTCGAGTGTTTGCTAGTGGTTTGCCTGGAAGAATCAGAATTTGATGATCATACCGACGGATAGGAGGAAGGCTGCGCTGTTCGGAGATATCTGAAAATTCAGCAAGTAGAGTAGGTTTGGATCTTTAATTTTTGTTGGCTCGCCCATATATTGCTATTGGAGTTGCATCAGGAAGCTGCTGTTCACTTTGTGCAAAACTTCCTTCATTTGTTGTGTGCAAATCGTTGTTACGTCGTCCCGCGTTTCGCACACAGAATGAATGACCTATTTCCCATGGCTGAAAAATTTCATGATAAATTTGGAAAAATTCTGGAGAACATCACCTAACATAGTCAGCCATTTGATGTCGAGCATGGCCTCATAATCATCAAGAGGAAGGAGGAAGAAATTAGCAAGTATCTCTTAGTCCTGTTGCGGGCACCTGCGACCACACTTCAAAATTCGTCCATCGGCGACCTTAACGTCAAACTTGCCATAATTCTCAATAGGTACGGCCATCCGAATAGCAACCTTGTTGTTCATAAAATTATTAGTGCTCCTGGTGTCAATAAGAACGGTGATTAGTTGTTGCTTTAGAAGTCCTCCCACTTTCATCGTATGCGGGTTCACGTAGCTGACAAGACCATGCATCGTAAAATCAACCGACTGCTATTCTTCATTCGTGACCTCTTCCTCATGCTTCTGGACCTCCTCCTCCATGTCTTCAAGGGGTTCAATCAATAGGAGGTGCCCCTTTTTACACCAATGATTGCGGCTCCATGGTTCCCGCAATGCCAACAAAGTCCCTTTGTTGATTTATCACGTAGTTCTTCTCTCATCAATTTTTTTGGCAGTGAAGGATGGTTGGGAGCAGAAGGAGGTTTATACGCTATAGGCCTAGGAGTGGCTCTCATCCTCCGAGCATCTTGGTTGAGTCGCTCCTCTTGGATTCGAGTTTAAGAATTTATGACCGTCACGGTGCGGGGCTACCACACTTTAACCTCTCCTTTAATTTTCAGCTCGAGTCCTTCGATAAATGTCCCTAATAATTATCTATCAGACCAATCACGAGCAAGGTAAGATAATTTCTCAAACCTGGTATGGTATTCTTGGATCGTGGAGGTTTGTCGGATCTTGGCAAGTTGTTCGTTGATATTCTCATATTTAGTCGGCCCAAAGTGGTTCAACAGTGCTTTCTTGAATTGTATCCACGTTAGAGCCCCATGGGTGCATTCAAGCCAATTGTACCATTGAATTGCATCTCCTTCGAGGTGGCTGATAGTGGTGTCCACCATGGAATCCTTCGGTGTTCGGTAATAGTATAAGTAATGTTCGACGCGTGAAATCCATCCCATCAGATCTCCTTCTTCCCATCGAGGGAAGTCTACCCTCATGCATGGTTGTATTATGTCTGAGGGCTGTCCCTCCTTCTTTGAAGGCCTCTTTAAACTTTCTCCTTGTTGGAATTTTGTTGGACTCAAAAATCGGTCCAATCCAAATTCGACAAATAAGGCACGTAATTTATCCTCCATGCGTGATTCAAGTCGTGATTCAAGCGCCTCCAACTTGGCTTCGAATATATCTCCCGATGACATGATGTAAAACTTCAAATTTGTTATGATAATGTCCTTCTCTTACTGTTGGATCATTGGTATGGATTGGTTGGGTGGATTGGTGTCCAAAAAGGGTAGATGGCTCAAGGCGAAAGGCTGCGGTAGGCTATTGTTTGTTGCAGTTGCCGCTACTGTTTGGGATGGCTGAGGTGTTGTATAAGGGGTATGATGATAGAGGTTTTAGGGTTAGAGAGGTGGCTTAGGGTTGCTATTGATGGCAGCAATGGCTTGGTTGGGATTGGTGGCCAAAAGGTTGATGGATCAAAGTTGCGATTTAGGGTTGATAGCTTACGGTTTAAGTTATTGTTGGTGCTGCGGTTTGAGGGTGCTATGGATGCTACAAAGGATTTTTGTGGCAGTGGTTTGAGGTTGGGAAGGAAGGTTTAGGGTTGCTATTGGGGGCAACAACTGGTTTGGCAAGGTTCGGGTGTTGGTACAGCAAGATATGACAAAGTGTAATGCTGCAGGATTCTTCATCAAACAAGCAGTGCTATGCGGCTGGAATTCTGCAGTGCAACTTTCGTCGTAGAGATGGAAACTTTGTGACAAAAACTTTGTGCAGCAAAATAGGAATGAATTTTTTGGATGTTTTGTATAAGGATAACTAAATTGCAGCAGTAGTAAGGTAGGAAACCAGAACCTATTACAACTACAGGGAGATGAAAGGATGATTTGCGGTAGTAGAGATGACGATAGAATTCAATGACGATCTTTAAGGAATTGTGAGAATTGCTTTGGGTAGCTGTGAAAGGATGATGGATGGCTGTGGAAGGGCAGCAAGACACCAAGAATGCTCCACTAATACCAAGTGATAGAACACTTGTGGATTCTAGGCTTGAGGTGATCTCTATAGGGGATCGGCCTCCTTGGAACTCTATAGGGGTTTTTCCTCGGTTTTCTGCTACATGAGCTGAAAAATAATTGATCTATTGATGATGAAAAAATGCTTATTATAAGGCTATTTATAGGCCTTCTAAACCCTAACTCATAATATAATTCCTACTTCGAGACTCCTACTCCTAACAACTCCTACTCCAATTCTTAGAAGCAACTCCTACTTCCAAGTAAACCAAGACTCCTACTAAACCAAGACTCCTCTCCCCTCAACTCCTAACCCCTAGCCAACTCCTAACTATGATATGGTTGGTGGCTATAGGGGTCTCTAACTAGAGAGAATCTATGCTAAGTGGAACTCTCCCCCTCTTGTCCTAGCCGACCTCTCTTAAGAGGAGGAGGCGGCTATGAGACTCTCATCCCATAAGGACTCCTCCCAAACCCTAGCCAACTACTTCTTTATTAGGGGGTGGCGGCTAGATTAAGGTTTATTACATTCACGACGTAATTGACTTTAACCCGTATCTAACTCCGACTCCTAACCCGACTCCAGTTTAGTCAAATCCTAATCCTACTAGGATTTGGGCTGATTTATAATAATGGACCCAAATCTCCTCCTAGTCGACCTAATGTCAGGTCTAGGTTGGCCAACAAGGCCCAATCTAAGGACTCACCTCAATCGACTAGGACCTGACTCAGCTAGGGTCCTAACATTTGGAGCCCTATATAAGCTTGTAGCCTCCACCTCTTTTCATCAAGCAATAGATCAGTTTATTTTAGCCATCTAGCCAACTACAAGGAGGGAGGAACCCATATAACGTTCCAAGTGTTGATCTCCCTTAAAAATCAAATTCTTATAGAGCTCCTCTGGGGTTCTATCATCTGGTATCAGAGCAGTGATCTTTCTGCCCCTGTTGCCATCTCTGCTGCCTCCACCCATCCAAGCAATTCCCACAATTGCTTTAGACGTTGTCTCCACTGTCATCTCCACGTCGCTGATCAAATTAATCTGTTATTGCCTCCATCGTTTACACTGAAGATCTAGTAAATTCCGACCACCCACACCTTATTGCTATTGTAAATTTCTATCCTTATGTATCGAAGAAGATTTTCTATCCTTTTCTTGCTGTAAATTCTTTCTATCGCAAACGTGATTATCATTGTGAAGGGGAATTGCTATAGAAAATTTTCAACCGCATAGAGGTTTGTTGAAATCAAACTTTTGAATACCTTTTCTAGACAAAATTTTTACACGTTCTTATAGATCAACTTAGCTTCCATCTGAGATTGATTTATCATGAAACTCCTCTCTGAAACTGATCTTATATTGCTGCAAATCCTCGTCGCAAACTGTTGAAATTTTATGATGAAGATTATGCCATCTTTCTTTGCATCAGTTTTTCTACCATTACACTGTCAAAATTTCTTTGATCCAAATTACTATTATTGTCCTCATCTGAATCGAGGTTTTACCTTTCAAAGTCTGCACCATTTCCTTATATTTCTATTGGGATTTACGTTGAGAATTTGTTGTTTCTTTGACGCAAATTCTATTCGGTAGAACATCACGTACACAACATTCCTTCATTAAATTCTATCAGATTTCTTAAAATGTCCTTTTCGGGTTTAAAACTCCCTCTTCCCCATCTTCATCCCCTACCATCATTGCCCCAAATCTCTCAGTTTTTCACTAGAATTTTTATTGAGAAACTGTTGTTTCTTCAGCAACAATTATGCTTCTGCGAAGACTTCATCTATCGCAGCAAACCTTCACCAAATTCCCTCTAAACTTACTACCACCTACCACAAATCTGAAACCCTCTTCCTAACCTTCACCACTTACCATCACTGCCCCAAAACCCTACAAAACACAGCCCAAACCACATTTAAAATAGCAACCTAATAAGCCTAAAACTGCAGCCTTCTACAACCAGCACTTATTCGTAGCATACCCCCACCGATCTCTATCAAACCCTTACTACCATCAACACCAGATCCAAAACCCTTTTCCCAACCTTTATCCATTGTCATCACAACCCTAAAACTCCACTAAAACTGTAGCCAAAACCGCACCTAAAAATAGCCATAAAACAAGCCCAAAAAAAAAAACCGTAGCCTTCAACCTTCGGTCCACCAATATTTCAGCCACCAAATCTCCCTTTATCCCTTCAACTGTAGCTCACATCTCTTGCTGCACAATGCTGCCATCTACCTTGATCGCGACTAGTAGTGATCCCTTGCTGCAAAATGCTGCCAGCAATAATCTCTCACCGCCATCCTTGATCGCAGCCAGCAGCAATCTCTTATGGCACAAACGCTACCAGCAACGTTCTTTCGCTGCCAACTTCCTTGATCGCGACCAGCAACAAATTAAACACGACCAACAGTAGTCTCTTGCTCCATACCATCATTGCCCTCTTTTGCAATAACCGTGCACTCCGCTGCCCCCTCGTCCCTCTATCGCAGCTGCACCTTTGCTGTAACCATCTCCACCTGCAACCACGAAGTCGCACTGCACAGCAGCCAATATTGCTGCTGCACTCTTCTTCCTCCACCATAATTGCTGCCCTTGATTCTGATCCCTCGGCTGCCATTCCCCAAAAGATATCAGCCACCTGAAGCCACACCACCGCAGCCTCAATAACCTTGCAGAATCACTGCAGACCCGTAGCCAATGTTGCCGTTACCATCTTCTTCCTCCACTGTCACTGCTACTTCATGATCCAAATCCCCTTAGCTGCCATCCTCTATCAACATAGCAGCCACTTGGAGACTTCACCACCGCAGCCCGATGATTTTTGTAGTATCGTCGTAGTTGTCCTTTCTCATCCTTTTACTGTCATGTTGCCTTTAACCTGAAGATTGCAGCCACACTCTTCAATCGGTTTATTTGATAGGTTGGAGATCCCTACGTCATGGCATCGATAGGTCTATTCGAAGCCAAATTGGAGGCTTTTGAGATGCGTATGGATGCTAAACTATATGCTCTCTTCGAGGAGTTTAGATTGGGCTGATCACCGAGCCCAAGAAGATCACAACATGGTGCAAATATAGATTCCAAAAAGAATGCACCGAAGATAAGAAGCGAAGTTAAGACATGGCAGCCCTACACCTCGATGACATCGATCCCCTTCGCACAACGTCAAGGACACCTCAATCAAGATGCTTGGAGCATGAGAATTACATCCTAACCAACAATATATAAACCTCCAGCATCAAGCGATTATGAGAACATTGACAGATAACTAGCAAGGATCCATCAAACCTCCATCATCCAAGAGTACCAAATCAGGTTTGAAAGGTTATCTAATCAAACTAGTAATTAGTCTGAAAAATAGCTATTGAGGACTTTCATTGAGGGCTTGAAGCCGGAGATTCGGGGAGAAGTTAAAGCATGACAACCGTAGACACTTATGGTAGCCATCTCCTTCACACGACATCGAGTGCAACGATTGAACCATGAAGCCCGAAGGACTAGGGTCACTCCCTGACCAACAACACCAAAGCTTTAAACCCCTCCTACTGTCAGCTAATCCCCTCAGCTGAGGAAATTAACAAGAGAAGAGCTTTGTGACGAATCAACAAAGGGCCTATGTGGGCATTATGATAAAATGTGGAATCTAGAACACCATTGTAAAAAAGAGAGATCTCTAATGATTGTGCCCACTCAAGAATCCAAACTTGAAGATATGACTCTCAAATCTAAGGAGAATAATATACCACAATCGGCCACTCGCATGATCTATACCTTAGCTGGCTACACAAACCCATAGAAAATGAAGATTGAAGGGTTTCTTGAGCAGCAACCCATCATCATCCTCATCAACACCGAGAGCACGATTGACTTCATGAAAAGTAAGGTTGCTACCCATTTAATGCTCCAAAAAGAAGATTGCAATGGGTTCGAAGTCAAGGTAGCTAACGGCTAAATTGTGAAGTGTAACCAGGAGTGCCCGCGGGTGAAACTGATTTTATAGGATCAAGATGTAGTTGCTGATTTTTTCCTCCTCCCTCTTGATGATCTTGAAGTAGTGCTTGGCACTGATTGGTTGTCCATGCTAGAAGATGTTTTCTGAAATTTTTCAAAGCTAACAATGAAATTTTTCAACAAAGAAAAATAGGTGATCCTACGTTAGAAACGAGGGAACAAAGCGACTACAATCATAACACAACACTTGGAGAAGGTACCAAAAGAAGAATCCAGTGGCTTCTCAATTCAAATTCAAGAGTTTCAGGAGATGAAGCCAAAGAAGATTGAAGATAAGAACCCTCTCTCACAGCTTGCTAAAATTCTGGGCATCTCCACCAAACCGAGCCGACTACCTCCTATCAAGCTGCCCGACCCCCCTATGCTGATGGCTGAAACTTCTATCGGCTGATGCTTGGCCAGATTGCTTCCCACAACCTTTGAAGATTGAAGTTAAGAGGGTCGCCCAGGAGATGACATAGATATGGATTGTTCGACCATGCTTTTTTCCCTCTATGACACATCCCTACATCCTTATCTCCAGGGATAAGTTTTTTCTGAAGTGTTTGTTACATCCAGCCGAACCCACCATGGTTGCTGAAGCGACACTTCTAGATCTAAAGTGACTTCCATGACTTTCCTCAAGATCATACCATGATGCTCAAAGTCTTTCTTGATGATGACCTCCGATCCACGGCCCAAGACTGCGAAAAAATTGAGTCCCTCCAGTGGTAGAATCAGAGTAAGAGAATGATTATTTGTAGGACTTAACAAAACATTATCCCTCTCACTGTGAAGAAAGATGCACCACCTTGGTTGAGTGAAACTATAGTCATCATGACCACGATGTCGTCCAAATCAAATCATGGCCAAATGTTCATGATTAGAGCAGACACATCAACAGTTGGGATTGACATCACCTTTACACAAGATGACCAACTCCTAATTCGCACCGAGGCTTTCCCTACATTCTACATGAGGTTTTTAAAGGGGATACTAATTGCTACTAAACTTAAATTTTGGCTCGATACAGGTCCATGTCCATGGGACGAAAGAGAAGTAAGCCCAGAAAAATTACAATCCTTGCTCATGTCAAAATGGGCTCTCATCATCCTGAACTATACCAGACGACTGTCACCATACCAGAAGAAGGATTGGTTACTACTAAAGACTAACCACATGGTAGCCTATGCAGAGAAGAAATGACCTCCCGACAAACTTAAAGATTGAGCTTCCCTATACTTTCAGCTCTACCAGTAAGAAATTTAACCATCAAGGAAGTGGTCCCCTTGCTACTTTGGACCTTGCAAAATTGGGGATCACACTGGGGCCCCAACCTGGAGATCATATATGTGCACCAGATCAAAAATACAACTGATCCTCCAAGTATCCCACCTTAAATGAAAGTTTGAAAAAGATGACTCAGCCCAAATCCTTTCAACTGATACGTAAACTGATGAGGAGGCTAAAGTTTAGCTAATGATCGAATGGGAACATAGGATCATGACACATCACAGTCTCGCCACTATTACTAATGTTAGATTGTAGGTTCTGAAGACCCGGTTCCCTGAGTTCATGGAACCTCAGCCTTGAGGATAAGGCTGATTTGAAGAGGGCGGGCTTGATAGGACCCCAGCAGGGTTGGGTCCTACTCAACCAAGTAGCAACCAATAAAACCCTATGAGATTATAACAAAACCCCACCTAGTCACCTCTATCGTATAAAGAAGAGTTGTTAGGGTTTATTTTGGAGCCTTAGGGCTTCGTAGCCACCGCCCCTTTACTGGGTTAGTCGGCTAGGTTTTCTAGCAGGGGCGCAAGGCTTCTGTAGCTACTTAGGCCGCCTCTCCCTTTATTTTAGCAGGTCGGCTATAAGAAGGGCAAAAGGGGGAATTCACTTAGGAAGCACCCCCTAGGGCTAGGGTTTGGAGCCTTATATAAGCTTGTAACCTCCACCTCTTTTCATCAAGCAATATATCAGTTCATTTTAGCCATCTTGCCGACTACAAGGAAGGAGGATCCCCTATAGCGTTTCAAGGATTGATCCCCCTCATAGAGCTCCTTTGGGGTTCTGATAGAACCTCAGAAGGAGCTCCATAGAATTTGATCTTTGAGGGGGATCAACCCTTGGCACGCTATAGGGGTTCCTCCCTCCTATGATCGGCCAACAAGGCTGAAATAGAATTGATATTGCTTGATTAAAAGAGATAGAGGCTACATGCTTACATAAGGCTCCAAACCTAAGCCCTAAGGGGGTGCTTCCTAAGTAAATTCTCCCATTTGCCCTTCCTATAGCTACCATGCATAAATAAAGGGTGCACGACCTAAGTGGCTGCACAAGCCACACCCCTCTGCTAGAAACCCGAGCCGACCAACTCAGCAAGGGGGGTGGCAACTAGGAAGCCCTAAGGCCCCAAATTAAACCCTAGCCACACTTCTTTATAGGATAGAAGTGACTAGGTTGGGTTTTATTACAATCTCATAGGATTTTTATTGATTACTTCTAGGGTGATTAGGACTTAACCCTGTTGGAGTCCTATCAGGTTCTATCATAATAGTTGACGAACCTAAGGAATGATCTCAACTCTAGCACCTTCTTTGGTATTCACCAGTCTATCACAGTTTGCACCTTAGATTTATCCAACATGATGGAACCATCACTGATTCGATGCAACAAGAATAGAATCTCCATCTGAGTAAAGTAGCACTTCTCCCTCTTTATAAATAAGGTGTTCTCCCTAAGAACTTTGAAGATTGTCCGAAGGTGCTCAATATGCTCCTTAAGTGTTTGGCTATAGACAACTATATTGTCTAGGTCGACGACCACAAACTTGTCAAAATATTCCTTGAATAGTTGGTTCATTAGAATGCAGAATGTGGCCGGAGCGTTGGTTAAGCCGAAAGGCATCACAAAGAACTCAAACGCTCCATACCTGGTCACATAGGTAGTCTTCACCTCGTCATTTTTTGCAATACGCACCTACTAGTACCCCGACTGTAGGTCGAGTTTGGAGAAGTACTTGGCCTTACCTAAATGATCGAACAAATTCACGATGAGCGGGATGGGGTATTTGTCCTTCACTGTCATTTTGTTCAGGGCTCGATAATCGATACATAATCGAAGGCTCCTATCTTGTTTCTTTTAAAAAAGAACTAGAGCTTCAAATAGTGCTTTTGAACTACGGATGAGACCATCGCTTAGTAGTTCATCTAATTACTTTTTGAGTTCGGCTAACTCTGGAGGGGCCATGCAGTATAGTGGTCTCGTTGGAGGCTTAACTCCTGGCTTCAGCTTAATATGATGATCCACGCCTCTGTGTGGTGGTAGAGTTTTTGGTAACTCAGTCGACATCACATCTGAAAACTCTTTCAGAATGTTTGTCACCATGGCAGGTTCTTGAATGGCCTCCCCGTCAAGTGTTTCTAGCTTTATGGCCACTACAAAGGTTGATTCACCTTTTCGTACCCCTTTTTAAATTGTAATATCGATATTTATTGTGGATACTTGATTCCTTCTCGAGAAATTTGAACAATGCAGGGGTCGTCGCCTCCCATTAGACATAATGAGTTTAAGAATGGCATTGGCACCAACTTTACTGCATGCATGAACTCCATTTCGAGAATCACTTGGAAGTCGTCCAAGGGCACCGCCATCATGTTTGTGCACCCGCTCCATGTTCCAATCTTGATGAGGACCCCTTTTACTAGTTCGAAGCTCCACTTGGCCTCCAAGTTCATAGCCTTCATACGACTTGGGTTCTTCTCCAAGATTAGTCCAAGTCGCTTAGCTTCCCGATCGGTAATAAAATTGTGAGTACCGCCCATGTCTACCATTGCCCAGGTTGTTCGGTCATTTAGTTTGATGTCCACATACATCAACTCGCTGCTCCCTGCCTTTGTGTTCTCCCCCACTTGACCCCTCAATACATTCACCAAACGCATTGTTCCCATTCGGGGTCCTTGCGACTCTTCATCGTTGCTACTGGATTCAAAACTACTTGAACTAAGGGTGATGACTTTGACCTTGTCCGACTTGTGGGGGTGTATTGACGTGTTAAAGTGTTGAGTGTTTGCTTTTGCGAGTACTCCTTCACCATGTGCAGTCCTCCGCATAAGAGTGCAATTGCCTCGAGCTTAGTCCCTTGTGGAAGCTCTTCTTCTTCTGTCCGGCCCCAGACTCCTTCGCATGAGAGTACTTTGTTGGGCGATTTCCCAAGGATTGTTTCTTCTTTCCTAAGTTCTCCGAAGAAATAAAGTTAGTTAGCCTTTCTGCGACTGCAATTGCCTCGACCACATTGGTGACATTCCTTTGATGTAGTTCTTGTTGCGCCCATGGCTTTAGGCCATGAAGAAGCTGAATAGTTTGTCCTTCTTGGACATGTGTTTTATATCTAATATCAAGGCCAAAAATTACTTCATATAGTCTATGATGGATGTACTTTGGTGGAGTTGTCTCAGTTTCCTTCTTGTGACAAACTCTATGTTCTTGGGTAAGAACTGAGTTCACAACTCTCGCTTCAAGTCTTCCTATGTATCCACATGACATTGACCTTACTGGATCTCTTCCCAATGGGTTCGCTACCAAAGTTTTGTATCTTCGTTTAGATACATTATTGTTATAGAAACTTTGGTTTCCTCCGAATCGGTTCTCGTAGCATAAAAATATTGTTCTATATCGAACAGAAAATTTTTGAGCTCCTTGGCATCTCTGGCACCCCCGTAGCAATGCGGCTTAGGTGCCCGGAAGCTTTACGGTGGTGCATTGTAGGTATTATTTCCTCCCGCATTAAGAGTTCTTGTGATTAACGTCACCTTTGTTGTGAGTTCCGCTATAACTTTATATAGATGTCATACCGAGTCTTTGGTATCCTTCATCAATCGGTCGACCAGGGACTCAACCCGGTCTATTTAAGATTAAGCTTCTTCTTGCGAGCTCTCTACCCCAAGGAGTCTTCATTGCCCTTGGTAGAGGTCCTCCAAGCTCGCTTCAAGAACATCGAGATGGGTTTCCACCGTTGTAAGTCTCTTTTTGTGGCTCCTTTTCCCAGTTGGCGTACTAGATTGAGCCTCCTCCACTCACGAAGAGTACCCAACTTCGCACTCATCTTGTTCGCTGTCGCGCTCCTCATGAGCGGCTCCAACAGCTTGTGAGAGAGTTTACACTTGTAGCCCACCTACGGCTGCTTGGGGTAGGGATCCGTCTTGTCCCATCTTGCTCGCTTCACCATGGTGTTTCACCATGGTTTGCCCGCTCTAATACCATAATGTCATGGACTTAGCTAATTTTGCCTACCGTGCAGCACCTTAGCGATAAACTTGAAGACTTAGTTATAATTGCCTAAGTCGCGAAGCAACCTAGCCCAATGTTTTGGACTTAGTTGAGATTGCCTAAGTCATAAAATGTCGAAGCATTATTTGCCCACAAAGGGTCAGCCCACTTACAACCTCGTGCCGGTCCTGAAGGACCTACAAAAAGAGAAGTTGATTAGCTTGAAAATAAGTGACGAACAAGTCCCGATGTCTCGCAAAGAGGGCAGCTGTTACAAGCAATTCGTCGAACATTTTGAGTGCAAAAGAAAAAGGGAGAAAGAGAACGAAACAAGACTTTAGAGGGCTGTAAGAATGGTCACAAGTCCACAAATGACGGTTCCCAAGGTATTAGATGTAAGTCGAGTTCAACTCTTTATGAATGCTCACGCTCAATACTATCCCAAAGCCCCATTCCCCCTTGTGCCACCTGGTGGTTCCAAGGGGCTAAGATGGCTGATACTCTGCACCACTCAAAATACATGCCACAGCACATGAAAATGACCAAAAACTAGGCCGTTTTGGGCTATTTTGGTTCTTTAAAGTGAACGATCATTCTGCAGCCTTACAAACTATTTTTGCTCATATTTCTTAGGCAAAACACATAAAAATAAGGCAAAATAGGCTGCCAAACATCTGTACATATAAGCAAGAGTGACGAATGATCCATTGAGCGAAGGTGTTATGATTGAGCGACGACCGTTCATGATAGGCCGATCAGATAGAGTCTCCACTTTATTAATACGTGCATAATGGCGAGCATCTCCTTATCATATATTGACATTTTTTGATGGGAGGGAGACAACGCCTTACTTGTATATGCGAGTGGTCAACCATCTTGCATGAGAAAGGCTCCAATTCTGACTCCAGATGCGTCGGCCTTAATGATGAAGATTCGGCTGAAATCGGGTAGCGCTAGCATCAGTGTCGTCGTCATGGCTGCTTTGAGTTTGTCGAAGGCAGCAGAGGCTTTGTCCAACCATTGGAAAGTGTCCTTTTTTAATAGGGAGGTGAGGGGTGTACTGATCTTCCCATAGTTTTTCATAAACTTTTGGTAAGAGCCCGTTAGTCCAAGGAAACCACACAGCGATTTCAAGTTCTTAGGTTTCGGCCCCTACATTACTTCAATTCTTGTTGGGTCTATCGCCACTCCTAATATTATGTGCCCAAGGTACTCTACCTTTTGCTGGAGAAAGTTATACTTTGATTGCTTAATAAAAAGAGTATTCTCCCGAAGGATCATTAAAACAAACCACAATTGCTGAAAGTGAGTCTCAAGAGAAGGGTTATAAATGAGAATATCGTCGAAAAACACCAGCACAAATTTGTGAAGAAAGCTCTGAAAAATATTGTTCATGAGGCTTTGGAAGGTTGAAGGAGCATTAGTGAGTTCGAAAGGCATTACCAAGAATTCATAATGGTCGTAATACGTTTGGAATGAAGTTTTTGGAATGTCATCTTCACATATCAAAATTTGGTGATACCTGGATCGGAGGTCCAACTTCGTGAAGACTCGGGCTCCTTTTAACTCATCAAAAAGTTCATCCACCACTGGTATTGGGTACTTGTTCTTGATGGTGATGTTATTTAGAGCTCGGTAGTCGATGCACATCCACCAAGTTTCATCCTTCTTTCGTACAAGTAGCACTGACGAAGAATAGGGGCTGCATCTTGGCTGAATCACCCCTGTTTCAAGCATCTCTTTTATAATATTTTTAATTTCATTATTCTGGAGATGAGGGTAGTGGTACGACTGAGTGTTCGCTGGTGGTTTGCCAGGAAGGATTGGGATCCGATGGTCATGTTGCCAGGTAGGAGGAAGACCACGCCGTTCGATGAAAATATCGACAAATTCAGTGTTCCAAGCTTAGATGGGTCCTAAGCTCAATAAGTCAATGAGTCTTGGAGCCTTAGGGCTTCCTAGCTGCCGCCCACCTTATTGGGCAAGACGGCTAGGGTTTGAGGGGAGAGAATTCAGAGGAGATTGCAGCCATCTAGCTGTCGCCCCCTTATTGGGAAAGTCGGCTAGTGTAGAAGGGTAATAAAGGTATTTAGTTTTGGGGAGGAGCCTCCCTAGGGTTAGGGTTTGGAGTCCTATATAAGCATGTAGCCTCCACCACTTTTTAATCAAGTATCCACTTTATTTCAGCCTTGTGGCCGACCCTAGGAGAGAGGAACCCCTATAGCATTCCAAGGGTTGATCCCCCTCAAAGATCAAATCTCCATAGAGCTCCCCTAGGGTTCTATCATCTGGTATCAGAGCAGTGATCTTGTTGCCCCTATTGCCATCTCTGCCACCTCCACCAAACCATGCAATGCCCATAATTGCTTTAGATGTTGCTGATAGGACTCCATCAGGGTTGAGTCCTAATTATTCTAGTAGAAGTCAATAAAAACTATGCTAAATTGTAATAAGACCTCTCCTATCTTATAAAGGAGTATGGCCAGAGTTTGGATTAGCCCATAGGACATAGTAGTCGTCGCCCCCCCTACTGGGCAAGTCGGCCAGGGTTTCCCCCTGCTTAGGTTGGCTATAGAGCCAATCTAGCCGCCCCTTGTTCCTATTAAGGTAGAATGGCCATAGGAGGTGCAAAAAGGTAATATAACCTAGATAAGTGCCCCCTTAGGATAGGACTTGATCCCTATTTAAGATGTAGCTGCCCCCCTCTTTGAAAGCAAGCAATTATTAATTTTATTTCAGCCTTGTGCCGAATCTAGGAGAGAGAAACCCCTACAGTGTTCCAAGGGTTGATCCCCCTCAAGGATCAAAATCTATAAGGCTCCTTTTAGGGTCTTATCATCTGGTATCAGAGTAGCGATCTTGCTGCCCCTGTAGCCGTCATGCATGCCTCCACCTTCCCAAGCAATTCCCACAATTGCTACGACACGTGCCTTCACCTTCCACCTCAGTCGCAGATCAAATCAGTCTGCCGTTGCCCCCTACGTTTGATCTAGAATTCTGGTATATTTTTATAACCCACACCTCTTCAATACTACAAGATCCTTCCTATTACATGTGGGAGAAGTTTTTCAAAGTTTTCTTGCTGTAATTTTTTACCGTCGCAAACGTTATCATCGTTGCGAAGGTGAAACACTGCAGAAATTATTTCAGCCGATTGTTGCTACTTGAAACCAAACTTTTGTTCATCATTTTTGACCAAAATTTTTACACAATTCTCAAGATCAAGTTGGCTTTCATCTGGATTTAATTTCATGAAAAATCTCCTTCTGGAACTGGTTTTCTTGTACGATATTTCACCATCATGCAGTTCTGGAATTTTACGATGAAGGAATCTACTTTGCATCTTTTGCCCTATTTCCCTACCGTTATGCTGTCAAAATTTCGTCAAAATTCCTACTGGTGTTGAAAACATCTAAACCAAGAGTTTCTATATAATTTTCTTAAACTTTTCCTTGAAATTTATGTTGAGAAATCAGCATTTCTCAGATGCAAAAACCGGTTCAGCAGGACAGCACATCGCAACACTTATTTTCACTGAATTCTATCAGATTTGAGTGCTATTTTTTGTGGAATTTCAGACTCTCCTTTCATCATCACCAAACCCTACCATCCTTACCAAAAACCCTTCAAAACCCTACCCTAAACCGAAACCAAACAGCCACCTATATCTGCCCTAAACCGCAGCCTACTTCCACCCAAACCGATCCACCTTCCAACCGGCCACCCCTTCTCCAAAATTCCCATGCCACTAATCTGACAACAGAAAAAAGATCTCAATATTACAGATCTTGAGGCGTATACTATGGCATCAGAGGAGGCCATCGATGTAAAGCTTGAAGCCTTTGAAAACCGCATGGAAGAGAAGATGAGATCCTTATTCGCCGATTCAGCATAGGCCGACCATCAAGCCCGAGGAAGTCACACCATGGAGAGACTTCAGATCGGCGAGATGATCCTCAAGAGCATGGATACATCACCTCTGATCCCAATAATCCACGTATGAAGGTTGACTTCCCAAGATGGAAAGAAGGAGACCCGATCGGATGGATCTCGCGCGTGGAGCGCTATTTTCGGTTCTACTGAACCGCCGATGCCACACCGGTGAAGATCGCTGCCATACACCTCGAGGGAGATGCCATTCAGTAGTTCAATTAGTTTGAACACACCCATGGAGGACTCTCTTGACAGCGGTTCAAGGAAGGGCTTTCAAACCGCTTCGGTCCGACCGATTTTGACAACATCGACGGACAATTGGCAAAGATTCGTCAAACCTCTACAATACAATATTACCAAACAAGGTTTGAGTGTTTATCTAACCAAACTGAAGATTGGTCTAAGAAACAACTTTTAGGTACTTTCATTGAGGGCCTAAAGCCAGAAATCCGAGGAGAAGTTAAAGCACGACAACCGTACACCCTTATAGCGGTAATTTCCTTCGCGCGTATCCAGGAAGAATGATCGAACCATAAGGCACGGAGGACAAGGGTCGCTCCCCGACCAGCCATACCGAGGCCTATTGCCCCCTCTACTGCCATCTGAGCCCCCGTACCAAAAAAATTGATAAGAGACGAGCTTCGTTAACGATCGACCAAAGGATTATGTTGGCATTACGACGAACCGTGGAGCCACGAACATCGCTGTAAGAAGGGCCGGCTCCTCATGATTGAACCAGTGGAGGATGAGGACAACGAACCATCTGAAGAAGGCCTCAAACTTAAAGAGGAAGCCATAGAGGAAGAGCCCCAACCGGCCGACTACACAGTGCATGCATTGGCCGGCTACTCCAATCTGCAAACGATGAAAGTTGGAGGACTTCTAAAGCAGCAACCCATCACCGTTCTCATCGACACAGGTAGCACAAATAACTTCCTCAATAGTAAGGTTGTTGCATGTTTAGCACTTCAAATCGAAGGTTGCAAGAAGTTCAACGTAAAGGTTGCCGATTGTTGAATCCTTAATTGCGACCAACGATGCCCTCAGGTGAAGCTACTCCTCCAAGACCAAGAAGTGGTAGCCGATTTCTTTCTCCTACCCATCGATGACCATGAAGTAGTGGTTAGGATCGAATGGCTCACAACATTACATGATATCTCCTGAAATTTTTCTAAATTAATTATGAAATTCTATTGCAAAGGGAGACAGGTCACATTACGAGGTAAGCGCGGGAGCCATATCTCTATCGTCTCGACGCAACGGATGGAGAAAGTTTTGCACAAAGTACAAGGGGGATTTTTTATGCATATCTAGCAGCCATCTAAGGGGGAGAATATACAAATTTCAGATCCTAAGCTTGCCCTCTTGCTGGATGAATTCACATACATTTTCACGGAGCTACGCGGGCTGCCCCCTAACCGACAGCATGACCACCGTATTCCTATTCTGTCGGGAAAACCTCTAGCAAATATGCATCCGTATCGCTACCCTCACTTGCAGAAGGATGAGATCGAGAACATCGTCAAAGAGATGCTTGACAATGGGGTAATTCAACCAAGTTGCAGCCCTTATTCTTCACCGGTGTTGCTAGTGCGCAAGAAGGACGGTACATGGCGGATGTGCATTGATTATCGGGCTTTGAACGCTATCACCATCAAGGAAAAATATCCTATACCCATCATAGATGAGCTATTGGATGAACTAAAAGGAGCTCGAGTCTTCACTAAACTGGATCTCTGTTCTGGTTATCACCAGATTTGGGTATGCATTGTAGATATTCTGAAAACCGCATTCCACGCGCATAACGGCCACTATGAGTTTTTGGTAATGCCTTTCAGACTTACGAATGCTCCGTCTACTTTCCAAAGCCTGATGAATGACATTTTTTAGAGCTTTTTTATGTAAGTTCATATTAGTATTCTTTGATGATATCCTCATTTATAGCCCTACACTTGATATACATTTTCTGCACATACGAACTGTTCTAACAATTCTCCGGGAGAATACTCTTTATGTGAAACAGTCAAAGTGCAGTTTCTTACAGCGTAAAGTAGAGTATCTTGAGCACATTATATCAGAGCATGGAGTGGCGGTAGACCCGACAAAGATCGAGGCAATGCAAGGATGGCCGAAACCTATAAACGTAAAATCACTGCATGGCTTCCTTGGACTCACGGGCTACTACCAGAAATTCGTGAAAGATTACGGCAAGATCAGTGCCCCGCTCACTTCCCTACTAAAGAAAGACTCCTTCTTATGGTCGGAACAAGCTTCTACAGCCTTTGAACGACTCAAGACCGCCATGACGACGACGCCGGTCCTAGCATTACCTTATTTCAGTCACACCTTCGTGATCAAGGCCGACACATCCAGAGTTGGGATTGGAGCTGTTCTAATGCAAGATGGCTGACCTCTCACCTACACCAGCAAGGCATTGTCTCCCTCACACTTGAAAATATCGGTATGTGATAAAGAAATGTTTGTCATTGTACACGCCGTCATAAAGTGGAGAGCCTACTTGATCGACCGACGCTTCCAGATTAAAACTGACCACCGAAGTCTTAAGTATTTCTTAGAGTAGAAAATATCCTCCCCGGAGCAGCAACGTTTGGTAACTAAACTTCTCGGCTTTGATTATGAAATTACTTATCAAAAAGGAAAAGAGAATGTTGTTGCAGATGCTCTATCTCGGTTCCCAGGGCAAGCAGAAATTTCAGCCATCTCCTTTCCCACCACTGATTTCCTCGAACACATTAGGGAGGAGTGGAAGAATGATCCGAAAATCCGAAGCATCATAGAAAAAATGGAGAAGGATCCGGATTCCGTAGGGCACTACACGTGGGACTCGAAGGACTTACGCTATAAAGACCGAATTGTTGTTGTTCCTTCTTCTCCTCACATTCAAGTTATTCTACATGAAATGCACTCTTCACCTTCGGCAGGGCACTCTGGATTTCTGAGGACTTATAAAAGGGTAAAGCAAAACTTCTTCTGGAAGGGCATAAAGAAATCAATTTATGACTATATATCCAAATGTGATGTATGTCAGCGACATAAAGGAGAAACAATGCCAAGTCCCAGTAAACTACAATCGCTACCTATACCAGATTCGACTTAGACGGACATCTCCATGGATTTCGTCAAATGACTGCCACTATCTTAAGGTAAAAGCATGATCTTTGTGGTGGTAGATCGCCTAACTAAGTATGCTCATTTTTGTGCTGTGAGACATCCCTATACTGCTGCCACTATAGCCTAGATTTTTATGAAAAATATTGTGAAATTGCATGGGATGCCAAGATCGATAGTAAGCGACCGTGATAGGGTGTTTACAAGTAAATTTTGGACCGAGCTCTTCCATCTATAGGGCACCCAATTGAAGATGAGCACAGCCTATCATCCATAAACAGACAGCCAAACAGAGGTGGTGAATAGATGCCTCGAGACTTACTTATGATGCTTCACCAGCGACCGGCCCAAAGAGTGGACAAGATGGCTTCCTTGGGCCGAATGGTGGTACAATATAGCTTTTCATTCATCGACTAAATGTAAACCTTACGAGGCACTGTATGGCAGATCGCCCCCTGTAATTCCCATATATGTACTTGGTTCGACCAAAGTGGATCAGGTCGACCAAGACCTAATTAACAGGGATAAACTGTTACAGCTGCTGAAGGATAACGTAACTGCTACTCAAGCCCGCATGAAGCAACAAGTAGACAATCACCGGAGTGAGCAAGAATTTTCAGTAGGAGATTGGGTTTACCTCCGCCTACAACCATACAAGCAGCTATCCATCAACACCAGAGCATCGATGAAACTGTCTCCACGATTTCATGGACCATATCAGATTTTGAAATGCATTGGGGCCGTGGCATACCGACTTAAACTTCCAAATGATGCGAAAATTCATCCCATCTTCCACGTATCCCTACTAAAATCGAAATTGGGTGAACATGAACTGGCTCAGACTCAACTGTCGAGCACTACAATTGAAGGTGAAATCTAAGCCCAACCTGAAGCTATACTTAATCGAAGAATTGTGATGCACCGATGAAGCCCCTCCAACGAAGTACTTGTGAAGTGGAATAACTTACCATCTGAAGACATAACATGGGAGTCACACGAAGAGCTGAAGACTCGGTTCCTAGAGTTTATGGATCCTCAACCTTGAGGAAAAGACTGATTCTGAGAGGGCGGACTTGATAAGACTCCAGCAGGGTTGAGTCCTAATCATTCTAGTAGAAATCAATAAAAACTCTGGTAAATTATAATAAGGCCTCTCCTATCTTATAAAGGAGTATAGCCAGAGTTTGAATTAGCCCTTAGGGCATAGTAGTCACCGCCCCCCTTACTGGGCAAGTCGGCCAGGGTTTCCCCCTGCTTAGGTCGGCTATAGAGCCAACCTAGCCGCCCCTTGTTCCTATTAAGGTAGGATGGCTATAGGAGGGGCAAAAGAGTAATTTAACCCAGATAAGTGCCCCCTTAGGCTAGGACTTGATCCCTATTTAAGATGTAGCCGCCCCCCTCTTTAAAAGCAAGCAATTATCATATTCAATTCAGCCTTTGTGTCGAGTCTAGGAGGGAGGAACCCCTATAGCGTTCCAAGGGTTGATCCCCCTCAAGGATCAAAATCTATAGGGCTCCTTCTGGGGTCTTATCAAGGTCTCATTAGAAGTGTTCTGAGGAGGTTCCACTTAATTAGAAAGATCATAGCCCGAAAAGATATAGCAATGGAAAGTATTCCATCCGAAGATAACATTGTAAATCCATTGACAAGCCACTAGCTTAGATTGTATTTGAGCGTCACATGGGTCTGATGAGGATCAAACACATAGATGATTGACTTTTGGTTAAGTGGGAGATTACTAGTTACAGGTGCCTTGCAAGCCAATCACGTTGGTGATGACACGTGTGACACGTTGTGCGATCTTTTTACTTATGATTATTATTGGCATATTCTCATATTATATTATCTGTTACATATATATTATGATGTTCTTGGTTCTGTGCAATAGGAATTAGATTGTGATGAGTTCATAATAGTGAGATCGATTCACCGTTAAACACAGATCCTAAATAATCCTGGTCATAGGTACTTGAGAGGGACATCGAGATAACCGAATAGACCGATGTACTATATACCCATCTATAAAATGGAGGCGACTAGTCTTATAGCCACTTGTGTGGAGATACTAAGGATATAGTACATGTGCTCATTGGAGAATGAGTTTACTAATTGATCGACTTATCGAATGTTATATGGTTAATGATACCTAATGTCAAATAGTGATTCCATAGTCCCAATTGCGTATTTGTTCCTTAGACTTGAGACACCAATGATGTCTTATTTGAGTACTTCTTTCTTTGACGTCGGACTTATAGGTTTAGAAAATTCCAGATCTAGTATAGTCGGTTATCGGGATTGGTAGCTAACCTTACGATGGCAATTGAGTGTCAATAAAGGATCATTCGCTTTCGGTATCGCAAGAGGAATATCCTATATTTGCTTGCTCATACAAATCCCTAGTCAGGGTCATTCAGATTGAGAGAGAAAGAGTTCTCCGGAAGAATCCGAATAGAGTGAGACTCAGACGGATTCCATTTATGACCTGACCGTACCATGTTCAATATATAATTTTTGGGATATTAATTGGATGAGGGATTATAGATTCACGGTAACTGTGGATAGATAAGTCTGATGGATTTGATCCCCTTGTACCGTTTGGGGACTTTGGTGTAGTGGCCTAGTATGTCTATAGTCGATGAGTCGAGTGAATTATTATATAGATAATAATTCACTATATAAGGAGTTCTGATGGGAGCGACTCACGGCCAACTTGGTATCGAGCCTAAAGGGTCACACATATATGATTGATACTTTAGCAGATAGAGGATTGGAGGAAGATCCAATTAGTCCATATTCTTATTAGATGAGACCATACACTGATGGCTCCTTGCTTTAGGCCTAATTAGAGGCCTAAGTAGATTATTGGATAGAGATCCAATAAGACAATATTAGTGGGTTATTGGATGGAGATCCAATACCCACTAAGGCAGGACCCCTAGAGTTTTTTGTGGCTCTCTATAAATATGAGGGGAGGCTCTTGGTTGATAGGCTGTAATTTTGACCACTCCCTCCTATTCTCCTCCCTCTGTGCAAGAGTTGTGAGATCTGATTGGAGGAGTTTCACTATAGAGATCCATTGTGTGGATACCGCTATAGAAGAATACGCTTGACTTCCTTCATCCTCTCCATCCAAATCTGGAATACAGGGATATACGATCTCCCTAGGTAAAATAAATCTCTCATGTATCATGGTTTTTTTATTTTTGCAGCTTTCTCGCGATCCAATCTTTTGCTCGACGATTTGATCTACGTAGGAAACATGTTTTGTTTTGATCTTCTGCTGCACATGTGATGCTCCCACTAAGGTTTCCCAACAACCACCCAAGCGACAATGATACCACCTAGGCAGTAGTAGTACCGCCATCTCCCGGAATCTCTTGGCACTTTCGACGGTAGTACTATCAGTGCTAGTGGTAGTACTACCCGTATTAAGATTTTTTTAAGAAGGTTTAAATTTTTAAAGCCAATTAGGGTCTATAAATACCCAAAGTATTCTTGCATGGCAAAGAAATAAAGTGTTAAGAAAATAAATAAAATTTTTGGAAAAATTCTTTAAAAATCAATTGAGAGCTTCCCTTGTGTCCTTCAAGTGTAAAGTGAGTTTAAGGGAAGAGGTGAAAGATTGTAAATGTTCTTCTCCTGAACCTGTGAAAAGGAGAAAAGTGTGTAAGGGTTAGTTAATCTTCGCCCTTCAAAGAAGATCATTAATGGATACTGGTGAGCTTTAACGAAGGAGGACTTAGGAGTGGACGCATGTCAAGATTGACCGAACTACTATAAAATTCTATAAGCTTCTCTTACTTGTCTTCTTTCAATTTGTTCTTGATTTTAATAGTTCATAACTAGTTCTAAGATAAGCTCAAGTTTCTCCATTCAGTTTTATATCACTCTCTAATTTGCTCTTAATGAATTCCAACAAAAAATGCTTTCGATTTCGATTTTAGTTCATGTGAAATTTTTTGAATTGAGTTTTTCTTAACTCTTGCACTAATTCGCCCTCCCTCTTAGTGTCAACTCAATCCTAACAGTTGGTATCATAGTCATGTTTACTCAATTGGATTAACACCCATGTGAGTTAAATGGCTTTTTCTGACATTAACGATGGTTATTCTGTCACACATCCTCTTATGTTCAATGGGATAGACTACACCTATTAAAAAACTAGGGTGAGAATCTTTTTGTTTTGTATGGATTTTGAGTTATAGAATTTAGTTGAAAATGACTTTTAGAAGTCTTCCAATCCTATAAATGATTGGAATGATTATGAAAGAAGTATATTTTCTTTAAATGCCAAAGCTATGAATGTTTTATTTTATGCTTTAGACAAAAATGAATTTAATTGGATTTATGTTTGTGATTCCGTTTTTGATATATGACACACATTAGAAGTCACACACGAAAGCACAAGTAAAGTAAATGAATAAAAAATAAATCTCTTAGTAGATAATCATAAAAAGAATTGCAAAGATAAATATGAGAACAACCTTCCAAAGAACAAGAAGTATTTGACATTGAGAACAAAAGAAGAATACCTTCCAAAGAACAAGGACATTGAGCTGAGAATTAAAGAAGAACACCATCCAAAAAATAACAAGGACATTGAACTAAGAATAAAAGAAAACTCATCGAGTGAAACCTTGAGTTATGAGGACTATGACATTGAACTTATGATAAAAGAACCTAAAAAAAATTCATGAAAAGTAACAAAATAAAATAAGATATTAAGAATAAAAATATCTTAAGCTAGGACTTGATATTAAGAATAAAATACCCTTGTTCCTATTAAGGTAGGATGGCTATAGGAGGGGCAAAATAGTAATTTAACCCAAATAAGTGCCCCTTTAGGCTAGGACTTGATCCATATTTAAGATGTAGCCGCCCCCCTCTTTGAAAGTGAGAAATTATCAATTTTATTTCAGCCTTGTGCCAAATCTAGGAAGGAGGAAACCCACAACGTTCCAAGGGTTGATACCCCTCAGGGATCAAAATCTATAGGGCTTCTTTTGGGGTCTTATCAGTCGCCTCCACCGTCATCCCCATGTCGTTGATCAAATCAATCTGCTACTGCCGCCATCAATTGCATTAAAGATCTAGTAATATCCCACCACTTGTACCTTATTGGTACTGAAATTTTCCATCTTTATATACTAAAGAAGATTTCCTATCCTTATCTTATTGTGAATTCCTTCCGTCGCAAACATGATCATCATTACGAAGGGGAATTTCTGTAGAAAATTTCAGCCGTATATTGAATATCTTTCTCGGACAAAATTTTTGCATGTTTTCATAGATCAACTTAGCTTCTATCTAAGATTGATTTATCATAAAACTCCTATCGAAAATCGATCTTATGCTGCTACAAATCATTGTCGCAAACTGTTGAAATTTTACGATGAGGATTTGCCCTCTTACTTTACATAGGTTTTCCTACCGTTACACTACTGAAATTTCCTTGATCTGAATTGCAATTATTGCTACCATCAAAATTGAGATTTTGTTATTGAAATTCTCTATAATTTTCTTGGCTTTTTGCTAGAATTTACGTCGAGAAACTACTGCTTCTTTGATGGCAATTTTGTTCGGCAGAATAACATACACCGCAGTGATCTTTCATCGAATTCTATCCGATCTTCGCTGCCATCTTTTCCAGAGTTGGAACTCTCTTTCACTAACCTTCATCCCCTACAATTATAGCCCCAAAACCCTACCAAACTGTAACCCAAACCGCACCTAAAACAACAACCTAATAAATCTAAAACCGTAGCCTTCTACAACCAGCACTTATTTGCAGCATACCCTCACCGACCTCTATCAAACCCTTGCTGCCATCAACACTAGATCCAAAACCTGTTTCCTAACCTTCATCAACTACCATCATAGTCCTAAAACTCCACCAAACTGTAGCCCCAAACTGCACCCAAATCAGCCACAAAACAACCCAAAACTGTAGCTTATACATCCACCGATCCACCATTCTTTCGACCGTCAAATCTCTCCTATCCCTTTAACCGCAGCACGCATCTCTTGCTGCACAAATGCTGCCATTTACCTTGATCGTGACTAGCAACAACTTGATCATGACCAATAGTGATCTCTTGCTGCACAACGCTGCCGATAGCGATCTCTCGCTGGCATCGCAGCCAGCAGCGTTCTCTTACGGCACAAACGCTACCAATAGTAATCTTTCGCTGCCATCTGCATTGATCATAGTGAGCAACGAATTGATCACAACTAGCAGCGATCTCTTGCCATACCAACACTGCTAGCAGTGATCTTTCGCTGCCGCCTACAAAAAGCTACCATCTACACCTGCAGCCATGAAGTCGCACCGTAACCGTAGCTGACATTGTTGTTGCCCCCCTTTTTCCTCCACCGTCACTGCTGCGTCCCGATTCAGTTCCCTCGACTGCCATCCTCCAGCAACATAGTAACCACTTTGGAATTACACCACCGCAGCCTCGACGAATTTGTAACATCATCATAGCCACCATTTCTCATCCTCTTGCTACCACTACTGCCTTCAACCTGAAGATTGCAGCCACCCTCTTCAATTGATTTATTTGACAGGTTGGAGATCCCTATGTCATGGCATTGGTAGGTCTATTCGAAGCCAAATTAGAGCTTTTGAAACATATATGGAGGCTAAACTACGCACTCTCTTCGAGGAATTTAGATTAGGCTGATCACCGAGCCCAAGAAGATCCCAGCATGGTGCGAGTTCAGAGATCCCATCGGAGATAAGAAGTGAAGTTAAGGCACGACAGTCCTACACCTCAACGACATCGATCTCCTTCGCGTAACTTCAAGAAGGGCACCTCAATCAAAATGCTCAGAGCATGAGAACCATATCCCAACCAACAACACATAAACCTTTAGCACCAATCGATTACAAGAACGTTGACAAAGAACTAGCAAAGATCCGTCAAACCTCTATGCTCCTCGACCAGTAGCACCAAAGCTTTCAACCCACCTACTGTCATCCGACCCTATTAGCTGAAGAAATTAATAAGAGAAAAGCTTCGTGATGAATCGACAAAGAGCCTATATAGGTGTTATGATAAATTGTGGAGCCTAGAACACCATTGTAAAAAGGAGAGACCTCTGATGATGGTGCCCATTAAAGAATCCAAACTTGAAGATATGACTCTCGAGCCTAAGGAGAAGGGTACACCACAATCGGCCACCCGTACGGTCCCTACCTTAGCTGGCTACACAAACCTACAAAAATTGAAGATCGAAGGGTTTCTCGAGCAGCAGCCTGTCATCGTTCTCATCGACACCGCGAGCACACACAACTTCATGAGCAGAAAGGTTGCTGCCCGTTTGATGCTCCAAAAAGAAGATTACAACATATTCAAAGTCAAGGTAGCTAATGGCCAAATTCTGAAGTGCATCTAGAAGTACCCACGGGTAAAACTAATTTTATAGGATCAAGATGTAATTACTGATTTTTTCATCCTCCCTCTTGATGATTTTGAAGTAGTGCTCGACATTGATTGGTTATCCACGCCAGGAGATGTGTTCTAGAACTTTTAAAAGGTAACCATAAAATTTTTCAGCAAAGAAAAATAGGTGATCCTACATGGGAAACAATAGAACAAAGCAACTACGATCACAACTAAACACTTGGAGAAGGTACCAAAAGAAGAATCCAACGGCTTCTCAAGTCAAATTCAAGTGTTTTAGGAGATGAAGCCAAATGAGATTGAAGACAAGAACCCTCTCCTATAGCTTGCTGAAATTTTGGGAGTCTCCACCACACCGAGTCGGCTACCTTCTATCAAGATGCCCGACCCCCCTATGCTGAACTGGTCGAAATTACTACCAGCTGATGCTCGGCCAGATTACTGCCTATAAAAGATCAAAGCTAAGAGGGTTGACCAGAATATGATAGAGACATAGATTACTTAGTCATGCTTTTTTTCACTATGACACATCACTACATCCTTGTCTTTAGGGATAAATTTTTTTGAAGTATTACATCCCACCGAAACCATCATGGTTGCTGATGCGGCACTTCCAGATCTCATGTGACTTCTATAACTTTCCCCAAGATTGAACTATGATGCTCAAAATCGTCCTTGATGATGACCTCCAATCCACAGCCCGGGACCATGAGAAAATTGAGTCCCTCCAGTGGTAGAATCAGAGTATGGGAAGGATCATTTGCAGAACTTAAGGAAACATGAACATCATCCCTCTTACTATGAAGAAAGATGCCCCATCTTGGCCGAGTGGAACTATAGCCCTCATGACCACGATGTCGTCTACACCAAGTCTGGCCAGATGTTTAGGATTGAAGGAGATACATTAAGAGTTAGGATCGGCATCACCCTTACACAAGATGACCGACTCCTAATCCGCACCAAGGCTTCCCCCACACTCTACACGAGGTTCCTAAAGGGGATACTAATTGCTACTAAACTTAAAGTTTGGCTCGATACAGGACCATGGCACAAAGGAGAAATAAGCCCAAAAAAATTACAACCCTTGCTCATGCCAGAATGGGCTCTCATCATCCTGAACCATACCAGAGGGTGGTCACCATTCCAGAAGAAGGATTGGCTACTACTAAAGACTAACCACATGGCAGCCCATCCAAAGAAGAAACGACCTCCTGACAAACTTAAAGATCGAGCTTCCCTACACTTCGATCCCTACCAGTAGGAAATTTAAGCCTCAAGGAAGTGGTCATCCTGCTACTCTGGATCTTGCAAAATTGGGGATCACATTAGGACACTAAACTGGAGATCAGATCTGCACACCAAATCAAAAATACAACTGATCCTCTTGGTATCCTAGCTCAAATGAAAGTTTAAAAAAGATGACTCGGCCTAGATCCTTCCAACCAACACCCGAGTTGATGAGGAGGCCAAAGTTCAGTTGATGATCGCATGGAATCAGATGATTATGACACATCACGGTGTAGTCACTACTGCTAATACTGGATCGCTGGAGCAGGATACACCTATTACAGGGGCCACGAGAGAGCCTCACGAGGAGTTACAGATCAGGACCTGGAGACATGGAATCTCAACCTTGAGGACAAGGCTGATTTGAAGAGTGCTGGTCTATTAGGACCCTAGCTTGGATGAGTCCTAAGCTCAATAAGTCAAGGAGTCTTAGAGCCTTAGGGCTTCCTAGCCACCGCCCACCTTATTGGGCAAGACGGCTAGGGTTTGAGGAGGGATCATAAGAGGAGATTGTAGCCATCTAGCCCCCACCCCCTTATTGGGCAAGTCGGCTAGGGTAGAGGGATAATAAAGGGATTTGGCTTTGGGAAGGATCCTCCCTAGGATTAGGGTTTGGAGTCCTATATAGCATGTAGCCTCCACCACTTTTTAATCAAGCAAGTATCTACTTTATTTTAGCCTTGTGGTCGACCCTAGGAGGAGGAACCAGTATAGCATTCTAAGTGGTGATCCCCCTCAAAGATCAAATCTCCATATAGCTCCCCTGGGGTTCTGTCATTCAACAAGCAGATGTGTGAGGTTTTGATCTTCAATTTTTATTTTCTTCTCCTCTTGATACTACTGGAGTTGCATCAAAAAGCCACCATTTACCTTATATAGAACTTTCTCCATTTGTTGAGTCGAAACGGTCGTTACGTTGCTTCCGCGCTTCTCTCGTAGGATGACCTATGTGCCTTTATAGTAGAATTTCATAATTAATTTAGAAAAGTTCCAAGAGAAGTCACCTAGCATTATTAGCCATTCTATGCTAAGCACGACCTCATAATCATCAATTGGTAGGTGGAACAAGTTGACAATAATTTCTTAGTCTTGCAAGAATAGTTTCACCTGCGGGCATCTTTGGTCACACTTTAAGATTCGACTATCGACAACCTTTACGTCTAATTTGCTACAGTTTTTGATGTGGAGTGCCATCCGAGCAACAACTTTTTGTTTAAGAAGTAATTAGTGCTGCCCATGTCGATGAGAATAGTGATCGGTTGTTGTTTGAGTAAGCCTCCAACTTTCATCATTTGCGAATTTGCATAGCCGGCTAGCGCATGCACCATAAAATCGGTTGGTTGTGGCTCTTCTTTCACATCTTCTTCTTCATGTTCAAGGCTTTTTTCTAGATGTTCAATGACCTCATCTTCCACGGGTTCAATCACAAGAAGTCTCCCTTTTTTACAGTGATGCTCACGGCTCCACGACTCGTCGCAATGCCAATATAACCTCTTTGTCGATCGCTCCCGAAGCTCTTCTATTATCAACTTTTTTAGTGCAAGGACTTGGCTAATAGTAGGGGGGCTGAGGGCTTCGGTGTTGCTGGTCAGGGAGTGACCCTAGTCTTCTATGGTTCATGGTTCAATCACTCCTCTTGAAGTCACGCGAAGGAGACGGCTGCCATAAGTGTGTACGGTTGTCGCACTTTAACTTCTCTCCGAATCTCTAGCTTCAAGCCCTCAATAAAAGTCCCCAATAGCTATTTTTCAGACTAATCACGAGTTTGATTAGATAATCTTTCAAACATGGTTTGATACTCCTGGACGGTGGAGGTTTGAATTATCTCCATGAATTGTCTTTCTTTGAATTGTCTCCATGAGAGGGCTACATGAGTGTGTTCAAACCAATCAAACCACTGTATGACATCCTATTTAAGATATATAGCCATAATTTTCACCATAGATGCGTCCGTGGTTTTGTGGTACCAAAAATATCGATCCACACACGAGATCCAACCAATCGGGTCTCCTTCTTCCCATCTAGGGAAGTCTACCCTCATATGTGGATAGTAGGGATCGATCATAGAGCCTCCCGTATCATGGAATTCATCTTTTCAGTTCGAGCTTTCTCCTTGTTGTGATTTCTTCGGGCTCGATGGTCAGCCCAAACTAAGTTCAATAAAGAGAGTTTGTATCCTATCCTCTATTTGCGTCTCGAAAGCTTCAAATTTAGCATTGATTGCCTCCTCAGATGCCATAGTATATGCCTCCAAATCTGTAATATTAAGATCTCTCTTTTGTTATTGGGTTAAAAGCATATATCGGTTGAGAGTGGCCAAAAGGGTTGGTGGATTGGTGGATGTAGGCTACAGTTTAGGTTTGTTTAGTGGCTGTTTTGGGTGCGGTTTGGATTGTGATTTGGTTTTGGGGTTGTGACGGCAGTGGATGGAGGTTAGAAAAAGAGTTTTAGATCTGTGGTAGATGAAAACAAAGGTTTTATAGAAATCGGTGGAGGTTCGCTGCGGATAGGTGTTATCTCGTAGGAGCAGAATTATCATCAGAGAAACAATGGTTTCTCGACGAAATTTCCAGTAAAAATTGAGAGATTTATGGAGGAAATTAGCAGCAAGATCTCGATTTAAGTAATAGTAAAGATGACAAATTAGATCAAGAAAATTTTGGCAATATAATAGCAAGGAAACATTGCAAGTTACGGTAGCAGAATCTCATCGAAAAATTCAATGGTTTGTGACAAAAATTTATAGCAACACAAGAACATTTTCGGAGATGAATTCCATGATAGATTAATATAGATGAAAGCCAAGACGATCTATGAAGCATGTAAGAAATTTTATTAAAAAATGATGGCAAATAGATCGACTCAAAGGCAACAATAGGTGGCTGAAATTTTCTGCAGCAATCCTTCATCCGTAAAGATGATAACTTTTACAACAAAAAGAATTTGCAGTAAGGGATAGATAAAAGCCTCTTTTTGGTATAAAGGTATTGGTGACAAGAAAATACCAGATCTCTGATGCAATTGGTGGCAGCGACAGTAGATTGATTCGCTCTACGACAAGGAGATGGTGGTGGAGACGATGTCATCAAAAGCAATTATGGGAATTGCTTGGCTGATGGTGGGTGGTAGGGATGGTAGCAAAAGTAGCAAGATCGCTGCTCTAATACTAGATGATAGAACCCTATAGGAATTCTATGCATATTAATCTTAAGGGGGATCAACCCTTGGGATGATATTGGGGTTCCTCTCTCCTAATAGTTGTTTAGATGGCTGAATTGTAGATTGATCTTGCTTATTCAAAAGTGGTGGAGGCTATATGCTTATATAGGGCTCTAAAACCCTAACCTTTGGGAGCTTGCTCCCTAAAGAAAAATACCATCCTTGCCCTCCACCTCAGCCAACTTGCCCTGTTAGGGGCGGCGGCCTAGGGGGCTGCAACAAGCTAGGCGCCCCTACTAGAAACCCTAGCCGACGTACCCAATAAAGGGGGTGGCGGCTAAGAAGCCCTAAGACCCTAGATATAAACCCTAGCCAACCTTCTTTATAGGATAGAGGTAGTTATGTGGGGTTTATTATAATTTCACAGAGTTTTTATTAATGGCTACTTGGTTGAGTAAGAACCAACCCTGCTAGGTTCCTATCAGACTTCCTTTCAAGTCAACGAAATGAGTTCTATCATAAGCTCAAATCAAACCTAAAGTGGATCATATTGACCTCTAATTTGAGTTAGTAGGATTTTCTCCAAAACTAACTCAAATTAGGACTCAAATCAAGATGCTAACTACGACAACCTAGACAAACAATTACTATCAATCTTGTTATCTGGCACGTTAATCGATCTTTTAAACTCCTGGCGGACTTCCCAACATCCCTCCGGGAACTCCCAGCGAGCTCCGATCATCTTCTGGTGAACTCCGGCAAGCTCCCAATCATCTTTGGAAAACTCCTAATGAGCTCCCGCTGCATCGTCCAAAGCCCTGACCCGATGATTGATATTGACTCCGACCCAACATCAGATTGTTTTGGCTTTTCACAATAGTAGTTAATCCTACATCACTTAGCTCCAACACATTGATTAGATCATAAACTCACTAATTGATTTCACCATCAGAATCCGAGATTCAACAATCTCTCCTTTTTTAATGATGATAACCAATTAATTACGGAGTTAATCTTAACTCCCCCTATCTATATGTCATAATTAAAAATTTTAAATTCAAAAGAAACAATTACCTTTGAATTCAAGGTAAAATTTTGACCATTTTGACTAATCATTGAAATTTTACTAATTTAACCATTCATTACCATGATAACATACATGATAAAGTTTTTAATAACAAACATTCATCTTTTTGGTATCACATAATAAAATTTTCAAACAAAATATTCAAACCAAATATTTAGAATATGTCATCAATCATGTCATTTCTCCTCTTTTGTCATCGACAAAAAGGAGAAATGTCCAACACATACATGAACATTTATCACAACATTTAGCATAACAAACGCGTATTTGCTACCTCTGAAGCTTGTAATATCAATTGGTCCAAATAAATCCATATGGATCAATTATAATGGCCTAGAAGCACTTATTTGATTTTTTGATTTAAGACTACTTTATATTTATTTTCCTATTTGGCATGCATCACAAACTTTATCTTTGACAAACTTAATACTAGGCAATCCTCTCACTATATTTTTAGTAGAGATTTAGTTTAATATTTCATACTAGCATGTCATAGTCTTCTATGTCAAATCCATGCATCATCATTCAAGACCAAAAAATATATTTTATCACAAAAATTATCAATGTCAATAATATACACATTATTACTTTTTAACGCAATCATAGATTTATTTTTGTGGTATTTTAATTATACAAGTATTAAATTCAAATTTGATAATGTATCTTTTATCACACAGTTTGTTAATGCTTAGTAGATTATGTTTCAAACCACCAACTAAATCAAGAGATTTGATTTGTTTCGTATGGTTCCTTTCCCAATTATTTGTCCATTATTGTTGTCGCTGAAGGTGACAAATCTTTATTTAGGCTAGTGAGCTTAGCGAAATGAGTTGGATCTCTGGTTATATGCCTTGAGCATCTACTATCAAGGTATAATTTTGTGCTTCTAGCCTTTGTTTGGAGACATACCTACAAGAAAGGAGGTTTTGGTTTAGGTACCTATTTGACTTTGGGTTCCTCACGAAAAGCTCTAACTAATTTCACTAAAGGTATTGAGTTGTTCATGGTTTCTTTAGGCACCCAAATCAACTTATGTGAATTATATCTTCTAAATGAGCATCTATAGGCAAAATATCCAAGTCTACCACAAATATTATATTTGTTTTCAGGTGAAGAATATAATGTGGGTCCTTTAACAAAGATAGTTGAATTTTATTGAGTATTACTCATAAAGCCAACATCCTCCTTTCTATGAATATGACCCTTATTGGCAAGGATCATGTTTAGAGATTTGTTACCTATTTTAAACTTTTTAAATGTTTGTTGTATTATGACATTATCCTTTTTAATTGCATCTAGTGTCTCACATTTAGAGCAAGAAATGCATAGTGTTGATGCTTCATGTAACGTTTCAAGTTTATTAACAAGTAATGCATGATCCTTTTTGAGTAATTTATAAAGTATATTAATCTTTATAAATTCATCAAATAATTCATGAAAAGCATTTAGCAACTCATCAAATGTAAAAGATAATTTTGGTGAGTTAATTACCTCATCATGGATGGTCATGAGCACGTGGCTCATCAATTCTTCTTAGTTGTTCTCTTGATCTTCGAAGTGCCCTAGCTTCTTGTGTTCATAGCAAGAGGTTGTATCTTCTTTTATTTTATTTTTGTTCTTAATATCTTGTTTTATTTTGTTACTTTTCATGAATTTTTTAGGTTCTTTTGTCATAAGTTCAATGTCATAGTCCTCATAACTCGAGGTTTCACTCGATGAGTTTTCTTTTGTTCTAAATTCAATGTCCTTCTTATTCTTTGGATGGTGTTCTTCTTTAAGTCTCAGTTCAATGTCCTTCTTATTCTTTGGAAGGTGTTCTTTTATTCTCAATGTCAAATATTTATTGTTCTTTGGAAGGTTGTTCTCGTATTTATCTTTGCAAGTCTTTTTATGATTATGTACTAAGAGGTTTATTTTTTATTCATTTACTTGTGCTATCGTATGTGACTTCTAATGTGTGTCATATATCAAAATTAGAATCACAAACATAAACCCAATTAATTAAATTCATTTTTATCTAAAGCATAAAATAAAACATTCATAGCTTTGGCATTTAAAGAAAATATACTTCTTTCATAATCATTTCAATCATTTATAGGATTGGAAGACTTCTAAAAGTCATTTTCAACTAAATTCTATAACTCAAAATCCATACAAAACAAAAAGGTTCTCACCCTAGTTTTTCAATAGGTGTAGTCTATCCCATTGAACATAGGAGGATCTGTGATAGAATAACCATCGTTAATGTTAGAAAAAGTCATTTAACTCGCTTGGATGTTAATCCAATCGAGTAAACATGACTATGATACCAACTATTAGGATTGAGTTCACACTAAGAGGGAGAGTGAATTAGTGCAAGAGTTAAGAAAAACTCAATTCGAAAAATTTCACATTAACTAAAATCGAAATCGAAAGCATTTTTTGTTGGAATTCATTAAGAGCAAATTAGAGAGTGATTTAAAACTGAATGGAGAAACTTGAGCTTATCTTAGAACTAGTTATAAATTATTAAAATCAAGAACAAATTGAAAGAAGACAAGAGAAGCTTACAGAATTTTATAGTAGTTCGGTCAATCTTGACATGCGTCCACTCCTAAGTCCTCCTTCGTCAAGGTCCACTGGTATCCACTAATGATCTTCTTTGAAGGGTGAAGATTAACTAACCCTTACACACTTTTCTCCTTTTCACAAGTTCAGGAGAAGAACCTTTATAATCTTTCACCTCTTCCCTTAAACTCACTTTACACTTGAAGGACACAAGGGAAGCTCTCAATTGATTTTTAAAGAATTTTTCCAAAGATTTTATTTATTTTCTTAACACTTTATTTCTTTGAATACTTTGGGTATTTATAGACCCCAATTGACTTTAAAAATTTAAACCTTCTTAAAAAAATCTTAATACGGGCAGTACTACCACTGGCACCGATGGTACTACCATCGAAAGTGCCAAGAGATTTCGGGAGATGGCGGTACTACTACTGCCTAGGTGGTACTATCATCGCTTGGGTGGTGGTTGGGAAACCTTAGTGGGAGCATCACATGTGCAGCAAAAGATCAAAATAAAACATGTTCCCTACGTAGATCAAATCATCGAGCAAAAGATTGGATCGCGAGAAAGCTGCAAAAATAAAAAAACCACGATACATGAGAGATTGATTTTACCTAGGGAGATCGTATATCCCTGTATTCCAGATTTGGATTGAGAGGATGAAGGAAGTCAAGTGTATTCCTCTCTAGCGGTATCCACACAATGGATCTCTATAGTGAAACTCCTCTAATCAGATCTCACAACTATTGCATAGAGGGAGGAGAATAGGAGGGGGTGGCCAAAATTGAAGCCTATCAACCAGGAGCCTCCCCTCATATTTATAGAGAGCCACAAAAAACTCTAGGGGTCCTGCCTTAGTAGGTATTGGATCTCCATCCAATAACCCACTAATATTGTATTATTGGATCTCTATCCAATAATCTCATTAGGCCTCTAATTAGGCCTAAAACAAGGAGCCATCAGTGTAGGGTCTCATCTAATAAGAATATGGACTAATTGGATCTTCCTCCAATCCTCTATTTGCTGAAGTATCCACCATATATGTGTGACCCTCTAGGCTCAATACCAAGTTGGCCGCAAGTCGCTCCCATCAGAACTCCTTCTTATATAGTGAATTATTATCTTCATAATAATTCACTCGACTCATCGACTATAGACGTACAAGGCCACTACACCAAAGTCCCCAAACGGTACAAGGGGATCAAATCCATCAGACCTATCTATCCACATTTACCATGAATCTATAATCTCTCATCCAATTAATATCCCAAAAATTGTATATTGAACATGGTATGGTCAGGTCGTAAACGAAATTCGTCTGAGTCTCACTCTAATCGGATTCTTCCGGAGAACTCTTTCTCTCTCAATCCGAATGACCCTGACCAAGGATTTGTATGAGCAAGCACATATAGGATATTCCTCTTGCGATACCAAGAGTGGATGATCCTTTATTGACACACAATTATCATCGTAAGGTTGGCTACCAATCCCGATAACCGGCTATACTAGATCTGAAATTTTCCAATCCTATAAGTCCGACGTCATAGAAAGGAGTACTCAAATAAGACATCATTGGTGTCTCAAGTCTAAGGACCAAATACACAACTAGGACTATGAAATCACTATTTGACATTAGGTATCATTAACCATACAACATTCGATAAGCGGATCAATCAGTGAACTTCATTCTCCAATTAGCACATGTACTATATCCTTAGTATCTCCACACAAGTGGCTATAAGACCAGTCACCTCCATTTTATAGATGGGTATATAGTACATCGGTCTATTTGGTTATCTCGATGTCCCTCTCGAGTAACCTATGATCAGGATTATTTAGGATCTGTGTTTAAAGGTAAATCGATCTCATTATCATGATTTCATCACAATCCAATTCCCATTGCACAGAACCAAAGACATCACAATATATATGTAACAGATAATATAATGTGAGAATGTCAATAATAATCATAAGCAAAAAGATCGCACAACGTGTCACACGTGTCATCACCAACGTGATTGGCTTGCAAGGCACCTATAACTAGTAATCTCCCACTTAACCAAAAGTCAATCATCTATGTGTTTGATCCCCATCAGACCCATGTGACGCTCAAATACAATCTAAGCTAGTGGCTTGTCAGTGGATTTGCAATGTTACCTTCGGATGGAATACTTTCCATTGCTATATCTTTTCGGGCTATGATCTCTCTAATTAAGTGGAACCTCCTTAGAACAATTCTGATGAGACCTTGATAAGACCTCAGAAGGAGCCCTATAGATTTTGATCCTTGAGGGGGATCAACCCTTGGAACGCTATAGGGGTTCCTCCCTCCTAGACTCGGCACAAAGGCTGAATTGAAGATGATAATTGCTTGCTTTCAAAGAGGGGGGCGGCTACATCTTAAATAAGGATCAAGTCCTAGCCTAAGGGTGCACTTATCTGGGTTAAATTACCCTTTTACCCCTCCTATAGCCATCCTACCTTAATAGGAACAAGGAGCGACTAGGTTGGCTCCATAGCCAACCTAAGCAGGGGGGAACCCTGGTCGACTTGCCCAATAAGGGGGGCGGCGACTACTATGTGCTAAGGGCTAATCCAAACTCTGGCCATACTCCTTTATAAGATAGGAGATGCCTTATTACAATTTAGCAGAGTTTTTATTGACTTGTACTAGAATGATTAGGACTCAACCTTGCTGGAGTCCTATCAAGTCCGCCCTCTCAGAATCAGCCTTGTCCTCAAGGCTGAGGATCCATAAACTCTGGGAACCGAGTCTTCAGCTCTTCGTATGACTCCCATGTTATGTCTTCAGATGGTAAGTTATTCCACTTCCCAAGTACTTCGGTGGAGGGGCTTCGTCGGTGCATCACAATTCTTCGATCAAGTATAGCTTCAGGTTGGGCTTGGATTTCACCTTCAATTGTAGTGCTCGGCAGTAGAGTCTGAGCCAGTTCATGTTCACCCAATTTTGACTTCAGTGGGGATACGTGGAAGACGGGATGAATTTTGGCATCATCTGGAAGTTTAAGTCGGTATGCCATGACCCCAATGCGTTCCAAAATCTGATATGGTCCATAAAATCATGGAGACAGTTTCATCGATGCTCTGGTGTTGATGGATAGCTGCTTGTATGGTTGTAGGCGGAGGTAAACCCAATCTCTTACTGAAAATTCTCGCTCACTCCGGTGATTGTCTACTTGTTGCTTCATGCGGGCTTGAGCAGCAGTTAAGTTGTCCTTCAGTAGCTGTAGCAATTTATCCCTGTTAATTAGGTCTTGGTCAACCTGATCCACTTTAGTCGAACCAAGTATATATCTGGGAATTACAGGGGGCGATCGGCCATACGGTGCCTCGTAAGGGGTACATTTAGTCGATGAATGAAAAGTTGTGTTGTACCACCATTCGGCCCAAGGAAGCCATCTTGTCCACTCTTTGGGCCGGTCGCTGGTGAAGCATCATAAGTAAGTCTCGAGGCATCTATTCACCACCTCTGTTTGGCTGTCTGTTTATGGATGATAGGCTGTGCTCATCTTCAATTGGGTGCCCTGTAGATGGAAGAGCTCGGTCCAAAATTTACTTGTAAACACCCTATCACGGTCGCTTACTATCGATCTTGGCATCCCATGCAATTTCATAATATTTTTCATAAAAATCTAGGCTATAGTGGCAGCAGTATAGGGATGTCTCACAGCACAAAAATGAGCATACTTAGTTAGGTGATCTACCACCACAAAGATCGTGCTTTAACCTTGAGATAGTGGCAGTCATTCGATGAAATCCATGGAGATGTCCGTCCAAGTCGAATCTGGTATAGGTAGCGGCTGTAGTTTACCGGGACTTGCCATTGTTTCTCCTTTATGCCGCTGACATACATCACATTTGGATACATAGTCATAAATTGATTTCTTTATGCCCTTCCAGAAGAAGTTTTGCTTTACCCTTTTATAAGTCCTCAGAAATCCAAAGTGCCCTGCCGAAGGTGAAGAGTGTGTTTCATGCAGAATAACTTGAATGTGAGGAGAAGAAGGAACAATAAAATTCGGTCTTTATAGCGTAAGTCCTTCTAGTCCCACGTGTAGTGCCCTACGGAATTCGGATCTTTCTCTAATTTTTCTATGATGCTTCGGATTTCTGGATCATTCTTCCACTCCTCCCTAATGTGTTCGAGGAAATCGGTGGTGGGAAGGGAGATGGCTAAAATTTCTGCTTGCCCCGGGAACCGAGATAGAGCATCTGCAACAACATTCTCTTTTCCTTTTCGATAAGTAATTTCATAATCAAAGCCGAGAAGTTTAGTTACCCAACGTTGCTGCTCCGACGAGGATATTTTCTGCTTCAAGAAATACTTAAGACTTCGGTGGTCAGTCTTAATCTGGAAGCGCCAGCCGATCAGGTAAAGTCTCCACTTTGTGACGGCGTGTACAATGGCAAACATTTCTTTATCATATACCAATATTTTCAAGTGTGAGGGAGATAATGCCTTGCTGGTGTAGGTGAGAGGTCGACCATTTTGCATTAGAACAGCTCCAATCCCAACTCCGGACACGTCGGCCTCGATCACGAAGGTGCGACTGAAATCAGGTAATGCTAGGACCGGCGTCGTCGTCATGGCAGCCTTGAGTCATTTAAAGGTTGTAGAAGCTTGTTCTAACCATAAGAAGGAGTCTTTCTTTAGTAGGGAAGTGAGTGGGGCATTGATCTTGCCGTAATCTTTCACGAATTTTCGGTAGTAGCCCGTGAGTCCAAGGAAGCCACGCAGTGATTTTACGTTTGAAGGTTTCAGCCATCCTTGCATTGCCTCGATCTTTGTCGGGTCTACCGCCACTCCATCCTCTGATATAATGTGCCCAAGATACTCTACTTTACGCTATAAGAAACTGCACTTTGACTGTTTCACATAAAGAGTATTCTCCCGGAGAATTGTTAGAAGAGTTCGTAAGTGCTGAAAATGTATATCAAGTGTAGGGCTATAAATGAGGATATCATCAAAGAATACTAATACGAACTTGTGTAAAAAACTCCAGAAAATGTCATTCATTAGTCTTTGGAAAGTAGAAGGAGCATTTGTAAGTCCGAAAGGCATTACCAAAAACTCGTAGTGGCCGTTATGCGTGCGGAATGCGATTTTCAGAATATCTTCAATGCATACCAGAATCTGGTGATAACCGGAATGGAGATCCAGTTTAGTGAAGACTCGAGCTCCTTTTAGTTCATCCAAGAGCTCATCTATGACAGGTATAGGATATTTGTCCTTGACGGTGATAGCGTTCAAGGCCCGATAATCAATGCACATCCGTCATGTACCGTCCTTCTTGCGCACTAGCAACATCGGTGAAGAGTAAGGGCTGCAACTCGGTCGAATTACCCCGGTGTCAAGCATCTCTTTGACGATATTCTCGATCTCATCTTTCTACAAGTGGGGGTAGCGATACGAACGCATATTTGCTAGAGGTTTGCCCGGCAGAATAAGAATACGATGGTCATGCTGCCGGTTAGGGGGCAGCCCGCGCGGCTCCGTGAAAACGTCTGCGAATTCATCCAGCAAGAGGGCAAGCTTAGGATCTGAAATTTGTATATTCTCCCCCTTAGATGGCTGCTAGATATGCATAAAAAATCCCCCTTGTACTTTGTGCAAAACTTTCTCCATCCGTTGCGTCGAGACGATAGAGATATGGCTCTCGCGCTTACCTCGTAATGTGACCTGTCTCCCTTTACAATAGAATTTCATAATTAATTTAGAAAAATTTCAGGAGATATCACGTAATGTTGTGAGCCATTCGATCCCAAGCACGACTTCATGGTCATCGATGGGTAGGAGAAAGAAATCGGCTACCACTTCTTGGTCTTGGAGGAGTAGCTTCACCCGCGGGCATCGTTGGTCGCAGTTAAGGATTCAACAATCGGCAACCTTTACGTTGAACTTCTTGCAACCTTCGATTTGAAGTGCTAAACATGCAACAACCTTACTATTGAGGAAGTTATTTGTGCTACCTGTGTCGATGAGAACGGTGATGGGTTGCTGCTTTAGAAGTCCTCCAACTTTCATCGTTTGCAGATTGGAGTAGCCGGCCAATGCATGCACTGTGTAGTCGCCCGGTTGGGGCTCTTCCTCTATGGCTTCCTCTTTAAGTTTGAGGCCTTCTTCAGATGGTTCGTTGTCCTCATCCTCCACTGGTTCAATCATGAGGAGCCGGCCCTTCTTACAGCGATGTTCGTGGCTCCACGGTTCGTCGTAATGCCAACATAATCCTTTGGTCGATCGTTAATGAAGCTCGTCTCTTATCAATTTTTTTGGTACGGGGGCTCAGATGGCAGTAGAGGGGGCAATAGGCCTCGGTATGGCTGGTCGGGGAGCGACCCTTGTCCTCCGTGCCTTATGGTTCGATCATTCTTCCTGGATACGCGCGAAGGAAATTACCGCTATAAGGGTGTACGGTTGTCGTGCTTTAACTTCTCCTCGGATTTCTGGCTTTAGGCCCTCAATGAAAGTACATAAAAGTTGTTTCTTAGACCAATCTTCAGTTTGGTTAGATAAACACTCAAACCTTGTTTGGTAATATTGTATTGTAGAGGTTTGACGAATCTTTGCCAATTGTCCGTCGATGTTGTCAAAATCGGTCGGACCGAAGCGGTTTGAAAGCCCTTCCTTGAACCGCTGTCAAGAGAGTCCTCCATGGGTGTGTTCAAACCAATTGAACTACTGAATGGCATCTCCCTCGAGGTGTATGGCAGCGATCTTCACCGGTGTGGCATCGGCGGTTCAGTAGAACCGAAAATAGCGCTCCACGCGCGAGATCCATCCGATCGGGTCTCCTTCTTTCCATCTTGGGAAGTCAACCTTCATACATGGATTATTGGGATCAGAGGTGATGTATCCATGCTCTTGAGGATCATCTCGCCGATCTGAAGTCTCTCCATGGTGTGACTTCCTCGGGCTTGATGGTCGGCCTATGCTGAATCGGCGAATAAGGATCTCATCTTCTCTTCCATGCGGTTTTCAAAGGCTTCAAGCTTTACATCGATGGCCTCCTCTGATGCCATAGTATACGCCTCAAGATCTGTAATATTGAGATCTTTTTTCTGTTGTCAGATTAGTGGCATGGGAATTTTGGAGAAGGGGTGGCCGGTTGGAAGGTGGATCGGTTTGGGTGGAAGTAGGCTGCGGTTTAGGGCAGATATGGGTGGCTGTTTGGTTTCGGTTTAGGGTAGGGTTTTGAAGGGTTTTTGGTAAGGATGGTAGGGTTTGGTGATGATGAAAGGAGAGTCTGAAATTCCACAAAAAATAGCACTCAAATCTGATAGAATTCAGTGAAAATAAGTGTTGCGATGTGCTGTCCTGCTGAACCGGTTTTTGCATCTGAGAAATGCTGATTTCTCAACATAAATTTCAAGGAAAAGTTTAAGAAAATTATGTAGAAACTCTTGGTTTAGATGTTTTCAACACCAGTAGGAATTTTGACGAAATTTTGACAGCATAACGGTAGGGAAATAGGGCAAAAGATGCAAAGTAGATTCCTTCATCGTAAAATTCCAGAACTGCATGATGGTGAAATATCGTACAAGAAAACCAGTTCCAGAAGGAGATTTTTCATGAAATTAAATCCAGATGAAAGCCAACTTGATCTTGAGAATTGTGTAAAAATTTTGGTCAAAAATGATGAACAAAAGTTTGGTTTCAAGTAGCAACAATCGGCTGAAATAATTTCTGCAGTGTTTCACCTTCGCTACGATGATAACGTTTGCGACGGTAAAAAATTGCAGCAAGAAAACTTTGAAAAACTTCTCCCACGTGTAATAGGAAGGATCTTGTAGTATTGAAGAGGTGTGGGTTATAAAAATATACCAGAATTCTAGATCAAACGTAGGGGGCAACGGCAGACTGATTTGATCTGCGGCTGGGGTGGAAGGTGAAGGCACGTGTCGTAGCAATTGTGGGAATTGCTTGGGAAGGTGGAGGCATGCATGACGGCTACAGGGGCAGCAAGATCGCTACTCTGATACCAGATGATAAGACCCTAAAAGGAGCCTTATAGATTTTGATCCTTGAGGGGGATCAACCCTTGGAACACTGTAGGGGTTTCTCTCTCCTAGATTCGGCACAAGGCTGAAATAAAATTAATAATTGCTTGCTTTCAAAGAGGGGGGCAGCTACATCTTAAATAGGGATCAAGTCCTATCCTAAGGGGGCACTTATCTAGGTTATATTACCTTTTTGCACCTCCTATGGCCATCTTACCTTAATAGGAACAAGGGGCGGCTAGGTTGGCTCTATAGCCAACCTAAGCAGGGGGAAACCCTGGCCGACTTGCCCAGTAGGGGGGGCGACGACTACTATGTCCTATGGGCTAATCAAAACTCTGGCCATACTCCTTTATAAGATAGGAGAGGTCTTATTACAATTTAGCATAGTTTTTATTGACTTCTACTAGAATAATTAGGACTCAACCCTGATGGAGTCCTATCAGCAACATCTAAAGCAATTATGGGAATTGCATGGTTTGGTGGAGGTGGCAGAGATGGCAATAGGGGCAACAAGATCACTGCTCTGATACCAGATGATAGAACCCTAGGGGAGCTCTATGGAGATTTGATCTTTGAGGGGGATCAACCCTTGGAATGCTATAGGGGTTCCTCTCTCCTAGGGTCGGCCACAAGGCTGAAATAAAGTGGATACTTGATTAAAAAGTGGTGGAGGCTACATGCTTATATAGGACTCCAAACCCTAACCCTAGGGAGGCTCCTCCCCAAAACTAAATACCTTTATTACCCTTCTACCCTAGCCGACTTGCCCAATAAGGGGGCGACAGCTAGATGGCTGCAATCTCCTCTTAATTCTCTCCCCTCAAACCCTAGCCGTCTTGCCCAATAAGGTGGGCGGCAGCTAGGAAGCCCTAAGGCTCCAAGACTCATTGACTTATTGAGCTTAGGACCCATCTAAGCTAGGAACACTGAATTTGTCGATATTTTCATCGAACCGCGTGGTCTTCCTCCTACCTGGCAACATGACCATCGGATCCCAATCCTTCCTGGCAAACCACCAGCGAACACTCGGTCGTACCACTACCCTCATCTCCAGAATAATGAAATTAAAAATATTATAAAAGAGATGCTTGAAACAGGGGTGATTCAGCCAAGATGCAGCCCCTATTCTTCGTCAGTGCTACTTGTACGAAAGAAGGATGAAACTTGGTGGATGTGCATCGACTACCGAGCTCTAAATAACATCACCATCAAGAACAAGTACCCAATACCAGTGGTGGATGAACTTTTTGATGAGTTAAAAGGAGCCCGAGTCTTCACGAAGTTGGACCTCTGATCCAGGTATCACCAAATTTTGATATGTGAAGACGACATTCCAAAAACTTCATTCCAAACGTATTACAACCATTATGAATTCTTGGTAATGCCTTTCGAACTCACTAATGCTCCTTCAACCTTCCAAAGCCTCATGAACAATATTTTTCAGAGCTTTCTTCACAAATTTGTGCTGGTGTTTTTCGACGATATTCTCATTTATAACCCTTCTCTTGAGACTCACTTTCAGCAATTGTGGTTTGTTTTAACGATCCTTCGGGAGAATACACTTTTTATTAAGCAATCAAAGTACAACTTTCTCCAGCAAAAGGTAGAGTACCTTGGGCACATAATATTAGGAGTGGCGATAGACCCAACAAGAATTGAAGTAATGTAGGGGCCGAAACCTAAGAACTTGAAATCGCTATGTGGTTTCCTTGGACTAACGGGCTCTTACCAAAAGTTTATGAAAAACTATGGGAAGATCAGTACACCCCTCACCTCCCTATTAAAAAAGGACACTTTCCAATGGTTGGACAAAGCCTCTGCTGCCTTCGACAAACTCAAAGCAGCCATGACGACGACACTGATGCTAGCGCTACCCGATTTCAGCCGAATCTTAATCATTAAGGCCGACGCATCTGGAGTCGGAATTGGAGCCTTTCTCATGCAAGATGGTTGACCACTCGCATATACAAGTAAGGCGTTGTCTCCCTCCCATCAAAAAATGTCAATATATGATAAGGAGATGCTCGCCATTATGCACGTATTAATAAAGTGGAGACTCTATCTGATCGGCCTATCATGAACGGTCGTCGCTCAATCATAACACCTTCGCTCAATGGATCATTCGTCACTCTTGCTTATATGTACAGATGTTTGGCAGCCTATTTTGCCTTATTTTTATGTGTTTTGCCTAAGAAATATGAGCAAAAATAGTTTGTAAGGCTGCAGAATGATCGTTCACTTTAAAGAACCAAAATAGCCCAAAACGGCCTAGTTTTTGGTCATTTTCATGTGCTGTGGCATGTATTTTGAGTGGTGCAGAGTATCAACCATCTTAGCCCCTTGGAACCACCAGGTGGCATAAGGGGGAATGGGGCTTTGGGATAGTATTGAGTGTGAGCATTCATAAAGAGTTGAACTCGACTTACATCTAATACCTTGGGAACCGTCATTTGTGGACTTGTGACCATTCTTACAGCCCTCTAAAGTCTTGTTTCGTTCTCTTTCTCCCTTTCTCTTTTGCACTCAAAGTGTTCGACGAATTGCTTGTAACAGCTGCCCTCTTTGCGAGACGTCGGGACTTGTTCGTCACTTGTTTTCAAGCTAATCAACTTCTCTTTTTGTAGGTCCTTCAGGACCGGCACGAGGTTGTAAGTGGGCTGACCCTTTGTGGGCAAATAATGCTTCGACATTTTATGACTTAGGCAATCCCAACTAAGTCCAAAACATTGGGCTAGGTTGCTTCGCGACTTAGACAATTATAACTAAGTCTTCAAGTTTATCGCTAAGGTGCTGCACGGTAGGCAAAATTAGCTAAGTCCATGATATTGTGGTATTAGAGCGGGCAAACCATGGTGAAACACCATGGTGAAGCGAGCAAGATGGGACAAGACGGATCCCTACCCCAAGCAACCGTAGGTGGGCTACAAGTGTAAACTCTCTCACAAGCTGTTGGAGCCGCTCATGAGGAGCGCGACAGCGAACAAGATGAGTGCGAAGTTGGGTACTCTTCGTGAGTGGAGGAGGCTCAATCTAGTACGCCAACTGGGAAAAGGAGCCACAAAAAGAGACTTACAACGGTGGAAACCCATCTCGATGTTCTTGAAGCGAGCTTGGAGGACCTCTACCAAGGGCAATGAAGACTCCTTGGGGTAGAGAGCTCGCAAGAAGAAGCTTAATCTTAAATAGACCGGGTTGAGTCCCTGGTCGACCGATTGACGAAGGATATCAAAGACTCGGTATGACATCTATATGAAGTTGTAGCGGAACTCACAACAAAGGTGACGTTAATCACAAGAACTCTTAATGCGGGAGGAAATAATACCTACGATGCACCACCGTAAAGCTTCCGGGCACTTAAGCCGCATTGCTACGGGGGTGCCAGAGATGCCAAGGAGCTCAAAAATTTTCTGTTTGATATAGAACAATATTTTTATGCTACGAGAACCGATTCGGAGGAAACCAAAGTTTCTATAACAATAATGTATCTAAACGAAGATACAAAACTTTGGTAGCGAACCCATTGGGAAGAGATCTAGTAAGGTCAATGTCATGTGGATACATAGGAAGACTTGAAGCGAGAGTTGTGAACTCAGTTCTTACCCAAGAACATCCATCATAGACTATATGAAGTAATTTTTGGCCTTCTTCAAATGGTTCATTGTCGTCATCCTCCACTGGTTCAATAATGAGGAGCTGGCCCTTCTTATAGCGATGTTCGTGGCTCCACGGTTCATCGTAATGCCAACATAATCCTTTGGCCGATCGTTCACGAAGCTCGTCTCTTGTCAATTTTTTTGGTGCGGGGGCTCGGATGGCAGTAGAGGGGGCAATAGACCTCGGTATGGCTGGTCGAGGAGCAACCCTTGTCCTCCGTGCCTCATGGTTCAATCGTTCTTCCTGGATACGCGCGAAGGAAATTACTGCCATAAGGGTGTACGGTTGTCGTGCTTTGACTTCTCCTCGAATTTCCAGCTTTAGGTCCCCAATGAAAGTACCTAAAAGTTATTTCTCAGACTAATCTTCAGTTTGGTTAGATAAACGCTCAAACCTTGTTTGGTAATCTTGTATTGTAGAGGTTTGATGAATCTTTGCCAATTGTCCGTCGATGTTGTCAAAATCGGTCGGACCGAAGCGGTTTAAAAGCCCTTCCTTGAACCGCTACCAAGAGAGTCCTCCACGGGTGTGTTCAAACCAATTGAACCACTAAATAGCATCTCCCTCGAGGTGTTGGTAGCGATCTCCACCCGTGTGGCATCGGCGGTTCGGTAGAACCGAAAATAGCGCTCCGCGCACGAGATCCATTCGATCGGGTCTCCTTCTTCCCATCTTGGGAAGTCAACCTTCATGCATGGATTGTTAGGATCAGAGGTGATGTGTCCATGCTCTTCAGGATCATCTCGCTGATCTGAAGTCTCTCCATGGTGTGACTTCCTCGGGCTTGATGGTCGGCCTATGCTGAATTTGGCGAATAAGGATCGCATCTTCTCTTCCATGCGGTTTTCAAAGGCTTCAAGCTTTGCATCAATGGCCTCCTCTGATGCCATAGTATACGCCTCAAGATCTGTAATATTGAGATCTTTTTTCTATTGTCGGGTTAGTGGCATGAGAATTTTGGAGAAGGGGTGGCCGATTGGAAGGTGGATCGGTTTGGGTGGAAGTAGGCTGCGGTTTAGGGCAGATTTGGGTGGCTGTTTGGTTTCGGTTTAGGGTAGGGTTTTGAAGGGTTTTTGGTAAGGATGGTAGGGTTTGGTGATGAGGAAAGGAGAGTCTAAAATTCTACAAAAAATAGCACTCAAATCTAATATAATTCGGTGAAAAGAAGTGCTGCGATGTGCTGTCCTGCTGAACTGGTTTTTACATCGGAGAAACGATAATTTCTCAACATAAATTCCAGGGAAAAGTTTAAGAAAATTATGCGGAAACTCTTGGTTTAGATGTTGTCAACATCAGTAGAAATTTTGATGAAATTTTGACAGCATAACGGTAGGGAAATAGGGCAAAAGATGCAAAGCAGATTCCTTCGTCGTAAAATTCCAGAACTGCGTGATGGTGAAAGATCATACAAGAAAACCAGTTCCAGAAGGATTTGTTTCATGAAATCAAATCCAGATGAAAGCCAACTTGATCTTGTGAATTGTGAAAATTTTGGTCAGAAATGATGAACAAAAGTTCGGTTTCAAGTAGCAACAATTGGCTGAAAATATTTCTACAGTGTTTCACCTTCGCAACGATGATAACGTTTGCGACGGTAAAAAATTGCAGCAATGAAACTTTGGAAAACTTCTCCCACATGTAATAGGATGGATCTTGCAGTATTGAAGAGGCGTGGGTTATAAAAATATACCAGACTTCCAGATCAAATGCAGGGGGCAATAGCAGGCTGATTTGATCTGCGACTGGGGTGGAAGGTGGAGGCGCGTGTCATAGCAATTGTGGGAATTACTTGGGAAGGTGGAGGCATGGATGATGGCTACAGGGGCAGCAAGATCGCTGCTCTGATACCATATGATAAGACCCCAGAAGGAGCCCTATAGATTTTGATCCTTGAGGGGGATCAACCCTTGGAATGCTATAGGGGTTCCTCCCTCCTAGACTCGGCACAAAGGCTGAATTGAAGATGATAATTACTTGCTTTCAAAGAGGGGGGCGGCTACATCTTAAATAGGGATCAAGTCCTAGCCTAAGGGGGCACTTATCTAGTTAAATTACCCTTTTGCCCCTCCTATAGCCATCCTACCTTAATAGGAACAAGGGGCGGCTAGGTTGGCTCTATAACCGATCTAAGCAGGGGGGAAACCCTTGCCGACTTGCCCAGTAAGGGGGGCGGTGACTACTATGCCCTAAGGGCTAATCCAAACTCTGGCCATACTCCTTTATAAAAGATAGGAGAGGCCTTATTACAATTTAGCAGAGTTTTTATTGACTTCTACTAGAATGATTAGGACTCAACCCTGCTTGAGTCCTATCAGACCTGAGTTTCCTTGCTAGAGCTATCACCTTGTCGTTGTTGCAGTATATGGGAATCAGCTCCATGCTGCTCGGTACGACTCCCAAATCTCTAATGAACTTCTTCATCCATACCCCTACTTTTGCTGCTTCTGTTACAATAATGCATTCTGCCTGTGTGGTCGAGTCAGCAGTAGTATCTTACTTGGAACTCTTCTAGCTTACTGCTTCTCCATTCAGGGTGAAAATATACCCTGAGTTTGACTTGCATCATCAATGTCGGACTGGAAACTCGAGTCCGTGTAACCCTCAACCTGGAGGCTACCTTCTCCATATACCAGTAAAAGATCCTTAGTCCTTCTCAAGTATTTAAGGACACACTTTATTGCCTTCCAGTGTTCTTAACCTATATCCACCTGATACTTGCTCATGACACTCAGAGCTTATGCTCTATCAGTCCTGGTATATAGCATACCATACATGATAGACCCTACCACTGAGGCATAGGGTATCCTACCCATGTCTGCCCTTTCTTCAGGAGTCATTGGGGACATACTCCTAGAAAGTGATATTTCATGTCTCATCGATATGAGACCTCTCTTGAAATTCTCAATACTAAACCTTTTGACAATGAAGTCTATGTACCTAGATTGGGACAAGCCAAGCATACCCTTGAATCTATCTCTATAGATTCAGATTCCCAAATGTAGGATGATTCCCCTAAGTCTTTCATGAAGAAGTTTCTAGATAGCCAAGCATTTACTGTGGAGAACATTCCTACATCATTCCCAATAATTAGGATGTCATCCATATACAACAGCAAGAAGGTGATACCGCTCCCATTTACCTTCCTATACACACAAGGCTTATCTTCATTCTTAATGAAGTCATAAGATTTAATCGCCTCATCAAATCTTATGTTCCAACTTCGGGAAGCTTGCTTCAGTCCATAAATGGACTTGAGCAACCTGCAGACTTTATATAGACTCTCTCTAGATATAAATCCTTCTGACTGTATCTTTTACACCTCCTCCTCGAGGTTGTCATTGAGGAATATCATTTTCACATTCATTTGCCAGATCTCATAGTCATAGTGTGCTACAATGGCCAAAAGAATTCTAATGGATTAAAGCATGGCTATAGGTGAAAATGTTTCATCATAGTCAACTTCTTGCATTTGACGATATCCTTTAGCTACCAGCCTTGCCTTATAGGTCACAACCTTTCCATCCACTCCCATCTTCTTCTTAAAGATCCATTTGCAGTCGATGGGTACAATACCCTCAAGTGCATCAACAAGGTTTCAAACTTGTTAGAGTACATAGAATCCATCTAAAAATTTATGGCTTCTTGTCATTTCCCGAAGTCTATACTCATAATAGCCTCCACGTAGGTCTGAGGATTAACATCCTGAGAGTCCACTCCACTATTATGTCCCACATATCTTCAGGAGGGTGAGATACTCTGCTAGACCTGCACAAAGTTGGAAATTGTGTGCTAGGTACCTGAGCAGACTCGGACTCTGGAATGGTGCTTGAGCTAAGTTCTCCAACCTCGCTCAACTCTATCTCACTCCCACGGTTTCTACTAAGAATGTGTTCCTTCTCAAGAAACACAACCCTCTTGGCAATAAAGACCTTATGGTCCTTGGGATGATAGAAATAGTACCCTAAAGTTTCTTTAGGGTATCCCACAAATATGTACCGATCCGTCCTTGATTCCAACTTATTGGGGTTGTGTCTTCTAACGTGGGCATGACAGCCCCAAATCTTAATCACCTTAAGATCGGGCTTCTTTCCTTTCCATATCTCATATGGTGTGGATATTATCGACTTTGATAGAACTCTGTTCAGAAGGTAAGCTGCGATCTCTAGGGCGTATCCCCAGAATGAGATGGGTAGGTCAGCGAAACTCATCATGGACCGCACTATGTCTAACAGTGTACGATTCCTCTTTTCTAATATACCATTGAGCTGGGGTATATATGGAGGTGTACATTAGGATATAATCTCATAGTCCCTGAGGAAATGGGTGAACTCTATACTTAAGTACTCTCTCACTCGATCTGATCGAAGAGTCTTAATACTTTTTTTAATCTGGTTCTCTACCTAATTCTTATATTCCCTAAATTTTTCAAAGGCCTCGGACTTGTACTACATCAAGTACACATGTCCATACCTAGAGAAATCATCAGGGAAAGCAATAAAGTATGAGTAACTGCCTATAGCCTAAGTCGACACGGGACCAGATACATCACTATGTACGAGTTCCAATAACTCAGTGGCTCTCTTTCCAATTCCACTAAAAGGAGAGTTGGTCATCTTCCTAGGAAGGCAAGGTTCGCAGCATATGACTTATAGTCAAATAGATCTAAGTATCCATCTTTCAGCAACTTTTGAATCATTCCCTCATCTCTTTTCCTCTTAGATGTATTTATATTCATGATGTATGAAGAAGTGTCTAACACATATAAGCTATTTATCAGTGTCCCTCTAGTGATAATCTCATCATCCATAATTATTGAACAACTATTATTCTTAAAGACTAATTTATATCCACTAATTGTCAAACAAGAGATGAAAATGATGTTTTTGATAATAAATGGACAAAATAGCATGCATCTAATATAATGATAGCTCCACCAAGCAGATGTAGGGTGACCTCCCCAATGGCAACTATAGCAACTCTTGCTCCATTTCCCATCTTGAGGTCCATCTCGCTTCTAGCCAATCTCCTAGGTCTTATCAAAAATTGCAACGAATTATAGATTTATAAGAACTCCCGGTATCCAATAGTCATGTGTTATCATGAAAATCTAACAAGTTGAAACTGATCATGAATATACCTAAACCTTCTCCAAGCTTCTATTTCGCCTTCTCTGTAAGGTAGTCCTTGTAGTTCCTCTTCCAATGCCTGTCTTAGCCTTAGTGGAAGTACTATCCTTTGTCCTTTCCCGGGTCTTTCTTGGCAACCTTTGCCTTACCTGGTCTTCTTTTGCCCTTACTCTTCTTAAGGGTCTTATTAGCCTTCCTTTTCTTCTTGGTCTCATCGATATAGGGAACTGGCTTCTCTGTCTTAATGGCACTCTTGACTTCTCTCAACATACTAAGGAGCTCAAGGAGAGTCACCTCAAACTTGCTTATGTTAAAATTCATGATGAAGTGAGAAAAGGAATCTGGTAGAGACTAAAGTATAAGATCAACGTACATGTTATCTTCTAAGACTATTCCTAGACCTGTGAGTTTCTCGATCCACTCTATCATCTTTAGGATATGGTTCTTAACCCATGTCCCTTCGGTCATCCTGGCTTGGAAGAGTCTCTTGGATATCTCATATTTTTTAGTTCTTCCCTGTTTCTTAAACAGTTGGCAGAGATGAAGAAGGATAGAATCTGCATCCATGCTCTCATGTTGCCTCTATAACTCAGGAGTCATAGAGGCTAACATATAACATTTTGCCAATGTGGAATCATCTATATACTTCACATAACGAGCGATCTCATCCTCGCTTGCCCCTTCTTCCGGTGTGGGCACAATTGTATCAAGGATGTACGTGATTTTCTCCGTCGTGAGAATAATTCTCAAATTTCGGAGCCAATCCATGTAGGTTGGACTAGTGAGGTGATTGACATCAAGTATGCCATGCAGGGGGTTTGTGAGTGACATGTTTCTGACAAACAAGATATAGCACAAATAAATAACATGCAGATTTTACAGAAAAAACTAATTAAGATATAGATTTCTATCTTAATGTACTCCCACTATTTTCCTAGCGAATCACATGATACCCTCGACACATGATACGAAAGTCTCTAGCAGACTCCTAGTGGGGATCGGGATTCAATCAGCATCTTAGTGCAATCTCGAGGGACTCGACCAATTACACTAAGTCCAAAAGGTATACAACTCTTGTCAATTACAACTCCTTATGATTCCCGTCATGTTTGGCCTCCGAATCATCATGGTCTCGACTGCTCGACCAACCATAAAGTTCAGTTAAGTCATCACCATTGTTACAAGATGAGTCTGATTCGATGGATATCCTCTCAACTGCTCGACCAAGTCATACCATGTCCTTAGGTCACCGGTGACATAAATATGTCGTAGGCAAGAACTCGATTACGTAGATAGGTGAGCCTCGAGGGACTCGACCAACTCAACCTATATCGTGATTCAATTTCTTCTTATAACGATGGAAGGCCACGTGAGTCAATCTTATTGTCTCACGCTTACCAACTTAATATTATCATTGGAGGGATTTTGTTTTGTATCGGTCTCCTAATATGTCGTGTCATACACATACATATTTAATATATATCTACATCGCATACATATATATATATATACATATATCTAGTAGGTGTATAACACAACACATATGCAATCCACACCTGATGATCATGAGCCGTCACCTAATATGATTAAGCCCAAGCCAATGAGCCTAATCACTCACAATAGGATCTATGTGTGCATCGACGCATTTCTATGCCCTGTGATCGTTGATCTCATCATCATCGGTTCCATCAGATCCTCGTCGCATTTTTATCTCCCACCATGGCATTGTGGGTCTCGTTGTCACCTCTACGCTCCCACCATGCCTCTCCATGTAATTACAAAAGCACGCAGACTCAACAATAAACGAGAAAAATGGAGGCTCATAGGCCCCAATAATAATAATAATCACAATTACACACATCACAACACATGGCTCATGATTATCCATCTACATCATACATCACATTACATCACATATAAGATTACTAGATATATAATAATTAATTATTTAATTAATTAATTATCTTTTTATAAATTAGGATATGCTATAATTTTTAAAATTATCAAGGGTATTTTTAGAATTCTGGATAAAAGGATAAACCTTAAAATTTCTAAAATTATTGAGGACATTTTCGATATTCTAGTCATAGGATAGACCCTGGAATTTCTTAAATTCCATGGGGCAGTATCATCCTTTGCCCAAAAAAAGAAACCATAACCCTAGCCCTCTAATTGCGCCACCACTGTCGCCCCTCCGTAGGCGGTAGCGCCACGCACAGTTGGTGACTGCCCTTACAGTAAGCGTCGTGGCTGCCCTCGGGCGGCACCTCGCGGGCGGTTGGCGTCGTGCCCATAGGTGACGCCTCTATGGGCGCCGCCCCTTTTCGGGCTAGCAACGGGCACTGCCCCTACGACATGGTTGCGGGCGAGCACCGCCCCTTGTGGGTTGGTCATGGGTGGCCGCCCTTGTAGGGGCTTTGCCATGGTTGGCTGTCCCTGCAGAGGGCCTGGCCATGGCCTGCCACCCCAACAGGTGGTCGGCTGCCCCCATCCTCGCTGTGTTCGTTGCGAAAATGTAGCAAGAACGCGTAGAACAATTCTACGCAATTCAATCTCATCGCACGTAGTTTAAGACCAATCTTTCGCACAAACAACCTTAGCTCTGATGCCACTGTTGGGAAACCTCAGCGAGAGCATCACATGCGCAACGGAAGATCAAAACAAAATAGGTTTCCCACGCAGATCAAATCAACATGTAAAAGATTGGGTCATGCGATCGTGATATGTGAGAGATTGATTTTACCTAGGGATATCATATATCCCTTTATTTCAAATCCGAATGGAGAGGATGAAGGAAGTCAAGTGTCTTCCTTTTTAGTGGTATCTACACGATGGATCTCTGTAGCGAAACTCCTCCAATTAGATCTTGTAACTCTTATGTAGAGGGAGGGAGGAGGATAGGAGGGGGTGGCCAAAGCTCCTGGTTGATAGGAGGGGGTGGCCTATCAACCAGGAGCCTTCCCTCATATTTATAGAGAGCCACAAAAAACCTTAGGGGTCCTACCTTAGTAGGATTTGGATCTTCATCCAATAACCCACTAACCTTGTATTATTGGATCTCTATCCAATAATCTCCTTATGTCTCTAATTGGGCCGCAAGCAAGGAGCCCATTAGTGTAGGGTCTCATCTAATGAGAATAGGGGATATTTTGATCTCTATCCAATCCTCTATTCGCTGAAGCATCCACCATATGTGTGTGACCCTCTAGGCCCGATACCGAGCTGGCCGTGAGTCACTCCCATCAGAACTCCTTTTGATATAGTAAATTATTATCTCCATAATAATTCACTCGACTCATCGACTATGGACGTACTAGACCACTACGCTATAGTCCCTAAACGGTACAGGGGGATCAAATCCATGGACCTATCTGTCCAAAATTATCGTGTATCTATAATCCCTTATCCAATTAATATCCAAGAGACCGTATATTAGATATGGTACTATCAGGTCATATACGGAATCCGTTTGAGTCTCGCTCTAATCGAATTCTCTCGGGGAACTCTTTCTCTCTTAATCTGAATGACCCTGGCCTGGGATTTGTCTGAGCAAGCATATATGAGATATTCCTCTTATAATATCGAGAGTGGAGGATTCTTTATTAATACTAAATTATCTTCGTAAGGTTGGCTACCAATCCCGATAGTCGGTTGTACCTAATATGGAACTTTCCAAACCTGTAAGTCCGACGTCAAAGAAAGGAGTACTCAAACAAGACATCCTTGGTGTCTCAAGTCTAAGGACCAAATACACAATTGGGATTATGGAATTACTGTCTGACATTAGGTATCATTAACCATACAACATTCGATAAGTGGATCAATCAGTGAACTTATTCTCTAATGAGCACCTGTATTATATCCTTAGTGTCTCCACACAAGTGGCTATTAGACCAGCCACCTCCATTATATGGATGAGTATATAGTACATCAGTCCAACTGGTTATCTCGATGTCTATCTCGAGTACCTATGATCGGGATTATTTAGGATTTGTGTTTAAAGGTGAATCAATCTCATTATCGTGATCTCATAACAATCTGATTCTCATTGCACAGAATCAAGGACATCACAATATATATGTAACAGATAATATAATGTGAGAATATATCAATAATAATCATAAGCAAAAAGATCACACAGCGTGTCACACGTGCCATCATTCACGTGATCAGTTTGCAGGGCACCTATAACTAGTAGTAGTACCATCGCCCACCGATAGTACTACCATAAAAAAACTTGAGAATAGTGCTTTTCAATATTGTCTCATCCCGAGTCATACCTCATTTTGCCCTCCTTCTAGGCCAACAAAATGAGCTCTATCATGAGCTCAAATCAAACTCAAAGTAGACTCGGTTGGCCTCTAATTTGATTTAGTAGGTGTTAGGGAACTTTGTGTCATGGCCGAGGAGTTAGCATGGCTTGGTTCCTCCTACGTGCGCAAGGTCGTGCACGTCGGTTGGGAATGGGTCATCAGGCTCAGCTCCGATCTATGTCTCCGGAATCTCCACCTCGGGTTGGGAACTCGGGTTCCTCTTCCTAGGGTCCGCGACGAGGATCCTACACGAAGGTCTCGTCGGGTGGTGTCGCCCTACGTGACCCCTCCGACGATCAAGTCAGTGCCCCGAATGGTTTGCAGTCTTAGAGTAGAAGAGTAAGTGTCTGAGAGAGTGAGAGAGCGAACTCCCTTTTTCCTACCCTCAGGTGGGGGTTTAATACATAGCAGTCGAAGGGCCGATCATACCCTCAGCCTCACCTCTACCGTCAGGCCGGGCATGGTAGGCACGTACGACTGGTCGTTGTCCATTCGACCAATGTGGCACAGAGGCGTGGCACACCATTCTTTATTAATTGGATCTCAGTGTAATATGTGCTGCCGTGGCAGCCAAGTCATTGCTCTACCACCTTGGCCCGGGTCTGCGCTAGTCGGGTCGACGTCGGATAATAGTGTTGTCATGGACTATTGACCTGCCGTGGGTCTCGATGAGCTGTGCCGATCGATTATTTGCCCTATCATTCCCCCCCGGAAGACCTTTCCTAGGGTTCCTTAAGAGGGGAAAGGGAAAGGATCTTCCCTATTCGAAGCTCTTGTCTGGGGGCTATCTTTTGGGTCATACGTAGTCCTGCTGAGTAGTCGTTAGTGTGAATTGATCAATCTGAAGTTGACATGACTGGTTAGAATTGAAAGTCTTGGGTTGGGACTGAAAGTCTACTAGTTGTCGATTGATACTAAAAGCCCATTTGGATGCTGCTTAGGACTAAGAGTCCGCTAGATGCTGGTCGGCGCTGAAATCCCGCTGGATGCTACTCGGGACTGAGAGCCTGTTGGATGTTGGCCGAGTATTGCTGCCCAGGTTCTGGACTGGTCGAGCACTACTGCTTAGGAGCTGGACTGGCCGAGCATTATGTTAGAACTCTTACGGATTTTAAGCTCGGGGTGATCTCTATAGGGGATTAGCCTCCTTGGAACTCTATAGGGGTTCCTCCCTCCTTCGTACTTAAGTCATTAGCTAAAGAAAAATTGATCTATTCATGATAAAAAGTGGATGATTACAAGGCTATTTATAGGCCTTCAATCCCTAATTCCTAAGAGGACTCATACTTCAAGACTCCTACCCTCAACCAACTCCTAATGCAACTGTAGTTCAACCACCAACCGGCCCATCTAGGGGTGGTCGGTTGCTTTATTGTTTCCTAATCCTATTCTAATTTAACCTCTCCTCAACCAACCCCCCTTTAACTAGGATAAGGGGTGGTTAATTAAGGCAACATGCATCTTACTCTCCCCTTAAATATCTTCCTCAATTAACCCTAACCTAGCCGGCCTCCTTACTTTTCTTAATAGGGGTCAGCTAGATAGGATTTACATGAATGCCCCTTGGATTTTACATGATTGTCCTCTTCCATGAAACTAAATTAGGACTCCTCTAGCTAGAGTCCTAATAGACCTGCCCTCTTCCAATCAGTCTTGTCCTCAAGGCTGAGGCTCCATGAACTTTGGGTCTTGATCTGTAATTCTCCTTGAAGCTTCCTTATGGTATCTACGGTAGGCGCACTATGGTTCGACGGTCCAGCATTATCTTGTATATCTCCATCAGAGGTAGTAGTATTTGGACGGTGGTGCATCATGATCCTACGATCCAATGTGGTCATCAGCTAAACTTGATCTTCCTCATCAGTTGGGATGTCAGGTGGATGGATCTTGGCTAAGTCATCCTTTCTAAACTTCCATTTGCGGTGAGATACTTGAAGGATGAGTTATAATTTTGAATTAGTGTGTAAGTTCGATCCATAATTTACGGCTCTAATGTGATTTCCAATTTTGTAGGGTCCAAAAAAACTAGGAGACCACTTCCGTGAGGCTCGAGTCTTCATAAATTCATGTTGGTATGGATGAAAATAGAGAAAGACTCGATATTTAATAATAAACTTCCTTCTACTCCGGCATTTATGGAGTGGTTGTTTCTTTCTTGTGCGGGCTGACATGTGTTTTGATATCCAGGCCTTCCTCTGTAATGGTAGTTGCCTTCTGGTAAAGTCCATAGTAAGGTGAGCTCGATCTAAGTTTGGAATGAGCAGAAGCTGTAATTTTTTTAGACTTACTTTCATCTCCTCTTCATGCTATTGTCATGTATCATATCGAGCAACAAATTCAGCAAAAGTTAGCATTCCCTCATCATTGATTGGTAGCCTCAGGTGATTTGGAGTGAGGGCTTTGCTGATGTAGGCTAGGAGTCGACCATCTTGCATGTGGATAATATAATTTCTAGCTCCCGATGCATTAATAATAAACACTTTGTTGAAGTCGGGTAAAGCTAGCACCGACGAAGAGTAAGGGCTGCAACTTGGCTGTATGACACCTCTTTCAAGCATCTCATCTTCAGTCATCACTATTTCAGCTTTCTGGAGGTGAGGATAATGATATGGCCAAGAGTTTGCTGTTGGCTTGCCCGGGAGAATTAGAATTTGGTGGTCATGCTAGCGGTTAGAAAGTAGGCTGCACTGTTCGATAAAAATATCTAAAAATTTAGCAAACAATTGAAGTATATTTGGGTTTTCAAATTTTGTTTGCTCCCCCATAAAGTGCTGCTGAAGTTGCATCAGGGAGTCATTATTTTCTTTGTTCAAAACTTTCTCCATTAGCTGCGTGCAAGTCATCGTTACGTTGCTCCCGTATTTCCCATGTAGAATCTCCTGTTTCTCATGGCTGAAAAATTTTATAATAAATTTAAAAAAATTTCAAGGAATATCACCTAGTGTAGCTAACCATTTGATGTTGAACACGGCCTCATAATCATCAAGAGGAAGGTGGAAGAAATTAACAAGTATCTCTTGGTCCTATCGCAACAATTTCACCCGTGGACATCTTTTGTCGCACTTCAAAATTTGGCCATCGGTGACCTCAACATCTAACCTATTGTAAACTTCATTTTGGAGCATTAATTGGGCAGCAAACTTGCCATTCTTAAAGTTATTAGTGCTCATGGTGTCAATAAGAACGGTGAATGGTTGTTGCTTCAAAAGTCCTCCCACTTTCATCATTTGCGGGTTCGCATAGCTGACAAGAGTACACATTATAAAATCAACCGACTGTTGTTCTTCATTCGTAACCTCTTCCTTATGCTTCTGGACCTCCTCCTCCATGTCTTCAGGAGGTTCAATCAGTAGGTGGCCCTTTTTGCGACGATGATCGCGGCTCTAAAGTTCATTGAAATTCCGACAAAGATCCTTTGTCGATCGGTCACATAGTTCTTCTCTTGTCAATTTTGTTGGCAGCAAAGGATGGTTGGAAGCAGGAGGTTCATATGCCATGGGTTTGTTATTGGTTTTCATCCTCCAAACATCTTAGTTGAGTCGTTCCTCTTGTACTCGGGCGAAAGAAATTACAGCCAATACGGTTTGGGATTGTCATGACTTAACCCCTCCTTTAATCTCTGACTTTTGTCCCTCGATGAATGTCCCTAATAATTGTTGGTCAGTCTAGTTATGAGCAAGGTAAGATAATTCCTCAAACCTGGTATGGTATTCTTGGATCATGGAGGTTTGTTGGATCTTGGCAAATTGTCCATTGATATTCTCGTTCTTAGTCAGCCCAAAGTGGTTCAACAGTGCGTACTTGAATTGTTTCCACATTGGAGCCCCATGGTTGTATTCAAGCTAATTGTACCATCATATAGCATCTCCTTCAAAGTGGATGACAGCGGTGTCCACCATGGAATCCTCCGGTGTTTGGTGACGACGGAAGTAACGTTCAGCGCACAAAATCCATCCCGTTGGGTCTCCTTCAATCGAGGGAAGTCCACCCTCATGCTTGGCTGCCTCATATCAGTGGCTCATACTTCCTTTTTGAGAGACCTCTCTAAACTTGCACTTTGCTAGAATTTTGTTGGGCTTGGAGATCGGCCCAATCCGAATTCGGCGAATAAGGCACGCAATCTGTCCTCCACACGTGATTCAAACGCCTCCAATTTGGCATCGATTGAACGTTGAGATGCCATTGCATGTGACTCCAGATCTAAGATGTCAATATCCTTCTCCTATTGTTGGGTCAGTGATATAAAATGGTTGGGTGGATTGATGGTCGAAAGAGGTGGTGGATCAAGGGTAGATGACTGTGGTTTGGGGCTGAAAGGTTGCTATTTTTAGTTGCTACTGGGGTTATGATTTAGGGCTGCTATAGGGGTCGTATAGGGGATATAACAGGTGAGGTTTAAGGTTAAAGGAATGGGTTAGGGTTGTTGGTGATGACAACAATGGATTTGGTAGGAACTGAGTGTGGATGCAACAAGTAGTACCGAATGTAGTGCAGTAAATTTTTTTGACAAAGAGGGTGCTGTTGATGCTGTTGTTTGGGGCTATTGTAGAAGATGTAAGGGGGGTTCAATGATAGAGGTTTAGGGTTAGAAGGGTGGCTTAAGGTTGCTGTTGATAGCAGTAATCGGTTTGGTAGGGATTGGTGGCCAAAAGGGTGACGGATCAAGGTTACGGTTTAGGGTCGATAGCTTACGGTTTAGGTTACTGTTGATGCTATGGTTTGAGGGTACTGTGGAGGCTGCAAAGGATTTTTGTGGCAGTGGTTTAAGGTTGGGAAAGAAGGTTTAGGGTTGTTGATGGGGCAGTAACCAGTTTGGTAAGGTTCGGTGGCTGCGAAAGATAAGGATTGGTGGAAGGTTCGGTGGCTATGGAAGACCGCTGTTTGGGCTACAGTTTGGGCTGGTTATGGAAATAAAAAAAAGGCTACAATGACTACGTCTTAAGGCTTTAGGGATGCCCTAAAGATGACATGTGTGGCAGTAACAATGTCGATAAGGATCAAATATGGGCGTAGCAAAAAAACACCGAAAGGTAGTGCTGCAGAATTCTGCTTCGATAGTTACTATTTTGGGTTACAGTTTTGGGTGTTGTTAGGGTAAGAAAAATAGGTTATGAGGGTTGTATCTTAAGGCTAAAGGGATGCCCTAAAGATGTTTTGGGTGGTGGCAGCAAGTTAGTTGGGATTCAGTGGGTTAAGGAGAAGAAGAAAGATGAAGGTGCAGCAGCAGATTTTTCGTCGAAAAAATTCCAACAGTGAAGACATAATTTTTTTCTAGAAATTCTCAATGAAAATTTGAGTGAAACTCAAAGGGAATATACTGGTAAGGAAGACTAAAAATTTTGTAGAAGGAAATGACAGCAAAAGGTTTGGCAAAATCAAATATTACGAGAAGGTGTTGCTGCAGAATTTTTTCAGCAAAAGATTTCAGCAGTATAGCCAAAAAAAATTTGCAATAGTGGATAATAAGGAATCGAGTAAAACTCAATGGGAATAATGATGTCAAAACAATTTGTGGAAGAAATCTCCAACAAAAGTTTTGAGAAGATGAAGGAATACGCGAATGTACTGCAGTAGAATTTTTTCGTCAAAAGATTTCAATAGTATAGACAAGATTTTTTTCCAGTAGTTCAAAACAAGGATTCTAGTAAAACTCAAAGAGAATCTACTGGTAAGTGATAGATAATGCCGACAAAAAAAATTATGGAAGAAAACGGCAGTAAAAGGTTTGGCGAAATCGAAGATCACGAAGAAGTATGGAAGTAGATTTTTATGTCAAAACTGCAGTAGATTAGACGTAAAAGATGAGTAGGTTATCTTGATGATTTTTTGATGAAACCAAAGGGAGATCTGAGGATAGGAAGTTATAAAGCTGTGGTAGAAATTTTGTAGAAATTTGATTAGTAAAAGCATAGCAGCAAATCAAAAAGTAAGAGGCGTGCGGCTGGAATTCTGTGACGTAACTTTCGTCGTAAAGATGTAAGCTTCACGATGAAAAGTTTATGCAGTAATATGGGAATGATTTTTTTTGAGTTTTTGGATTAAGGATAACTAAATTACAATAGCAGTAAGGTAGAAAACCAGAACATGTTGCAATTCACGGGGAGATCAAAGGATGATCTGCGATAGTGGAGATGACGATGGAGTTTGGTGATGATCTTCTAGCAATTGTGGGAATTACTTTGGATGGCTGTGGGGGGCTGATGGATGGTTGTGGAAGGGCAGCGAGACACCAAGAATGTTGCTCTGATACCAAGTGTTAGAACCCTTGTGGATTCTAAGCTTGGGGTGATCTCTATAAGGGATCGGCCTCCTTGGAACTCTATAGGGCTTCCTCACTCCTTGGTACTCAAGCCATTAGCTAAAGAAAAATTGATCTATTCATGATAAAAAGTAGATGATTATAAGGCTATATATAGGCCTTCAATCCCTAATTCTTAAGAGGACTCCTACTTCAAGACTCCTACACTCAACCAAGTCCTAAGCAACTCTAATGCAACTCTAGTCTAACCACCAACGGGCCCATCTAGGGGTGGCTGGTTGCTTTATTATTTTCTAATCCTATTCTAATTTAACCTCTCCTCAACTAACCCCTCTTTAACTAGGATAAGGGGTGGTTAATTAAGGTGACATGCATCTTACTCTCCCCTTAAATATCTTCCTCAATATATCCTAACCTAGCCGACCTCCTTACTTTCCTTAATAGGGGTCGGCTAGATTGGATTTACATGAATGCCCCCTCAGATTTTACATGATTATGCTCTTCCATGAAACTAAATTAGGACTCCTCTAGCTAGGGTCCTAGTTACTGCTGAGGACTGAGTTGGCTAAGGACTGCTGCTTGGAAGCTGGATTGGCCGAGCATTGTTGCTCGGGAACTAAATTGAGCTCGCCGAGGACTACTGCTCGGGAGCTGGATTGGTCGAGCATTACTGCTCGGGAACTGAACTAGGTTGGCCAACCATTGCTGCTTGGGAGCTGGACTGGCCGAGCATTGTTGCTCGGGAACTGAACTGAGCTGGCTAAGGACAGTTACTCGGGAGTTGGACTGGCCAAGCATTACTGCTCGGGAACTGAACTGAGCTGGCCGAGCACTACTGCTCGGGAGCTAGACTGGCCGAGCATTGCTACTTGATAACTAAACTGAGCTGGCCGAGTACTACTACTCGGGAGCTGGACTAGCTGAGCATTACTGCTCAGGAACTGAACTAAGCTGGCCGAGCACTACTGCTCGAGAGTTGGACTGGCCGAGCATTGCTGCTTGGGAACTGAGTTGAGCTGGCCGAGGACTGCTGCTTGGGAGCTTGACTGGCTGAGCATTGCTGCTTAGGAACTGAACTAAGCTGGCTGAGCATTGTTGCTCGGGAACTGGACTGGCCGAGCATTGCTGCTCTAGAACTGAACTGAGCTGGCCGAGTACTGCTGCTCGGGAGCTGGACTAGTCGAGCACAGGTGCTCAAGAATTGAACTGAGCTGGTCGAGGACTGTTGCTCCAAAGCTGGACTAGCGAAGCATTACTACTCGGCAACTGAACTGAACTGGTTGAGCACTACTGCTTGGTCTCACGACTTGCCCCAGGCGTAGCTTGGACTCGTGAGTGGCCGAGTACTGTTGCTCGGGCTTGTGAGTGGCCGAGCACTACTGCTCGGGCTTACGACTTGCCCAAGGCATAGCTCGAGCTCGTGAGTGGCCAAGCACTATTGCTTGGGATCGTAACTTGCCCGAGGTGTAGCTCGGGCTCGTTTGTGGCCGAGCACTATTGCTCAGGCTCGTGAGTGGCCGAGCACTGTTGCTCAGGCTCATAATTTGCCTAAGGCGTAACTCGGGCTTGTGAGTAGTCGAGCACTATTGCTCGAGCTTGTGAGTTGTCGAGCACTACTGCTAGGGCTCATAATTTGCCTAAGGCGTAGCTCGAGCTTGTGAGTGATCGAGCTGAGTTACTTCTGCTCATGAGTGGCCGAGGTGAACGGCTCGGGCTCGTAAGTGGCCGAGGTGCAGGACTCGGACACTATTTGGCCGAGGTTCACAACTCGGGTACTATTTGGCCGAGGTGCACAACTCGAACACTTTTTGGCCAAGGTGTAAGACTCGAGCAGTATTTGGCCGAGGTGGATAACTGATAAGACTCCAGTATGGTTGAGTACTAATCACCCTAGAAGTAATTAATAAGAACCCTATGAGATTGTAATAAAACCTCACCTAGTCACTTCTATCCTATAAGGAAATATGGCTATAGTTTATTTTGGGGCCTTAGGGCTTTCTAGCTGCCACCCCCCTTACTGGGTTGGTTGGCTATGGATTTAGCAGCGGGGTGTGGCTTGTGCAACCATTTAAGTCGCTGCCCCCATTATTTAGGCATAGCATCTATAGAAGGGGCAAAGTGGGAAATTCACTTAGGAAGCACCCCCCTAGGGCTAGGGTTTTAAGCCCTATATAAGCTTGTAGCCTCCACCTCTTTTCAGTAAATAAGATCAATTCTATTTCAGCCTTGTTGGCCGACCCTAGGAGGGAGGAACCCCTATAGTGTTCCAAGGGTTGATCCCCCACAAAGATCAAATTCTATAAAGCTCCTTCTGAGGTTCTATCATCTTGTACTAGAGCCCGTTCCTGCGATCCTTCAGTGATGCTGCAATGTTGACGCTGTAATGTCGTCGAGGCTGTGATTTTTTTAGGTGACTAATATTTATCGGAAGATGGCAACTAAGAGGTTTGAGTCGAAAGGCAGCAACGATGGCGGAGGAAGAAGAGGGCAGCAGCAACATCGACTGCGATTGTGGTGTGACTTCGTGGCTACAGGTGGCGTCGGTTGCAGCATGGTGCAGCTACAATAGGAAGAAGACGGGACAACCATGTACACGACTATTACAAAGGAGGGCAGCAGCGGTATGGAGCGAGAGACGGCTACTATTGTGTTCAATTTGTTACTGGCCGCGATCAAGATAGTTGGCAATAAACAATTGTTGTGGGCTGCGATGTAAACAAGTTGTAGTGAAAGATCACTACTGGCAGCTTTTTGCTGCAAGGATCACTGCTGGCTATGATCAAAGAGGATGGCAGCAAGAGGTCATTGTTGGTAGCATTGGGCAGCGAAAGATGCATGCTGTGGTTAAAGGGATAAGGGAGATTGGGCGGCTAAAAGGTTGATGGACTGAAGGCTTTGGTTTTTGGGTGCGGTTTATGGCTGTTTTGGGTGCGATTTGGGGCCACGATTTTGTGGAGTTTAGGCTAAGAATTGGTGTGGTTTTAGGGGTGTGATAGCAGTAGATAAAGGTTAGGAAAATAGATTTTAGATCTGGGATAGATGACAGCAAAGGTAGGTGTATCGGTAAGAAAAGTTGTCTGAAAAGGTAAGTGGATCGATAAGGAAGTAGGCTGCGGTTAGGGCTGATTGGGATGGCTGTTTGGCTGTGATTTTGTTAGGGTTTTTTGGGGAGTAATAGTAGAAATTGAAGATGAGAGGTGGAGTCTCAAATCTGGAAAAGATGGCAGTGAGATCCAATAAAATTTTGATGAAAGATCACTATGGTATACGCTGTACTACCGAACTGAATTCCCATCGAAGAAGCAGCAGTTTCTCGATGTTAATTCCAATAAAAATCTGAGAAATTTATGAAAAATTTCAATATCGAAATCTCAGTTCAGATGGTGATAGTAGTAGTAATGTGGATCAAGAAAATTTCAGCAGCGTAATGGTAGAAAAATTGTTGCAAATAAGATAATAGAATTTTCATCGTAAAATTTTAACACTGCGTGACGAAGGATTGTAGTGCTATAAGTCTGGATCCAGAAGGATTTTTTTTCAGAGATTAGTCTTAGATGAAAGCTAAGATGACCTATGAATTTGTGTAAAAATTTTGGCCAAAAAGGATGAACAAAAGTTTAGTTTCAAGATGCCAATATGCGGAGGGTAGATTCTTCGTCATAAAAATTCCAGTACTACGTGATGGTGAAAGATTTCACAAGATAGCCAGTGCTAGAAGGAGACTTTTCCATAAATCAAATCCAAATGAAAGCCAAGTTGATCTCTAGAATTGTGTAAAAATTTTGGCCAAAAAGGAGAAGAAATAAACCGGTTTCAAGAGGCAAAAATATAATTAAAAATTTCTGTAGCGTTCCGCCTTCGCAACAATGATAACGTTTGCGACAAATGAAATTTGCAGCAGATAAAATTTGAGAAAAATCTTCAATGTGTCAAGTAAGGAATCTTGCAGTATTAAAGAGGCTTGGATGATAAAAAAAAAAACCAGATTTCCAGATCTCGTAGGGGGCGACAGCAGATAGATGGATCTGCGGCTTGGTGGGTGACGGTGGATGGAGGCGACATCAAAAAAGCAATTGTGGGAATTACTTATAAGATGGAGGAATTGATGATGGCTACAGGGCAGTAGGAACATGGCTCTGATACCATATGATAGAACCCCAGAAGGAGCTCTATAGATTTTGACCCTTGAGGGGTATCAACCATTAGAACGCTGTAGGGGTTCCTCCCTCCTAGATTCGGCACAAGACTGAAATAAAATTGATAATTACTTGATAAAAAGAGGTGGATGTTATATGCTTATATAAGGCTCCAAATCCTAGCCCTAGGGGGTGCTTGCCTAAATAAAATTATCCTTTTGCCCCTTCTATAGCCTACCTGCCTTAGAGGGAATAGGTGGCGGCTAGGTTGGCTCTATAGCCGACCTAAGCAGGGGGAAACCCTGGCCGACCAGCCCAATAAAAAGGGCAGCGGCTACTAAACCCTAAGTCCCCAATCTAAACACTAACCACAATTCTTTATAGGATAGAAATGGCTAGGTGGGTTTCTATTACAATCTCATAGGGTTTTATTGACTACTTCTAGGGAGATTAGGACTCAACCCTACTAGAGTCCTATCAGGATTCTCGTTGAGTTTTACTCAATTCCTCGCTATGAACTGCTGCAAAAAATTTTGACTATACTATTGAAATCTTTCGCTGAAAAAACTCTACAGCAACACCTTCTTGTAATATTTGATTTTGCCAAAACTTTTACTGTTGTTTCTTTCCACGAAATTTTTGACAACATTACCTCTCCCTTACCAGTAGATTCCTCTTAAGTTTCACTTGATTTTTCATTGAGAATTTCTAGAAAAAATTAAGACTTCACTGTTGGAATTTTTTTAACGAAAAATCTGCTACTGCACCCTTTTCTTTCTTCCTCTTTTTAACCCGCTGAAAACCAACTATCTTGCTGGCACCACCCAAGATATCTTTAGGGCATCCCTCTAGCCTTAAGACATAGCTGTCATAACCTATTTTCATAACCCTAACACCCCCAAAAACCGTAGCCTAAAATAGAAAATCATTGCAGTCGAACCTTTCTATCACCAACCGATTGTCCAAATCTTCCACCACTCATGCCATTGACCCGACAACAAAAAAAGACAAGGACATATCTAATCACAGGCATATACCATGGCTTCCAAGATCCAATTGATGCCAAGTTTGAAGCATGGGAATCTCGGCTTGAATCACGGATCAAATCGCGCTTGGAGGACAAACTGCATACTTTGTTCGCGGAGTTCAAAATTAGACAACCACCAAGTCAAACCAAATTTCAGCAAGGAGAGAATTTAGAGAGGCCTCCAGAGAAGGAGGGATAGCCTTCGAACATGCTTCAGCCATGCGTGAGGGTGGACTTCCCTTGATGCGAAGAAGGAGACCCGACGGGATGGATTTCACACGTCGAACATTACTTTCGTCATCACCAAACACCAGAGGATTCCTTGGTGGACACCGCTATCATCCACCTTGAAGGAGATGCTATACGATGGTACAATTGACTTGAATACAACCATGGGACTTCGACGTAGATATAATTCAAGCACGCACTATTGAACCACTTTGGGCCGACCAAGAACAAGAATATCAACGAACAACTTGCCAAGATCCGACAAACCTCCACGATCCAAGAATACTAAACCAGGTTTGAGGAATTATCTTACCTTGCTCATGATTGGACTGACCGACAACTATTAGGGACAATCATCAAGGGGCTCAAGCTAGAGATTAAAGGAGAGGTTAAGGCACGACAACCCCGGACCGTAATGGCTACAATTACTTTAGCCCAAGTACAAGAGGAATGGCTCAACCAAGATGCTCGGAGGATGAGAACCACCCCCAGACCCATGACATATGAACCTCCTTCTACTTTCAGCCATCCTTTGGTGCAAAAAAAAAGACAAGTAAAGAACTATGCGATCGATCGACAAAGGGTCTTTGTAGGCATTGCAACGAACCGTGGAGCCACAATCATCACTGCAAAAAGGGCTATCTCCTATTGATTGAACCTCTTGAAGACGTCGAGGAGGAGGTCCAGAAGCATGAGGAAGAGGTCATGGATGAAGAACAGTAGCCGGTTGATTTTACGATGCATACTCTTGCTGGCTATGCGAACCCGCAAATGATGAAAGTGGGAGGACTTATGAAGCAACAACCGATCACCATTCTTATTGACACCACGAGCACCAAAAACTTTATGAACAACAAGGTTGCTACCCAATTAATGCTCCAAAATGAAGATTGCAGCAGGTTAAATGTTGAGGTCACCAACGGCCAAATTTTGAAGTGTGACGAAAGATGTCCACGAGTGAAATTATTGCGACAGGACCAAGAGATACTTGCTGATTTCTTCCACCTTCCTCTTGATGATTATGAGGCCATGCTTGACATCAAATAGCTGACTATGCTAGGTGATATTCCTTAGAATTTTTTTAAATTTATTATAAAATTTATCAGCCATGAGGAATAGGAGATCCTACACGGGAAACACGGGAGTGATGTAATGACAACTTGCACGCAACTAACGGAGAAAGTTTTGAACAAAGAAAACAATGGCTTCCTAATACAACTTCAACAGTACTCTTTGGGGGAGCTAAAAATATTTGAAGACCTGAACATACTCTAATTGTTTGTTAAATTTTTAGATATTTTCGTCGAACCGCGCATCCTACTTTTCAACAGCCGGCATGACCACCAAATTCTAATTCTCCCGAGCAAACCAGTAGCAAACTCTCAGCCATATCATTATCCTCACCTCCAAAAAGTTGAAATAGAGAGGACTGAAGATGAGATACTTGAAACAAGGGTCATATAGCCAAGTTGCAGCCCCTACTCTTTGTCGGTGCTAGCTTTACCTGACTTTGACAAAGTGCTTATTATTGATGCATCGGGAGCTAGAAATTATGTTATCCGCATTCAAGATGGCCGACTCCTAGCCTACATCAACAAAGCCCTCACTCTAAATCACCTGAAGCTACTAATCAACTACGAAGGAATGCTAACCTTTGCTGAATTTATTGCTTGGTATGATACAGGACAATAGCACAAAAAGGAGATAAAAGTAAGTCTCGAAAAATTACAGCTTCTGCTCCTTCCAAACTCAGATCGAGCTCACCTTACCATGGACTTTACTAAAAGGCAGCTACAATCACAGAAGGCCTAGCTATCAATAAAGAATAACCACACGTCAGCCCCCATAAGAAAGAAACAATCGCCCGACAAACGTCGAAGTAGAAGAAAGTTTGTTATTAAAGATCGAGTCTTTCTCCATATTCATCCTTACTAGCAGGAATTTATGAAGATTCGAGCCTCATGGAAGTGGTCATCTAGTTTCTTTGGACCCTACAAAATTGAAGATCACATTGGAGCTGTAAATTATGGATCGGACTTGCGCACTAATTCAAAATTACAACTCATCCTCCAAGAATCTCACCGCAAATGGAAGTTTAGAGAGGACAACATAGCCCCGACTTATCCACCTAACACCCAAGTTGATGAGGAGGCCCAAATTCAGTTGATGATTGCATGAGATCACGGGATCGCGACACATTATCGTCAAGTCATTACTGTTGATGCTGGACCTCAGGAACAGGATGTGCCTACTATAAGGCCATGAGGGACTCTTGTGAGGAGTTATATATCATGACCCAAAGACATGGAGCTCGGTCTTGAGGACAAGGCTGATTTGAAGAGGGCGGGTCTGTTAGGACTCTAGCTAGGAGAGTCCTAATTTAGGTTCATTGAAGAGGGTGAATATGTAAATTCTAAGGGTATTCATGTAAATCCTATCTAGCCAACCCCTATTAAAGAGGTGAGGAGGCTGGCTAGGTTAGGATTAGTTGAGAGAAAGATATTTTGAGAGGGTTGGTTGAGGTGGGGTTAAGTTAGAGTAGGAATAGGAAATAATAAGCAATCGGCTACCCGTAGATAGGTCAGTTGGAGGTTGCTTCTTAGAGAAGTATTAGGAGTTGATAACCCCTAAAGCCACAAGTCATATCATGGTTAGGAGTTGTCTAGGGGTAGGAGTTGAGGGGAAAATGAGTCTTGGTTTAATAGGAGTCTTAGTTTACTTAGAGTAGGAGTTACTTCTTAGAATTGGAGTTGGAGCTGTTGGAAGTAGGAGTTGCTTCTTAGAGTTGGAGTTGGAGTTGTTAGAAGGAGTCTTGAGTAGGAGTCCTACTAGGAGTTGGGGTTTAGAAGCCCTATAAATAGCCTTATATTCTTCCCTCTTTCATCATCAATAGATCAATTATATTTTAACTCATATAGTAGAAAACTAAGGAGGGAGGAACCCCTATAGAGTTCCAAGGAGGCTGATCCCCTATAGAGATCACCCCAAGCTTAGAATCTGCAAGGGTTCTAACAAGAGGTAAGAAGTCATGAATTATGAGATGGATTTCATATACTCTAACAAGGTTTGGAACCTTGTGGATGCATCTGAGGGTATTGTACCCATCGAGTATAAGTGGATCTTCAAGAAGAATATCAGAGTCGATGGAAAGGTGGAGACCTATAAGGCAAGGCTGGTAGCTAAAGAATATCGTCAAAGATAATGAGTTGACTATGACGAAACCTTTTCACTTGTAGTCATGCTTAAATCCATTAGAATTCTTTTGACCATTGAAGCACACTATGACTATGAGATATGGCAGATGGATGTGAAAAGATATTCCTTAATGGCAACCTCGAGGAGAAGGTGTATATGATACAGCCAAAGAGATTCGTATCCAAAGAGAGTCCAAATAAAGTGTGTAGATTACTCAGATCCATTTATGGATTGAAGCAAGCTTTTCGAAGTTGGAACATAAGATTTGATGAGGTGATCAGATCTTATGACTTTGTTAAGAACGAAGATGAGTCTTGTGTGTACATAAAGGTAAGTGCTCCCGCTATCACCTTCTTGATGCTGTATGTGGATGACATCATAATCATTAGGAATGATGTAGGAATGCTCTCCACAATAAAGGCTTGGCTATCTAGAAACTTCTCCATGAAAGAGGTAGGGGAAGTATCCTATATTTTGGGGATCTGAATCTATAGAGATAGATCTAAGAGGATGCTTAGCTTGTCCTAGTCTAGGTACATAGACTCCATTGTCAAAAGGTTTGACATGAAGAATTCCAAGAGATGTCTCATACCGATTAGACATGAAATATGACAGGACTCTAGTAGGGTTGAGTCCTAATCACCCTAGAAGTAATCAATAAGAACCCTGTGAGATTGTAATAAAACCTCACCTAGTCACTTCTATCCTATAAAGAAGTTTGGCTATGGTTTAATTTAGAGCCTTAGGGCTTCCTAGCCGCCACCCCCCCTTACTAGGTTGGTCGGCCAGGGTTTCTAGCAGAGGGGCATGGCTTGTGCAGCCACTTAGGCCGCCGTCACCTTTATTTATGCATGGTAGCTATAAAAGGGGCAAAAGGGAAAATTCACTTAGGAAGCACCCCATAAGGCTAGGGTTTGGAGCTCTATATAAGCATGTAGCCTTCACCTCTTTTAAAAAAGCAAGATCTACAATTCAACCATATGGTCGACTACTAGGAGGGAGGAACCCCTATAGCATTTCAAGGGTTAATCCCCCTCAAAGATTAAAATCTATAGAGCTTCATCTAGGGTTCTATCATCTGGTATCAGAGCAGCAATCTTGCTGCCCCTGTATCCATCTCAGCTGCCTCCACCTTCCCAAGCAATTCCCATAATTACTGCGACATGCGCCTCCACCTTCCACCCCAGCCGCAGATCAAATCAATCTGCCACTGCCCCCTACATTTGATCTAGAGATCTAATATATTTTTATCACCCATGCCTCTTCAGGACTGCAAAATCCTTTACCTTACATGTTGAAGAGTTTTTCCATACTTTCATTGTTGTAAATTTTGACCGTTGCAAATGTTATCGTTATTGCGAAGGCGAAATGCTGCAGAAATTTTTAGCTGCTTATTTGCTTCTTGAAACCAGTTTATTGTTGCTCCTTTTTGGCTAAATTTTTTATACAATTTTGCATATTATCTTAGCTTTCATCTAAGATTGATCTCTAGAAAAAATTTCTTCTGAAATCGCAATTATAGTGCTACAATTCTTCGTCGCACAATGTTGGAATTTTACGATGAAGAATCTGCCTTTTACCTGTTCGCCTCTTGAAACAAAACTTTTGTTCATCCTTTTTAACCAAAACTTTTATATAATTTCATGGATCATCTTAACTTTCATCTAAGTTTGACCTTTGAAAAAAATTCTTTCTGAAACCGGACTTATAGTGCTACAATTATTCATTGTGCAGCGCTGGAATTTTATGATGAAGAATCTACCTTGCGCTTGTTGGCCTCTTGAAACTAAACTTTTGTTCATCATTTTTGGCCAAAACTTTCACACAATTTCATAGATCATCTTAGCTTTCATCTAAGATTGATCTCTAGAAAAAAATTCTTCCTAAAACTGGAATTATAGAGCTGCAATCCTTCATTGTGCAGTGCTGGGATTTTACCATGACAAAACTGCTTTCCGCTTTTTTCCCTATTTTCCTACCGTTACTCTACCAAAATTTTATCAAACATTTTGCTGATATCAAACACATTTGAATTGAGCATTTTTGCATATTTTCCTTGAGTTTTTCTCTAGAATTTACATCGAGAACTCATCATTTCTCTGACGCAAATTCTGTTCGGCAGAACTGCACGTACGCAGCGATCTTTCGTCGAATCCTATCAGATTTTTACTGCTATTTTTCCATATCTGAAACTCTATATTCCTCATCTTCCTCCCTTAACACCACAGCCCCAAATTTCACATTTTTAAGCTGGAACTTTTGTTGAGAAACTGATGTTTCTTCAACGATAATTCTGCTTCTGCAAGGTAGCATATGTTGCAGCGAACTTCATCGAATTCTATCAAACCTTCGCTGCCATCTCTTCCAGATCTGAAACCATCTTTCCCTAACCTTCACTCTCTACTATCACCACCCAAAAAACCTATCAAACCGCAGCCAAAAACTTATCCCAATCAGCCCCAAAAATAGCCCTAACCATAGCCTACTTCCTTACTGATCCACCTACCTTTTCAGCCCACCTTCCCTATCGATCCACCTAGCTTTGCTGCCATCTATCCCAGATCAAAAATCCCTTTTTCTAACCTTCATCCACTGCTATCATATCCCTAAAACCACACTGAATCATAGCCAAAACTCCACAAAATCTTAGCCCCTAACCACACCTAAAACTGCCATAAAAAAAAGAAATCGTAGCCTTCGGTCCACCAACCTTTCATCCACCCAACCTCCCTTATCCCTTCAACCAAAGCATGCATCCCTCACTGCACAATGCTGCCAATAGTGATCTCTCACTGCCATCCTCCTTGATCGCAGCCAGCAGCGATCCTTTGCGGCAAAAAAGCTACCAACAATAGTCTTTCGTTGCAATCTATCTACATCACAGCCGCAACAATATTTCACTGCCAATTGTCTTGATCGTGGCTAGCAACGAATTGAACATGACTAACAGTGTTCTTTTGCTCCTTATCGTTGCTGCTCTCCTCTGCAATAGTCATGCACATCGCTGCCCCATCTTCCTCCTATTGCAGCCGCACCCTTGCTGCGACCACGCCACCCGCAGCAACAAAGTCACAGCACAACCATAGCCGACATTGCTACTGTCCTCTTCTTCCTCCACCATCGCTGCTATCTTTCGACTCAGATCTCTTGACTGCCATCTTCCAACAGATATTAGCCACCTGAAAAATCACTACCTTGATGATATTGCAATGTCATCACAGAACCGCAGCCGACGCTACTGCTGCCATCTTCTTCCTCCACCGTTGCTGCTACCCTTGGCTGCCATCCTCCACTTGGAGACTTCACAATCGTAGCCCCGACATTGTTGTCATTTGCTGCCTTCAACCTAAAGATTGCAGCTACACTCTTCAAATGGTTTGTTTGACAAATGGGAGATCCTTACGTCATGACATTGGTGGGCTTATTCGAAGCCAAATTGGAGGCTTTCGAGACACATATGGATGCTAAATTACATGCTCTCTTTGAAGAGTTTAGATTGGGCCGATCACCGAGCCCAATAAGATCACAACATGGTGTAAATTCATATTGTAAAAAAGAATCTTGACGAAGAACTAGCGATGATCCATCAAAACTCCACCATCCAAGAGTACCAAACCAGGTTTAAAAGATTATCTAATCAAACTTACGATTGGTCTGAAAAACAAATATTGAGGACTTTCATTGAGGGCTTGAAATTGGAGATTCAGGAAGAAGTTAAAGCGCGATGGCCGTACACACTTAAGGCAGCCATCTCCTTCGCATAACTACACGAAGACAGGCTGAACCAAGATGCTCAGAGGACCAAAGCCATCGCACGACCAACAGCACACAGACCCTCCGCCCCATCTACCACCAGCTAGTCACATCAGTCAAAAAAGTTAACAAGAGAAGAGTTTCGTGACCGATCGATAAAGGACCTATGTGGGAATTGTGATAAACTATAGAGCCTAGAACACTAATGTAAAAAGCAGACACCACTAATAGAACCCAAATTTGAAGATATGACTCTTGAGCCCAAGGAGAAGGATACACCACAACCGGCCACCCGCACGGTCACTATCTTAGCCGGCTACACCAACCTACAAAAATTAAAGATCGAAAGGTTTCTCGAGTAGGAGTCTGTCATCATCCTCATCGATGTAGGGAGCACACACAACTTCATGAGCAATAAGGTTGCTGCCCACTTAATGCTCCAAAAGGAAGATTACAGCTAGTTCGAAGTCAAGGTAGCTAACAACCAAATTCTGAAGTGCAACCAGAAGTGCCTACGGGTTAAACTGATCCTACAGGAGCAAGACGTAGTTGCTAATTTTTTCCTCCTATCTCTCGATGATTTTGATATAGTGCTCGACATTGATTGGTTGTCCACAATTGGAGAAATTTTCTGAAATTTTTTAAACCTAACCATGAAATTTTTCAGCAAAGGAAAATAAGTGGTTCTACCAGGGACCCAAGCGACTACGACCATAGTGTGACACTTGGAGAGGTTACCAAAAGGAGAATCCAGTGGTTTCTTAATTTAAATTCAAGAGTTTCATGAGATTGAAGATAAGAATCCTCTCCCACATCTTGCTGAAATTTTAGATGTCTCCCCCAAATCAAGTTGACTACCTCCTCTAAAGTTGTCTCCTATGCTGAACTGGCCGAAACTTCTACCAACTGTTGCTCGACCAAATTACTTCCTACAACCTCATAAGGTCGAAGATAAAAGGGTCACCCAAGAGATGACAGAGACATGAATTGTTCGATCGTGCTTCTTTCTTGCTACGACACATCCCTACATCCTTTTCCTCGGATATAAACTACTTCTAAAATGTTACATCCTGTCGAACTTACCATAGTTGTTGATGCAACATTTCTAGATCTTAGGTGACTTTCATGACTATCCCCAGGATCGGACCATGATGCTTAAAGACTTCCTTAATGATGACCTTCAATCTATGGCCCAAGACCACGAGAAAATTGAGCCCCTCCAGTGATGAAATCAGAAAAGGGGAAAGATCATTCTTAGGACTCAATGAAGCATGAATATCATCCCTCTCATAAAGAAAGATGTACCATCTTGGCCGACTGGAACTATAGCCCTCACGACCACGACGTTGTCCACACCAAATCGTGACCAGATATTTATTATTGGAGCAGACACATCCAGAGTAGCACCATCCTTATGCAAGATGATCAACAGCACGAAGAAGTAAAAATGGGCCCCGAAAAATTATCACTCCTACCCATCTAAGACTCAGATCAGGCTCACACCACTGGAGATTTTATTAGAGGACAACCCTGACTTCAAAAGAAGGCATGACTACTATTACAGAGCAACCACGTGGCAGCCCATGAAAGGAAGAAACTTCCTCCTAACAAACGCCGAAGCAGAAGAAAGTTTCCTGAGAAAGATCAAGTCCCCCTTCATCTCCAGCTCCACCAGCATGAAATTCAAGCCTCAAGAAAATGGTCCCCTTATATCTTTGGGCCTTGCAAAATTGGGGATCATATTGGGGCCCTAACCTGGAGATTGGATCCATGCACCAGATCAATATTACAGTTGATCCTCCATGTATCCCACCTCAAATGGAAACTTAAACGAGAAGACTTAGCCCAAATCCATCCAACTGACACCCAAGTTGATGAGGAGGCCAAACATCAATTAATGATCGTATGGGAGGAGCTGAAGACCTGGTTCCCAGAGTTCATGGACCATCAACCTTGAGGACAAGGCTGATTCAAAGAGGGCGGGCTTGATAAGACTCCAGCAGGATTGAGTCCTAATTACCCTATAAGTAATCAATAAGAACCCTATGAGATTATAATAAAACCTCACCTAGTCACTTCTATCCTATAAAGAAGTGTGGCTAGGGTTTAATTTGAGGTCTTAGGGCTTCCTAGCTGCCACCCCCCTTACTGGTTGGTCAGCTAGGGTTTCTAGCAAAGGGGCATGGATTGTGCAGCCACTTAGGCTATTGTCCCCTTTATTTATGCATGGTAGCTATAGGAGGGGCAAAAGGGAGAATTTACTTAGGAAGCACCGCCTAGGGCTAGGGTTTGGAGTCATATATAAGCATGTAGCCTCCACCTCTTTTAAAAAAGTAAGATCAATCTACAATTCAGCCATATGACTGACTACTAGGAGGGAGGAACCCCTATAGCATTTCAAGGGTTGATCCCCTTTAAAGATAAAAATCTATTAAGCTCTATCTGGGGTTCTATCAAAATATCACTTTCTAGGAATATGTCCCTAAAGACTCCTGAAGAAAGGGCAGACATGGATAGGATACCCTATGCCTCAATGATAGGGTCTATCATGTATGCTATATTATGTACCAGCCTTGATATAATGCATGCTCTGAGTCTCACGAGTAGGTATCAAATGGATCCAAGTTTGGAACATTAGAAGACAGTAAAGTGTATACTTAAGTACTTAAGAAGGACTATGGATCTTTTACTAGTATATAGAGGAGGTAGCCTCCAAGTTAAGGGTCACACAAGCTCAACTTTTAAGTCCAACATTAATGATAGCAAGTCAAACTTAGGGTATGTTTTCACCCTGAATGAAGGAGCAATAAGCTAGAAGAATTCCAAGCAAGATACTACTGCTGACTCGACCACAGAGGCAGAATACATTGTTGTAGCAAAAGAAGCAAAATAAGGGGTGTGGATGAAGAATTTCATCAGGGATTTGGGAGTCGTACCAAGCAGCATGGAGCTGATTCCCATATACTGTGATAGCAACAGGGCGATAGCTCTAGAAAGGGAACCTAGGTCTCATTAGAATTGTTCTGAGGAGGTTCCAATATATTAGAGCGATTATGACCCATAAAGATATGGTAATGGAAAGAGTTTCATCCGAAGATAACATTGCAGATCCACTGACGAAGCCGCTGACTCATATTGTATTTGAGTGTCACAGGGGTCTGATATGGGTCAGACACATAGGTGATTGGCTTTAGGTCAAGTGGGAGATTACTGGTTACAAGTGCCCTGCAAGCCAATCACGTGAGTGATGGCCGTGTGACACGCTACATGATCTTTTTGTTTAAGATTAATATTGACATATTCTCACATTATATTATATGTTGCATATATATTGTGATGTCCTTAGTTTTATACAATGAGAATCAAATCGTGATGAGATCACGATAATGAGATCAATTCACCTTTAAACACATATCCTAAATAATCCTGGTCATAGGTTACTCGAGAGGGACATCGAGATAATCGGACAGTCCGATGTACTATATACCCATCCATATGATGGAGGCGGTTGATCTCAAAGCCACTTGTGTGTAAATACTAAAGATATAGTGCATGTGCTCATTAGAGAATGAGTTTACTGATTGATCCACTTATAGAATGTTGTATGGTTAATGATACCTAATGTCAGACAGTGATTCCATAGTCTCAATTGTGTATCTGGTCCTTAGACTTGAAACACCAAAGATGCCTTATATGAGTACTCCTTTCTTTGATGCCAGACTTACAGGTTTGGAAAGTTCCAGATCTTATACAGCTGGTTATCGGGATTGGCAGTCAACCTTATTGAGACAATTGAGTGTCAATAAAGGATTATCCACTCTTAGTATCGTTAGAGGAATATCTCATGTATGTTTGCTCAGACAAATCCCTGGCCAGGGTCACAGATTGAGAGAGAAGGAGTTCTCCTAGAGAATCCGATTAGAGTGGGACTTAGACAGATTTCGTATGTGACCTGACAGTATCATGTCCAATATACGGTCTCTAGGATATTAGTTGGATGAGGGATTATAGATACACGGTAACTGAGAATAGACAGGTCTGATAGATTCGATCATATTGTACCGTCTAGGGACTATGACATAGTGGCCTAGTACGTCCATAATCGATGAGTCAAATGAATTATTATGGAGATAATAATTCACTATCTCTATAAATAAGAGGGAGGTTCATGGTTGATAGGCTGTAGCTTTAGCCTCCCCCTCCTATTCTCTTCCCTCCCTCTATGCAAGAGTTATGAGATCAGATTGGAGGAGTTTTTGCTGTAGAGATTTATCGTGTGGATACCGCTAGAGAGGTGGACACTTAACCTCTTTCATCTTCTCCATCTGGATCTAGAAATACAGAGATATACGATCTCCCTAGGTAATCAATCTATCACATAACATGGTTTTATCGGTTTTTATGGTATTTTAGTGACCTGATCTTTTACACGATGATTTGATATACGTGGGAAATCGATTTTGTTTTGATTTCTGCTGTGCATGTGATGCTCCCGCTGAGGTTTCCCAACACAACTCCCCTGTGCTGAACTGGCTGAAATTACCACCATCTGATGCTCGGCCAGATTGTCGCCCACAAAAGATTAAAGATAAAAGGGTCACCCAAGAGATGATAGAGACATGAATTGTTCGGTCGTGCTTATTTTCCACTGCAACACATCCCTACATCAATTTCCCTAGGGATAAGCCACTATTAAAGTGTTACATACCGCCGAACTCACCATGGTTGCTAATGCAGCACTTCCAGATCTTAGGTGACTTCCATGACTTCTCCCAGGATCGGACCATGATGCTTAAAGACTTCCTTGATGATGACCTCCGATCTATGGCCCAAGATAGCAAGAAAATTGAGCCCCTCCAGTGGCGAAATCAGAACAAGAGAAGGATCATTTGCAGATCTCAACAAAACATCATCTCTCTCACTATGAAGAAAGATGCACCACCTTGGCCGAGTGGAACTATAGCCATCATGACCATGATATTGTTTACACCAAGTCGTGGCAAGATGTTTATGATTGGAGTAGACACATCTAGAGTTGGGATCAATGTCACCCTTATGCAAGATGGTCCATGACATAAAAGAGGAGTAAGCCTAGAAGAATTGTATACATGCTCACACCAGATTAGGCTCTCATCATTCGAAACCATACCAAAGAGGAGTCACCATTCTAGAAGAAAGATCGACTATTACAAAAGACTAACCATATGGTAGCCCATGCAAAGAAGAAATGACCTCCCAACAAACTTCAAAATGGATGAAAAATTGAAGATCGAGTTTTCCTACACCTTTAGCCTAATTAGTAAGAAATTCGAGCCTTAAGGAAGTGGTCTCCCTATTTCTTTGGGCCTTGTAAAATTGGGGATCACATTGGGGTCCAAACCTAGATATCATATCCGCGTAATAAATCAAGATTACAGTTGATCTTCCGGGTATCCCACCTCAAATGGAAATTTAAAGATGACGACTAAGCCCAAATCCTTCCAACTGATACCCAAGCTAATGAGGAAGCCAAAGTTCAGTTGATAATAGCATGAGAATTATATGAGGAGCTAAAGACCCGATTCCTTGAGTTTATGGATCATCTGCCTTGAGGATAAGGCAGATTTAAAGAGGCGGGCTTGATAGGACTCCAGCAGGGTTGAGTCCTAATCACCCTAGAAGTAATTAATAAGAACCCTGTGAGATTGTAATAAAACCCTACCTATTCACTTCTATCCTATAAAGAAGTGTGGCTAGGGTTTATTTTGGGGCCTTAAGGCTTCCTAACCGCCACCCCTCTAACTAGGTTGGTCGGCTTGGTTTTTGGTAGTTTATGGTTCCTTTAGGAACCCAAACTAATCTATGTAGACTATATTTTTTATATAAACATTTATAGGCCTTATGTCATAATTTTTCACAAAAATATATTTAATTTAAGATGGTAAGTTAAGAGTTGGTCTTTTAACAAAAATAGTTGACTTTCGTTGAGTGTTGCTAACAAAGCCTATAGCTCTTTTTCTATTAACATGACCCTTATCGGCAAGGATCATTGTTTAGGGATTTATTCATATTTCAAAATTTTCTAATATTTGTTTTAGCATGATATTTTCTTTTTCAATATTTTCTAGTGTTTCACATTTGTAGCAAAGATTGTGTAATGGTAAAGTATCATGCATTTAATCAAATCTACTAACTAAACAATCATGTTCCTTTTTAAGTGACTTATAAAATTTACTAATTTTTCTAAAATCATTATAAAGCTTATGAAAAGAAAGTAATAACTCATTAAAAGTAAAAGAGCTTTCAAGTGGGTTACTTACCTCATCGTGGTTTTCCACAAGCGCGAAATTCTCCACTACTTGATTTTGCACTTCATCTTCGGAGTGCCTCGGCTTCTTGCATTCATAGTAAGAGCTTTTGTCCAATTTAGGTTAATTTTTATGATTTTTATTCATTAATTTATCTGGTTCATTTGTCAAAGGTTTAAGGTTCTCAACACTCGAGATTTTACTCGATGAGTCATATGTTCTTCTTAGTTCAAATTATTTGGAAGGTGTTCTTGGGTTCTCAATGTCAAATCATTCCTATTCTTTGGAAGGTATTCTTCTTATTTATTTTTATAAGATATTTTATTTAATGATTCATTTAGATTAAGTATACTTTTATGTATCAATTCTAATGTATGCCAAATCTCAAAAGCTGAATCACAAGAGAAAATTTGATCAAATTCATTCTTATCAATTGTACAAAATAAGGCATTCATAGCCTTCGCATTCAACGAAAAGGCTTTCTTTTCAAAATCATTCCATTTGTTCATGGGCTTAGAAGACTTTTCAAAACGGTTTTCAACAATATGTTATAAATCAAAATTCATGGAAATCAAGCAAATACGCATTCTAGTTTTCCAATAAGTGTAATACGTCTCATTGAATATAGGCGGACGTACAAGAAAATATCCCTCATTCATGCCAAAAGAAGTCATTTACTCACTTGTGTTTTTAGTCCAATGAGTAGCACGTGGCTTTGATATCAATTGTTAGGATCAATGAAAGTGGAGTGAGAAAGTTTGTAGAGCTATTTATGTTGGGAAACCTCAGTGGGTGCATCACATGCACAGCGAAAATCAAAACAAAATACCAGTTTCTCACGCAGATTAAATCGTCATGCAAAAGATTGGGGTCGCGAGAAAAATCACAAAAATAAAAAAAATCACGATGTGTGAGAGATTGTTTTAGCTAGAGAGATCGTATATATTATATTCCAGATCCGAATGGAGAAGATGAAGGAGGTCAAATGTTCTCCTCTCTAGCGGTATCCACACGATGGATCTCTACGACAAAACTCCTCCAATCTAATCTCGCAACTATTGCGTAGAGGGAGGGAGGAGAATAGGAGAGGGAGGCCAAAGCTACAGCCTATCAACCATAAGTCTCCCCTCCTATTTAGATCTTCATCCAATAACCCACTAACCTTGCATTATTGGATCTCTTCCAATAATCTCCTTAGGCCTTTAATTGGGCCTTAATCAAGGAGCCCATTAGCATAGGGTCTCATCTAATGAGAATAGGGGCTAATTGGATCTTCATCTAATCCTCTATTCGCTGAAACATCCACCATATATGTATGACCCTCTAGACCCGATATCGAGCTAGTTGTGAGTCACTCTCATCAGAACTCCTAATATAGTGAATTATTATCCCCATAATAATTCACTCAACTCATCGACTATGGACGTACTAGGCCACTACGCCATAGTCCCCAGATGGTACAGGGGGATCGAATCTGTCGGATCTATCTGTCCACAGTTACCATGTATCTATAATCCCTCATTCAACTAATATCACAAAGACCATATATTGGACATGGCACTATTAGGTCACATGCGGAATCCGTCATAGTCTCTCTCTAATCAGATTCTCCTGGAGAACTCTTTCTCTCTAAATCCGAATGACCCTGTCTAGGGATTTATCTGAACAAGCACATATGGGATATTCCTCTCGTGATACTGAGAGTGGATGATCCTCTATTGACACTCAATTACCTTCGTAAGGTTGACTACCAATCTCGATAACCAGTTGTACCAGATATGGAACTTTCGAAACCTGTAAGTCTGGCATCAAAGAAAGGAGTACTCATACAAGGAATCCTTGGTGTCTCAAGTCTAAGGACCAGATACACAACTGAGACTATGAAATCACTTTCTGACATTAGGTATCATTAACCATACAACATTCCATAAGCAGATCAATCAGTGAACTCATTCTCCAATGAGCACCTGTATTATATCCTTAGTGTCTCCACACAAGTGACTATGAGACCAGCCACCTCCATCATATAGACGGGTATATAGTACACCAATCTATCCAGTTATCTCGATATCCCTTTCGAGTAACTTATGATCAGGATTATTTAGGATCTGTGTTTAAAGGTGAATCGATCTCATTATCATGATCTCATCACGAACTGATTTCCATTATCCAAAACCAAGGACATCACAGTATATATGTTATAGATAATATAATATGAGAATATTCTAATATTAATCATAAGCAAAAAAGATTACACAGTGTGTCACACGTGTCATCACTCACATGATTAGCTTGTAAGGCACCTGTAACCAGTAATCTCTCACTTGACCAAAAACCAATCACCTATGTGTCTAGTCCCCATCAGACCCCTGTGACGCTGAAATACAATCTGAGCTAGTGGCTTCGTCAGTGGATCTGCAATGTTATCTTCGGATAGAACTCTTTCCATTGCTATATCTTTTCGGGTCATGATCGCTCTAATCAGATGGAACCTCCTCAGAACAATTCTAATGAGACCTGGGTTCCCTTATTAGAGTTATCGCCCTGTCGCTGTCACAATATATGGGAGTCAGCTCCACGCTGCTTGGTATGACTCTCAAATCCTTGATGAACTTCTTCATCCACCCCCCTTCCTTTGCTGCTTCTGCTGCAGTAATGTATTCCACCTCTATGGTCGAGTCCTGGCAAGCTTTTTGGCTACCCTCGACAATCTTCCGGTAAGTCTCGGTCTTCTTCTAGCGAACTCCCTTGCGCCATCTTGGCAAACTCCCGATACCCTCGACGAGCTCCTGACACACTCCTGGCAAGTTCCCAACCGCATCGACCCGATGCTTGGACTTGACCTTGGTCAATCGTGATTGTAATAATTTGTCTGTCGTAATTAATCCTATAGTAATTAATTTTAACAATCCATGTTAGATCAATAACCCATCAATTGATTTCATCATCAAAATATGAGATTCAACATCAAGTGCATCCGACGATGAAAAACAAACCAACAAAAACGAAGTGATGAACTACACATTAATGGGGCAATTAGATATATGACTAAAACAAATCTTGTTTTATCTTATAGTGAATTGTTCGTTACTTTTAATGATTTATATGATGAGTTTAAATTAGTTAGTAAGAAACATAAATTGCTAAGAAGGGATTATGATTTTCTCTCTATTAAATTTTAAAAAATAAAAAATAAGCATGGTAATTGTATGTTAACCTCTTGTACTTAATATAAAGAGTTAAACTTAGTCAAAAAGGAAAAATGTGATTCTACAATAAAATTTAGAAAAATTTAAAATAAGAAATAAATCATTAAACATAATCCTTATTAATAAACGTCATGTACATAGAAGAGAAGTAATCAGTTTTTTTAGTAGTAATACTCAACAAAAGCTAACTATATTTATTAAAGGCCCATATTAAATGTTTTTTCTTAAAATAAATATAATTTTTATGGTAAATATGGACATTATGCTTATAAATGTTCATTTAAAAAATATAGCTCACACAAATTAATTTGTATTCCTAAAGGAACCATAAACAACTCAATGCATTTAGTCAAAATAGGTAGATTTTTTCATGAGGGACTCGAAGCTTAATGGGTACCTAAAGGAAGCCCTCATTTCTTGTAGATATTGTTGAATATCAGATTTTGATGATGAAATCAATTGATGGGTAATTGATCTAACAAGTGTGTTAAAGATGATTAATGTAGGATTAACTACGATAGAGAGAATTATAATTAGATGTGGGCTAGAGTCAAATCCGGGGCATCGAGCCATGGCTAGAACGATGCAGTAGGGAACTCGACGGGAGCTCACTGAAGGAATCAAAGGCTTACCGGGAGTTCGTCGGAAGCTAGTCGAGGGTATCAGATGCTTGCCGGGAGTTAGCCGAGAGCTAGCCGGGAGCTTACCGAAGGAGATTGGTAGCTTGTCAGGATGGTGTCAGGGAGTTCGCTGGAAGAAGACCGAGAGACTCGTCGGATGATCATCGGGGGTAGCCGAAAAGCTTGCCGGGAGTTAGGAAGGTCTTATTGGACTTGTTGACCATGTTGATTATAATTAAGTCATAGTTAGCATCAATTGTGGTTTAAGTCCTACTTGAGTTAGATTTGGAAGGAATCCAAATTAACTCAAGTGAGGCAAACCGGGTCCACTATGGAGAGTGGATTGAGCTCAAGATAAGCTCAATTGGTTGACTTGGGAAGTGATCAATAGAAAATATAAGTCAGAATTGAAAAAGTGGAGGGAATTACTTTTTCAGGTTTTTTGACGGTTATACCGCTAGTGACCGGCGATTGTACCACCCAAGCTGGTGGTGGTACCACTGTTGCCCTATTTTCTGGGATGCTTTCGGCGGCGACGTCGCTGGCATCCGTGGTGGGATCGGGAAGCTCGCTGGGAACACACCGGGAGATCACCAGAAGAAGACCGGAAGACTTGCTGCAAGAATGTCGGAGGCTATCGGATTGGTGGGGTTAGGTCTTGTTTAGCTTGTTGGTCATTAAGTGTTGTAATAATTGAGTCATAGTTAGGGTTTGAGTCCAAATTGAGTTGAATTTGGAAGGAATCTAAATCAACTCAATAAGGCAATTAGGTCCATTATTGGGGTTTGATTGAGCTCAGGTTGAGCTCAATTAGTTGACCAAAGGGTTGGTCAACATCAGGTTTAAGCCGGAATTCAAAAAGTGGAGGAAACCACTTTTGCGAAAATTCCAACGGGTAAACCGCCGGTGAGCGGTGGGTATACCACCACAGCCCAGGCTTTCGGGTGGTTGACGACGGCTGACCCGCCCAAGCTGGGCGGTTGAACCACCCGTACCCAGGTGTTCGGGCGGCTAAACTGCCTAGGCCGACTGGTGAACCGCCCGTACCTAGATTTTTCGGATACGATTGGATTTTAGCTCCGATTTTGAAGCCAATTTGGGGCCTATAAATATCCTAAGTTTTCTTACATTCAAGACAATAATTTTAGAGATTATATTCTAAGAAAATATTGTATGAGAATTGTAAGGAAAAGAAAACGGGTAAGGGAGTGATCAAATAGTGCAATTATCTCCCTTGTAAGCTTAAGTGTAAGGGTTTAGTCTTCACCCAAAGAAGATCGGTAGTGGATATCGGTGTGCCTCAAGAAGGAGGACTTATGAGTGAACGTAGGCCATTGGTGTCGAACCACTATAAAAATTATGAGTGTTTCTTTGCTTTCAAATTGCTTACATATTCTTGTATTGATACTTTCGATTCAACTCACTCTTTGAAAGTAAAGTTTTCATGTTGCTTATCTTTCGAGTTTACTTATTAACTTAGCAACTTTCATTCAATCACTCACATGTTTTACTAAAGACTAAAAGCTTCAGATTTTATATTTTGGTTTAATCGAAAAGATTTCATCTAAAACCAAATATTTACATTAGCACTAATTCACCCCCCCCTCCCTCCCTCTCCCTCTTAGTGCCAATTGATCCTAACACTTGATTCATCCCAAGTCGCGCTAAGTACTTTCTTTTCCTTGATGTCTTCTTCTTCAGTCGGGGATATTCACTTTGAAGTGTCCCAGCTTCTTGCATTCATAAAAGATGATTATATCATTTTTTTAGTTTATTTTTGTTCTTAGTGTCTTGTTTTGTAAGATTTATTTTATTTCTTTTATGAATTTTTAAAATTTTCTTATTAAGAGTGTCTAGTCATCATCATCACTTGATCTTTCGCTCAAGTGGTCTTCTTTGGTTCTATGTGTCATATTCCTTCTTGTTCTTTGGAAGGTTGTTGTCATATTCATCATGTGTCATACAAGTCATCTCATAGGTCATTAATGACTCGATAATTTCTTCAAGAGAAAAATAGTTCAAGTCCTTTGCTTCTTGAATTGTAGTTACTTTTTGAACCCAACGTTTTGGAAGGGATCTTAGAATTTTATTAATAAGTTCAAGATTCGTAAAAGATTTATCAAGAGCTTTTAAACTATTGACGACATCCATAAAATGATTAAAATATTATTGGCATTTAAAGGAATGGCTAACTCTTTGCACGAGAGGCACTACGAAGATAAACAAACTATGAAAAATACGTAGTGCACAAATATTGGGATGGTTGAGTTCGAGCTACGACTTCATGTTGGCAACCAAACTTGATGGTGCTTAAGGCAAGCAGGGCGCTTAGTAAATGATGATACCTATTAGACTCGTAATGACACTAAGAGAGGGAGGGGGGGCGGGGGGGGGGGGGGGGAGGAGGGAATTAGTGCTATAGCAAATTTAACCAATTTTAAAAGTTTGATCGATAAATCTATAGCGGAAATACAATCAGCAAAAGGAGGGAATAAGGGTTGCAAGTAAGTAAATCAGAATGCAACAACAAATTAAAGCAAAAGAAAAAAATGTAAACTAATTTATAGTGGTTCGGTCATCCCGACCTATGTCTACTCCCGATTCCTCTTCTCTCGAGGCCACCGACTTTCACTATTGATCTTCTTTCCAACGTGTGAAGATCAACTACCCTTGTTATAACTCTTCTCCTTTTAATAGGTTTAGGAGAGACCCTTCACACTCACTCTTTTATAAGAGACATCACACCTTCTATAACTAATAATCACTTCTAAACTCAATGAGGAAGAGACTCAACCGTTACTCAAAGAGAGAGGTACAACCCTTACAAACTTGACCACTTGTTTCTTGCTCCAATCCAAGCCTTGGTGGGGGTATTTATAGCCCTAAATGGCTTTAAAATACAGCTAAATCAATTCATCAAAAATTTTAGGATTTGGATGATCCTACAGTCACAACTTTTGACGCTGTAATTTTGGACTTTCGAGCGATAATACCACTACAAAATTCAAACTCCAGGTGGTACTACCACTGTCAGTTGCGTTGACAGGCATAAAATAGTGGCTATCGGCTATCTAGGTGGTATCACTGCCTGGTCCTAGCAGTACCACCGCATAGGCTTGCTCAAAGCCACTGATTTAGCTTTCTAACGAGCTCAACTCAATCTTGGTTCAAGCCTAATAAGTTTCTCAATAAGTTGGCATAGTTTTTATCCAATACCAACTCAATTTGACCCCAAAAGACCTCAATCAAGACATAAACAATCTAACCACATTTTCAACACAATCACAAAGCTTTCAGCATGTTGTTCAATATTCCATCATGTCATTTGATCATCCAGCATTATATCCAAACTTTCAATGCATCATCCTTTCCTTCGACAAATTGCCCGATCTATCGACATGTTAACATTCCCACAACATTCAATCTTTTAGCGTAATACCTGATCCTTCCGGCACAATGCTCGAACTCATAGCACGAAGTCCAATCTTCAACACGTTGACCAATCCTCTAGCTCGATGACTAATTTCGGACATGATACTTATCCAACCCAACATCTGATTCTCCTACTTCGACAATTTGCCCTTCGATAGTTTGAGTTTGTGATCGAAGTTTTTCCTACATCACGTATCTCAAGAACATATTAGTCCATAAACTCATCAATTAATTTCATCATCGAAATCTGGGATTCAATAATCTCCCCTCTTTTGATGATGACACCAATTGATAACAGAGCTTTAACCAGGCTCTCCCTGTCTATATTTCATTTTAAAATATAATAAACTCAAATTCAAAAATTAATAATCTTCTAGTGTTAGTCTTTGAATTCAAGTCAAAATAATTTTAATCATAAATCTTATTGACTTTCAAAAGTAATCATTACAAATATCATATGCATAATTTCATATAAAATATCAAAATAATCATTGCACAATCATATGCATAGTTAAAATATCAAAATATTTATTGTACACACATCATATGCATAATTTCAATTAAATTATGAAACATCATCATCATCATAAGTTAAAATAAATATTATTACCATAAGTTAAAATATCATTACAATACTTTCACATTATCAAATAGTACAGGCTACTTCTCCTTGATTTACATACATAGTTACCACATTATCAAACAGTTATCATTACTTCTCCCCCTTTTTCATCAACAAAAAGGAAAAATATGCAAGTTACTATTTTTTTCTCCCCCTTTGTCATCATATTAAAAAAGAAGAAGAGAAGGATATATTATCATTGTGCTACTTCTCTTCGTTTACACAATGTGCCAATTGTAAAACTACTTTGATATCACATGAAGGATATTAATTTCGAAGATAAGTTCAAGTCATAATAGTTCAATTGATGATGGGGTATATAAGTCATGAATCCAAAGGAGTCATATGAAATAAATCTCATATGATAAACATAAAAAAATTAAAATAATGATCTATTGGGATGAATCTCCTCTTTAGTAAAAAGAAAGAATTATAGGAGAACAAATAGTAAAATATCTTGATTCATATAAGATAAATCTCAAGTTAAAAATATCGAAATGTCAAGTAAAAGATCATGATTTGTTTGAAAAATCTCCACTTTAGAAGAAGAAAGAATTGTATGAGCAGAATTAGTAAGATATCATATATTTAAAAGATTCAACATGCCTTCTTCTAATAAAATCAAATTGTTCCTCACTCAATAGTTTAGTAAAGATATATGTTAGCTAATATTTTATATCAATAAATTCAAAGAATATGATATGATTGCTTATATGGTCCCTAATAAAATTATGTCTAATGTCAATATTTTAGTTTGTGAATATTGAATAAGATTCTTTGAGAAGTATATTGCACTGGTATTGTCACACTTTATAGGGATGTTTTTAAGGCAAAGTTTATAATCTTCTAAAGGATTTTTTATCCATATTACTTATGTAGAACATGCACTTGTCGCAACATATTCAGCTTCAGTTATAGATAAAGCGACAGAGTTTTACTTTTTGGAAAACCAAGAAACAAGTGCATGACCTAGGAACTAGTAGGTTCCAGAGGTACTTTTTTTATCTATTCTATATCATGTAAAGTCGACATCAGCATAAGTAGTCAAATCAAACTTTCAGACTTGATATATCATAATCTTAGATTGGGGTTCCTTTTAAGTATCTAAAAATTCTTTTAACTGCTTTATAATAAGATTGTTTAGGATTTGATTGAAACCTGACACAAAGCCCAACACTAAACATTATATCAAGTTTAGTTATAGTAAGATATAATAAACTACATATCATACCCCTATAAGTCTTTAATCAAAGCATTCTCTTTCATTGTCCATATCTAATTTTATAGAGATATTTATTGGTGTGTTAATAGCCTTAGCACTATCTATATGAAACCGTTTTAGTAAATCCAAAGTATATTTAGTTTGACTAATAAAAATTTCATCATATAGTCATTTAATTTATAATCATAAGAAAAAAATCAGTTCACTCATTAAACTCATTTCAAATTCTTGGCTCATTCTCTTGGCAAATGATTCACATAACGATTCATTTATAAAATTAAAAATAATATCATCAACATAAATTTGAATAATAAAAAATTTATTTTTAAAATATTTAATAAATAGTGTAGTGTCGACCTTGCCTTTTAAAAAATTATTATGAATAAGAAATGAATTAAATCTCTCATACTAAACCCTAGGGGCTTGCTTCAATCCATAGAGAGCCTTAGATAATTTATAAGCATTGTTCAGAAAAAGATTATTTTTTAAATCTAGATGGTTGCTAAACAAAAACTTCCTCGAAAATAAAACCATTAAGAAAAATATTTTTGACATCCATTTGAAATATTTTCAAATTTTTAAAATATGCATAGGCAAGGAGTATCCTTATGGCTTCAAGTCTAGCCAAATGAGCAAAAGTTTCTTCATAATTTATACCTTCTTATTAGTTGAAATCTTTGACCACTAATCTAGTCTTATTTTGAACCATAACTTCTTATTCATCTTGCTTATTCCTAAGACCTATTTAATGTCAATCACAAGATGATCACTAGGTCTAGAAATAAGTGTCCAGATTTTATTTCTTTCAAATTGATTTAATTCTTCATACATTGCTAAGACGTATGAGTCATCTTTTTCAATGTATTTATGTTCAATTTGGGATAAAAAGATAGTATTTGTACAAATATTCTTTAGCGAAGAACAAGTTTAAATATCTTTTGATGTATCTCTATTAATTAGCTCCTTAGGATGAGCATCTACATACTTATATTCCTTGGGTAAGATATCTTTAAAAGTAGATGCATCCAAGTCACTTTGGAGAAGAATTCTCATTCAAATTCAAAATATCAAACTCAAAATCATCATCAAAATCATTTGATTCCTCAAAACCAAAGTTTTTTTATTAAAAACTCAAAAAGCTTTAGAAATAGAGAAATATCCAAGAAAAGTACCTTCATTAGATTTTGTATCAAATTTTCCTAAGGCATCCTTTTCATTTAAAATAAAATATTTAAATCAAAAAAATTAAAATATGAAATGTTGGATCTTTATTATTCCATAATTGATAAGAAGTTGTAGATAATAGAGGTATTATGAGAACCTTGTTCATGACATAGTATGTCGTGTTAACAGCTTCAGCCCAAAAGTGTTTGGGTATGCTATGTTTATTAAGCATTGTTCTTACCATCTCTTGTAAACTCTTATTCTTTTGCTCAACAACTCCATTTTGTTATGTATTTCTTAGAGTAGAGAAATTATGGTCATACTTATTTGAATCATAAAATTCTTAAAAATCATAAGTTTTAAATTCACCATTATAATCACTACGAATAGAAGAAATCATAAGACCATTTTGATTTTGAACTTATTTGCAAACCTTAGTAAAAAATATTTAAAATGATCACTTTTATGTGACAAGAAGTATGTCCAAGTATATCTACTATAATCATCAACAATTACAAAAGTATATTAACTACCTCCTAGACTTCTGATATCAATTGGTCCAAATAAATCTATATGAATTAATTGTAATGGTGTATATGTACTTACTTAGTTTTTAGGTTTTAAACTACTCTTTATGTTTTTTCTTAGTTGGCACGCATCATAAATTTTATTTTGACAAATTTAATTTTGTGCATTCCTCTTACAAGTTCTTTAGTTCCAACTTGTGAGATTAATTTTATACTTATATGTCCTAATCTCTTATGCCAAAGTCATGCATCATCATTTAAAATCAAAAACTAAGTTTCTTCAAGAAAATCATCTAGATCAATAATATAAACATTATCACTTCTTTAAGCAATCATAGATTTATTCTTTCTTGGTATTTCTATAATGCAAGTATTAGATTCAAATTTAATATTATATCACTTATCACAAAGTTGATTAATGTTTATTAAGTTATGTTTCAAGCCATCCACTAAAAGAACATCTTCAATCAAAAGATTTGATTTGTTACCAATATTTTCAATCCCAATAATTTTTCCTTTATTACTATCTCTGAAAGTAACATATCCTCCATCTCGGCTAGTGAGCTTTAAAAAATGTGTTGGATATTTGGTCATGTGCCTTGAGCATTTTCTATCAAGATACCATCTTTTGCTCTTAGCTCTTATTTGGGGACATACATACAAGAAAGAGGGGTTGACTTTATGTACATATTCATGATTAGATCCACCTTTCTTGACTTTTGGCATCCAATCATTTATAGTTCCCTTAGGAACCAAAACTAATATATGCGAACTATATTTTTTAAGAGCGCATGTATAAGCATAGTGACCAAATTTTTCATAAAAATTATATTTAATTTTAGATGGAATATGTAATATAGATCCTTTTACAAATTTTGTTGGCTTTTGATATGTGTTACTACTCACAAAGTCAATTCCGTCTTTTCTTGATACGTAACCTTGATTAGCAAGAATCATATTCAATGACTTGTTTCCAATTTTAAAATTTTCTAATATTTGTTGTAAGAACATATTTTTCTTTTTAAGTGAATTTAACTCTTTACATTTACTGCAAGATGTTGACATATAGTTGTCAGACTTATTTTTAATTCATCAAATTTATTAGAGAGAGAGACACATGATCCTTTTTTAGCAAATTATATTTTCTACCAATCTTTTTAAGTTCATCGTATAAATCATAAAATGCATCAAATAATTCATTATAATATAAAGATATTTCGGAAGAGTCAAATATCTCATTATTGAAAGTCATCAATGTGTGTAGTTTGCCACTTCATCTTTATTGATTTATTTTTCGTCGCCTCTGATACACTTGATTCGTCCCAAGTTGCATTGAATGTTTTTTTCTTCTTTTGAATTGACAACTTATTCTTTAGTTGTGAACACTTATTTTTGAAGTGTCTTGGCTTCTTGCATTCATAACATATTATAGTATCCTTTTTAGGTTGACTTTTATTCTTATAAATTTTATTCATTTCATGATTTTTTTAAGTCTTCTTATGAGGAGTACAATATCATTATCATCATTACTTGAGCTTTCGTTCGAGTAGTCTTCTTTGGTTTTAAGTGCAATATCCTTCCTATTCTTTGGAAGGTTTTCCTCTTGTTCATCGTGTGTTTTGCAAGTCATTTTATATGTCATTAAAGATCTTATGAGTTATTAAGAGAAAAATTATTCAAGTCCTTTACTTCTTGGATAGCCGTTACTTTTGGATCCCAACTTTTTGGAAGAGATCTTAAAATTTTATTTACCAATTCAAGGTTAGTACATCATTTACTAAGAGCTTTTAAACTATTGACAACATACGTAAAGCGAGTGTACATGTCACCAATTATTTTACTTGGCTTTATTTTAAATAATTCGTAACTATGTATCAAAAGATTAATTTTAAATTCTTTTACTCTACTTGTGTCTTCATGAGTAACTTCAAGTATATGCCAAATATCGTATGCAATGTCATAAGTAAAAATATGATTAAACTCATTCTTGTCTAAAGCACAAAATAAAGTATTCATAGCTTTAGCATTTAAGGAAAATATTTTCTTTTCAAAATCACTCCATTCATTCATCGATGTAGAGGATTTTTGAAAACCAACTTTGATTACATTCCATAGATCAAAATCCATATAAAGCAAGAAAATTTGTATTTATGTTTTGTTGAATCTTAGATTTTGATTATGAAATCAATTAATGAGTGTTTAATCTAACATGTGTGTTAGAGGAAGTTATGCAAGTTTAACTACAATAGAGAAAAATAGTTACAACCAGATGATTGGGCCAAGATCAAGCTTGGGTATCGGGCCAAGATTCAGACGATATAGTGGGAGCTCGCTGGGAGTTCGCTAGGAGTTCACCAAAGGAATCGAGAAGCTCATTGGGAACACATTGGAAGATCACCGGAGGAAGACTGTAAGACTTACCGCAAGAATGTCGGAGGCTACCGGATTGGCGGGAGTTATGTTATTGTTTAGCTTGATGGTCCTTATGATTGTAATCAGTAAGTCATGGTTAGGGATTGAGTCCTAATTGAGTCTGATTTGGAAAGAATCCAAATCAACTCAATGTAAGGCAACCAAGTCCACAAAAGGATTGAATTAAGCTCAGGTCAAGCTCAATTAGTTGACCTAAGAATTGATTAATATGAGGTACAAGTCAGAATTGAAAAAGTGAAGGGAATCACTTTTCCAGAAATCCTAGTGATTGTACCATCGGTGAGCAGCAATTGTATCTCCACGCCTCGGATTCTGAGCAATAGGCGACGGTTCTACCGTTGCCGCCCAGGTTTTCGGGTGGCTGCCAATGGTTGGATCGCTCAGGCTGGCGATTGTATCGCCTGTACCCTATTTTCATGGTAGCTTTCAGCGACGGTGCCGCTGGCACCAACGGTTGTACCGCCCGTACTCGATTTTTTCGAGTGTGTTTGAATTTTGGCTTCATTCTTCTGAAGCCAAATGGGGTCTATAAATACCCAAAGTTTTCTTGTATTTAGCACAAGTATTCATACAAGTCATTGGACAAAAATCTGTGAAAATAAGTGTATGCTAAAAGTGTGTAAGAAAAAGAAAAGGAGAAAGGGAGTGAGCTGAGTGTTGTATTCTTGTAAGGAATCTTCCTTGTAAGTTGAAAGTTTGTAAGGGTTTGGTCTTCACCCAAAGAAGATCAATAGTGGACACCGGTAGGCCTCGACAAAGAGGACTCAGAAGTGGACATAGGCCAAGATTGGGGTCGAACCACTATAAATCTGTGAGCATCTCTCTACTTTATTATTTTTTATTATGCATGTTCTTATACGAAGCTTTCTTTTAGAATAATCATAACTTAGCTTCGTTCAATAGTTTATTGCTCACTGACTCAACAAAATGCTTCGGATTTTCGGTTTTAATTCTCACGAAAAGTTTTTCTTAAACCGAAATATTTACACTTGCACTAATTCACCCCCCCCCCCCTAATTGGTATCAGAGCAAGATACTTACTCATTGGATTAACTCTCACTTAAGTAAATGACTTTGTTTGGCATAAATGAGGGACATTCTATTTCACATCCTTCCATGTTCAATGGGACGGATTACACATATTAGAAAACAAGGATGCGTTATTTCTATGGATCTTGATTTATAGCACATTATAGATAATGGATTTGAAAAATCTTCTAAACCAATAAACTAAAGGAATGACTTGGAAAGGAAGAATTTTTCTTTGAATGCAAAAGCTATAAATGTCTTATTTTGTGCTCTTGACAAAAATGAATTTAATTGTGTTTCCGTTTGTGAATCCGCTTATGATATTTGGCATATACTAGAAATCACACACGAAGACACTAGTAGAGTTCAAGAATATAAGATTAACAGTTTAGTTCATAATTATGGATTATTTAGAATCAAACCAAGTAAGTCCATTGGAGACATGTACACCCATTTCACGGATGTCGTCAATGGCCTTGAAGAGGTTGGAAACTATTTTTCGGATTTTGAACTTGTGAGTAAAATTTTAAGATCTCTACCTAAAAATTAGGATCCTAAAGTAACTACTATACAAGAAGCCAAATATTTAAATAACTTACCTCTTGAAGAACTTATTGGCTCACTCATGATATATGAACTGAACTGTAAAGCTCATGATGAGCTTGAGAACCTCTTCCAAAGAACAAGAAGGATGTATCATGAAGAACTACAAATGACTCCTCGAGTGAAAACTCGAGTTATGAGGACCATGATATTACACTATTATAAAAAAAGTTTAAATTTATAAAAAAGAATAAAAACTATAAAAATAAAAATAAATCAAAAATTGACAATGTCATATGCTTTGAATGTAAAAAACCAGAATATTTCAAAAATGAATGTCCGCAATTGAAGAAGAAGGCATCCCACAAGAAGAAAGCTCATTCGACAACTTGAGATGACTCAAGCTCTTCGGATGAAGAAGACTACTCCAAAGAAGAAGTTACTAACTATGCTCTAATGATGATCCAAGACAAGGTTAGTGATTCTTTAAGCATTTCCTTTATCGAGTTATTAATATATTTCATGAATTGTTTGATGAATTTAGAAAAATTAGTAAATCTTTTAAGTTGCTTAAGAATGAACATGATTTGTTAGTTAATAGACTTGATGAAATGTATGATTTATTAGTATTACAGAATCCTTGTTCTAAATGTGAAATACTAGATAATATTAAAGAAGAAAATATCATCCTAAAGCAAACCTTAGAAAAATTTGAAATAGGGAATAAATCCCTTAATATAATTTTTACTAATAAGGGTCATATTAATAGAAGAAATGGTATAGACTTTGTAGGTAATACCCAACAAAAGCCAACTACTTTTGTTAAAGGATCTACTCTAAATTTGCCACCGAAAATCAAATGTAATTTTTGTAGTAGATTAGGATATATTGCTTACAAATGTTCATTTAAGAAGTATAGTCCTCACAAATTAGTTTGAATTCCCAAAGGAACTACAAACAACTAAAGACCATAAGACAACTAAAGACCATAAGACAAGAAAGATAAAGTTCTTTATGAAGAACCCAATGTAAAATAGGTACTTAAATTAAAATCATCTTTCTTGTAGGTTTGTCTTCAAACTAAAGCTAGGAGCACCAAATGGTACCTGAGATCTAACTTATTTTTCTAAGCTCACTAGCTTGAGTGAAGGAGTTGTCACCTTTGGAGACAACAACAAGGGTAAAATCATTAGAAAATGAATCATAGGTACCACATCAAACCTTTTGATTAAATATGTGTTGTTAGTTGATGGCTTGAAACATAATTTGCTTAGCATTAGCCAATTATGTGATAAAGGTTATGTAGTTAAATTTTAACTTAATGTATGCATAATTGAATTGCCACACAAAAAGAAATTTTTGATTGTCTTAAGAAACAACAATGTGTATACCATAGATATTAAAAAGTTTTGTGATTAAACTTGTTTTTCAGCTTTGAATGATGATGCTTGGATTTGGCATAGAAGGCTAGATTAGTGGCTAAGGGTTTCAACTAAGAAGAAGGAATCAATTATGAAGAAACCTTCACTCATATGGCTAGACTTGAAGCCATAAGGATGATTCTTGCCTTTCTATCTTTTAAAGATTTTAAATTATTTCAAATGAATGTTAAAAGTGCTTTTCTTAATGGTTTCATTTATGAAGAAGTATATATTGAACAAACCCTCGGTTTTGAAAATAGTCATCTTTCCACTCATGTTTTCAAACTTTCTAAATCTCTTTCTGGATTAAAACATGCCCCTCGGGCTTGGTATGAAAGACTTAGTTCTTTCCTTATTTCAAATAATTTTTTGAAAGACAAGGTTGATACCATGTTATTTTTTAAGTATTTTAAAAATATTTTTTTGTTATTCAAATTTATGTTGATGATATCATTTTATATTCTACAAATGAATCTTTGTGTGAATCTTTTGCCAGAGTGTGAGCCAAGAATTTGAAATGAGTTTAATGGGTGAGTTAATATTTTTCTTAGGATTACAAAGAAAATAACTAAATAATGGCATATTTATTAGTCAAACAAAATACACCTTGGACTTGTTAAAACGTTTTGGTATGAAAAATGTTAAAGCTATAAACACTCTTATGAGCACATCTACAAAGTTAGACTTAGACAATGAATGAGAAAATTTTGATCAAAAAACTTATAGAGGAATAATAGGTAATTTGTTATACTTAATTGCTACTAAACCGGATATCATATTTAGTATTGGATTATATGTAAGATTTCAATCTAACCCTAAGCTTTCTTACCTTAAAGTAGTTAAAAGAATATTTAGATATTTAAATGAACTTCTAACTTAGGATTATGGTATCCAAAATGTAAAAACTTTGATTTACTTGCTTATGCGGATGCCGATTTTGAAGGATGTAGGATAGATAGAAAAAGTACTACTATGACATGTCAATTTTAGGCCATGCATTTGTTTCTTGGTCTTCCAAGAAATAAAATTCTATTACTTTATCTACTACAGAAGCTTAATATATTACAGCTGGTGTTTGTTGTGCTTAAGTCATTTAGATGAAAAACACATTAGAAGATTATGGAATTCATCTAAAAAATATTCCTATTAAATGTGGTAACACAAGTGTCATATGTTTGACCAGAAATCCCATTTAATACTTAATAACTAAGTACATTTACATTAGATATTATTTTATTAGGGATTATATGAATAGTAAAGACATTTCATTGAAATTTATTGATACTAAACATCAACTAGCGGATATTTTCACGGAACCATTAAATAAAGAGCAATTTGATTTTATTAGAAGAGAGCTAGGAATGCTAAACCATGGGAATACATGATTTGTTTGATTTACTATTTTAAATCAAATTGCATGAATGTTTAATTTATACACTTGCTTGAAACTTTACTAACTTTGGATTTCAAAATTTACTAAGACGAAGATATATTTTTGTGATGATATTTTTCACTCCCCTTCCTTATTTCTACCTTCTTATTTACAAAAAAGAAAGAAAATTTACATGAAGATAATTATTTATTATTTTTTGGATTTATTTACTATATTTGCTTGAAATTTATATAAGATGATTTTAAATGCATTAGTAGCTCCTAAATTGTTAGATCTTCCTAGATTTCTTGGATTTTTTAGCTCATCTTCAAAATATTTTTTTTAAAATTTACTTCTATAAGATTGAGAGCTCTTCTTAATAATGTAACATTTTTTACTCCTCCCTTGTTTCTTTTTCTTCTTTACTCACAAAGAAGAGAAAATCTTTTATGGCTCATATCCTATTTTACTAAGAGGGAGCAATGACACATGTGGCTTGAAATTATTAGTTTTACATTTTACTTTTTTGTTGATGATAAAGGGAGAGAAATGAATATTGATGACACATGTATATGAGCATTTCTCTTTGTTTGTTGATAAACAAAAGGAAGAAATAATTGATGACTTAAGGAGAGATTTTCAAATGTATGACTAATGCATAATTTATGAAATTCATGAAAATCTTTAATGAGTTGATGAATTGATAATTTAAAGTAATTTTTGGTTGATGTATGAGTGTCTCATTGCATCCTTGAAATATTATTTGTTTGAAATATTAATTACTTTATGATACTTAAATTCAAGAGTGTGATTCTCTTGAATTTAAGTTTTCCTTATTATGGCATGGATTTAGAGGGAGTAAGGTTAACTCCCTTCACCAATTGATTATCATCATTAAAAAGGAAGAGATTATTGAATCTTAGATTTTGATAATGAAATTAATTGATGAGTGTTTAATCTAACATGTGTGATAGAGGAAGTTATGCAGGGTTAACTACGACGAAGAAAATGAGTTACAACAAGATGATTGGGCCAAGATCAAGCTTGGGCATCGGGCCAAGGTTCGGACAATGCAATGGGAGCTCACCGGAGTTCAATAGGAGTTCGCCGAAGGAATCGGGAAGCTCGCTAGGAACATGTCGAGTGATCACCGAAGGAAGACTGTAAGACTCACCGCAAGAATATCGGAGGCTACTGGATTAGCAGGAGTTAGCATTGTTTAGCTTGATGGCCTTTATAGTTGTAATCAGTGAGTCATAGTTAGGGATTAAGTCCTAATTGAGTTTGATTTGGAAGAAATCCAAATCAACTCAATGTAAGACAACCGGGTCCATAAAGGGATTGGATTGAGCTTAGGTCGAGCTCAATTAGTTGACCTGAGAATTGGTCAACATGAGGTACAAGTCGAGATTGAAAAAGTGAAGGGAATCACTTTTCTGAAAATCCTAGCGGTTGTACGATCGGTGAATGGCAGTTGTACCACCACGCCTAAGATTCTAGGTAGCAGGCAGCTACCAACGGTTGGACCACCCAAGCCGATGGTTGTACCGCCCGTACCCTATTTTTAGGGTAGCTTTTGGCAGCGTCGCTAGCGTCGGTGGTTGTACCATCTGAACCTAATTTTTTTGGGTACATTTGAATTTTAGCTCCATTCTTTTGTAGTCAAATGAGGTATATAAATAACCTAAGTTTTCTTACATTTAGCACAAGTATTCATACAAGTTATTGGGCAAAAATCTATGAAAATAAGTGTGTGCTAAAAGTGTGTAAGAAAAAAGAAAAGGGGGAAATGAGTGAGCTAAATATTGTATTCTTGTAAAGAGTCTCCCTTGTAAGTTGAAAGTTTATAATGGTCTTCACCCGAAGAAGATCAGTAATGGACACCGGTGGGCCTCGATGAAGAGGACTTTGAAGTGGACGTAGGCCAAGATTGGGGCCGAATCACTATAAATCTGTAAGCATCTCTCTACTTTATTATTTTTTATTATGCATGTTTTTATACGGAGCTTTTTTTTAGCATAATCATAACTTAGCTTCATTCAATAACTTATTGCTTACTTTCTCAACGAAACGCTTCTGATTTCCGGTTTTGATTCTCACGAAAAGTTTTCCTTAAATCAAAAGATTTACACTTTCACTAATTCACCCCCGCACACCACACCACCCACCCACCCACCCCCGCCCCACCCTAATCCCCCTCCCCCCCCCCCCCCCCCCCCCCCCCCCCCCCCCCCTCTCGTAGTGCCAATTGATCCTAACATGTTTTACAATATATATAGTATGTCCAATTAAACATAGGAGGACGAGTGATGGAGTGACCCTCTTAGTTGCCCAAAAAGTCCATTAGATCTCTCTAGGGTTTTAATCTAACTGAGAGAACCAAGCTCTGATACCAATTGTTATGCTCTTAATGGCACTAAGAGGGGGAGCGTGATTAGAGTAAGGGTTTCGAGTAAGTAAATCAGAATGCAACAAGAGTTTAGTCGATAAATTCGTATCAAAAATGCAATTGGCAAAAAGAGTGAGTAAGGGTTACGAGTAAGTAAATCAGAATGCAATAACAAATCAAGGCAAGAGAAAAATACAAACTTATTTATAGTGGTTCAGTTGTCTCGACCTACATCCACTCCTGATTCCTCTTCTCTCAAGGCCACTGGCTTTCACTACCAATTTTCTTCCTGACGGTGAAGATCAACTACCCTTATTACAACACTTCTCTTTTTAACAAGCTTAGGAGAGAACCTTCATACTTACTCTTTTACAAGAGACTTCATACCTCCTACAACTGAGAATCACTTCCAAACTCAAGGAGAAAGAGACTCAACCAATGCTCAATGAGAGATCTACAACCGTTATAAATTTCACCACTTCTTTCTTGCTCTAATCCAAGCCTTTATGGGGGTATTTATAGTCCTAAATTGCTTCAAAATTGAGCCAAAAAATTTAAATAACTGAATTTTTGGGATTTAGATTATCCTACAAGCGTAACTTTTGACGTCATAATTTTAAACTTTTGGGTGGTCCTAATATCATGAAATTTAAATTATGGGTGGCACTACTATTGCCCTAGGTGGTACCACCACCTACACAGGCGGTACCACTGTCGACTATGCTGACAAGCACAAAACAGTGGTTGTCGACCGTCTGGGTGATACCATCACCTGGGCCTAGCGGTACCATTGCCCAAGCCTGCTCAAGACCACTGATTTGGCCTTCTAATGAGCCTAACTCAATCATGGTTCTAGCCCAATAAGTTTCTCGACAACTTGGCATGGTTCCAATCCAATACCATCTTAATTTGACCCCAAAAGAATTCGATCAAGACATCAATAATCCAACCACATTTTTGGCACAATCACAAAGCTTTCAGCACATTGTCTAGCATTCCGTCATATCATCTGATCATCTACCACTTCGTCTGAACTTTAAGTGCATCATCCTTTCCTTTGGCATATTGCCCAATATATCGACATATTTGTTGGGAAACCTCAGCGAGAGCATTACATGTATAGTGGAAATCAAAACAAAAATAGGTTTCCCATGTAGATCAAATCGTCGTACAAAAGATTGAGTCACGAGAAAGTCGTAAAAACTAAAAAAATTATCTTGTGATAGATTGATTACCTAGAGAGATCGTATATCCCTATATTCTAGATCCAGATGGAGAGGATGAAGGAAGTCAAGTGTCTTCCTCTCTAGCGGTATCCACACAATGGATCTCTATAGCTAAACTCCTCCAATCTGATCTCACAACTCTTACGCAAAGGGAGGGAGAAGAATAGGAGGGGGTGGCCAAAGTTGCAGCCTATCAACCATGAACCTCCTCCTATTTATAGACAACCACCAAAAAACCCTACTCATGCCTTAGTGGGTTTTGGATCTCCATCCAATTACCCACTAACATTGCATTATTAGATCTCTGTCCAATAATCTCCATAGGCCTCTAATTGAGCCTCATGCAAGAAGCCCATCAGCATAGGGTCTCATCTAATGAGAATATGGGCTAATTGGATCTTCATCCAATCCTCTACTCGTTGAAGCATTCACCATATGTGTGTGACCCTCTAGGCCCGATACCGAGCTGGCTGTGAGTCGCTCTCATCAGAACTCCTTCTTATATAGTGAATTATTATCCCCATAATAATTCACTCGACTCATCGATTATGGATGTACTAGGCCACTATGTCATAGTCGCCAAACGGTACAAGGGGATCAAATCCATCAGACTTGTCTGTCCATAGTTACCGTGTATATATAATCCCTCATCCAACTAATATCCCAAAGATTGTATATTGGACATGGTATTGTTAAGTCACATATAAAATTTGTTTGAGTCTCGCTCTAATCAGATTCTCCCAGAGAACTCTTTCTCTCTAAATTCGAATAACCCTGACCAGGGATTTGTCTAAGCAAGCACACACGGGATATTCCTCTCATGATACTAAGAGTGGATGATCCTTTATTGACACTCAATTGTCTTTATAAGGTTGGCTACTAATCCCGATAATCAGTTGTACCAGATCTGGAACTTTCCAAACCTGTAAGTCCGACGTCAAAGAAATGAGTACTCAAATAAGGCATCCTTGGTGTCTCAAGTCTAAGGACCAAATATACAATTGGGACTATGGAATCGATGTCTGACATTAGGTATCATTAACTATACAAAATTCCATAAGCGGATCAATAAGTAAACTCATTCTCTAATGAGCACCTGCACTATATCCTTAGTGTATCCACACAAGTGGCTATGAGACCAACCGCCTTCATCATATGGACGGGTATATAGTACACCAGTTTGTCCAGTTATCTCGACGTCCCTCTCAAGTAACTTATGACCAGAATTATTTAGAATCTATGTTTAAAGGTAAATCAATCTCATTATCGTGATCTCATCACGATCTGATTCCTATTGCATTGAACCAAGGACATCACAATATATATATATATATGATGTTAGGATCAATTGGCACTAAGAGTTTGGGGGGGGGGAGGAGGAGGACCGGGTGGGGGTGAATTAGTGAAAGTGTAAATTTTCATTTTAACATAAAGCTTTTGGCTTGAAGCAAGATAGGAAGATCCAAAGCTTTTTGTTCCAGTAAAGCAAGTGAGTGATTAAAAGATTGCTAAGTTACTTGCTTAACAATTACTTAAGAAAGAACAAGCAAACTCGAAAGATAAGCAATGTCAAATGGAAGTGCTTGACTTAAAACTTCACTTTCAAAGAGTAAGTAAAAATCAGAAGCATCTAATGATATTTAGTTCAAAATGATTGAGAACTCGACAATTGCAAGTAGTAATTGCAACAAGAAAAGAAACACTCACAATTATAGTGGTTCGGCATCAATCGACCTACGTCAACTCTCGAGTCCTCCTCCTTGAGGCACACCGGCGTCCACTACCGATCTTCTTTGGGTGAAGACCAAACCTTTACACTTGCTTACAAGGGAGACTTCAAGAATTTTTGAACTCTAAGCTCTCTCCCTTCCCCTTTTCTTTTTCTTACAATTTATAAAAAAATTTCACATAATATAATCCCCAAAATTATTGTGTGGAATGCAAGAAAACTTGGGGTATTTATAAGCCTCAAATGACTTCAGAAATTAGAGTAAAAATTCAAACATACCCAAAAAAATTCGGGTATGGGCAGTTCAGCCGCAGGCTTAGGTGGGTCAACCGTCGAAAGTACCCAGAATCTAGGGTATGGGTGGTTCGACCGCTGACAGCTGCCCAAAATCCTGATACGGGCGATTCAGCCACCCGAAAACCTACGCAGTGCCGGTTGAAACGCCACTCACCGATGGTTCATCCGTCAGGAATCCTGGAAAAGTGATACCCTTCACTTTTCCAATCCTGATTTGAACCATCAGTTGACCAATCCCCTAGTCAACTAATTGAGCTCAACCTGAGCTCAATCACACCCCATAATGGATCTGATTGCCTCATTGAGTTGATTTGGATTCCTTTCAAATCACACTCATTTTGGACCTAATTTTAACAGATATGACCACCAAGCTTAATGACCTCACTCCCATAATCCAGCAACCTCTGGCATTCCTTGCGGTAAGTCTCACAGACCTCCTCCGGCGATCTCCCGATGTGTTCTTAGTGATCTTCTCGATACCTTCAGTGAAGTCCTGACGAACTCTCGGTGAGCTCCCACCATATCATCCAATCATTGGCCCGATGCCTAAGCTCAATCCTGGGTCTCTGATCTATAACTCATTTTCACCGTCGTGGTTAAACCTGCACAATGCTAACTACAACTTGATTAATTACAATCAACATAGCCACAAATCCACTTCAAGACCTTCCCAACTCCCGGCAAGCCTTTCGGCTACCCACAACAATCTTTTGGTGAGTCTCGGCCTTCTTCCGACGAACTCACTTGCGTCATCCTTGCAAGCTCCCAATACCCTCGGACGTACTCTAGGCGAGTTCCCAACTGCATCGTCCAAACCTTGGCCCGGGACTTGACTCTGGCCAAACCTCTTATTGTAATAATCTCTCTATCATAGTTAATCCTGCATCAATCAACTCTAACAACCTTGTTAGATCAAACACTCATCAATTGATTTCATCATCAAATTTTGAGATTCAACTATCTCCCCCTTTTTTATGATGACAATCAAATGATGACAGGAGTTAATCCTAACTCCCCATAAATCTATGTCACTTAAATTTAAAAGAATCACACACTCTTAAATTCAAGTATTTTTAAGCAATCAACATTCCAAGCAAATTTCAACACGAATTTGCATCAAGTCATCCAATCATGAATTTTAAAAATAATTATTCATCCATATCCAAGTTATCCAAGTATATAATTAATATCATGTATCATCAATGTATATGTTCAATATTATGTGTCATCAATATATATTTCTCCCCCTTTGTTATCAACAAAAAAGGTGAAATATAGGGCTAAGGATTTTAAGGCATATAAGTTTTTGTTTTCCCTTTTTAAAATATGATATGAGTCATAAAGAATTTTCTTCCTCTTGTGAAAAAGAAGGAAAGAAAACAAGGGAGGAGTTGTAAAACATCATTAAATATAGCTCTCAATTTAAAACTCCAAGATATTCAAGAAGATTTAAAAGTTTAAGAGCTACTCATACATTTAAAATCATCTCATATAATTTTAAGCAAGCGTAGCAAATAAATCCGTAAAGTAGTAAAACATCATGTAAATTTTCTCCCCTTTTTGTGAACAATAAGATAAAGACATGGTGAGTTTTACAAACATTATCACATAAAAAAAGCTTAATATCATGAAAACAAGATTAGTAATTCATATATTTTCATGATCTAGCATTTCTAGCTCTCATCCTCAATCTTGTAGATAGAAAATTTGAAAAGAATATTTTGAATATAAGCTCAACAAATCATTCTCATATAAATTTCAAGAAAATATAGTAAATAAATCCGAACAATAACAACTTATTATCTTCATGTAGATTTTCAAAATCATCATTACATGCATGATCATCATACATGATTTCACATCATCCCCCCTTTGTTATCAACAAAAGGAGAAGTGCAATTAGCAAGTTTTTAATATATGAAAGCTTAGCAATTTAACAAATTTTTCATTACTTTAAAACATACAAACTAGTGAATTCTTTCTTCTCTTTTGAGATGTGTAAACTAGCAAATTTTTGTTTTTTTTTTTTTGCAATGTTCAAGTTAGCAATTTTACATCATACAAGTAACAAGTTTACAAGTTTTGCTCCCCCTTTGTCATTGTCAAAAAGAAGGGTCGGTTACAATAGTGTAAAACTATTCCCATTACATAATTTTTCAAATCATCATATGAAATATATCACGAAAAATTAACATGGTGATGAGATATATAATTCATGAAGATAAATTATGAATATCAAGAGACAAATCATAGAAGAAATAAATAAAAATGATTCATGCATAAGAAATCTCAAGTTGTCAAGATAATGATTTATATAAAATCTCCTTTTAAATAATACGAGAACACATAATAAGAGATTTTGATTCATAAAAGATTTCAAGTTATAATTTTGAGAAATCAAAATCACAATATAGGCAAAAACTTGTTCAATTTCAAATAATCAAAATCATCAAAAACACTTTCAAGAGATTCAAAATAAATAGAAATGCTAGTGATTTCCTTTCTCCCCTTTTGGCTGTAAATAATAAAAATGAGTCTTAGGGGATTAAATAATCTTAATTCATTTCGGATAAATTTTAAGACATATAATTCATTTAGATAGATCCTTTTTTTTAATAAAATGGAAGAATAATCTTAATAAAAAGTTTCAACTTATAATTGTCAAGATCATAAATCTTCTTTTTATTAAAAAGAAAAATCATAGACATCAATAACTTGATTCCCTTAACGTATAAGTCAAGTCAAGAAATTAAGGGAATATTTATGATAATATAAATCTCTTTCAATTTTCAACTCATCATAAATTTAAGAAATACTAATTTTGGTGATAAGTTATGTCATTGATGAGTTTTATAATAAATCATATCAAGAAAGATATTAATATCAAATGGCATTCATAAATATTAAAGATATTATTTAATTTAATAAATCCCCTTTCAGGTGATAAAATAGAATCTTAAGAGATCAAAGAAGAGTCTTCATTCATAAAGATATCAAATCAAGATCATAAGTTAATTTTAAGGAAGAAAAAGTAGAAGATCTTGATTTATATATATGAAACTTCAAGTTTTCAATAATATGGTTCATAAGAAGATTTTCAAGTTATAGATCCGAAGAGACAAATTATGATTCATTTATATGACTTTCTTTGAAAGAATTTATATAAGGATTCCAATTTATAATTTTTTTTAACTTGTCAAGATCATGATAAAAGATTGGATAGATTCCTCAATCTCTTTTTAAAACAAAACCATTTGAAAACTTATCCAAAATCATCACCAAAAATCACTTTTAAAAAAATTCAATGAAGGCATCCTAGATTATTTTTTAATAACTAAAGTTCTCTAATCCATTTTTATAATTTAAGAAATTCAATAATAATAGTATTATTTTATCTCTTGTTGAAGGATTAATAGGATAAAAATATTTTCAAGAATAATTGTCCTTCTTTTGAAATTTATTTCAGGAATACAAAGTCATTTAAAGTCAAAAATAAACTTTTATCAAGATTATTGTAATAAAATATTTTTAAATAAAATCTTCAATTTATTTTAAGTTCAATGATTTTTATATGTTGAAAGATTCTATCACGTTATCAAGAAGTTTTTCTTTTAAAGATAAATAACTTTGTATATGACTTTTTAAGTTCAAATTTAATATTTGGTCATTTAATCTCAAGACAACGTATACAAATACAAGCACACAAATCAATACATTAATCATCATCAAAATCTTCCTTTCATGTTCATAATTTTTTATTAAAGATAGCTTAACTTTCATTGTTCTAATTATAGCATGCTCTATCTATGCATCATTAATGAATCATCTATAAGATTTATTACCAATAATTTTATTTTTAAAAATTATTCTTATTATTTACTTAGGCTAGTGAGCTTGAAAGATTGTTAGATCTCAAATCATGTGTTTTGAGTGTCTAAAACATCGTTTAGTGTTCATAGCTTTGTTAGGAGGTAAATTTATAAGAAAGATTTAGGCACCCATTTTACATTGGGACCTATATGAAGAACTTTGTCTTTCTTATCTAATGGTTCTTGGTAGCTTGTTGTTCCCTTAGGAACCCAAACTAACTTGTAAGGACTATAATTTTTAAATAGACATTTGTTGGCTTTATATCCTAATCTACCATAAAAATTATATTTTATTTTTATTAATATGACATGGTTGGCTTTTGTTGAATGTTTCCAACAAAGCCTATGTCATTTCTTTTATTAATATGACACTTATTGTCAAGGATCATATTTAGGGATTTATCTCCAATTACAAATTTTTCTAATGTTGACTTAAATATGATATATTTTTCTTTAATGTTGTCTAACATTTCACATTTAGAACTAGGATTATATGATGCTAATAACTCATGCATTTCATCAACTTTACTAACTAACAAATCATCTTCAATTTTAAGTAACTTAAAAGATTTGTTAAGTTTTCTAAACTCATTAAACAAATCATAGAATATGTTTAATACCGAAAAAGAAATGCTTAATGAATCACTAACCTCATCGTCGATGGCCATAAGAGCGAGGTTCTCCACTTTTTGGTTGTGCATTTTATCTTTGGAGCTCCTCGGCTTCTTGCGTTCATAACAAGAGGTTTTATTCATCTTTAAATTATTTTTAAGGTTCATGTTCATTAATTTATCCAGTTTATTTGTCAAAGGTTCAAAGTCCTCATCACTCGAGATTTTACTCGATGAGTCATATATTCTTAATTCAAATTTCTTCTTGTTCTTTGGAATGTATTCTTCAAATTTATTTTTAGAAGTATTTTTATTTAATGATTCATTTAGATTAGTTGTGCTTTCATATGTCATTTCTAATGTATGTCATATATCAAAAGTCGAATCAAAATAAGAAACCCGATCAAATTCATTTTTATCAAGTGCTCTATGATTTAAGGCATTCATAGCCTTTACATTCAATGAAAACATTTGGTTTTCATAATCATTCCAGTCATTTCTTGGATTAGATGACTTCTGAAAATCTGTTTCAATAATATACCATAAATCAAAATCTATCGAAATCAAAAATATATGAATTCATATTTTCTAAGATGTATAGTTCGTCCCATTAAACATAAGAGAACTTGTGATGCATTAACCCTCGTTAATGCGGAAAAGAGCCATTTCTCTTGGGTATTAAACCAAATGAGAAAAACGTGGCTCTGATACCAATTGTTATGATAAATTGGACTAAGAGGAGGGGGGTGAATTAGTACAAGTGTATATTTTCATTTTAAATAAAAACTTTTTGACTTTAAGCAAAATATGAAGATCTAAAACTTTTCGTGACAAGTGAATGATTCAAAGAAGATTTCTAAGTTAATTGCATACAAATTACTTAAGAATGAGCAAGAAAATATGAAAGATAAGCAACATCGTAAGTGAAGTGTTTAACATGAAAACATTACTTTCAAAGAGTAAATGAAATTGGAAGCGTCAATACAAAATTAGTAAGCAAGGAAAGCAAAAGAAGAACTCATAAGTTTTTTAGTGGTTCGGCACAACGAGCCGACGTCCACTCCTGAGTCCTCCTTCTTGAGGCACACCGGTGCCCACTACTGATCTTCTTTGGATGAAGACCGAACCCTTACATTTTGCTTTAAGGGATATAATATTATAACTCTTTGATCACTCTCTTACTCCTTTTCTTTTTCTTACAATTCACACATAATATTTTCTCAAAATATAATCTCTAAAATTATTGTATAGGATGTAAGAAAACTTAGGGTATTTATAGGCCCCAAATGGCTTCAGAATTTGGAGCCAAGAATCAAACTAACCCAGAAAATCCGGGTATGGCGGTTCACCTGCCCGAAAACTTGGTACGTGTGATTTACTCATCGATCCTGGGTGGTTCAGCCGCTGATAGTACTGGTAGCCATCTTGTTTCTAGGGTACGGGTGGTACAACCACCACTCACCGACGGTTTACCCGTCGTAATCTCCGAAAAATTGGTTCCCTCCACTTTTCAAATTTTGACTTGAACCTGATGTTGACCAATTCTTTCGTCAACTAATTGAGCTCAACCTAAGCTCAACCAAACCCCATAGTGGACCCGGTTACTTTATTGAGTTGATTTGGATTTCATCCAAATCCAACTCAATTATGTCTCAATCTTAACCTATGATTTAAGGATTACAATCATACATGACCACCAAGCTTAATGACCTCACTCCCGCAATCCGACAACCTCCAGCATTCCCAGCGGTGAGTCTCACGGTCTTCCTCTAGCGATCTCCCGGCGTGTTACTAGCGATCTTCTTGATACCTTCGGTGAAGTCCTAACGAACTCCCGACAAGCTACTACCGTATCGTCTAATCCTTGCCTGATGCCTAAGCTTGATCTTGGGTCCATGTCTGATCTGGTGAACTCCCGATGCATTCCAGGTGAGTTCCCAACTGCATCATCCAAACCCCGGCCCAATGCTTGGACTTGACTCTGGCCAAACTTCTGATTGTAATAATCTCTCTATCATACTTAATCCTGCATCAATCAACTCTAACAATCTTGTTAGATCAAATATTCATTAATTGATTTCATCATCAAAATTCGAGATTCAATAAGAATATGTCAGTAATAATCTTAAGCAAAAAGATCACATAGCGTGTCACGCGTGCCATCACTCACATGATTAGCTTGCAGGGCACCTATAACCAGCAATGTTAACATTCCCATAGAATCTGATTTTTTGACACAATACCTGATCATTCCAGCATAATGCTTGAACTCATGGCACAAAGTCCAATCTTTGGCACATCAACCAATTCTTCAGCTCGACATCCAATTTCGGACATGATACTTATCCGACCCAATATATGATTCTCCTGCTTCGACAATTTGCCCTTCGATGGTTTGAGTTTATGATCGAAGTTTTTCCTACGTCACTTATCTCAAGAACATATTAGTACATAAACTCATCAATTGGTTACATCATCGAAATTTGGATTCAACAAGACCATACAAAGTGGGATTGGTTGCACAACGACCAAAAGAGTTGTGCAAAGCTTACAAAGGTGAGGGGAATTGTTAGCTCAAAGAATTCAGTACTCATGCAAGGGCTTGTATGTGGACGATAGAGTGTCCGCGGCCATCCCAAGGTGACTGAAACTCGATGCACCATAGAGCATTAAAACTTTTTCTTCGACATGGGAAAGATATGTCTATAGGAGACTAAAGCATGCAACAAGTTCAATATGTTGGTAGATTTTGAAGGATGCAACGGGAGATGTATTGGTGAAGAGTCAAAATCTAGCAAGTGCTTTTGTAGGGGTAGAATAATGCACAGTTTGTTCAACAATGTGGAGCAGTCCAAGGGGATGGAGGGAAGAATACAAAGAAGAAAGTTGCTCCAACATGATAAATATCCAAGAGGGATAAGTCCTGGTTCTCCAAAGGGAGAATCATGTATAATAGACCATACATATTGAAGAGCAGTACCTCAAGACAATAACTCCACAAAGCTTAACGGACTGAGTGAGCAGTGAGGAGTCATCGCATGATCTTACATGAGGTAATGCATTGGTGGATGTATTGCAAGATCAAGTGGGGGTGCGATCCATGGCAACACCAAATAAAGCACAGTTAGAGCCAATGTTAAAATCAGACTTGACGAAGGACTAACCCGTGGAATGATATGCGCGAGGAGCACTATCAACTGAATGCAAATTAAGGGGTGGAGCAACTTGGGTGGAACTTAGTGAAGTATCTAAGCTGTATGAAGAGAGTCGAAGTAGAAGATAGAACATAGAGCAGAAGCACAAAGCTTTCCTTGGACAGAGGTCAAGGACATGAACTCTTCATTCTGATGGAGCAGACTCATCCTGCATGGTGCCAAAGATGAAGGGAGATTTGAGGCACATGCACCTTATCTCAGAGAAAATTTTAACATAGGAACTAAGGTGACTTAATTTATAGAGGCAAAAGTTGAGATCAGAAGGCCTTAGCATGGGGCAAGAGAACGAGAGGCAGGTAGGTACTCTTAAAGAATATGCCACAGTGCTGCCATTCGAGTTGTCATGAAGAAAGCAGTATGCAACTGAGATTATGTTGGTGGGGGATAAAGGCCCAGGATCCAGATAATGATGCACTAATTTTAGTGGTCTATAGACTTTGAGAGCTACTAGGCAACATAGTGTTCTAAAGCAATACTTCATCCAGGTGTGACCCGAGAATGGGTGGACGAAGGTCAATTGCCAAAGGAGTGAATACAATCGAAGGTGACGGAGGCCCTATGATATGCTGGCAAATGCCATACATGGAGAGATCATATTCATCCCACAAAAACTTAAATGCAATAAAATGTCACCAAGAGGCGACATAGTGTAGGAAATCGTGGTTGAACAATTTGAGGCAATACAATACACACGAGAAAAGTCCTATAAGGGACTTGATCATACAGATGTATGATTAGGAGCTATTGGGAGCTCCAATGCAACGAACAACACGATGATAAGAAAAGGGTAATGGATTTGAGGAGTGAATGTCATAGTACCTCAGAGGCAGGACTTCCATGCGTGCATCAAATTTTACATCAATTGAAAGCATTGGTCATCAGCATATGGGGGTTGTGTACTACTAAGGGAGAATTCTAAGTGCACGTACCAATGAGTCTCATAGGGGGACTTAATCATACAGATGCATGATCAGAGCGGTTAGAGTTGGACTACTCTAGTACTCATATTCGCTTAAGGGAGCCTGACAAGTTAGATGACAAGGCCGAGTAAGGGAATGTTACTACTAAGCTAAGGAGAATAGAACCAGCACGAGCCCTACAGCAATAGCAGAGGCCATACATGGGAGTTGTAGTTTATTTTCCATCAACTAAGGGGAACTGCTTTGGAGAATATAGAGGTGTTGAAGTATGTGGTCGAAAGGGGCAAGGAAGCGATATGTAGAGGGGCTCAGCTACCTAAAAGCCAAGCATTGGTGAGAATGGAGGTGGACTCAGAGGAGTGTCACACTACCGAAAAGGTGGATTTACTGATTCCAAAGAAAGGGACACAGATGCGAGACAACTCCATGGTACTATAGAGATGGGACTTTCATGGACTCATTGATCCTTTGCTCTTTTGGAGGGAGAACGTTGGTCATGAAAGGGATCGAAAAAATAAAAAATACAGAGATAAACTCTAAGTACTAAGACAAGATTGAAGGGTAGAGGCCAGGAAACTTCATATGACCGATGTCAATGGGCTTCTCATCAAAATAGCTTAAAGTAGAGGACTTTGGGTTGATGCAAGAGTGCTCGATCAAAGAATGAAGTATGCAGTACATGGTGTTGTACCTTTTCCAATTAGAGGAGTAGGCGACAAAGATGATGGAGAAGACAGTACAATCCTATAGGTGACCAAAATTATGAAAGACTTACTGGGTAAAATTTTACTCTTTTTGGGCAGAATTTCTTGCATTTTGGTAGTTTGATGACAATGAAAAGGTGAACCACAGTAGCTAACTTAACATAAGAAATGTAAACACTTTTGGTGCTTCAAAAGTGTGAGCAAAGAGCATGCGAAGACTAGTAACCAACTCAATGCATGAAGTATAACCTCAAGGAGACAAGCAAAGTCAAGTAACATTTGCCTTCTCAACTCTTAAGAGAATGGGCGAAACTGAGAACTTCAGTTCTCTCATTTATCTGGCAGAGGAGCTTTGTACAAGTTCAAAGACCCTTGAAGAAATCTAATGGAAAACAAGAGTTATCAAATCCTCACTAATGGTGATCGATGCTACTAAGAGTAGATTGTCTACTTTATTTTCCTATAGAATGCCAATCGAAAGTAGAAGTGATATGAACCTACTTGGAGGCGACAACTAAGTTGAAGAATAATCGTTAGGGAAATTTTGAGGAGGAAGGACCCAAAAATTTAAAATTTACGAGAAGATGCTTGTTAAAGCTCCAACAAGCATCCGCCCAATTTAAGCATGAGATGTTTGAGAGACTGGTGAATAACAAGGAAGGTATTTTCCTTCATTAGAAGGATCCGTAAGAATCAACAAGGATCAGCACAACTCAGCTGACCCCACACCAGAATCAGTCATTGGCGAGTGAAGCAGCATGGCAGATCAAAGTTCAACTACTCAACAATAGCGGTGGAGAGCACTTGGGAGTCATGAGGCATGTTGTAGCTAGAGCAAAAGATTAAAGATTCAGCAAAAGGCAAGGAGGTACAACGTTTACAATGGCTTCGATGAGGATGTCAAAGGAATAAGTATGGGAGAATGTCAGGGATAAAATTATAAACAAGGTGTTTAATATAATGCTCATGTATGTTCATGTCTTTTGATTTTTGTTCATGCTTACACAACAAGTAGCGAGCTATCAGTAGGCTTGGCAGCCCTAGTTTGGTTAGTTTTCACAGTTATTTTTGCTTATAAATGAGAGTTGAGTCATATGGACACTTATGGAGATTTTGGTCTATAATAGACCATGTGTTAGGATCGTATCGACACTAAGAGGGGGGTGCGTTGAATTAGTACTTCTGTAAAAACCTCAGTTTGAAATTTTTGTTCGATCATAAAGCAATAGTAAGAGCAATTAAATCAGAAAGCAATAGTAAGAGCAACATAAAAGGAAATGCACACCGAGTTTATAGTGGTTCGATCATCGGATCTATGTCCACTCCTGATTCCTCTTCCATAGAGGCCACTAGCTTTCTCTAACGATCTTCCTTTAATGGACGAAGATCAACTACCCTTTTACAATCCTTTCTTCTTTTCACAGGTTTAGAAGAGAATCTTTACAAGTCTCACACCTCTCTTAGAATGAAACCTAAACTTTAAGAGGAGAACTCTCAAGAGATTACAACAACATTTACATACTAAGAATCACAAATTTTTTTATCTTAATTCTTACTTCCTCAAGCAAGAATGAGTGGAGTATTTAATAGACCCCAAATGGCTTTAAAAATAGAGCCAAAATTTAATTTTTTTTCGGTTCCTAAGGTGTTGGTGATACCATTGCCATTAATAGTGATACTACCATTGTATAGAGTTTAAAACCTCAGGTTCTGGTGGTACTACCGCCAGCTTGGATGGTACCACCACCTGACATAGTTTATGAGACTGTGTCTGGGCGATACCACCACTTCATAGCCTAGCGATGGTACAGTGGTTAAAACCTCAGGTTTTAGCGGTACTACTGCCAGCTTGGATGGTACCACCACTTAACACTGTTTGGAAGACTGTGTCTAGGCGATACCACTACTTGACACAGCCTAGAAGACTATATCTTCTGGCGGTGCCACTGCCTAACCTAATTTTGGGTCACTGAATGGGCCTCCCAATGGGCTCAAATCAGCCCCAATTAAGGCCTATTGGCCCTTAATTGAGTTAGCATGGTTACACCCAAAACTAACTCAATTAAGACATAAACTATGACAATCATAACATAAATAATTACAAAATATAAATCCTGTGTTGTCTGATATGTCATTGGTTCATCTGAACTCTCGATGCATCATCCTCTCCTTTGGCATGTTGCTTGATCCATTAGCATATTGACTTCCACAACATCTGATTTTGACTCAATGTCTGATTCTTTTGGCCAGATGTCCGATCTCTGACTCCGGCCCAAGGCCTAATTTTCTTATTTCAATTGTTTTACCTTTTTATGATCGAAGTTAGTTTTGTATCACTTTTCTCAAATGTTGATTAGATCATAACTTCATCAATTGATTTCATCATCAAAATTCGAGATTCAACACCATGTTCCTTTGTGTGCGACCGTCCAAAGCTTGTGAAGTCTATGGTTGTAATTTGTATTGGCTATAAAGTGTTTGCTGAGATGAGTGCTTGTGGTTCCCATGTGAAAGGCTTTCTATAAACTATTTTTTTCTTTTGTATGTACTAAGAGACCATAGGAGGTTTCAAGGATGCTGGCCTTTGTAGATGGTCACGCAGGGTGTGTCGCACCATTTAGGAAAAATCAGCTAAGTTTGTGATACCTTAGGATAGGGAAGAGGAGCCTCTCTTTGCCTTAGAAGGTCTACCATGAAGAGTAGAAGGTTGCGCCCGTAACGTTCGACCCTCCTTCGAGCACCAGAATGATGGTGTAATGGGTACCATCGACTGATGAGTCAGCCTGGTCAATTCATTTTCAAAGGTGCAGGCCCATGGGATGCTTCTCCTTAGCTAACACAAAGGCTTGGCAGGGTGAGGTGGTATAGGTAGTACAGTTAAGGGTCGTTCCATTGGTGGGTACCCGACACGGGATGATTGAGTAAATAGACGGGGATTCTCCGAGCTGTAGGGTTCCTTCTCTGAAGGCTCATTTGGGCTTCCTCAGGTGACCAGTGACCTTGCATGTTAGGCCGACGCTAGGAGTTGCATGGCACGACCCTTCGAATGCTTAAGTTAGTAGAGAGGATGCAGTGACATAAGTTGTATATAGAGAGAGTGTGTAGAGGTATGGTTAGTGTTCATCCCCCCTTCCAACGTGAGTTGGGGGTTGCTTTATACCTGGTCTGTAGGCTTCACTTACTAGTTGGCCCAGGATGAGATTAGTCTAACAATCTTATCATTCTAGCCTTTGAACCTAATAAGATATGGTGATTATTATCGGTCATTAGTGTGGGGTACTTCAGAACGCACCATGACATTATTTGGGAATTGATGACATAGCATCCTACTTAAGTGTCAATCTTCATGGTGGAAGTTGGCATGAACCAAAGTTATCCCTATTAGTGGTGAATTAAAAATCATGATTTTTAAAAAATTTATGATTTTAATAGGTAAAACCATTATTTCTCTACTTCAAGAAATCTATAACAAAATAAAATTATTGAGAGAAAGAATAGGAGCTTACAAGAGATGACAAAGACTATGCTTAATGAACATAGCTTACCCAAATACTTTTAGGCCAAAGCCATTAATATGACATGCTATCATGAACAAGATTCTTATAGGACCTCATATATCTAAAACTCCTTATGAATTATAGAACAATAAAAGACCCAACAATTTATATTTCAAAATTTTTAGTTGTAAATATTTATTTTAAATAATAAGGATATCTCAGGAATTTTTAATGTAAAATCGGTTGAAGGTATTTTTTAAAATATTCCTCTACCTCTAAAGCTCATTGAGTTTTCAATAAGAAATCCTTAGTCATCGAAGAATCTATTTATGTTATTTTTTATGAATCTCTCATGAATAAAAAAATAATTTTGATAATGATTTTGAATTTGATAGATTGAATTTGAATAATGATTCTTCTCCCTAAAACAAATTGGATACATCTACTTCCAAAAAAACTTTACCTAAGTAATGGAAGTATATAGATGCATATCCTAAAGGCTGATTATTAGAGATACATCAAAAGTGTTCATACTCATTCTTCATTAAAAAATATATATACAGGTACTATTTTTTATCCCAAATTGTGCCTAAATGTATTGATAATGCTCTTAAAGATGACTCATGGATTTTTACAATACATGATAAAGACTTTTGTTATTAATTCTCATATAATCCTTTTCTTTTGTTAATTACTAAATAAGATTTATCCAAATAAATTATGATCTTTCACTTTACTTCTCAGTATTCATGACTTAGAGATTTATTTTGAATGAATCAAAAATTTTCGTTATTTGTTCTCCTATGATTCATTCTTTTTGCTAATGACTAAGGAGGGGATTTATTCAATTTGAATCATGATATTTTGGTATTCATGACTTCAGATTTATTTTGTATGACTCTTTTATATTTATAATTTGTATATCCTATTTTGTTGATGATAAAGAAGAAGAAGTAACTCATATTTCTTGTTGATGATAAAGTAGGAGAAGTAGTGATTCATGCTGGTTACAGGTGCCCAATAAGCCAATCATATGACTAATGACACATGTGACATGTTGCATAGTCTTTTTACATATTATTATTATTGATATTTTTTCACTTTATGTTGTATGTTGCATATATTGTGATATCCTTATATCTGTGTAATAAGAATTGGATCATAATAAAATCACGATAACGAGATCAATTCATCTTTAAACATAAAGCCTAGATAATTCTAGTCATAGATTACTCGAACAGGATGTCAAGATTAGACAGGTGATGCATTATTACTCTTTAGGTGATGTGAGAATTGACTCTACTTTGTTAAAATGATATATGAGATCTCACTTTGCAAGTCATTACCCCATGTTTCCTAGATTTAAAGCTACATGATCATCATATTTGTGGTTGGACAAGGTACATTAGTTTTCTAGGTATGTTCTCAACTAAATGGCTGTTAGGTATATTCTCAAGGGGATCTATCTCTAGTGAATGATACCTTTTATATTTGATATGTAATTGAATTATTTGAACCTTATATTAATTTAAGCATTAGAGGAGCCTTGTGGGGTATGCCCTTGACATAGTTGTCTTTTATAGAACCAGAATAATACTAGAAGAAGGGCCCAAAAAAAGAATGTCACAAACTACCTAAACATAATAGCTACTATTGAGGTTGAGTAACAACATAGAGGGTGAACTTGTGTTATACTATCATTTAGTGGGATAAAATAATAGTTGAACAAAACTTAGCAACAAAGTTGAATTGGTGAAAGAGATAATTTTTGATATGAACCCAAAGGAATTGATTTTCAAAGTACTTTTTGTGATGATAACATGAAACAAACTAGTCCAAAGTACTTCTTCTGATAAATTTTAAAATATTTATTTTATTGACAATATAATTGAATCAACCCAAAATACTTCTTATCAAAAAAATAAAATTAGCTCAAAATATTTCTTACCATAATAGTGTTGTTGAGCTGATTCAAAGTACTTCTTTTAAGACGATTTGACTGAATTGATCAAAAGCAATCCTGGACAACAATACCATCAAAATAGCTCAAAGTTCTTTTTTTAATGATAGAATAATCGAATTATCCTCCTTATTGTTGATAATCAAATACAAACTTCATTCAACTTCACTACACATTTTACTTCAAAACTATCCCAAGCGATGAGGTCTCCCAACATGTTTAATTTGGTGTTAAGCTTGAGTTACCTTTCTTCGATGAAGATAGAGGTGGATATGGGAGGAACAGAAAGAATATTAAAGAAAATATTTTGAAAATCATACTCGTATTCTCTCTTTATAGTTGTTGATCCTTCGTTTATGAATAAGAAAATATTTTATGTAATATAAAATATTTAAAAATATTTATTATTTTAACAGATCTATTGATTGATTTTTTATCATTTTTGTGACATGACAACTTCCTAATGAGATGCAAAGAAAGACAAATATTCTTATATTAATTTAAAGTTTTATCCTTATAACAAATTATTAAGAGAATATTAGATTCTTATATTTTTATTCTTATTAAATATAAATAAAGTAAAATAATATAGTTAAAAGTATTTTTTATTTTTAAGTATAATTAAAAGTCGTTAATTTGGATTCTTTCCGAATATTTTAATAACTATAAGGTATATTTTATGTCAGAAATTTAGATGACATATATGTTTATCATTAAATTTTTTAAGGATATATATGTACCAATGCGAAATTTTCGCGGAGAGCGCGATCAACGCATGTCACTGAGCTCGGCTATTTTTATATCACGGTGATGAGCGATGATCAAGAGATCCAACGGCTGGGAGAGTCGCGTTCAAATGAAGCTGAGGAGCGTGCGGGAACAGGGAGCGAGAAAAGAGAGAGAGAGAGAGAGAGAGAGAGAGAGAGCGAACCTGCACAGTTTAGGGTTCCCTTTCGATCGCCATATATACTCCCCGTTCTCTCCCCTCTCTTCCGCCTGCGGATTGCTCCTCTCCTCTCTCCCCCTTGCGAGTGATCGGATGGTATGGTCGCTTATCTGCTTTATCTTCCGCTTGCGGAAGCGATTCAGGGTTTTTTTTTTTCTTTTATATGATCGCATCTGATACTGTCTGCAGGCGTTGCCGAATCAGCAAACCGTCGATTACCCGAGCTTCAAGCTCGTTCTCGTCGGTGATGGAGGGACTGGTAAGATCTGTATCTATATCATTATGTTTTTTTAGTTTTGGCATGATGGTCCCGTTGATTCGATCGGGATCTTTCTTAGTGGAGATCTTGTTTGATCGTTCTGGCACACGAATTCCTGGTGTTTTTGGGGTTTCCGATAGATTGCTAGTGATCAAAATCTTCTTCTGGATGATCCAAATTTCTGTATTGCATTTGATGATTGCTACTGAATCTTACCTTTCTCCATTGGTGCCTTCTGTGTCGATCTCGTTTCTGTTATCCCATGTATCGTGTGTCGGCCTTCATGGATAGCAATCGTGGTTGGTATTGTTGTCCAGGAAAATACACTGGCCTTGGTAGCTCCATTCCTAATATGAGTTCGTTTCTTGATCACAACCTTCATTTTCCCTAAACGATTGAGACCTTCTTTTTTTTTGTTGTTGCAGTCCAACGGGGCTCTTAGATTTTGCATCTTTCTTATTCTTTTGAGAAAAAAGAAAAGAAAAGCAAGAATATAGTTCTTTCATGCATTCCTAAGCACTTAGTCATCTGCCTTTGTACTTTATGGTATAGGAAAAACCACGTTTGTGAAGAGGCACCTTACTGGTGAATTCGAGAAGAAGTATGAACGTAAGTGTCAATGTCAAGTTTCATACATGTGTTTTACTTTTCATTTGCTCAATATGTATTGAAATATCATGGATTTTACTTTTCAGCTACTATTGGTGTTGAGGTCCATCCTTTGGATTTCTTCACAAACTGTGGGAAGATCCGGTTCTATTGCTGGGATACGGCTGGTCAAGAGAAATTTGGTGGTCTTCGGGATGGATACTAGTAACCTCATGTCCTTTTCTTTCTATTTTGATCACAGTGTTTTAGGCATGGATTTATTGTTTGACTAGCTGTAATGCAGCTGTTAGTTGGTGTTTTGGTACTTTTTAGAATATGGACAAAACACTGGGGTTTCATGGTTTATTTTCTCTAAGTTACATGGGATGCTGGATTACCACATAAGATGTTAAATTACGTAATTGTTATAGACTCTTGCATTAGGCATTATGTGTATATTGTTATATCATGTATGCAATTCAGGTTCATTAGGCAACTAGAAATTGTTTTATAGAAGCTTAATATTACAAATGGCTATGTTACTTATCTAGTGCTCGACTTCTCTGTCATTAGACATAGCTAGTACATTGTTGTTGCATATTCATAATTCAGGTTCATTAGCTGAACCCAACTTTTCTGGTTAGTTGTTGAATTTTTAAGATTATTCTGTTGTCGATGTAATGCATGCCTTATTATTTGAAAGTTCAGTTATTTGTGTTAGATAGTTATAAAGCTTGTTTTGAGACACTTCATATTTCTTTCTGACGGTTGATAACTTCTTTCTTGAGTACTTATGAGATAGTAGAGTCAATGCATTGTTTTAGAACTTTGAAGATAAGTGAAAATGTGCCACAACAATAAAGAATAAGTAGTTATATAAGTTGCTCTGTGATTGTGACTAGGTGCATAGAAGAGGTCAGGAATTAGAGAAGTATCTTTGCATGGCCAGAAAGCTTACTAAAGTATGCAACTATTTAAATGCTACTCATGTAATTAAGCAATTTTACAAAAAGAAACTGACTATTTTATTTTTGAAAATATATTTGTTTAATTGATTTCTCAAATGAAACAAAATTTTGTTTATATATCTGACAGAAGTCTTTAGGTTCTTTCTTCCATTGATGCTCAGATCTCAAAATATTTGTTATATTCATAGTGCCTATGCTGAACCTTTATATTTTTGTCTAAAGGCTGCACATGGTCTTTCTTATTGTTTATTTATTTGCATGTTGTCAGATTAGTAGAAGCATTTTCATCACTTTACTGTTCTGATTGTCTCAATAATTGATCTTTATTTTTAGAATCATGGGTAGAACAGATGGGATGAATTATGTTCTAATACAGCCTAGAGTGTGACCAATCAGATGGTACAGATTATTTATTGTGGCTATACATTAATGAGTTTGACTGGTGAATTATGGTTATGAGAAATTGGATTAGGAAAGTTGATGTCCTTGTTCATATTATTTTCCCTGGTTCCGGTGTTGTAGCAACATTGCTAATTGTATCTTTTCAACTAAAGATCTTATTTTCATTATTGTTTATGGAGGATACACAAAGCTTTTCTTTGTGTAGCTATCAACATGATGAGTCACATTGGTGATCTATTACGGTTAACATTCATGCAAAGATATCTGTTGCTATTAACTTGCTATCTTTTGCTCACAGTATACATGGTCAATGTGCAATTATCATGTTCGATGTCACTGCCAGGTTGACTTACAAAAATGTTCCAACATGGCACCGGGATCTTTGCAGGTTATTTGACAAGCTGCTTGTAGCATAAGTTGTACAAATTGTCCTCCTCATGGACATTAAACAAAGTCTAATTATCCTTTTTGTTTTGAAACCAGGGTTTGTGAGAATATTCCTATTGTCCTTTGTGGCAACAAGGTCGATGTGAAGAACAGACAGGTCAAAGCTAAGCAAGTTACATTCCACAGGAAGAAGAACCTCCAATACTATGAGATTTCTGCAAAGAGCAATTACAACTTTGAGAAGCCCTTCCTTTACCTCGCTAGAAAACTTGCAGGGTAAGGAAAATAAGTGTCATTTTGGTGGTAGAATCATATTGAAATTATCTGAAGGACCTCAAATTATTGACAATTTTGATGGCAGGGACCCAAATCTTCACTTTGTTGAATCACCTGCTCTTGCACCTCCTGAAGTCCAAATTGACCTGGCTGCACAGCAACAGTAAGTGACTTGAAGCCCTGTTCACTAATTTGAAACATGTATCATTTTCTACCATAGAGTTTCAAAAGTTCTTTGTTCACAATTTATGATGTCAAAGCCCTTTCAATATTTTATATTAGATGCTTCTCAGATTTTGTTACCTTCTGGGTATCATTCACTTTTTGTTTCTGAAAAGTTAATAAAAAGCTGGATGTATTTTTGTTTGAATATCTGGGATATATTTGATATGTATTTGTCAAAATGACTAACCCAATTAATGCTGAACTTCTGATTGATAAAGAGATGCATTAGAGGGCTCTTTTAGACCTTTTATTTGTTATCATGAATTAAAATTTCTTTTCTAATTGCCTAAAAGGTTTTAATTCGTGCTTAATTTTTGTATTTTATATATAGTGAGAAGAACCTTGTTGAATATGATGAACTAGCTGTTGTGTTCCCTTTTGTGCCCATCTATTTGTCTTGTTAGTTCTTTATATGACAATTAGTTGTTGGGATCCATAGTAAGAAAAATGTTAAGCTGAAATTCTTTTAAAGCCAATTTGTTGTGTTTTATGTTCGTTGCAAATTCAAAAATCTCACTGTAACCATGAGATTAATTTTTGATTATAACTTTGCATATAGTTAGGTGATCTAACTGTGCCTGCCTATCTTGGTTTTCTAGGCATGAAGCTGAACTGGCTGCAGCTGCTGCCCAACCTCTTCCTGATGATGATGATGATGTATTTGATTAGAACTTTCTACTCAAGTCCATGTGCAGCGTAGCTAGTGGAATCTGTTGATGGGTCTTTTGCTGGAATCGATGCTTTTATCTACTTAGCGAGTTAGTGGCATCATTTTTCTCTGTTGATGTTGAGAAGAAAATGTTGGGAGTTGTTCTGTAAGGTTGGCTTCTTTTTGGGGGCGGTGGTGATGGTGTTGTTCTGTGTTGCTGCCAGCAACCTGTTTCCTTTGCTTGAGTTTGGAGTATGTGTGCCGTCTGAATCAAGTTTCTTCAATAACCCCGCAGCTCTCTGATGCTTTTAAAGTTTGCATTTGCTTGGTTACAATTACCAGGATTTCTGAGGGACATTATATATATATATATATATAGTTGAAAGTTCCCACCGCTTCTTTTGACGATAAATCTAATTATATATGTAGGCAAAATGCTATTGCTTGTTACATCTCTATCCCATGATGTCTAATAGGATAAAATAGTTTTCCGACAATAGATCTGTTGGTGGTGCTTGTATTGAAGCAGCCTAGTTTCTAAAAATGGTACAAACCAACTTTATTTATTTTTTTTCTTTTTAAAGGGTATCCTTCGTAGTTTCTTATATGGAGATTTTGAATTTATATAATAATTCATAAGGTCTAAATTGATGTTGAAACGAACTATGCTATTTTGGTTAATCCATTGAATTAAGGCTTTGTTAGCTTTATATCACTATCATTTTATGAGTTTAATCTAATTATTTTATAAATAATGGACACACGGATCTTAGCCTATATATGTCAATGATATTTGTCTCAAGGCAGACTTAATTCAAGAATATTCTTTTTGATCATATGTTAGAAGAATCACTATCAATAGAGGCTCTTGGTAATGATTTGGGTTCTAGACTTATCAATTTGAGTGTAAGAGACCTCGTTGAATTAATACGTTCCGATAAAGGAAACTCGAGTACGGAGACTCCCAAGTTGTGGTTCTCACCTCAAAACTTTAGTCGACAACTCCACAACAGGAGTTCTACGTTCGAGTAGCACACCTATTTGGCTAAGGTTTTATAAGGTCACATGATACAAAAACACAATCCTGGTTGGCTTAACACGTCTTGATGACCAGAATCGACAATAACAATATTGACATTTACGATAGTTTTTAACCAAATCGATTATTAACGGCTTATCTAGATTTTTTTCGATACGATATACATTATCGGATGGTACACACAATACATACCGATACATTAAAATATATTATATTTTTATAATATAATATAATATATATATATTAATATATTAAAAATGAAAAATATATTTTTTATAATATAATTTAATATTAAATATTAAAGGCAACGTTGTCTCGATCTTTCTCCCTGTGCATGGAGACGTTCCGCCTCCTTGCACAAGAGAAGAATCACTCGTGGGCGAGGTCGGAGCGCGAACGACCCGCAACGAGGACGACGTGTGGGCGACGACGACGCCCGGGGGGGACGATGGGGGAAAGGAGGTATGTTTCCTCTTCTTATTTCTTCTTCTTCCCCCTTTCTCCCTCAATCGACCGTCGACGATCGATTTCTCCCTCAATCAAACGTCGATGATCGATTTTGGCTGTACCGCCTAGTAGCGAGTGGTCCGTCCGTGTTGTTACGGATAAAAATATAAACAAGGTGTTTGATGTAATGCTCATGTTTGTCTGTGTCCTTCGATTTTTGTATATTCTGTATATAGCAAGTAGCAGGTTTGCAATAGGCTTGACAACCCTCATTTGGTTAGCTTTTGTGGCCAGTTTTAGCTTGTAAATTGGAGTTGTGTTATGTAGGTAATTGTGGGGACTTCGGTCTGTAATGGATCATTATCCTTTGTGTGCAACCGTTCATAACTTGTAAAGTCCATAGTTGTAATTTGCATTGGCTATATAAAGTGTTGGCTAAAGTTGTTGCTTGTGGATCCCGTGGGAAGTGATTCCTCTAACCCGTATTCTCTTTTGTAGGTCCTAAGGGACCATAGGAGGTTTCGGGGAGGCTGACCTTTGTGGACGGACTCGCAAGGGTGCCACATGATTTAGGCAAAACTAGCTAAGTCCGTGACATTTTGATATCAGAGCGGGATAAGCACATGCAGAAACACTTGCCATACAAACGTGGGGGACCTAGCTAGGCTGTGTGAAGGGCAGTTAGCACATGCAACCGTTTGGGGGAACAGATATTGAGATGTAGGGAAAGGAGTCGCTCAGAGGAGCGGGCATCCAGGTTTGCCATTCAGAGGAATGGTCAACACTTTGCGTGAGAGGTAACACGAGGACAAGCAAGCTAAGAAGAATGTGTAGCGCACAAAGGTTCGGATGGCTGAGTTCGAGCTACGGCTCGATGTTGGCAACCAAACTTGATAGTGCTCAAGGCAAGCGGGACGCTTGGTAAAAGATGAGATCGTGCAAAATGAGATGTGTTGCTCAACGACCGAAAGAGTTATGCAAAACTTACAGAGGTGAGGGGAATTACTAACTCGAAGTATTCGATACTCATGTAAGGGCTTGTATGCGAACGATGGAGTGTTCATGGCCATCCCAAGGCAATCAGAACTTAGTGCCATGGAGCATCAGAACTTTCTCTTCAGCATGGAAAGGATTCGTCCATAGGAGGTCGAAGTGTGCAACAAGTTTAGCATATTACTAGACCTTAATGGGTGTAGTGGGGACTGTATTAGCGAAGAGTTATAATCTAGCAAGTACATTTGGCGGGGGCAGAACAAGGCACAAGTTGTTCAACAAGACATAGTAGTCCAAAGGGGATGATGGTCTTTGAAACTTCTAGTGGGAATAATGCAAAGAGAAAAGTTGTTCCAACAATACAGATATCCAGGAGAGATATGTCCTGGTTCTCCAGAAGGAGAATCATATGCGGCGGACCGCACATGTTGAGAAATAGTACCTCAAGACAGTATCTCCACAAAGCTCAATGGATCGAACGAGCAGCGAGGAGTCATTGCATGATCTCGAATAAAGTACTGCATTGGCGGATGGATTACAATTAAGTGGGGGAGCGGCTATAGCAACATCATACGAAGGCACACTTAGAGTCGATGTGAAAATCGAACTCAACGGAGAGCTGACCCGTAGAATGGTGGGCATGACGGCCACCATTAACTCAATGCAAATTGAGAGGCGGAGTAACTTGGGTGGAACTTGGTGAAGTATCCAAGCCGCATTAAGGGAGTCAACGTAGAAGATGGAAACATGGAGCGAAAGCACAAAGCTTTCCTTGGATAGAAGTCAAGGACATGAACTCTTGTAGAGGCAAGAGTGGGATTATGTCATTCCATGGGTTCTTCATTCTGATGGGGCAGACTCATTTTGCATGGTGTCAAAGATGAAGGGAGCTTCGAGGCACATGTACTTTATCCCAAAGAAGCATTTGACAGAGGAACTAAGGTGATTCAACTTACAGAGGCGAAGTTGGAATCATAAGACCTTAGCATGGGGCAAGAGGACGTAGAGGCAGGTACTCTTGAAGAATATACCACAATGCTGCCATTTAAGTTGTCATTAAGAAATTGGTGCATAGCGAAGTTGTGCTGGTAGGGGGATAGAGGCCCAGGATCCAAACAATGGTGCACCAATCCTAGCGAAGTCAGGAGACTTCGAGAGCTACTAGGCGACAGACTGCCCTAGAGAGATACTTCATCCAGGGGTGACCCGAGAATGGGTGGGGAACGTGAATTGCCAAAGGAGCGAACAAAAATCAGAGATGGCGGAGGCCCTACGATGTACTGGTAGAGGCCACACATAGAGAGATCGTAGTCCGAGTTCATCACATAAGAATCTGAATGTAATGAAAATGTCACCAGGAGGCTACATAGTGCAGCAAATCGTGGTGGAATAGTTCACGACAATACAACACATGTGGAGATGTCATGTGAGGGACGTGATTATGCGGAGGTATGATCAGGAGCTACTTGGAGCTCCACTTTGATGAACAATACAACAGAAACAAGTGTTATGGATTCAAGGAGTGAATGTCATGGTACCGCAGCGGTGGGTCTTCCGTGTGTGTGTATCGAATCTTGCATCGGATGAAAGCCTTGGTTATCATCATATGAGGACTATGTACCACCAAGGGAGAATTCTGAGTGCAAGTATCAGAGAGTCCCATAGAGGGGACTTGATCATACAGAGGTATGATCGAAGCGATTAGAGACTTGGACTACTTTAGTGCTTATATTCGCTTAAGGGAGCCCAACAAGTCAGATAACAAAGCCGAGTAAGTGAACTTGTTACCAAGGAAGCTAATGAGAACAGAATCGATGCAAACCCTGCAACAAGATGGCAGAGGTGATGCATGAGAGTTATAGTCTATATTTTCATCGACCAAGGAGAACTGCTAGGAGAACACAGAGGTGTTGGAGCAGGTGGTCGAAAAGGGCGAGGAAGCGATGACGAGTCCAGAAGGGCTTAGCTACCCAAAAAAGCAAAGCGTCGGTTAGAAGGAAGGTGGACTCGGAGGAATGCCACAGTGCCGCAGAGGTGAATCTACCGATTGTGAAGAAAGGGATGCAGATGCAAGGCAATGAATAGTAGGCCAATAGGCTGGCAGCGCCATGGTACCGCAGAGGCAGGACTTCCGTGGAGTCATCGATCCCTGGCTCTCATAGAGGGAGAGCGTTAGTCGTAAGAGGGGCCAAGGAGGTGGAGAATACAGAGGCAAACTCCAAGAACCAAGACAGGGTGGAAGGGTAGAGGCCAAGGAACTTCATAAGACCAGTGTCAGCGGGCTTCTCATCAAGATAGCCAAAAGTGAGGGACCTCGGGTTGATGCATGAGTGCTCGACTAAGGAACAAAGTAGGCAGTATGTGATACTATACCTTTTCTACTTAGAGAAGTAGGTGGCAAAGGTGATAGAGAAGATGGTACAATCTCAGAGGCGACCAGAATCATTAAAGACTTACTCCAAGTTGTGGGACTCCAAGTTGGGATAAACTTTTTCTTTGTTTTAGTCTTTTCTAGCAAAACTTCTTGCATTCCAAAAGTTCAATGACAGTGAGAAGACAAATTACAATAGCTAACTCAACGCAAGAAGTGCAAACACTTTAAGTGCTTTGGAAGTGTGAGCAAAGAGCAAACGAAATGCTAGTAACCAGCTCGATGCCTGAAGTACAACCTCGTGGAGGCGGGTGAAATCAAGTAACCATTGTCTTCTCAATTTAAAAGAGAATGGGCGAAACTTAGTACCTCGATTCTCTTATTTATCTAGCAGAGGAGCTCTGTACAAGTTCAGTGATCCTTCGAGAAAAGCTTATGAAAGACAACAGTTGTCAAATCTTCACCATTGGTGATCAGTACTACTGAGAGTAGATTGTCCATTTCATTTCCCAATATAATGTCAATTGATAGCGAGAGTGATGTGAACCTACTTGGAAGTGACAACTAAAGTTGAAGAAGGATCAACGAGCGAATCTTATGGAGGAAGGACCTCAAAAACTTTATAGTCTGTGAAGCGATGCTCGTTAAAGCTCCAATAAGCATCCATCCAGTTTAAGCAACATGAGACTATTGCAATACTGACACATAACAAGGAAGGTCTTTTTTTTCACCAGAATGATCCACAGAAATCAACAAGAATCAGTACAGCTCAGCCAACCCCCACACAAAAGTTAGACATTGGCGAGTTGAAGCAGCATGGTGGATCAGAGTTTGACTACACAACAACAATAGCAGAGAGCAGTTGGGAGCCAAGGGGCGTGTTGCAGCCAAAGCAGAAGATTAAAGATTCAGCAAAAGCAAAAGGTGAGGAGATGTAGCATCTATAGTGGCTTCGATGAGGACGTCGAAAGAATAAATGAGGGAGAATGTCACGGACAAAAAAATAAACAAGTGTTTGATGTAATACTCCTGTTTGCCCGTGTCCTTCGATTTTTGTATATTCTTTGTACAGCAAGTAACGGGCTTGCAGTAAGCTTGTAGCCCTCGTTTGGTTAGCTTTTGTGGCTGGTTTCAGCTTGTAAATGGGAGTTGTGTCATGTAGGTACTTGTAGGGACTTCGATCTGTAATGGACCATTATCCTTTGTGTGCAACCGTTCAGAACTTGTAAAATCCATAGTTATAATTTGCATTAGCTATATAACGTGTTGGCTAAAGCTCTTGCTTGTGGATCCCGTGGGAAGTGATTTCTCTAATCCGTTTTATCTTTTGTAGGTTCTGAGAGACCCTAAGAGGTTTTGGGGAGACTGACCTTTGCGGATGGACTCGCAAGGGTGATGCACGACTTAGGCAAAATCAACTAAGTTCATGATAATGTACCAGTCAATTGGTAGACAAGTACATACCGCCCGTATCGAACGGTACATAACGAAACAACGATCCTTCATTTTTCATCCATTTCATATTTTGTTAAAATTTTTAACTCAAAGAAACTTGATTATTGTATTTTTTTTATTATCATAAAGAATATTTATAATAATTTTCTTAGTGACTTTGATTGTAAGGTAAATTATCTAAAAAAAATCCAAAATTTATAATTTTTTTCTTGCTAAGCACCCCTTTTTTTTTCTGAAGAGTCCTTAATTTTTAAATAGTATAAGTAACCCTCAAACATTCTTTTATCTTTTCCTCCTCTCTCCCTTTTCCAAATTCATTATATTGAATCAGGCCATTGCATATAACCGACTCAAGACTTTAACTGGTCCAAATAAATAATTTGATATATTGTTTTAATAATATAAGAATATAAAAATTATCTAAAAATTATAAATATAAATATTATAAAACAATAAAATTATGACAACCTTTTAGTTTCATCTTAAATCTATAAAAAATATAAAAATATTTTTTTAACCTTCTAAGAGCTAATTTAATCAAAATTAAATATTTTAATTGCTAAAATAGAAAGTTTTGCAAAATATGGCTTCAATATGCATTTTTAATGTTTGATAAAAAATTTTGATATTTTGGATAAAAATAGATAAAATTATACTATTTTTTAATGGAGTTATACTATTTTTTTTAATAGAGCCCATGTAATCCCATTCTAAAAGAGTGTAACTCAAATCTTAAAAACATTCTATAGATATATTCAAGTGGTTTTTGGATCAAAATTATGGTAAATTCACTTAAATGAAAAAGAACCTAATTTAATATTTATAAAAGGCTGAAATAAATAAAAATATCTATTTTAATGACACAAGTTTGGTTTTAAAATAGTAAGTTATGGATGCAGTTACACTATTTGTAAATACTATAAAAAATTATAATTTGCTCCAAAATTTATGAAAACAAACCTAAACTTTTTGGAAACATTTGAAATGATCCCAAATACACAAAATGATATGATTTTCCATGTTGAAATTTTAAACGAGCCTTTTGTTTGTTAATTCAGCATGTGAATGCCAAGTTCTCCAAACCCAAACAATCATTCGTATGCTGAATATACCATAAAACTTATTAAAAATGGTAAAAATGTGAAATCATGTCACTTTATTTATTTGAGATATTTCAAAGGTTCTCAAAAAGTTTGGATTTGTTTTTGACAAGTTTTGGAACAGTTACTTTGTTTTTCAAATAGGGCCCGAAAATAATATAATTTTTGAAACAAACTTTTAAAATTGCTTCCAAACTAATTAATAAGTGTAAGTATTACAAATTGGTTCATGGATTCATAAAATTTATCAAAATTAGCTGATTAAGAAAAAATTCAACCCATTCACATATTGAATATAACATAATAGACTCGTTGAAATGATAAAAATAAAAATTTATATCATTTTGTGTATCTAGGACCGTTTTAAAGGTTTCCAAAATGTCTGGATTTATTTTGACATGTTTTGGACCCAGTTATATCATTTTTAATAAAGCCTAAATATAATGTAACTGTATCCAAATCTTGTTATTTTTTAACTAAACGTTCAAAATTACATCCAAACTAATCAATAAATATAAATTTTACAAATTGGTTCATGGAAGCATAAAAAATTTGTGAAATTTAGTTGAATTGGAAATAAAAGGCCCAAACTTGTTATTTTTGAACCAAAACTGTGCCATTAAAATAGGTGTTTTTATTTATTTCCGTCATTTAAAATATGAAATTTAGTTGAATTGGAAAAGAAACAGCCCATAGTTGTTCTTTTTGAACTAAAACTGTGCCATTAAAATAGGTGTTTTTATTTATTTCAGTCTTTTAAAATATGAAATTATGCGCTTTTTTAATTTTACCTAATATAAGGTGAATTTACTATATTTTTTATAAAAAAAAACACTTGAATATAATTATACAATGTTTGAGGTTTTATCGATACTAAAAATTATTTGAGACATAGAATTTCCCGTTTTTGAATTGGGGATACTATTTTTTAGCCCTATTCAAAAAATTGTATAACCCCATTAAAAAATAACACAAATTATGTCTATTTTTATCTAAAAATATCAATTTTTTATGAAATATTAAAAATATATTATTAATCCATATTTTACTATTTTTATTTTTAGCAATTCAGATACTTAATTTTGATTCATTCAGCTCTTAAAGGTGAAAATTTTTATTTTTATATTTTTGATAAATTTAATATGAAATTAAAAGGTTGTAATTGTGCCATTATTTTGTCATAATTTTATTATTTTATAATATTTAATTAAAATTTATAAAATTTATAATATCGTAATTTTCATATTTATATCAGTAAAATAAAATTTATTATTGTTATTATTATTATTATTATTATTATTATTATTATTATTATTTATTTTGGACTGGTTAAATACATTGGTTTGGCTTAACATAATGAATGTGAAAAAAAAAAGAGAGAGAAAAAAGATAAAATCATGATTGATGGTTACTTTTATCATTTTAAAAATTAAGAACTTTTCTAGAGAATTTGTCATTGAATATATAAGGTTCGTTCAGGTGTCCACCAGATATCCTCAAGTATGCCACTCTATCCAGAAAAAAATAATGAAATGCTGGGTTTATTATTATTATCTTTTTAGGAAATCACCCATCAAATAATATATTTAGCTAAATTCTTTAATTTTTTTGTTCCTTCTTCCTCTTGGTGCATCATAGATAAATAAGTTTTTTAATGACGGATCGATAAAAAAGATTTTTAACGACGAATCCATAAGTAGAATATTTCCAACACCTTCATTGCTAGTTACTAAAAATAATATAATTGGTCCCATGGACCAAAATATTTTAATTTCATTAACAACTGAGACAAGTCAAAAAGACCCTTGGCCTTTGCATTGGATCATTCCATAAGGTAAACTGATTATGGATCGGTATATAAATGTATATATTTCATTTATAGTATTTTTGAATAGTGTTATAGCATTTGTAAACCAATAAAACAAATTAAAATTGAAGAACAAAGACTCAAAATATAATACAAACGAACTTATCATCATATATGAAGATTCAAATATGTACTCTTGTTGATTTGAGATCTATAACATGTAAAAAAAAAAAGGACTTCTATGTGAATTTTAGTGTTTTTAAATATGACTATAATGTTTTTCTCAGATACAAAAAACCACTATTAGCCCATAAAAATACTATAATCAAGGAGTAATGATTCAAAATATAATATAAATAAAGTTACCACCCTTATCGGGTTTCAAATAGATATCCTTATTAGTTAAAAAATAATAAAATATAAAAACTTTAACTTATACATCAATTATAATATATTTTTATTAGACTTAGTGTTTTTGGTACCTCCATAAAAATATTATAAGTCTATAATCAGTTGACCATATGGACTAGTCCATCCAATACAAAGGGTGAGAGGCACTTTTGGATGTTTTATCAGGATCACTTCTGGATTGAGGAAAAGAGGATCATTATTGAGGAAAACAAAAAGTGGTATAACATTCTGAAGAAGATATGGAATGAAGGATTTTTTTTCTTCAAAAATTTACCCTAATAAAATTATTGTTATGGATAAATTCTCTAAAAATGGCCCCTTAATTTCACTTTTCCCAATTAGCATCTTATTTTCTTCTATATATATTTTTTTTATCTTTGTGCGTCTTCTTGGTCCTCTCGTCTTTATTTGTGTTATTATCATTCTCGTGTCTTAACGGTTTGGGTTTGCATACAAACAAGATTTGTCTAAGTCACTTTGTTTCTTTTTGTCCAAGTCACTTCCCTTTTTCTTTGTGAGTATCGAGAATATCCACATTCATAGGTCCGAGATCCACATCCGTGAATTGAAAGGTCCGAATGATCAACTCCGCAATCAGTTGTTAGAATCAATAGGTGTTCAAATCGTTCATTTGAATAAATTGAAACGTATATTATTATCTTAGTTGTTAATCATTTACTAGTTATTTAGAGATTAAAATCTGTGTAGGGTTTTTATGAAGCAAGTGGCATTTAAACGCCTTGTTTGACCTAGACACTCCTCCTACTATTTATTATATTGGAATATGATATGGTTCATCGATTTGCTTCATTTATGAAACTCTAATATTTTATAACCCATTTTACTATTATATTGGGTCATTCATTCCTTATATAGTTTGATAACATAAGCAGAATTTAGAGGTAATTTTCACTAAAAGCTAGCTAAGTGTTATCGTAGATGCTATACAGAAATTCTAGAGAATATTCAGAGATGAGTCACATTGTTTTCCAACATGGTTACACTATTTTTGGCTTCCTTTAAAAAAAATACTGTAATCCCAGTGAAAAATATTGTTTTGCATCCGCACCCTATTACAAAAACTCCTAAATTTTCTTGATACCTTGAAAATGACACATAGTAGGGTATTTTCACTTATAATAATCACAAAAAGATTAAATTTGTATAAAAATTCATAATTTCATACCATACCAATATACTGACCCTTGCTCAGTATGGTACGTACCGAGACGTATCGATGATATGTCAAGACATACCGAGCAAGGGAGGGAGAAATCTCCATACTTGAGTTGTGTCGTCTCCATCATCAATGATCCCATGATGGCCTAGAACAAACTCTCCACTGAGCTATGCCTCGATATCTACTGTTGCTTGCTGAGGATAGAACATCATGTGTGGGGTAGAGGTAAATCCTTAGCTTTGCTATTCTTTGACCTCCTCTGCAAAAAGCGATGGTAGGGGTTGTGGGGGTGGAAAATGAGGGCTTCTCTGGTCACTAGTGGTGGCGGCGCCACCAACATCACCATCCTGGGTCTCTTCACAGAGATCCGACATCAAGAACCAAGCAAACATGGTCTCAATTTTGAGGTTGGAGGCTCTAACAAGGAGGAAGTCCTTGTAGACTTCATTGAGCAATGAGCTCGAGGCTGACTGATATCAGAGGAGGACAAAGCTCATTTTGTTGTTACTGTTGGCAGTGGAGGAAATTGGATTCGGCTTCCGTTGTTTGTTTGTCCACTGAACGGACTGGTGGGCAGATAAGGAAGGTTGAGATCTTCCAATAGCCATGTCGAAGGAGACCCATATATCACGTCTCCTCCTCTCTTTTCTCGACTCCCAAATTATCCTCTCCTTTGCTACCACTTCAAATCAAAAGAAGCTTTTTTTCTCACAAAAGATCTGAACCTATAGCTTGCGCCTCTTTGCCATAAGTAGAGCTCAAGAATTAGCTTCCCAACAAACCACCCATATCTAAAGCCAAATTAACTAAACTATTGATGAGATAAAAAAGAAATATTTTTGTATATGAATAAATACTAGCAATCTATAACATAATCAAATGAATAACATAGTCAAGCTATAGCAAGCAGAATAAAACAGAAATCATAATCAAATGAATACCAAGATTTATGCGGAAAAACCCTCTAACTTGAAGGATAAAAATCACGGGATAAGCAAGAGAAAATCCACTATAAAAATAATGAATGTACAAAACTAAAAGCCTCTTACCTAAACCCAAGCAATAATTACAAGAGAATAATATGGATATAAGGATTATATTACTATGCATAATATTCAAAACCTCCTCAAGTGATCACAGTAAGAGTCCACTGCAGATCTGATCTAACCTGAGATGAGAATACTGTTTGGATGATTGAGAATAGTCTTTCTCTGTCCTTGTCTTCTTCCCTTTCCTGGATCTCTTATTTTCTGCCCTTTACTACCAATCTACTTCTTCCTTTCTCTCTCCCACATTTGTCGTTGCCACTGTTCACTTTTTCTCAATCCTAACCACCAAAACTAGGATTTTGGTTAAGAGAAATGAAGTTTCAGGCTGCGGGCTTCACTAAAGCCCATTATGGATTGAATCTGGGCCATCTGCCCAACAACCTCCCCCTTCAGCTCATAAGTGAGGTTGTCTCATGACTCCTTAATGTGAAGTCATGCTGAGTAGCTATCGGCACATCTCTTGTCTTTCTTTCGATAAAGTATTTGTCAACATGTCTGCCCCATTATCATATGTATGAATTTTCTGAAGTTGTAACTACTTCTCTTCAAGCACATTCATAATCCAGTGATACCTAACATCTATATGCTTTGACTTGGAATGAAATGTTAGGTTTTTACACAAATACATGACACTTTGGCTGTCACAATGCACCATATAATTTTTTTGTTTCCACCCCAATTCTTTTAAGAATTCTTTCATCCATAACATTTATTTACAAACCTCTATAGCAGTAATATATTCTACCTCTATGGTGGAGAGAGCAATACATCTTTATAATCTAGATTGTCATAACACAACTCCTCATACAAAAGTGAGTACAAAATCTGATGTGGACTTTCTTATATCAATGTCTTTTGTCATATCTGCATCTACAGGTGATCAACGTCCAAAGCTTAAACAAACTTTAGAACTTCTTCTGAGATATCTAAAAATCTACTTTACTGTTGCCCAATGCTCTTTGTCTAGATTTACAAGAAATATGCTAGTAACACCCACTATATATACGATGTTCGACCTCGTATATACTAACACGTACATTAAACTTTCAACTACTGAAGCATAAGGAACTTTTTGCATTTTCTCCTTCTCCGCGTCACTTGACGGATTTTGCTCTAAGCACAACTTGAAGTAACCTGAAAGAGGAGAATCAACTGGCTTTGCATTACTCATACTGAACCTATCCAATATCTTCTCAATGTATTTCTCCTATTACAATCAAATCTTCTTATTTTTTCTGTCCTGAGAAATATGCATGCCTAATATTTGCTTTGTTGGTCTCATGTCCTTCATTGCAAATCACTTAATTCCTTCTTCAACCTGTAAATTATAGACATATCTTTCACAAGGATAAGCATATCATCAACATAAATTAAGATAATAATAAAATTCTCACCAAACCATTTAATGTACACATAATTATCTGAAGGTGTTCTTTGTATTCATTTTTAACTATAAGCGAATTAAACTTTTTATACCATTGTCTTGGAACTTGCTTCAACTCATACAAGCTCTTTCTCAACTTGCAGACAAGATTTTCTTTACCTTTGACTTTGAAGCCTTCTGGTTGCTCCATATAAATTTCCTCCTCCAAATCACTATGAAGAAAAGTTGTCTTCACATCCAACTACTCAACCTCCAAGTCTAGGTTGTAATAATACAACAACACAGATAGAAGACATTTTTAATACAGGAGAAAAAATCTCTTCAAAGTCAATATCTTTCTTTTGACCAAAGCATTTTACAACCAATCTAGCTTTATACATTGGTTCAAAATAATGTTTTTGAGTCTTTAACCTAAAAACTCACTTATTCTTCAAGGTCTTAATTCAATTTGGTAGTTGTATCAAATCATATGTGTGATTCTTTTGTAGATAATCCATCTCTTCTTGTATAGCAATTAACACTATTTTTTCTGCTCACTTTCAACTACTTCTTAGTAACTCTCTGGTTCACTTACATCAATAAGCATCACATACTCATCTACAGAGCTTTTTCTAGAAGGTTGACGTGGTCTAGAAGATCTTCTCAACTGAGGTTCTATGAAAAGTTGCTCCCTTTCTTCTTTATACTCAACATGTCCTGTAGGTAGATCAACATCAGGTTATACACCATCTTCCAGCGCATCTCCCCCATCGCCCTAATGTACTGGAGGAGTAACTGGGTCATAGTCTACAACTCCTTCTGCAGAAGATATTCTCAACTGAGGTTCTATGAAAAGTTGCTCCCTTTCTTCTTTATACTCAACATGTCTTGTAGGTAGATCAACATCAGGTTATACACCATCTTCCAGCGCATCTCCCCCATCGCCCTGATGTACTGGAGGAGTAACTGGGTCATAGTCTACAACTCCTTCTGCAGAAGTATTGGCTGGTGCCTCCTTCAAATCCTCAAGGATTAGATCCTCAAAGAAGACCACATCTCTACTTCAACTTCTATTTTTTTTTATTCTAAAGCCTATAACCAAACTGATAATATGAGTAGCTAAGAAAATTATACTCTTTTGTATTGCCATCCAGCTTAGACCTCTTATTATCTGAAATATGTGCAAATGTACGACAACTAAACACTTTCATGTGCTTATAGGAGACATCTTTCCCTAACCATACATGCACTGTAACATCACTATTTAGAGTTGTACAGGCTGACAAGTTGATCACATCAACTGTAGTCCTCAAAGTCTCATCCAAAAACCTTTTAGGTAACTTATATTGTGAAAATATACATTTGATCTTTTCCATGATGGTGCGGTTCATTCTTTCTGCAATTGCATTATGCTAAGGTGTACCAAGAACTATCAACTCATGTTGGATGTCATGTGACCTACAATAATCATTAAACAATCTTATGTACTTACCACTATTATTTGATCTTATGTATTTCAATTGTCTTTCTATCTCTCTTTCAACTCTAGCATGAAATTCTTTGAAGACATTAATAAATTGATATTTGGTCTTCATAGCATAGGCCCAAACTTTCTTGAAAAAGTCATTTATAGAAATGATAAAATAAAATACACCACTGATACTAGAAACATTAATAGATCCATCAGGAGGATAAAGCAGGACTAACAAAGAAAACTCTATATTTTTTGTCATCCAAATAATCAATACAAGGGTTCAGATATGTACCTCTGAGGTCTAACTCTTGGGAAACCTCAGTGGGAGCATCATATGCGCAGTGGAAGATCAAAACCAAACAAGTTTCCCATGTAGATCAAATCATCATTGTAACACCCCTTAGTCCCACATTGGAAATATGGAAATATATGAGTGCCTTTTAAGGGTTGATGAGTGCACTACTATTAACTTTGGCTTGAGCATTTTGGTCAGTGGTAGGGGTCAAACTTAAGCCATAAGGACAGTTAGCTCATCAACTCGGATCGTGATATTTGGTATCAAAGCCAACATAGTATTCGAGCATGGTCAAACTTAAGCTATCAAAAGTAGACAAAATCAAATAGTCACCACTCTGCACTGTAGTTGTGGTATTCTCTTTTGACTCTGTAGCCTACATTTATTTCTTATTTTTCTTACTCTTCTTAGGTTGTTTGCATTGATTCTTATAATGTTTTTTCTTACTATAATTATAGCAGACAATATCTTTTCTTGATCTTGACTTGCTTCTACCAATGTGCGAACCACTTTTATCATTCGATTTTGACCTTCCTCTATTCTCTGAGACAAATGTCTGTGAATCAATATGAGATATTATTGAATTCTTTCTCCTCAACTCCTCATTCAATAAACTGTTTGTTACTTAACTCATGGTGACAACACCATCTGATGCATAATTACTAAGGGAAACTACTAGTGTCTCCCAACTTTCTAGTAATGAACTAAGAAGTATTAATACATGTAACTCGTCATTAAGAAATATTTTCATAGAGGATAACTGATTAGTAATACTCTGTATTTCATTCAAATGCTCAGCAATAGAAGTGCCTTTTTTATATTTCAAGTTCATAAGTTTTCTGATCAAGAAAGCTTTGTTGCCAACCAGATTCCTTTCATAGAGACTTCTAACTTTTTCCAAAGAGAGTATGCAGAACTTTCAGTAGAAATATGGTGAAAGACAATATCATCAAGCCACTCTCAAATGAATCTAACTATTTTTTGGTCTAATCTCTTCCACTCATCATCTGTTATAGTTGTGGGCTGTGCACTATCCCCTTGTAAAGGTCCACACAAATCTTTGCAATACAAGAGATCTTCCATTTTCGGTTTCCATATTGTCCAATTATTTTAGTTCAAGCTAATTATGCGAGAAACATTATCGGTCTCCATGTTCGAACACAAAAATTAAATACTATCAAACCTTGCTTTGATACCAGTTGATGAGATAAAAAAGAAAGACTTTTGTATATAAACAAATACTAGAGACCGTAACACACAGCGATTCAAACATAAATTACAATCAAATGAACATCAAGATTTACGTGGAAGATCCCTCCAACTCGAAGGACAAAAACCATGGGGCAAACTATAGAAAATCTATTATAAGAATAATGAATGTACAAAACTCAAAGCCTCTTTCCCAAACCTAAACAATAATTATAAGAGAATGATAGGGATACAAGGATTATATTACTATGCACAATATCTAAAAATTCCTCAAATGATCACAGTAAGAATCAACTATAGATCTGATCTAACCAGAGATAAGAATATTATTTGGATGATTGAGAATAGTCTTTCATTGTCCTTATCTTCTTCCCTTTCTTGGATCTCTTATTTTCTACACTCTATTGTCAATCTGTTGCTTCATTTCTCTCTCCCATATTTACAGTCACCACTGCTCACTTTTTCTTAACCCTAATCAGAAAAACTAGGGTTTTGGTTAAGAGAAATGAAGTTTCAAGCTGTGAGCTTCATTAAAGCCCATTATGGGTTGAATCTAGGCTATCTGCCCAACAACTATGTTATCAGTTAGAACGAAGTAAATTAAAGAGATTGTTCCGATCAAGAATCTTGGTGAGGAATCGATAAAAATCATTTCTTTCACGGCTCGCCTCTCTCTCCGATGCTCTTAAATTATCGATAAAAATTTAATATTGTCCAGTAACGAGTGGTCTATGTTTCGAGAGACTGTCGAACCAATATATACCACCCACACGAGGGGTATGATACAAAATTAAAATCCTTGATTTATACTAATTTTTCTCCTATTTAAATGTTAGGTTATATGCAATTTTATGAATTTTAGGTTATATGCTTATTTTTCTAATGATCCATTGTAGAGACGATCCTCTTCCCGATGAAGTTTTTATTTTTTTTTTGGTTTTTGATAATATTAAGAATTAAACATTATGTGAGACATTATATGTAGGTGAAAGCCAAGTGTCAAATAGCTTAGAGTTGGTCAATCGTAGCATAGACTTGAGAAACCCATTTTAATATAATAAAGATAATGATAGTGGTAAAGGTGACATTAATCCTAATATTTATGATGCATTAGATGTAGTTAGCAAGCATACTATTTTAAGCAAGAATATATGATAATATTGAACAAATGCTTATTGAATATGGTTGTAGCCAAGATTCCTGATGATGTGTTGTTAAACGATATAATTTCTTAAGCTAACTAATTTTGTTACACATATATATTTTTTTGTTGGTCAAGTATAGTATTTAAATAACACTAAATTTATTTCGTTGGCCATTTTTGATATACAATATATTCTAACCCAATAAATGTCTTTCTACATGTATCTTGAGATAGAAGAATTTCAAAAATCCTTGAAAGAGTATGTGATTAAAGGATATTTCAAGATCAAACGATATTGCAACCAAGTTATAAGATAAAAGTCCGATGTATAGTTTTTGATTGCCAATGGTAATAATAGCTCATGGTGGAACTGAAAGTTTGAAAATTACGAAGGAATGCAATTTTCTAAGATTAAATAGGGACTATAAGGAATGTAATAATTCTTTCTTTGCAGATCATATTATGAAAAATATTGATTATACTTAAAAGATGATTATTGCTAATATTTAGAAAAGGTTCAGAGTTGTTGTATCCATACATATAAGAGATTAAACTTAATGAGGTTCATGATGACTTTGACTCGTCATACACTATTGTAATTTCATTTATAAGAGAGTTAAAACCTCGTGATTATGATACTTATGTTCAAATAACAATAACATCCACAAATCATTGTTAAATAATTTTTTGACCTTTCGGAGCTTGTCCTAGAAGTTTTAAATTATATATGTGACCTATGTTTTGTGTTGATGTTGCCTATCTATCAGACAAATATCCTAATGTTTTGATGATGGTTATAACTACTGATGGTTGTGATAAAATTTCTAATTATATTTACTATAATGAAGATTAACTTCTTGTATCAGTTGAGAATACATATTATTAAATGTGAAAACTTAATACTTATCAGTGATTGAAATCTAAGAATACTTTTAGCTACAAGGAATAAAAGTAAAATATGATTATTATATGGTTAATTTATCAAAAAATCTTGTGACCCTGCACTAGACAAAAATGCTGGAAAACCATTTTGGGCTGATGCTAAAGCTTCTACTTTATACATGTTTAATAAATGTGTACAAAAATTAAGAAAAAAAATCACTGAGAAAGTTTCATATGGATATATGAAATTGATAAGGGAAAATTAACTATAGCATTTTTTTCCTAGCTATCGATATACAATGCTCACATTAAATGGATCAGAAAGTATTTGTTCATTGCTCATGGATATTAATGGTTCCTCATTAATCATGAAATCGTTAGTGGCTTAAAATCTGTTTTGACAAGTAGCATGGAAGATCAACATTTCAAGGCAAATGAGGAAGGTCATTACTAAGATGTGATTCCTACACATATTGAATTATAAGTGTAGACATCCTCAATGATAGTGAACGTCGGTGGGCCTCGGGGAAGAAGACTTGGGAGTGGATGTAGATCAGGTTGAGACCAAAACACTATAACTGTGGTTCGAGAAAAAAGATCATTGATGTCACCAATTTTGATATATTGGGAATTACATGCTCTCATGTGATAGCCGCTATTGAGTATAGAAATGTTAAACCATATTCATTTCGTGAAGAATATTATATAGGTATTATCTAAATAATAAAATATTTCCTATGAAAAACAAATAGTATTGGATACAATGAGAAGATGATCGCACTATATTACCTCTAAGAATCATAGTGTAGGACAGAAGAAGATAAAAAAACAAGGATTGAATCAATACATAGTGACAAAAAAATAAAAAATAAAAAGTATTTAAGATGGCAACAATTTAAATATAATTATAAATCAGATAAATTTTTACCTATATCACAGTAGTTATAACCAATGACTAATAGAATGGATTTTTGGTTATGCAATGTAATGTTGAAGCAGCTTAGTGAAAATATATTTTGAGTGACTTTGATGAAATTGTAATATATAACTATAAAATAGTTTTAGGATAAAAGTGCTTATAAATTCTAATAGTGCAATATATTACAATTTTTGGATGTCAGATTTAGTTGAATTTGGAAAAATTCAACCGATACTCGTTTAAATTGACCACAAAATAATTCTTTAACCACAAAATTTAGAAAAAAATAACTACAAAATAATTATTTAAAATTTTAAAAATATAAAATATTATCATTTTGCCAATCTGGGACCATTTCAGAGATTTTTATAACATTTGAGTTTATTTTGACTAAGTTTAGAGTCGATTACGTTATTTTTGAATAGGGCCCAAAAGGGTCTTGGTGTTTTTGAACCAAACTTTTAGAATAGCTTTCAAATCAATTAATAAGTACAAATGTTATATAACAATTCATAGAAGCATCAAAATTTGTCAAAATGAGCTGAAATTGGAAAAAATAAACTCATTCACAAGCTGAATTAACTATAAAATGATTATTTAAAATCTCAAATTTAGAAAATATTATCATTATGTCTCTTGAGACTATGTCAAAGGTTCGTATTAAGTTTGAGTTTGTTTTGACTAGGTCTAAACCTAGTGTATTATTTTTCAATTGGGCCCAAAAATAATATATCTTAGTGTTTTAGAACCATCCTTTCAAAATAGCCTTCAAATGAATTAACAAGTACATGTTATAAAAGGGTTCATGGATTCAGCCAAATTTCTCAAAATTAGTTAAAATTAGATAATTTCAACCCATTCACATGATGAATTAACTACAAAATGGTCATTTAATTTTTTCTTAAAAAATATTATCATTTGTATATCTTGGACCATTTCAAAGGTTTAATTAAGCTTAAATTCAGTTACCTTGCTTTTTAGTAGTGCCCAAAAATAGCGTAACTACGTTTAGATCTTGTTGGTATGGAATCAAACTTTCAAAATAACTTCCAAACCAATTAACAAGTGCAAATATTATAAAAGGTTTCATGTATTCAGCCAAATTTGTCAAAATTAGTGGAAATTAGAAAATTTTAGCTTATTCACATGATAAATTAGCCACAAAATAATCATTTAAATTTCTAAAAATAAAAAATATTATCATTTTGTGTATATGAGATAATTTCAAAAGTTTTCATAAAGTTTTAGTTTATTTTGACTATATTTAGCCTCAGATGTATTGTCTTCTAATATGATCCAAAAATAACGTAACTAGGCCTATATCTTAGTGTTTTTGAACCAAACTTTTATAATAACTTTCAAGCTAATTAACAAGTGCAAATGTTATAAAAGAGTTAATGGATTCATAAAAAAATGTCATAGCTGAATTTACAAAATGTTAGAAAATCCTAAAAATAAATTTCTTTTTATCATTTTATCTATTTGGGGACCATTTCAAAAATGTTTATAAAGTTTAGGTTTGTTTTGAGTAGGTTAAACCAAGTTACAGTGGTTTTGAATAGGGTCCAAAACACACTGTAACTTTGACGTTTTTAAACCAAAATTTCAGAATTGCTTTTAGACTAAAGAACAAGTGCAAATGTTACAAACAACTTTTATTCATCCAAATTTGTTAAAATGAGTTACAATTAGTAAAATCCAAATCATTCACATAACCACAAAATGGTCATATAAATCTATGGGCATTTAGGCCCACGACTAAGATATAATGATTTGAAACTCTTTATATGTGTGAAGAAGTTCATCAAAGATTTTAGAGTCATATCAAGTAGTATGAAATTGATTCTCATATATTGTGATACCAACAGAGTGATAGCTCTAGCAAAAAAACGCAGATCTCATCAGAATTATTCTAAAGAGGTTCCAGCAGATTAGAGAAATCATAGTCCGTAAAGATATAACAATGGAAAGAGTTACATCTGAAAATAACATTACTGATCCACTGACAAAGCCGCTGGCTCAGATTGTCTTTGAGCGTCATAGGGGTTTGATGGGGATCAGACACATATGATTGACTTTATGTCAAGTGAGAGATTATTGGTTACAGGTGTCCTGCAAGTTAATCACGTGAATGATGGCACGTGTGACACGCTACATAGTCTCTTTGCATTATTATTATTATTAGCATATTCTTACATTATATTATCTATTAAATATATATATTGTAATGTTTTTGGTTCGATATAATAGGAATCATATTGTGATGAGATCACAATAATCAGATCGATTCACCTTTAAACATATATCCTAAATAATCCCAATCATAGGTTGCTCGAGAGGGATATCGAGACAACCAGATAGATCAGTGTACTATATACCCGTTCATATAATGGAGGCGGTTAGTCTCATAGCCACTTGTGTGGAGACATTAATGATACATTATAGGTATTCATTGGAGAATGAGTTTACTTATTGATCCGCTTACGAAATGTTATATGGTTAATGATATCTGATATCAGACAGTGATTTCATAGTCCTAGTTGTGTATATGATCCTTAGACTTGTGACATTAAGGATGTCTTGTTTGAGTACTCATTTCTTTGACGTAAGACCTACAAGTATGAAAAGTTTTAGATATGGTACAATCGATTACAAGATTGGTAGCTAACATTACGAAGGCTATTGAGTGTCAATAAAGGATTATCCACTTTCGATATCATGAGAGGAATATCATGTGCTCTCGCTTATATAAATCCCTGATCAAGTTGATCGGATTGAGAGAAAATGAGTTCTCCAAGAGAATCCAATTAGAGTGAGACTTTGACGAATTTCGTATGTAGCCTGATAGTACCATACCTGGTATACGATCTCTGAGATATTAGATAGATGATGGACTATAGATTCATGGTAATTAAGGATAGACAAGTCCAATAGATAAGATCCCCTTTACCATTTGTGGATTATGGTGTAGTGGCCTAATACATCCATAATTGATGAGTTGAGTGAATTATTATAAGATTATAATTCACTGAGTCAGAATGAGTTCTGACAAGGAGGACTCACGGCCAGCTCGGTATTGGGCCTATAGAGTCACACACATATGATGAATGTTTCAGTGAATAGAAGATTGTATATGAGTTATCCAATTAGCCCCTATTCTTATTAGATGAGATTTGACATTGATGAGCTCCTTGCATGAGGCCCAAATAGAGGCCAACAAGATTGTTAGATAAAGATCTAATAATTCAAGATTAGTGGGTAATTAGATGGATATCAAATACCCTTTAAGGTAGGATTCCTAGGATTTTTGGTGGCTCTATATAAATAGGAGACAGGGCCAACTCTTATGTGATAGGCTGCACTTTTGGCTACCCCTCCTATTCTCCTCTCTTCCTTTGTACAAGAGTTATGACTGTAATTGGAAGAGTATCGCTGTAGCGATCCATCGTGTGGATATCGTTAGAGAGAAGGACGTTTGACCTCCTTCATCCTTTTATTTAGATTTAAAAAATAGAGATATACAATCTTCCTAGGTAAATAATCTTTCACACGATGTAGTTTTTGATTTTGCAGCTTTTCTTTGCACTAATCTTTTGTATGATGATTTTGATATACGTAAAAAGTTGATTTTATTTTTATCTTCCGCTGCGCATGTGAAGCTCCTGTTGAGGTTTCCCAACAAATCCGAGATTCGATAGTCGTTTCATCTGTCATGTTGATCATCGCTAGACAGGAGAGTGTGAGATCTCCTTCTTCCACAAACTTAGATCTACAATCTCGAGGATAGATGATCTCCCCTAGGTGACAGTGTTATGTAGTTTTTGGTTTCTCAATATTTTTTGTTTTCAATCATCGTACGAAGATCCAATATCGTTCTTTTGATAAATATATTTTATTTTTATTTTTCATTGCAAATGTGATATTTCCAAACGTTTCCCAACAATATGCATCTCATAAACAAGAAAATACATCATTAATTGATAAAAAAGGCATAAATAGATTATTTAAAATCACAAAGATAGAAAAGGTGGTCAATGGGTACTTTTTAATTTATTTCTAAGGGCCAGGAAAGTTTAAGAAGGTTTTAAGATAGTGTTAACTGAGTTATATTGTTTTTGAATAAGTCCCAAAAACAGTATAACTTTGTTAAGAAAATATATAGCTTACTTAAAAATTTTGATAGATGCTGCTCTCATAATCCACCACTGAATGTGTGGATAAATGGGAGATGGATTCAACCTAATGTACCCAATAATTAAAATTAAAATATATTTAGGGCCTTAAATATTGACAACATTTAAAACTTCGAAATTAGAAAAATAGTTACTGGATGCTTCTCAAATCATTTTAATGGAGTAAGTAGAGTTGGTAAATATCTTAAGTGAGTGCCAACCGAGTTATGTTGTTTTTGAATAGGACTTAAAAAATAGTGTAACCCTGTTGAAAAAGAAAATTATTTTCTAAGAAAAAGTTCCTTCTTTGATAATATACAACTGAATTTGTGGTCAAATGGGAGATACATTCAAACTCAAAAGGTGAAAATTGGAGTAAATTAAAGAATTTAGCCCATTAAAAAAGATGATTTAAGTATCAAAAATAAAAAAAAAATCATTGGGTGCTTATCAATTCATTTACAATGTATCCTTTATAATTTTACAAAATTTTTTGAGCCATTAAGCTAAGTAACATTATTTTTGAATAGGACCCAAAAAAAAAAAATGATAAGCCAGCTTATTGAGACAACTATTTTGTATCAAATTTTAAAATAAATTTTAAACAAAGTTTGGGGTAATGCTAGGGCCATTTTCATATACAGCTATTGTAGTAATCATTACTGAGTGTCCCTGTGGCATCACAGCGTTAATTATTTAAGCATAAAATATATACTTATAGAGTAGATAAATTTATTATTTCAACCTAACAATAATTTGCAAAAGTGACTAAAATGAGATTAACCACGAAGTGGAGAATGAGGGAATCGGAGAAAATCTAAAATCTCATTGTACCCTATAACAAGAGAGAGAGAACCTGAGACCAAAAAAGCGACTGTAGAACTCAGTTACATCGAGTAGGGAGTTGTGTGGAAAGAGATAATATTAGGGCTTCCAAACTTGAGGTTATGACAATGGAACTGAGACGTAAGCATTGAAGGTAAGAGGTTGTTGGAACTAAGATGTCAGTATCGATGGTGAACGAAAACAATTGGTATTAGACGAGGGCTTCGAATGAAAACGCTTGATACTAAGGGTGAATGAGAACAAGAGGTCGCACTTTGATCGAGAAGGTTATGGGTAAGTGCATAGGGTCAACTGGAATCGATTTGATTCTTTATTCGATTTAATCATATGTGAGTGAATTGAGTTTATCGTACAAAGGTCACATTACCTTCTAGAAAATATTTTAAAAAATAAAAATACTATTCAAGAATAAATGAAAAAAATGACGGGAACACAATAAAAATAAGGAGTTTCTTTTTAAAGTTTGCCCTAATATTATTATAATTATATTTACTACTATTACTACGTTTGGGATTGGGTCAAGACGACGTTTCCTCGGTGCGGGGAGAGAACGAAATCCTCTCCCTCTTCGTCCTCCCTCCCCTCCTCTCCCTTCCTCCCAAGCTTTCTTCGTGGTGATCGCCGCCGCTCGAGCAAACCTTCGGGGCACGTCCTCCCGTTCCCGGGAGCGGAAGGTCATCTCGATCCCTCACGATTTATGGTAGATCTATTGTTTTCCTCATCAACAGACCGATCGTTTGGGAATTTGCATCCCAACTTTGACTGATGGTTTTAGTCTTTCTCGTCCTTAGGTGCTAGAGATCTCTCGATCCGTTTGGTATACATCTATTTGATCGAGTCGGATACGGCGATGGAGGGGAACAAAGATGATGCTTTGAAGTGCCTCCGGATCGGTAAAGACGCATTGGAGTCCGGTGATCGGACTCGCGCTGTCAAATTCCTCTCCAAGGCTCGCCGTCTAGATCCCACTTTGGCGATCGACGCCCTCCTCTCCGCCGCTGCTGACTCTGATGTTAAATCCGGCGGTCCCGCTGATTCCGCTGCGTCGTTGAACGCTGCCCAGCCTGACGAGCCATCGAGCGGTACTTTTTCCCGTGCTGCCACTGCATCCGTCTCTTCTGCTTCCCAGTTTAGGATTTCCTCGGATGGTCCTGGGTCTTCGAGGGACTACACTGAGGAGCAGGTGACCGTCATCAGTCAGATTAAGAAGCTGAATGATTACTATCAGATCTTGGGGGTTGAAAAAGGATGCCCTGTGGAGGAAGTTAGGAAGGCCTACCGGAAGCTCTCTTTGAAGGTGCATCCTGACAAGAACAAGGCGCCTGGTGCTGATGAAGCCTTTAAGGCTGTATCTAAGGCCTTCCAGTGCTTGAGCGACAAGGAGAGCAGGAAAAGGTATGATCTTCTCGGTTCAGATGAGCCTGATCGGCCGGTGGCACAGCGTGGGAATCATGGTTTCAATGGCTTTTATGACGAGAACTTTGATGCTGATGAGATCTTTAGGAACTTCTTTTTTGGTGGAGGGCCTCCGGTTGCCACTCATTTTAGCACTTTCCGCTTTAGAACTGGTGGCACGGGTGGGACAAGCGCTCATGAGATGCATGGTTCTGCCAATCATAATCTCCGGATGCTCATACAGATCTTGCCTATCATTATCCTATTCTTGCTGAACTTCCTTCCATCTTCTGAACCAATATATATGCTGTTCCGATCCTATCCTTATGAGCACAAGCTAGAAACATCAAGGGGTGTGGCATACTTTGTTAAGTCAGTGAAATTTGAAGAGGAATATCCTTATGAGAGCCCAAAACGCATTGCTTTGGAGGAGCATGTGGAGAGTGACTATGTTGGGACCCTTGAACAGAATTGCCGGGTTGAGTTGCAGAGACGACACTGGGGACTGTCATACCAAACACCACATTGCGATAGGCTTCAGAAGTTTGAGGCAGCAGCTTGATGCCATCAACTCAAGGTGGGTATGCTATTACATTTTACCTTCTTCTTAGATTTACAATGCAACTAGTTTTGCAAAACATTTGAGCATGTTATATTTTCTAAAAATCAATATTTGAATTTTTTATTTGATATTTTTGCTTGTGTATGATGAATCTAGTCTTAGGTGGTCACATATATGTAACACAAATTCCAGGTAGGACAAGAGCACAACAAAGATGATTTTCTGTTGTCAACTGATTATTCATGCCAACTGTATCTATTCATGTTGGGCTTGTATCAGATGTCTGTTTGTCAGTAGAAACTATAAAGAACTAGGGACCTTGCTTTTATGATTTATTCAGATGTTACATTCCTAAATAATCTTGAAGATTGTTTACAATGATATAAATATGTTTAAGAACTTCCTATAGATGTTTTGGATAGGTAGAGGGATATCTAAGAATAGTTACTATGGTAGAAGAGATTGTGTTGCTCTTGGTTTAATAGGGATTCTGCTTTATAGAAGGTTTGATTGTAGAGAACAATCCATGTAGTTGACCCTTTATAATTGGAACTTTACATCTTGTTATTGTTGCTGTTGTTGTTCTTTTACCAAACTATTGGAAGAATTTAGGATTGATAAACAGAAGATAGACAAAATTGGATGGAATAATAGTTCAATGAAATATTTGGCTGAATAAGGAAAGAAATGAAAGAAAGAAAGGTCATAATTGAGAAAGGAAAGAAAATATCCTAATCAAGCAATATCATGGATTATTTGATTTATGACCCCATGCTGCAGAAGAGGCTAAAACGTGAAATGAATCCAACAAATAACCAAATAAATAGAGAAGTAAAAAAAACCATCATGTTCTCGAAAGATCCCAAATCTGGGTAAGTAGCTTGAAGCACATGCATTATCAGAGTCATTGAACATGACCTTCAACTTGTAGTAAAATGAAGAGGAATACAAGATGCTTCTTTTTTCCCTCCATTTCCTTTTTTTGGTAGCATGTCATTGTATGCGAGTCTGTATTGATTCATTATACTTCTCTGTCAGCTGACTGGACACGGGTCCTTCGTTTGGTTCAATCCTTTAGGGTCACACAATCATTCACCTACTATTTGGAAACCCATGTGATGCACGGGGTTTAAAATTGAAGTGTTAATGACTAATTTTAATAATAATAAGATAATATTGAATGATGATAACTGGTAGAACTGATTAAGCTGAAGCAACATTTTAAAGATGAATCTTTTATTTATTGTTTAGTCAATCATGGAATTTTCTTGGGTTCAAACATGAACTACTTTGAGCTCAATGTATCACTCTTGCTTCTATGGGTTTAACCATGCAAACATTCTACTTAGCAACAAATGGCTGCCTCCTGTATTTGCATTCCCTAGATCAGATCAAAATTTGCATCCAAAATCGATGATTTTATCTTGTTTCAGTAACCAAATTCTATTTCTGTACAAAGTCCCAGCTTTACAACCTATATTATCTTTTCTGTAAAGGGGAAGAAAATGGATGATATCCTGGATGATTGCATTGCCTTGATTATCAAGAGGAATGATGTTCTTAGTAACAGATAGATTTGTGGATGATGGATTATTGTTCATTCCAGTCTGAAAAGTTCTAGGTGGAACTTTTATGAGATTATTAGTTCTATATCAGCCTTCATTTATTAAAATTGCTTGTTTTAGCTAGTGATGGTTGATAGAGACCAAACGAAGCTCAATACTATGTTCATTGGTGTCGTCAAATCTCAATGAGCTCTGAGAAGGATGATAATAATCTAGATAAGTCTAAGATTGAGGATTTTTCATTTTCTTTAAGATAAATTCAGGATATTTTGGATTCTGTCAAGATTATTTAAGGATTTCGAAAGTGCTGTTTCTTGTTTGGATCAATTTGGATATACTTTGGCCATTTTGTGGATCTTTTAGTTGCTAGTTTCATTTCTATGAAATATTGGTGACTTTGAGATAAGTTTGGTCTGTTTCTTATTAGTTTAACATAAGATGGTTATTTGGACTTTGGAGGATTCAAAAAGTGAGTATTTTGTGAACACATTTGTGAAAGTGGAACTGTTAAGTAGCGGTCATTACCACGTTTGAGAATATGCTTCATGGTTCTCTTTCACATACAGGAGGTGTGTTGATTGTTAGTATCTATTCTAATGTCATTTCAGTTGTTCTCTTTCTTTATCCCCACTTTCTTTATGTTTTCTTTCTTTCTTTTTCTCAATGCCTAATTGCTTCAGCCATCCATCTTTACTTATATGGTTCTTTAATATGGCTGACACTCTTTTCTCACCCCCAAACACTACAAAAGCTCCATTGGTAGCACAGATCAATCAAATTCAACTGCCTGGCATGTTACAGCCTTCATAACCAACTATTATTATACTTGAATGAGTCATCTACCAAAATTAAATTGCTCTAAATATAGCCTTGTAAAAGACTGATGAAGTGCACAACCTTTATCTATCTCCCAACTATTATTAGACTTGAACGAGCCATCTACCAAAATCAAATTGCTCAAAATATAGCCTTGTAAAAGACTGATTAAGTGCACAACCTCCATCTATCTCCCTGTAAGCCATCCATACAAGCAACTTGAGAATTCCAATGCCACTATTTAAGGCTAAACTTTATGCTGATCATGTTCCTTGTGGTGAAGTCCAGTGCTCAACAACTATTCTTTCCTGTATTATAAACTGCAATGCTGCTGCATGGAGTCCCAAAACTTTCAAATTAATGTCGTAGATTGACTTTTTGTTAACTGTGTCAACACACTAACTGTTGATTTGTGTCAGCTATAATCAAGGTTTTTCGTTTCGAGCTGTACCACCCGGTACGGGCGGTATGTACTGGTCCGACAGGATACCGGTATGTGGATCGTCTGCTACTGGGCGGTACCGTCGAAACCGAAGTCTCCTAGCACAGGGCCGAGGCGACGTGGGACGAGGCGACGCCTCCTCTCCTCGCGCGGGACGAGGCATCGCCTCGTTTCCTCGCGCTGTCACGGGCTTAGCTGATTTTGCCTAAGCCGTGCGGCACCCATGCGTGTCCGTCCGCAAGGGTCAGCCCTCCCCGAGATCTCCTAGAGTCCCTTAGACTTACAAAAGAGAAAACGGGTCAGAAGAAGCAATTTCCACGGGATCCACAAGCAACTGCTCAAGCAAACACTTTATAAAGTCAGATACAAATTACACCCATGGACATTACAAACTCAGAAAGGTTGCACACAAAGGATAATGGTCCATTACAAACCGAAGTCCCCACAAGTGCTTACAAAACACACTCATATTTACAAGCCAAAATTGGCCACAAAGCAAACCAAAATAGGGTTGCTAAGCCTACTGCAAGCCCGCTACTTGCTGTACAAGGTATGTACACAAACCGAAGGACACAGACAAACATGAGCATTTCATCGAACACCTTGTTTACATTGTTGTTCGTGACATTCTCCCCCACTTATTCCTTCGACGTCCTCGTCGAAGCCACTGTAGACGCTGCATCTCCTCGCATTATGCTGAATCTTTAATCTTCTGCTTTGGCTGTAACACGCCCCTTTGGCTCCCAACTGCTTTCTGCCGCTGTTGTTGAGTAGTCGAACTCTGATCCGCCATGTTACTTCAACTCACCAATGACTGAATCTGGTGTGGGGTTGGCTGAGTTGTGCTGATCCTTGTTGGTTCTCGCGGATCATTCTGATGAAGGAAAAGACTTGCCTTATTATGCGCTAGTATCGCAGTATACTCATGTTGCTTGAACTGGGTGGATGCTTGTTGGAACTTTGACGAGCATCGCCTCGTAGACTTTAAGGTTTTTGAGGTCCTTCCTCCACAATGTTTGTCCATTGATCTTCCTCCATGTTTAGTTGTTACTTCCAAGTAGGTTCGCATCACTCTCGCTTTCAATTGGCATTCAATTGGAAAATGAAGCGGACAATCTACTCTCAGTAGTACTGGTCACCAATGGTGAGAATTTGACAACTATCGTCTTCCATAAGCTTTCTTTGAAGGGTCACTGAACTTATGCAGAGTTCCTCTGCTGGATAAGTAAGAGAACTGGGATACTTGACTTCACCCATTCTCTTAGTAGTTGAGAAGGCAAGGTTACTTGGCTTCGCTCACCTCCTCGAGTTAAGAGAATTGGGATACTCAGTTTTGCCCATTCTCTTGAGTTGAGAAGGCAATGGTTACTCGATTTCGTATGCCTCCTCGAGTTTGTACTTCATGCATTGAGCTGGTTACTAACGTTCGCCCGCTCTTTGCTCACACTTCTGAAGCACTAGAAGTGTTTGCACTCCTTGCGTTGAGTTAGCTACTGTGATTCGCCTTCCCACTGCCATTGAACTTCTAGAATGCAAGAAGTTTTGCCCGAAAAGAGCAAAAAAATTTTCCCAACTTGGAGTAAGTCTTTGATAGATTTGGTCGCCTCTGGGATTGTACTGTCTTCTCCATCACCTTTGTCGCCTACTCCTCTGAGTAGAAAAGGTACAGTATCGTGTACTGCCTACTTCGTTCCTTGGTCGAGCATTCCTGCATCAACCCGAAGTCCCTCGCTTTCGGCTATCTTGATGAGAAGCCCATCGACATCGGTCTTATGAAGTTTCTTGGCCTTTGCCCTTTCGCCCTGTCTTGGTACTTGGAGTTTGCCTTTGCTTTCTCCACCTCCTCGGCCCCTTTTACGACCAATGCTCTCCCTCCATGAGAGCAAGGGATCGATGACTCCACGGAAGTCCCACCTCTGCGGTACCATGGTGCTGCCAAACCCATAGCACTACTATCCGTTACCTTGCATCTTCATCCCTTCCTTCGCGATCGGTAGATCTGCCTTTGCGGCACTGTGGTGCTCCTCCGAGTCCATCTCCTTTCTAACCGACGCTTTGCTTTTGGGTAGCTGAGCCCCACTGGACTCATCGTCGCTTCCTCGCGCCTTTCGACCACCTGCTTCAACACCACTGTGTCCTCCTAGCAATTCTCCCTGGTCGATGGAAAGACAGACTGCAACTTCTCATGCATGGCCTCCGCCATCTTGTTGCAGGGCTCGCATCGATTTTGTTCTCCTTAGCTTCCTTGGTAGCAACTTTCGCTTACTCGGCCTTGTCCTCTAACTTGCCGGGCTCCCTTAAGCGAATGTGAGCACTGAAGTAGTCCAACTCTCTAGCCGCTCTGATCATACCTTTGTATAATCAAGTCCCCTCCATGGGACTCACTGGTACTTGCAATCTGACTTCTCCCTCGGTGGTACACAGCTCCCATATGCTGATGACCAAGACTTTTATCTGATGCAAGCTTTGATGCACACACACGGAAGACCCGCCTCTGTGGTACCATGACATTCACCCCTTGAATCCACAGCCCTTCTTGCCGTTGCATTGTTCACCGAAGTGGAGCTCCCAGTAGCTCCTGATCATTCACATGATCATGTCCCCCTCCATGGGACTCACTGGTACTTGCACCTGGACTTCTTCCTCGGTGGTACACAGCCCTCATATGCTGATGACTAAGGCTTTCATCCAATGCAAGCTTCGATGCACACACGAAGACCCGCCTCTGCGGTACCACGACATTCACTCCTTGAAACCATAGCCCTTCTTCTTATTGTGTCATACACCAAAGTGGAGCTCCCAGTAACTCCTGATGATACCTCCGCATGATCTTGTCCCTCACGGGACAGGATTGCCTGTATTGCATTGCCACGAACTATTCCACCACGATCCGTTGCACCATGTCGCCTCCTGGTGACATCTCCATTGTATACAGATTCTCGTGTGATAAACTTGGATTACGACTTCTCCACGTGTGGCCTCTACCAACACATCGTAGGGCCTCCGCCATCTCCGATTTTTAGTTCACTCCCTTGGCAATTCACCTTCGTCCACCCACTCTTGGGTCACACCTGGATGAAGCATAGCTCTAGGACAGTCCGTCGCCTAGTAGCTCATGAAGTCCCCCTGACTTCGCTAGAATTGGTGCACCATTGTCTGGATCCTGGGCCTCTATCCCCTACCAGCACAATCTCTGCTATGCACCACTTGTTCCTGACAACTTGAATGACAACACTGTGACATATTCTTCAAGAGCACCCGCCTCTGCGTCCTCTTGCCCCGTGCTAAGGTCTCTTGATCCCAACTTTGCCTCCGCAAGTTGAATTACCTTAGAAACTTCATCAAATGCATCTCTGAGGTAGCTTGCATGTGCCTCGAAGCTCCCTTCACTCTTGCCTCTACAAGAGTTCATGCCCTTGACCTCTGTCCAAGGAAAGCTCTGTGCCTCTGCTCCATGTTCCATCTTCTATGTGGACTCCCTTCATGCGGCTTGGTATACTTTACCCAGTTCCACCCAAGTCGCTCCGGTCCTCGATTTGCATTGAGTTGATAGTGGCCCTCGCGTCCACCATTCCACGGGTCTGCCCTCCATTTAGTTCGATTTCTGCATCAACTCTAAGTGTGCCTTCATATGATGTTGCCTTGGATTGCTCCCCCACTTGATCTCGAAATACATCCACCAATGCATTACCTCATTCGAGATCATGCGATGATTTCACATCACTCGCTCGGTCCGTTGAGCTTTATAGAGATATTACCTTGAGAAACTCTTCCTCAATATGTGCGGTTCGTTGCACATGATTCTCCCTTACTAGGACTTATCCCTCTTGAATATCTGTCCTGCTGGAGCAACTTTCCTCTTTACATACTTCCCACTGGAAGTTTCGGAGACCACCATCCCCTTTGGACTACTCCGTCTTGCTGAACAACTTGTGCCTTGTTCTGCCCCCGTAAGTGCACTTGTTAGATTGTGACCCTTCGCCAATACAGTCTCCACTGCACCCTTCAGGGTCTAGCAACGTGCTGAACTTGTTGCACATTTTAGCCGCCTACGGATGTATCCTTTCCATGTCGAAGAGAAAGTTCTGATGCTCTATGGTGCCGAGTTCCGATCGCGCCTTGGGATGGCCACGAACACTCCGTCGTCCGTGTACAAGCCCTTGCTTGAGTACCGAATCCTTCGAGTTAGCAATTCCCCTCACCTCTGTGAGTTTTGTACAACTCTTTCAGTCGTTACGCAACACCTCCCACTTTGCACTGTCTCATCTCTCACCAAGCACCCCGCTTGCCTTGAGCACCATCAAGTTTGGTTGCCAACATCGAGCCGTAGCTCGAACTCAACCATCCCAATCTTTGTGCGCTACGCATTCTTCTTCGCTTGCTTGTCCTCGTGGTGCCTCTCGTGCAAAGGGGTTGGCCATTCCTCTGAATGCCAAACCTGGATGCCCGCTCCTCTGAGCGACTCATTTCCCTACATCTCAATGTTCGTTTTCCCCCAAACGGTTGCGCATGCTGGCTGTCCTCCACACAGCTTAGCTAGGTCCCCCACGATTGTATGGCGAGTGTTTCTACGTATGCTTGTCCCGCTCTGATACCACATTGTCACGGGCTTAGCTGATTTTGCCTAAGCTGTACAACACCCATGCGTGTCCGTCCGCAAGGGTCAGCCCTCCCTGAGATCTCCTAGAGTCCCTTAGACTTACAAAAGAGAAAACGGGCCAGAAGAAGCAATTCCCACGGGGTCCACAAGCAACTGCTCAAGCAAACACTTTATAAAGTCAAATACAAATTACACCCATGGACATTACAAACTCAGAAAGGATAATGGTCCATTACAGACCGAAGTCCTCACAAGTGCTTACAAAACACACTCATATTTACAAGCCAAAATTGGCCACAAAGCAAACCAAAATAGGGTTGCTAAGCCTACTGCAAGCCCGCTACTTGCTGTACAAGGTATGTACACAAACCGAAGGACACGAACAAACATGAGCATTTCATCGAACACCTTGTTTACATTGTTGTCTGTGATAGCGCGGGATGAGGCGTCGCCTCTTCTCCCTGCACGGGAGAACGAGGGCCCGCCTCCCCGCGTGGGAGAACGAGGTGTCACCTCGTTCTCCCACGGCGTTGTTCTCCCGCGAGGCGAGGCGACGTTTTTTTTCTATTTTTAATATATATTATATTAAATTAATATGATATAATATAATATAGTATTATATACTGAGCAGTATGTACTGTGCATACCGCTCGGTACCGGGTACTATACCATACCGAGATAAACTCGGTATGTCAGTACGGAACGGTAAGGCGAATTGGCTATAATCCCAATTGTGCATAGGGCTGAATCGCATAGGAAATTTACCTGCTGGTTTTTGAAGGCTTAGAATATATTTGCATCATTATATCAGCTTGATGTTGTGTTTGATGATTGCCTCAGAGATTGAACCATTCTGCTGCAGGTTACCTCTTTGGAAATCATGCAATCATGGGCAGAATTTTTATTGCTATCACATAGGAATTTCTCTTTTGAATTTCTTTTAGTTTCTCGTGTCACAAATCATATTTTAGATTTTTCTTTTGTCCACAAGTTATTATATTATTTGAGTATCTGTGTGTGCACCAGTGGTGGACATCTGCATATATCTGACCATCCTGAGATGTCACAATGGTCAGAGCCTTGTGTTAGGTGCCTTTTTATCTCATAGTGCCATTATTGCGTGCTTGGACAACCCACATTGTTTCTTTGTCATGTATAGCATTACATTGATCATGCTATGTTGTCAACTTGTAATGCATTATTGGTCTTTCTTTTAGGAAATTCTGTCAAAAATCTTGGCTTTTTTTTCCAAAATAATATGATTTACTTCTGAATATGTTCATGATCTGAAGAGTCTAAATTTCAGTGAGTTACAGGCCCTAATTGAGACCTACTACGTATCTAGTTTTGGCATATATAATTGATTGAGCTAGTACAACAAGATTGCTGAAATTATTTTCTTGCTGGCAATTAGTCGCAAAAGTTTTGAGCCCAATCATGCACCAAAACCAAAAAGTACAACATCTGTCCTGATGAAACTGAAAGTTTTGAGCTAAATTTTTGACATTTTACTTTAGAGCTACCAAAATCAATGGACTTTCTGTTAGACATTCACATTCTAACCCATGTCATATTCTATTTTTGATCCAATAATTTTTTTGATCACATTGAGTTAATTCCATTATAATATCCTGATTAGTCCCACATCATAAGTGAATAAAAACTTAGATTTACTTATAAAGGTAGGATGAGTGTTCTATTGCTAACTTAGATTTAAGCATTTGGGATTAGTGGTTCAGACTCAACAAAGTTAACAGTGGAACTAAAAGTTTTTAGCTAATTTTTTTTGACATTTTACTTTAGAGCTACCAAAATCAATGGACTTTCTGTTAGACATTCACAACCTAACCCATTGTTTTCTTTCTTGATCCAATAGTTTTTTTACCACATTGAGTTATTTCCATTATAACACCTCGATTCGTCCCACATCAGAAGTGAACAAAGACTTAGATTTACTTATAAGGTATGATGAGTGTTCTATTGCTAATTTAGACTTAAGCATTTTGAATTTAGTGGTTCAGAGTCAACAAAGTTAATAGGTCAACTATCTCATTAGACGGATCATCACAATTGATATCCTAACCTAGTATTGAGGTATGGTGAGATGCTCGAGTACGAAAGAGCTACTCGTGGATGGGGCTAGAGGGCATTATGGCATGAAGCCACCATTGGGCTAAGCTTCGCATGCCCCATGCTAGGGTCAGATTCTAAGTTATGTTAGGCTTTGATGAGGATGTCAAGCCCTTAATTGGGGGAGATTATAACACACCAATTAGTTTCACATTGAAAGTGAGCAAAAACTTATATTTGCTTAGAAGGTTAACTAGTGATTGGGTTTAGCCAGTGGTCAGGCTCAATGAATTTAATAGTTTAGATACCCCATTAACGTGCCAGCCCATTCTTGAGGTCAATGAAACCGTTGGTGAAGCTTTCAACTGATATCTGATGTTCATATCTTAAATCTGTTACCTACTTTTCTTCAGTTTTGGTTGCTTATGTGTATAGTCATTCCAGTGGATAAACACTTCTCTCCATTTCATTCTTCTAATTTTTTCTACTTAGGTGAAGACACCTGATGCATTTCCATTTTGATTAATAACTGATTTTGTAAGATTTGCTTCTTGTGTAGGTTAACTTATTATTTGTTTTGGTTTTCTGTTGCTAAACCATTTTGTATATTGATCCTGTGTCTGTCCTTTGGTAGATTTTGAGAAGTTTCTGTATGATGAGGCTTTCGTTTTAAGTTGTCCTATGGTATGGTGCTCTCTTATTCTTGTTAAAATGTTGTTTTAATCAAGGTTTGCAATTTTGATCAGTACTGCCCGGTACGAGCGGTACATACTGGTCCGCTAGGTTACCGGTACGTGGACCGCCTGCTATTGGGTAGTACCGCCAAAATCGATCGTTGGCGATCGATTTCGACCGTCGATGGTCGATTGAGGGAGAAAAAGGGAAGAAGAAGAAGAAGAAAAGAAGAAAGAAGAAGAGGAGAAGAAGAAAGAAGAAGACCTCCTTTCCCCGCGCTGTCCTCGCCTGCCCGTTGTTGCCGCCCGCATTCCATCCTCGCCTGCGGGCGATTCTTCTCCCGCGCAAGGAGACGGAACGTCTCCTAGCGCGGGGAGAAAGATCGAGGCAACATCGAAAGAAGACCTCCTTTCCCCGTGCTGTCCTCGCCTGCGCGTCGTTGCTGCCCGCGGGTCGCACGCGTGCCATCCTCGCCTGCGGGCGATTCTTCTCTCGCGCGAGGAGACGAAACGTCTCCCAGCGTAGGGAGAAAGATCGAGGCAACATCGCCTCGGCGATGTTGCCAATTTTTTTCTTTTTTAAATATATTATTATTTAATATTATGTTATATAATATTAAATTATACAATATTATAATATATTTTAATATACCAGGTGGTTCGTACTGTATGTACCATCTGGTATTGTGTACCATACCGTACCGAGATAATCTCGGTATGCCGGTACGGACCGGTATGTCAAACCTTGGTTTTAATATAGTGGTCATTGTGGAAATTATGGTAGAGCAATCTCAAAATTCATGCCTTTTCAAAAGATTAGTTACTTTTGTTTCATGTGTTCCGACCTTAGCCTACTTGCCTATTTACAACCATCATAATTATCTATTTGATGATTGAAACTTTAATGCCAATTAATTTACTTACAGGAATATTATAAATAGATGCTTGCTCCTAAGAATGAAAGATTTAATTAAATTGGTGCTCCCATTTTGCAATTTGCATGAGCACTCCAATGCACATGAACTTGTGGAACCACTCATTGTTAGTGACTGAAATTTAGCACCATGCTGCCCTTATTGTGGGGTTTACTCAATGTTGTCGGAACCAGGATCTGACCTTAAGAACTTAAACTAAATCACTGCAAGTTTAGAATCAAACTAAAGTGATACAACTTCATTGAGGATTTTTTTTCTATAATCTTGGGTTAATTTCGCTCAATCACACATATATAATTAGCCTTTTGTTGGATCATTCAGATCTTACTCGAGCCCTAATTTACTGCACCTACCAAAATTCTCTTAGCCACATTAATATGTCAAAGTTTCTGTTTATTTAGCATTTATTTGGTTATTAGAATTTAAACTTAACAAGTTAATCAGTCAATTTACACTTTTCAGTGTACTTTTGATAGTTCAATAAGGAACCATCGCGTGGCTGTCTCCCATAAAATTGCATTCTTTATAGGGTATTTCAACCCTTTTGCTCGTTATTTTCTAATTTCAAAATTAAATAAGCTGCATTATTTTTGTAAAAGATCAAATCTTTGATGATTCCATCATACATGATTGAGTTGCGAAAACTTTTGGATAGGTATCCTACATCTGAACTAAATTCTTTCTGGTTAAGGAATCTCTTTCTAGTTCTGAAACAATTAGGAGATTCGCTGGAAGAAATATGGGGTTTTCGAACTTGAAACGAGCATGAAGAAATTAACGATACGTCTTTATCTTTTGAGTTGTTTTGCCAGATCGGTCGCTCAAGATCTTTGGTCTTTACCTTTTCTGAAGTTGTTTTCCTTCCATTTTTCTTCATTAAAACAAGTTTATATCTCTCTCTTGGCTAGAATTTTATCTTGCTAACAGCTGTAGCATCTTTGTAGCCAGTTACTATTTAGATATCTACATTGTTCTTAAAAAAAAATCCTACATTGTCTTACAACATCTTCCTTTCTTGTAGTAATGTCTTTGTGTCTCCTTCGTTGTTTTGATTCTCACACAAATCATACTTAGTTGGACAGCTTGATTAACTTTTGCAATCTTTTACGTGTTTATGGTAGGTTCTTTCTCTGTTCAATTGTCATACTTCATATCTTCAAACTCATAGTTATTTGTTAACCAACCATATATGTTGCATATTTTGAGCAAGGTTTGCAATTTCGACCTGTATTGCCTGGTACGGGCGGTACATACCAGTCCGTCAGGTTGCCGGTACTCGGACCGCCTGCTACGGGGCAGTTCCGCCAAAAATCGACCGTCGGCGGTCGATTGAAGGGAGAAATCGACCGTCGACGGTCGATTGAGGGAGAAATCGACCGTCGACAGTCGATTGAGCGAGAAAAAGGGGAGAAGAAGAAGAGGAAAAGAAGAAAAAAAGAAAAGAGGAGAAGAAGAATACCTAGCGCCTGCCCGCGGTCCTCGCCCGTGTCGTTGCCCGCGCGTTGTCCTCGCTCGCGCGCTGTCGTCGCCCGCGGGTCGTGGTGCTTTTTCTCCCGTGCGGGGAGAAAAATCAAGGCGACGTCGCCCCTTTTCTCTCTCTTTTTTTTAAATATTTTAATATATTAATATTATAATATAAATATTTTATATTATAAAATATTTATATTATATTTTAATATACTGGATGGTATGCACTGTGTACCGCCTGGTACTGGTACTATACCGGTACTAAGATGAACTTAGTATACTGGTACGGACCGGTAAGTCAAACCTTTATTTTGAGGACTAGCACTTAATCAGTATGGTACTGACAATATGGAGAAAATGATGTTTTTAGAGAATTGTACATTGTGATTTCTCGAGACTTCTTTTCCTGCATAAAACTATTAACATGCAGTGCCAGTGCTTTATTATGTTGTCTGATTTGCTTCTGTTAATTTCCTTCACCTGTGTTCCTTTGTGTCTTAATTTTAGGATCTTTTGGATTTTCTCTCTTTAATTGGACAAAATCAATAAACCTTGAACAAGCAGCTGATTCTACTTCTCTTGAAAATTGAACTTTACTCAGAGATTTCAGAACGTTATGCAAGTATGCTTTTCATGGATGGCATAAATAGAATTTTAGTATTCTCTATCATTTTTCCCGTTAACAATGTGCAGCTGCTAGTTGTGGTTGCATAAAGGACAAGCACTATCCTGGTGCTTGTGGCATAATTATTACATTGCAAAGACCCAAACTGGTTTAATATCGTCTTAGAGAATTAGTTGGAGATTTTATTAGGCTCCAACAAATTATGTCATTTGCTTTATATCGTTGTTCAACCATGTTTCGTTTGAGCAGTAATTGTTGTTACTTGATTATTAGTAATTTGTTTCTGATAACTGTTGCATGTATTATCTTGTGACGACCATCTATAACATGGCTGGTTCTTCCCTTCCAGATGGATGTGGCCAAGACATTGTGTTGGTCCTTCAAGGCTTTGGCATTTCCATAGGATGCGGATGGATCCTTAAATTGTGTTTTTTTGAGTCTGCAGTATAGATTAGATATCTATTACCACTCTTAAATATTATGTCTTGAGGAACTTATTGTATATGACATACAGACAGCGGTTGAAGAGTAAAGTGTGATGGATTCAAAACCTCTTCCTACTCGACATAACTTGAAGCTTATACCTGCTCATTATCTTAAGCTAGCTAAAAGTAACTCTGCCCTTTGCCCTTGTTTATTCTGATACGTGCAGGTAATTCGAGGTTCTTGTTTCAACTCATCTCGATAAGAACATTAAGACGAAGAATTTGATCCAACCATAACTGATCTCGAGTTTGACTATGACCGAATACATCGGATCGAGCCGTAGCCGAACTCGAGTCGTGTTTACACCTAAATCCTATCCTTTTTTTGTTCATTCGAGCTTATATCTTGTGTTGAGGCCTTAGTTGCGGCAGGTCATTGGTCCCGGCGATATGAAACATCCCTGGTTGTCGGCCAATGGAAGAGTGCCATTTCCTGTTTGATGGTTGGTTGCCCGTTTCTTCATCCATCCGTTCTTTAACCCTCTTCTTACCGTCGTCTCCACTGTCAACGTGTACAGTCTCCTGTTTTTAACCTTCTTTATGCGAAGGGGAACGGAGCCTCCTCCTTCCCTCAGGACGACGATGAAGGGTTCTCGGGGAAGGGGCAGCGGAACCGCGGGAACGGCCGCAGATAGGGAGGTGCCGCTGAGTCAGAAGGCGGTCAAAGTAGTCGGGAACGTGTGCTTCTCGGTCTTCGTGCTCTCCGTGCTCATCTTCACCATCGTCTCCATCACCTACCAACCCCCCGACCCCTGGTTCGACTCCCCCAAGGCTATCATCTCGAAGTCCCTCGCCGCCACCCTCCCCAACGCTACATTCCGCACCGACGACTCCATCCTCCAAACCGGCGAGGACCTCGTTATCCTTGCGGCTGCCGATAACTCAACTACTGTCATAGCTGATGCCAACGATGCCTCCTCCGCTGCCATACGCCTCCCATCTCTGGCGCCGGACTGCGACCCCGACGCTCCGCTTAACTGCTCCGGCCCCCGCGTCCTCGCTGCGATCCAGCGCTTCAATAACCGTATCTTTCATCGCTCTATCATATTCCTCAGCTATGAGACTCCCGTATCTGGATCCGCCCCCTTGGAGTGCGACGCTGCCTGGCGCTTCCGCAACCGCCGCGAGAAGTCCTGGCGACGCTACAAGGACTACCGCCGCTTCCGCCTCGCCCCCGCTGACAACTGCACCTACGAGGTTGTCTCCGCCGGAAAATTTCGCTCCGGCGTCAACGCGGTCCCCAAGCCCCCACTGCGGCGCCAGTCGTCGTCTCCGGCCCCTCCCTCCCAGATCGCCGATGCCGAGATCAACGACACGATCCCGACTCTCGGATCTGAATCAAACTTCCGAAAAGGGAAATATCTCTACTACACGCGCGGCGGCGATTACTGCAAGGGGATGAATCAGTATCTGTGGAGCTTCCTTTGCGCCCTCGGTGAGGCCCAGTTCTTGAACCGGACGTTTGTGATGGATCTCAACGTCTGTTTGGCTGCCACTTACAATCCCAGTGACCGGGTTGAGGAGGGTAAGGATTTCCGATACTACTTCGATTTCGAGCACCTCAAGGAGTCGGCATCGGTGGTGGAGGAGAGCGAATTCTTGAGGGACTGGCAACAATGGGAGCGTGCCTCAAGCCGAAAGGCTGGTGGCAAGATCACCGTCCTCAAGGTGCCGACGTACAAGGTCACGCCAATGCAGCTCAAGAAGGACCGAAGCACCATCATCTGGAGGCAGTTCGACGGGCCAGAGCCGGAGAATTACTGGTACCGTGTGTGTGAGGGTCGGTCTGCTAAGTACATTCAGCGGCCATGGCAAACCATTTGGAAATCCAAGCGGCTGATGAACATTGTGTCAGAGATTGCAGGACAGATGGACTGGGAGTATGATGCCGTCCATGTGGTCCGTGGCGAGAAGGTCAGGAACAAGGAACTGTGGCCTAATTTGGATGCAGATACTTCTCCTGAGGCCCTGGTGCAGAAGCTAACAAAGGTGATACATCAATGGAGGAATCTCTATATTGCCACGAATGAGCCATTCTATAACTACTTTGATAAACTGAGATCACACTATAAGGTGCATTTGCTTGACGATTACAAGGAGATGTGGGGGAACACAAGCGAGTGGTATAATGAGACGATGGCTCTAAACAGTGGCCACCCTGTGGAGTTTGATGGGTACATGAGGGTTGCAGTGGATACGGAGGTGCTCTATAGGGCAAAGAATCGGCTGGAAACATTCAATAATCTAACAAGGGACTGTAAGGATGGTATTAATACATGCTAGTAATGATATGGTAAAGAGTTTGGAGGCCGAGAAGGATGTGGATATTCTCCATTTTTGTGTGAGTTCACAGTCAGGTAAGTGTTGAGGTTCCTGCATTGTCCATTTTAATTTGGAGTTGAGGTATTCAGCAGTTTCAATTTCTATCTTGTTCTATCTTTTTATCCCTTCGGCTTCCTTGTCATAGTGTATCTCATTTTTTTGGTAATACATATATCAGTAAGTGTCCTCTTACCGTCCTATGACATTTTGAAATATTCACATATTTTTTTCTTATTCTAGTTTGTTTGATCTACTAAGAAGCCTAAATGGAAACTTTTGTTGTTCTTTCTTAGTGGAGTGTCCAATTAGGATAATGCAAAAGCTATTCTGATATTGAATTTCTAAGTGGATCATTAAATTATGGTCTAAGTAATTTTTTTTCTAGCGCAGTTGAAGTTTGCATTAACTGAAACCTGATTTTGGCTCAGTTAAGAGCAGCCTACTTTTGCTTTTTTTCACCTTAATATAACCAAGGTTTCAAATCTCAACTATACTAATTGGCATGGACTGGTGTTCAATAGTTGGGTCAAGAACCATTATTGAAACAAATAGCTTGATACCGAATACTGATATGTTTCATTTATTTTTATGATTTTATTATTTTATTGAACGAACACCAGACTGTATGAGTTGGTATATCATTTTGTATACTGGTATCATATTGGTCCATTTAGCTATCGAGGCCAATATCAGACCGAAATTTAAATCCTTGGATAAGACATTAAAGCTAATTAAACCAAGGTAGGTTCTAGATAATCATAGTTGACATAAAGTGTATTTTGGATATTAGATTGGACTTGGTCACATGACATAGCATGCTGATCCGATTAATGATATATATAAATTACCAGAGAACAAACCAACTAACATTTCTCCTTTAGAATCTTTACTCAAGCATAATAAGTTTTTAACGTTTTAAACATGGATCATAGTGCTGTATGTTGGGCTCTTTCTGACTATCAATTGGTGTGGCATATATTGAGGTATCTTCTGTGATTTTTAAATGCAATGTGTCAATTCAAGGTGTATCCGCTATTTTTACAAATGGGCATAGCGTATCAAGCACCGACCAGTTTGAGATTTACAACAAAAGATTTTGCTGTCAGGGTCATGATTCTTTCATGTCAAAGATGAAATCAGGCTATGATCAGAGCAAAATTTTTGTAACCACTGGTTACCTAAGGGTACATTTATCTCCTAGTAAGTTGGAAAATATTTATGCACTGCTTCTTGGATAGTGTGGGTGAGCCCTAACTTTCTGGTGAGGTTGCTCCTGTATGACTTGGTGACCATGATCAAAGGTACAAAAGTAATCTCTACTTTTAAGTCTACTAACCCTTCTCAGTCCTCTCATTGGTAGGGCCATCATGCACTGATCCACCCTTTACAATCCTTCTTGAATAGTTGTTTGCATGCATATGGTATGAAGAAAATATGTCAAGCCCTATATGAGATCGTTAGATGGATACAGACTAGAGAGAAAGAAGAGGTAAATACTGGCAAGTAAAGGCAAAGCCTTGAATGCTACATGAGATAAAAATAGAGTTAAATTTCAAATAAATATGAACTTGGCTCATGATACTAGGAGCTGCCAGCTCCTCTCCTGACCAAATCACACTAACTAAAAGAGGGAATATACAGAAGTCAAAGTTATAAAATCCTGATTCACTTTAGTGGAACAAGAACCCAAGGCATATGATGAAACAGCATCTCGAGGAAATGTTATCTCGCAATCAAGTATTGGGATCATGTGTTCAACTTCAGTGAAATATGAATGCATTACTGGAACAAACAAGTAATCAGCTTAACTGAAATTAGCCTTTGCCAGCATAGACAATGAAACTTATTTCATGACATTATGACAATTATATCATTCTTGATTTGTCTGTACAATGATTATCAAATGTGTTTATCAAACATAAGTTCTTGTTATCAACTTAATATATGAAGTTGCTTGATATTTGAATTATGAAGTAAATCTTAAAGATTATTTGGAAGCATGAAAGAAGTCTGAATTTGCTTGCTTACTTTTTAATTACCAAGGAAGGAATGAGCAACAAAGTTTTATTGGAGTGTTTCCTGTGTTACAAAGTCTGAACTGATATTCTTCATACTTATTAGCATAATGCTAGTTTAGGTGTTGGAGTTTTTTTCATAAATAAAGGATCATCGTAATGGATGGTTTACAGATTTCTCCAAATAGCTCCTTAAATACCAGATCCGTAACAGGTTCAATGTTGATGTAAAAGAAGCTTTGTCATTTCTGCCACAAAGCTCCTAGTTACTTGATGGGCTTGATTTGCACTTTTATTTGTTTCCAATGTCTCCGGATCTGCTAATTTCAGACAGTGGGTCTTTGTTCATTTAATATGTGGTCCTTGATCACAAAGCTTAATAGAGCTAAATCAATCCTTGTGATATTTGTTGTCTCTAGTGTACATGATTAATGCACTAATGTTGGTTCCTTTTGCCAGAAATACATTAACCACCAGTTTGACAAATTAAATGGATGTGCTGAATCTTATATCCATTGTGTCATTCATATGAGATAAGCATGCTTGAATTCAGAAGTTTTTTGGCGGATTTGATTGTTTAGGATCTCTTAAAGGTTTTATTTTGATGGAGCTATTTTGTATTGCAGACTAGATAATTGTAGATGCTGATGAGCAAGGAATTTGTTTGTGACATAGTGATTTGGTTTTCAGTAAGTTTAAAAGTATGCTTTAACTTTTAAACAGCAAATTCAGCTAAGTAGACATAAGTTTATTCTTGGGTACAGTGCTTCAATTTTTTTAGTGGATATACAGAAATTCCAATTTGTTCTGTCAACACCTCACTAGTGGCAAACCCGGTTTTTTTGTTAAGAACTAATTATTGTGCCAGTTGGTGCACTGTTTGCCATAAATAATACATGCTAGTGTCAGTTTTTTGTGAGAGAAGATTTATAGTGCTTATAATGGTTGGTTGTACCTGTGCATTTCCACCAAGTAGGTCTTATAATGTATAATTACTATAGTAAATTTCTAGTGGTAGCTACATTTTGCCCATGTGGATGATATGTTTGTGCAAAATTGTGATGAGAGATCAGGGTTTCAAATGCAAGTGATGAAGGTTCAACCCGCCACATCAAAAGAGACGGTTTATCCAACTAAAATTTCCAAAATTCATGACATTTTTCTTTCTTATAGAAGGCAAGTATAAGAAAGATACTTTAAAGCTCTTTTAGCCTCATCAACCCCCCGCGTCAATCAATTGGATGCTAAAATGATTCCTCTTTTACAAGACTTGGAAAAAGAGATAATATAAGAGATTGCTAACTAGCTTTTTCCATCTTAAAGTCCCCGTTTTCTCATTCCCATGTTTGGTAGCATCTCATTTTTCAGCTTAGTCTTGTTGTCAAATAGTTTGCTAAAGCATGTGCAGAAACTGGTGGCAACATAATTTACATGAAATGTTGTGCTAAATTTGTATATTGATAAGTCAATTGAAATAGTAAAGTTCAAGTTATGTGTTTTAGAACCAAGGCCAATTGTTTCCTTTGTCGAAGTAATCAACATCCAGTCAAGTGTTAATCTGAGCATAATAATAGATGGTCTCTCTCATTTGGCCCGAGGTCTGCTAAAATGTTCAGAGACATGGCACAAATTCTAGTGCTATGTTTCATCAAGTACTTATGCATGATAAGAATCCTGAAATAACTCTGTTCTTTCTTCTTCATCCCCTTTTACTCGTTTTTTATCTTGAATTGTACCAAAATGGAACTAAATAAAAGTTTATTAAATAAATAGACATTTATATAACGTATTGGCTTTCAACTCAAAAAATTTGTCTTACCCAAAGATAATAATATGTTAGATTTTTTTTACACTCGTTTTGAACTAAGTTATTTTCATAAACAAGATGTTTTGTTCAATCAGTTTAGATCAATTTTTAAGAGCATTAAGATTTTTAGAATTGGGAATGCGGTAATCCATTGAGAAAAAGGGTATAAAACCCTCGAAGTCTAAAACCTGAATTTTTTTATTTTGGATAAGTGATCCATCTTTCTTTTCTCTCGGTAGTTTTCTTTGAAAAAAACTCCATATTTTTTATTTTCCTTCCAGATGTTCCAAAATTCCCATAAAACACCCTCTCTTGTTAAGACCAATTTTTCTTTTCTTTATTTGCTCCAGTTCAACCGATTTAGTCCATTCAATTAGAACGATTCAGCTCATGATTTTAAGCTAATTCAGATTATCCTGTAATATTATATTATATTACTTAATAATTAATAATATATTTAGAATATAATAAATAAAATGCTAAAGAATAATGGGCAAATTCTTCAAAATCCACTTCTTTTTTTTTCCCTTGGAAATAACATCTCTATTTTGCATAAGTAAATATCCATGATTTGGTATCTATTATGTTCTTACACTATATTATAATATTTTCAATAATACTAGGAAAATAATATAGCATAATACAAAAATGTTGTATTGCAGTATTTTTTACAAATTTTATAAAAATATTATATTTATAGTGTTTTATACTACATTATAATATTTTTTATTAATACTAAAAAATATTGTAGCATAGTATAAAAATATTATAATTTTTTATACTGTGTTATAGTATTTTTTTTAGCATTGTTGTAAACATTATAGTCCAACTCACCCTATGGAGAAAAGAGAAGGAACAGGGGTAGGTGGTCAGGATATTTCATATATTAGGTTAAAAAAAAGTGCTAATGGAGAATTTTAAAAATGGGGATACTTCCCAGAAAAAGCCAAAAAGGGTTTCATTAGGAATTTTCCCTAAAATAATCTTAAAATTTAAAATTAAAATATAAAAACATAGATAAAATATAAATGAAATTTAGAATTAAAAATATAATACTGCTTTAGTCCAATTGAGAATGATGTGTTAAATTAATCTAATTGAATGAATTGAACCGATTCAATTAGAGCAAATGAAAAGAAAAAGAAAACTCTCCTGTAATTTTTAATACATTTTGTTATCAGTTTAGTAAAAGAGAAGGAAAAGACAGTGGGAGGATGATTTTTCGAAAAAATCCCCCTTTTTTATTTTTCCTTGGTAGTGCTCCACATTTACTCTCCCCATTCGTTGCCTCCAATTAGCATCACCCGTCCGTGTCTTTTCTCCACTAGTGCTGCTCACCCACCCATTGTGCCCATTGCCTACGATAAGGCCTCCCATAACCTATTACACCTACTACTTCTACCCCTTCTTCGACTATTGCACTCGCCATCATCGTCTATATTGAAAAATCACGAAAGAATATCACATATATTATGAAATAATAAAATAAAATTAATTTTTTATAATTATCATGTCATGTGGTATGCAAAAAAATGTAAAGATAAAAATTACGATACATGAGATATTGATTACCTAGGAGATCATATATCCCTAAAATTTTACATTTAGATGGAGAGGATAAAAGATGTCAAATGTCCTCATCTCTAGTTGTATCCAAACGATAGATTGTCGTAACTATGCTCCTCCAATCACAGCCCAAAAACCTACAACATTCTCACATCACTCGTGAAAAAAGATTTGCTATCTTCTTTTCTGCCCTCTCGCAGTAGGGAGGAGTTGGTTGGTTGAGAAGATGAGGGAGGGGGCGACCAAAGGTATAACATATCACTATTATTCTACCCTTGTCTCCTATTTATAAAGAGTCACCAAAAACCATAATGGATCCTACCTTATTGGGTATTGGATCTCCATCAAATTATCCGCTCCTTATGGATTATTGGATCTCTATCCAAGAATCTCAATTGGCCTCTAATTGGGCCTCATGTAAGGAGCTCATCAATGTTTGGTCTCATTAATGAGAACATGGGTTGATTGGATAACTCATATTTAATTCTCTTTTTGCTGAAATATCCACCATAGGTGTGTGACCCTCCAGGCCTAATACCGGGCTGATAGTGAGTTCCACCTATTAGAATTCCTTCTGACTTAAGTGAATTATTATCCCATAATAATTCACTCAACCTATTGACTATGGACGTACTAGGCCACTACACCATAGTCCCCAGACGGTACAAGGAATCTAATCCATTGGACCTATCTATCCTCAGTTACCGTGTACTTGTATCTCTCATCAATCTAATATCTCTCATCAATTTAATATCTCAGAGATCATATATCGAGCATAGTACTATTAGGCCACATACGAAATCTTTCTGAGTCTCGCTCTAACCTGATTCTCCTAGGGAATTTATTCTCTCTTAATCTGAATGACCTTGGCTAGGGATTTGCCTAAGCGATAACATACGAGATATTTCTCTCATGATACCGAGAGTGGATGATCCTCTATTGACACTCAATTACCTTTGTAAGGTTCACTACTAATCCCGATAACATATTGTACCAGATCTGTAACTTTCTAGAGTTGTAAGTTCGACATCAAAGAAAGGAGTACTCAAACAACACATCCTTGGTGTCTCAAGTCTAAGGATCAAATATACAATTGAGATTATAGAATCATTGTTTAGACGTTAGGTATCATTAACCATATAATATTTTGTAAGTGAATCAATCACTGAACTCATTCTCCAATGTGTACCTATATTGTACCCTTAATGGCTATGTGATCAACCGCCTCCATCATATGGACAGTTATATAGTACACCAGTCTATTTGATTATCTCGATGTCCCTCTCGAGTAACCTATAACCGGAATTATTTAGGATCTGTGTTTAAATACGAATTGGGCCCATTATCATAATATCATCACGATTAGATTCCCATTGCACAGAACCAAAGACATCATAAAATATAGATGCATTAGATAATATAATATGTGAATATATCAATAATAATAATAATACAAAAATACTATGCAGTATGTCACACGTGTCATCACTTACATGATTGGCTTATAGGACACTTGTAACTAGCAATCTCTCACTTGACCTAACGCTAATCACATACGTGCTTGATCCTCATCAGACCCCTGTGATGCTCAAAGACAATCTTAGCTAGTGGCTTTGTTAGTGGATCTACAATGTTATCTTTGAATATAACTCTTTCCGTTGCTATATCTTTATTGGCTATGATCTTTCTAATCAGGTGAAACCCCGTAGAATGTTTCTGATGAGACTTGAGTTCCTTGCTAGAGCAAGCACACCGTTGCTATCGTAGTATATGGGAATCAGCTCTACATTGCTCGATACAACTCCCAAATCCCTTATGAGCTTCTTCATCCATATCCCTTCTTTTGTTGCTTCTGCTGCAGCAATGTACATCGCCTTTATGGTTGAGTCAGTGGTAATATCTTGCTTAGAACTTTTTCAGCTTACTGCTTCTTCATTCAGGGTGAAGACATACCTTGAGTTTGGCTTATTTTTATCAATATCAGACTGAAAACTTGAATCCATGTAGCCCTCAACCTGGAGGCTACATTCTCCGTATACCAATAAAAGATCTTTAGTCCTTCTTAAGTACTTAAGGATGTACTTTACTGCCTTCTAGTGTTCTAAACTTGGATCCACCTGATACATGCTCATGATACTCAAAACATACACTATATCAAGTCTCGTACATAGCATAGCATACATAATAGAACCTATCATTGAGGCATAAGGTATCATATCCATGTTTGCCCTTTCTTTAGGAGTCTTTGGGTACATACTCCTAAAAAGTGATATTCATGTCTTATCGGTATGATACCTCTCTTGAAATTTTTTATGCCAAACCTTTTGATAATGAAGTCTATGTACCTAGACCGGGACAAGCCAAGCATTATCTTTGATCTATCTCTATAAATCCGAATCCCCAAAATATAGGATGCTTCTCCTAAGTCCTTTATGAGAAGTGTCTAGATAGCCAAGCCTTAACTATGAAGAGCATTCGTATATCATTCCCTACGATTAGGATCTCATCCACATATAGCACCAAGAAGGTAATAGCACTCCCACTTACCTTCCTATACTAGGCTCATTTCATTCTTAACAAAGTCATAAGATCTGCTTGCCTCATTAAATCTTAAGTTCTAACTTCAGGAAGCTTGCTTCAATCCATACATGGACCTGAGCAACCTACACACCTTATCTAGACTCTTCTCGAGGTTGTCGTTAAGGAATATGATTTTTACATCCATTTACCAGATCTTATAGTTATAGTGTGCTACAATGGCCAAAAGAATTCTGATAGATTTCAGCATAGCTACAGGTGAGAAGGTTTCATCATAGTCAACTTCTTGCCTTTGATGATATCCTTTGGCCACTAGTGCCTTATAGGTATCTACCTTTCCATCTACTTCGATCTTCTTCTTGAAGATTCATTTGCAGCTATTGGGTATGATATCCTTAGGTGCATCCACAAGTTTTTAAACCTTGTTGGAGTATATGGAGTCCATCTCAGAATTCATGGCTTCTTGTCACTTCCTAGTGTCTATACTCATAATAGCCTCATCGTAGGTTTGAGGATTAACATCTTGAGTGTCTTCTCTATGATATGTCCCACATATCTTTTAGGAGGGTGAGATACTCTGCTAGACTTGCGCAAAGTTAAAACTTGTGTGCTAGGTACCTGAACAGACTCGAACTCTATAATAGTGCTTGAGGTAGATTCTCAAACCTCACTCAACTCTATCTCACTCCCACTGTCTCCACCAAAAATGTATTCCTTCTCAAAGAACACAGTCCTTTTGGCAATAAAGACCTTCTGGTCCTTAGGATGATAAAAATAATACCTCCAAGTTTTTATGGTGTATCCTGCAAATTTATACTTTTCCTTCCTTGATTCCAACTTATCGGGGTTGTGTCTTCTAACGTAGGCAGGACAACCCCAAATCTTAACAACCTTAAGATCAGACTTTCTCCTTTTCTATATCTCATATAGTGTAGACACTATCGACCTAGATGAAACTCTATTCAGAAGGTAAGCTGCAATCTCTAGGGCGTATCCCCAGAATGAGATGGGTAGGTCAGCGAAACTTATCATGGACCATACCATGTCTAATAGCGTGTGATTCCTCCTTTTTGATAGAATCTTATAGTCCCTGAAGAAATAGGTGAACTTTATACTCTAAGTATTCTCCTCCTCGATCTAATTGAAGAGTCTTAATACTCTTTCCAATCTAGTTCTTTACTTTATTCTTATATTCCTTCTCTAAGGTCTTAGACTTGTACTTCATCAAGTACACGTGTCTATACCTAAAGAAATTGTTAGTGAATGTAATGAAGTACGAGTAACCACCTATAGCCTGAGTCGACATAGGACCATATACATCGCTATGTATGAATTCCAATAACTCAATGTCTCTCTCTATAGTTCCACTAAAAGGAGAGTTGGTTAACTTTTTACGAACTCAAGGTTCGCAAGTTGCATATGACACATAATTGAATGGATCTAAGTATCCATATTTCAACAATTTTTGAATTCTTCTATCATGGATATGACCAAGCCTACAATGTCATCGATATTCATTGTTCACTTAATCTCATTTCCTCTTAGATATACTTACATTTATGATATGTGGAGAAATGCCTAACACATATAAACCATTATGCAACATTCCTCTAGTGATGATCTTATCATCTAAAATCAACGAATAACTACTATTCTAAAAAACTAATTTATATCCTATAACTATCAAACATTAAATGGGGATAATATTTTTGATGATAGAATGAATTTAATAACATGCATATAATGCAATAGTAGCTCCACCAAGCAGATGTAGGGTGATCTCACCAACAGTAACTGCAACAACTCTTGCTCCATTACCCATCTTGAGGTCCATCTCACCTCTCGCCAGTCTCTTAGGCTTTGTTAGAATCTACAATGAAGTACATATATGATAAGCAATCCCAGTATCCAATACGCATGTGTTATCATAAAAATCTAATAAATGGAGTCTAATCATGAATGTACATGAAGCTTATCTAAGCTTTAGTTTCGGTTTACCTTCTTTAAAGATAATCCTTGCAGTTTCTCTTCTAGTGCTTATCTTTGTCATAGTAGAACCACTAGCCTTTGTCCTTTGTTGGGTCTTTCTTGGCACCCTTTTTCTTACCCGATTTGCCCTTACCATTCTTAAGGGTCTTATCAACTTTTATTTTCTTCTTGGTCCCACTAATATAGAGAATTGACTTCTTTTTCCTGGGCAGAATTGTGGCAAGGACATATGTAATTTTCTTCGTCGTGGGAACAATTCTCAAATTGTGAAGCCAATCTATGCATTTTGGACTAGTGACATAGTTAGCATCAAGTATGTGATGTAGGGGGTTTGCGCTAACAAATAATATGTAGCATAAATGAATAACATGCAGATTTTACAGAAAACTAATTAAGATACAACCTTCTATCTTAATCTACTCTCACTATTTTTCTAGCGAATCATGCGACACCCTTAGCATGTGAAACAGTAGTCTCTGACAAGCTTCCAGTGGTGATCAAGATCCAATTGACATTTTAATGTAACCTCGAGGGACTCGACCAATTAGATTAAGTCCAAAGAGATAAGCAACTCTTGTCAATCGTAACTCCTTATGATTCCCATCCTGTTCGACCTCCGAACCTCTCCACCAACAATGATGTTCAATTAAATCATCACCATCGTGACAAGATGAGTCTGATTTAATGATATACCCATAAGGGACTCGACCAAGCATATCACGCCCTCAGATCATCGGTGATATCTCTATGTCATAGGCAAAATTTTGAATCACGTAAATAGGTGAGCCTCGATTGATTCGACCAGCTCAACCTATGTCGTGATTCAACTTCTTCTTATAACGATGGAAGGCCACGTGGATTAATCTTATTATCTCATACTTTTCGACTTAATATTATCGTAAGAGGGGTTTCTGTTTTGTTTCGATCTCATAATGTCACATACATACATATTATATCTATATATCTACATTGCATGTAAATATATATATATATATATATATATATATATATATATATATATATATATATATCTATATATATATATAAGTAGGTGTATAATCACATATCACATATGCATACCACACAAGATTATCATGAACTGTCACCTAATATGATTAGGCTCGAGCAAGTGGGCCCAATCACTCACAATATAATATGTGTGTATCAACGCATCTCCATGCCCGTGTGATTGTCCATCTCATCATTATTGGTTCCATCAGATCCTCATTGCATCATCATGTGTTATGATTGCGCATCATAGCATCGTGGGTCCCATTGATATCTCCACACTCCCACCGCGTCTCTTCGTGTAATTACAACATAATCATAGGTACACCAACCCGACAATAAACGAGAAAAATAGAGGCTTGTATGCCCCAATAATAATAATAATCAAATATAGACATATCGTAACACATGGTTCATGATTATCTATCCACATCATACATCACATGTTCACATCATCATGTAGGATTACTAGATAATTAATAATTAATTAAATTATTTAATTAATTAAATTATTTAATTAATTAAATTATTTAATTAATTAAATTATTTAATTAATTATATTTCTAGAATTCGGGATATACCAAGAATTTTAAGAATTGTTAAGGGTATTTTCAGAATTCTAAATCGAAGGACAGACCTTGGAGTTTCATAAATTTTGAGGGGTAGAATCGTCCCTTAGGAAAATTCTTAATCCCTTTGCCCCTTTCCAACGGGACGTTGCTGTCGCCCCTACGTAGGCAGCATCCTTACGCGCGCTATTGGCGCTCACCCCTACGGGCGGGGCCGCCTCCAAGGGCGGTGCCCCTGCCCATAGTTCTACCCTTAGGCACCACCTTCGTAGGCAGCTACCCTCCTACTGGTGGCCTGCTCGCAAGTGGTCGCCCCTGCACACAAGCAGTTTACTTGTGAGTGGTGCAAGAACGCATAGAACAATTCTAAGTGATTCAATCTCATCACACAGTTTAAAAGCTAATTTTTTACACGAGTAACCTGGCTCTAATACCACTTTTGGAAATCATCAGAAAGAGCATCACATACACATCGGAAGTACAAAACAAAATCAGTTTCATCATGTCATCGAGTAAAGATTGGTGCGTGAAAAAAATATAAAAATTAAAAACTGTGATACGTGAGAGATTGATTACCTAGGGAGATCATGTATCTCTGAAATTCTAGATCCCAGATGGAGAGGATAAAGAAGGTCAAACATCCTCTTCTCTAGCGGTATCCATATGTTGGATCGTCACAGCAATGCTCCTCCAATCATAGCCCAAAGACCCACAACTCTTGCAGCACTCATGGAAGATCTGCTATCTTCTTCGCTGCCCTCTCGTAGTAGAGAGAGGTTGGTCGACTAAGAAGATGGGAGGGAGGAGAATAGGAGGGGGCGACAAAAGGTGCAGCCTATCACTATTGTATCACCTCTGCCTCATATTTATAGAGAGCCACCAAAAATCCTAATGGATCATATCTTAGTGGGTATTGGATCTCCATCAAATTACCCACTCCTCTTGGATTATTAGATCTCTATATGATAATCTCAATTGGCCTCTAGTTGGGCTTCATGTAAGGAGCTCATTAATGTTGAGTCTCATCCAATGAGAACATGGGCTAAGTGGATAACTTATATCCAACCCTCTACTCACTGAAACATCCACTATATGTGTGTGACCCTCTAGGCCCAATACCGAGCTGACTAGGAGTTTCACTTGTCAGATTTTGTTCTGACTCAGTAAAAATAATTTACTCAACTCATCGACTATAGACGTACTAGGCCACTGTGTTATAGTCTCCAAACGATATATGAGATCTAATCTATTGGATATATTTGTCCTCAGTTATCGTGTATCTATAGTTCCTCATCCATCTAATATCGCAGAGACCATATATTGGGCATGGTAGTGTCAAGCCACATACAGAATCCGTCTGAGTCTCACTCTCACTGGATTCACCTGGAGAACTCCTCTCTCAATCCGAACGACCTTGGCTAGGGATTTGCTTGAGTGATAATATATAGGATATTCCTCTCGTGATACCAAGAATGAATGATCCACTATTGATACTCAATTGCCTTCATAAGGTAAGCTACTAATCTTGATAACTAGTTGTACTAGATATAAAACTTTCGAGACCTGTAAGTCTAACGTCAAAGAAAGGAGTACTCAAACAAGACATATTTGGTATCTTAAGTCTAAGGACCAGATACACAATTGGGATTTTGGAATCGCTGTCTGACGTTAGGTATCATTAATCATATAACATTATGTAAGCGGATCAATCAGTGAACTCATTTTCCAATGAGCATATGTACTGTACCCTTAAGTGTCCTCACACAAGTGGCTATGAAATCAATCGCCTCCATTATATGGAAAAGTATACAGTACACGGTACTATCCGTTATCTCGATGTCCCTCTCGAGTAACTTATGACAAGGATAATTTAGGATTTGTGTTTAAAGATGAATCAGACTCATTATCTTGATCTTCTCACGATCTGGTTCTCATTGTACAGAAATAAGGATATACTGGGAAACCTCAGCGAGAGCTTCACATACATAGCGAAAGATCAAAACAAAACTAGTTTCCTATGTAGATCACAAAGATTAGTGAAAGTCATAAAATTAAAAATTATGATACGTAAGAGATTGATTACCAAGGGAGATCATATATCCCTATTTTTTTAGATCCAGATAGAGAGGATGAAGGAGGTCAAACATCATCCTCTTTAGTGGTATCCATACGATGGATTACTGCTGCAAAACTCCTCCAATCGCAGCACTAAGTCTCACAACTTTTGCACAAAGGGAGGGAGGAGAATAGGAGGGGACGACTAAAGGTGCAACCTATCATCTATGTGCCTCCCCTCTTATTTATAGAGAGCCACCCATATAATCCTAATGGATCCTACCTTAGTGGGCAAAAATAACTTTCCAAAAATAGGTCATCCAGGCAACTATTTTGAGGGTTTTATAGCTCTGCAAAGTGGTGCAGAGTGTTAGCTAGCACAACACCTAAGAGCTACTCGAGTGGCACATGTTTAGATAGGTCTTTGGGGTAGTGTCTAAGGTTGGTTCATTGTCTTATTCTGCAGTAGTGTCATGTGAGCACTTGTGGAATCTTTTGGCCATGACAAACTACCTTAGACCCTTAGTCATGCGATCATTCAGAGCTTGCGAGGTTTATGTTTATAATTTGCATTGTCTATCATATGTTTGCTAAAATGGCTACTTGTGAATCTCGAGTTAAATGTTTTCTAACTCATCTTATCTTTTATAGGTCCTTAAGAGATTATAAAAGGTTTTTGGGAGGTTGACTCTTTACAGACGGACATGCAAAGGTGCAGCATGACATGCAAGGGCGTGAATTAGTTTTATTAAAAAAAAGATCCGATTTGAAATCGTTCAAACAAAAATATAAATAAAAATCAATTTAACTTGAAATTGTGAGTAGAAGTAGTGAGTAAAATGAATCAGTAAGCAAATGACAAGAAAAAGCAAGATGGAAATACAAACCGATTTATAGTGGTTCGATTGTCCCGACCTATGTCCACTCCCGATTCCTCTTCTCTTGAGACCACCAGCTTTCACTGCCAATCTTCTTTTTAATAAGTGAAAATCAACTATCCTTACAACTGTTTCTCCTTTTACCAGGCTCAGGAGAGAACCTTTATAAACTCTTTCTCACAAGGCCTCAAACCTCCTTAGAATAGCCGCTAAACTCAAAGAGGAAGAGACTCAAACACTAAGAGTTTACAACAGTTTTAGCTCAAGGAATCTATCATTTTTCACTCTTTTTTTCATACTTATTTATGCTCTTTCATGCTTGAGCAAGGAAGAATGAGTAGGATATTTATAGATCCCTAATGATTTCAAACTTGGAGCCAAAATTTTAAATCCTTAATTTTTTTGGGTACTGGTGGTACCATTATCGTCACTAGGTAGTCCTACTATCGAACAAAGCCCAAAATACTAGGCTTTGGCGGTACTACCACTAGACTAGGCGGTATTACCACTTCGTCTAAACCTCTGGTGCGTTTTTCGACCCAATGCCCAAACTCTGTATGAAGTTTATCCTACTGCACATCGATCAATCCTCTAGCCCGACGTCTAATCTTTGACATGATACTTTTTGGCCCGACATCTTACTTCGATAGATTGCCCTCTGATGGTTCAAGTCCATGATCGAAGATTTCATGCATTACTCATCTTGAAAGCATATTAGTATATAAATTCATCAATTGATGTCATCATCAAAATTCAAGATTCAACAATCTCTCTCTTTTTGATGATGGAGTTTAACTAAACTCTCACTGTCTATATGCCATATTATGACATTTCAACTCTTTGAATTTAAGTCAAAATGATTAATCATAAGTCATAGCACAAGAATCATATGTTTAATTTTATAACATATCCATACATCTCAAATATTATAAGTTAATGTAATGAATTATAACATGCCAATGAAGGATATCATCAAGAAGTTACCATTACTTCTCCCCTTTTGTCATTAAAAAAAGAGGAAAAAGAAATGAGTACTTCTACCATTACTTTTCTTCTCCCCCTTTGTTATTATCAAAAGGAAAAGAATGATATCATGATGCTACTTCTTCGTTTATATCAATGTACCAATGAAGGATATTAATAATATTATGATCAAAGCGGCAATAAGAGAGGGGGGGGGGGGTGGGTGGGTGGCGGGGAGGGGGGATGAATTAGTGCTGATGAGAAATCTTCGTCGATTTGAAAATTTTACTCAATGAAGACCATATCATAAATGCATTTAAGTATAGAGATATTTATAATAGTGCAAACAAAGATAATAGATAATTAAATAACAGAGCAATGAAGTTAAAGAGCAAAGAAGAGGAAGCAAACCAATTTTATAGTGGTTCGGTCTCGTGACCTATGTCCACTTCCCGATTCCTCCTCCGTTGAAGCCACCGACTTTCACTATTGATCTTCCTTCAATGGGTGAAGATCAACTAACTTCTTACAACTCTATTATCCTTTTACAGGTTTAGGAGATAACATTTACAAGACTCAAAGCTCTCCCTTAAACAAGAAACCATACAAGACGAAATAAAGAGAAGCTCTCAATTACAACAGCGTTTTCATAAGATTTTTGCTCTTAATTGCTTGTATGTCTCAAGAAAGGGTGAGGTATTTATATGCCCCAAATGACTTTAAAAGTGGAGCCAAAGATCAATTTTTGAAGTGACCCCGATGTGCTAGCCTCGAAGATTGCATTCTGGGCAGTTCAGCCGCTTGGCATAGTCTGGGAGACTGTGTTCTGGGCAGTTTAGTTGCCTAACAGTGGGAGACTGTGTCTCGGTGGTTCAACTACTTGACACACCTTCGAAGACTATGTCATCTTGGAGACTGTCTTCGAGTACTGTGCCTTATCTGACCTTGGGTTGCTGAAATAACTTTTATAATAAGTCTTAATCAACCCCAATTAAGGCCTAATAGCCTCTTAATTGAGTTAGTAAAAACTAACTCTCATTACGATGCTAACTATGACACTCAACATATAATGTTCGTTGTCCGATCGTCTCTTCGATGAACTCCTGGCATCTTTCCGATGAACCCCCGACGAGCTCCTGATTTCCTTCGGCGAACTCCTAATGAACTCCTAGCATTCTCCGGCGAACTCCGACGAGCTCCCAATAACCTGTCGGCGAACTCCCGACGAACTTCCAGGCAAACTTCTGGTGAGTTCTCGACGAGCTCCCGATTTCCTTTGGTGAACTCCCAACGAACTTCCAGCATTCTTCCGGCGAACACCCAGCGAGCTCTCGACAACCTATCGATGAACTCCTAACGAACTTCCCAGTAAACTTTTAGTGAGTTCTCGACGAGCTCCCGACAACATCGTCCGAACCTCGGCCAACCTCCGGCGAACTCTCGGCGAGCTTCCATTGCATCGTGCGAACCTCGGCCCAGTGCTCAAACTTGACTCCGACCCAACATCTGATTGTACTGCCCTTTACTATCGTAGTTAATCCTGCATCATTTTCTTTAACACACAAGTTGGATCATAAAACCCATCAATTGATTTCATCATCAAAATTCAAGATTCAACAATCTCTCCCTTTTTGATAATGATAATCAATTGATGACGGAGTTAACCTTAACTCCCCTTATGTATATACCATAGGATAAATACAACAAACTTGAATTCAAAAGAACCCATCACTTTTGAATTCAAGTATAGTATTTTTATATTTGAACCATTCATGATATCATACATTATAAAATTTTCAAAGTATTCATTTTCTTGGTATCACATAAAATTTTTAATCATTATATTCACAATATAACCATGTCATCAATTATAATATAGCATTCATTTCAACTATTTTCAAAGATGTCAAAATATCTCTCTTATGTCATCAATTATGTCATTTCTCCCCCTTTGTCATCAACAAAAAGGAGAAATACTCAATTCATATTTGAACATTTATCACAAATATATATCATTTAAATATTTATCATTTTTAAATATTTATAAAAAATATTCAAATATACCATTTATCATTTGTCATCGATATACTATCTCTCCCCCTTTTGTCATCAAAAAGGAGAAATGTTCAACATAACTTTTCTAAATAATTGTTCAAAACAAATGTTCATTATATGATAAAGTTTCAAACACAACATTTATCATATGTCATCAATCATGTCATTTCTCCTTGTTATCAAAATGGAGAAATATTCATCACACATTTGAATACTAAGTGTTCAATACATATGTCAACACATTTATCATAAATATTCATTACACAAAGAAATAAATCTAGTCCATTCTCCCCTTTAGTAAAAATAAATAGAGTTTAATCCATTTCGTATCAAATTATTTTCTTCCCCTTTGTAAATAAAATAGAAGAAGAAGAAGGGGAGGGGGTGTCAAAGATCCAAAAATCAAGTATCCCAAAATAAAATAAATTATTAAAAGGGGGGATACATTTAAAAATATTCATGAATCTGAGAATCAAAATATTGAAAGAGACCTCGTGAGTCTTATCACAAGAGAATTTTAACTTACATTTTTTTTCTTTTGTAAATGTCAAGAAGAAAGAATCAAGTGAAACCATTTTAAAGGATAGCTAAAAAAGTTGAGAAATCTGAGAAAAATATAAGAGCTACTCATATCATCTTATGTAAATATCAAAAAATCCTCAAAGTCATGATAGCAAATCATGCATTTAGAAGGTTTTTCATATCTAATTTTCTTTAAGCAAATTGTTCATCATTTAATAATTTTATTGTAAGATAACAATTTTATCTCCCCATTGGTCATTGTAAATAATGAAAATGAGTTATAGGAGAGTAAATAATCTTGATTCGTCCAAGATAAATCTTAATACATATAATTCATTCAAATAATTCTTCTTAATAAAATAGAAGAATGATCTTGATTAAAAATCTTAAATTATAGTTGTTAAGATCATAAATCTTTTTTTATTAAAAAAGAAATCATAGAGGTTAAAGATAATTTTCATAAAGGATAAGTCAAGTGAAAAAGTCAAGGAGAAGTTTAAAGAAAATCATTCAATTTTTAATTCATCATAAATTTAAGAAATATTCATTTGGTGATATACCATACATGAATATAAGGAAGTCATAAATGAATTATATTATAAAGGATATTAATATCAAATCATGAATACCAAAAGATATAATTTAATTTGACAAATTTCCTTTTAGGTCAAAAAGAAATTTTATGAGATCAAATAATAAAAAGGATCTTGTTTCATATAGATAGTTTTCTTTAATGAAACAAAAAGTCCTTGTGAATAATCTTGATTTATATAAAGTTATCAAATTATGATTTTCAAGATGTCAAGATCATGATAAGACCCTTTTTATGGTATGTTGCTAGGAAAAAATAATTCTTTTATTTATATATAGAAAATTTCAAGTTATCAAGATCATAGCTCTTAATGAAAATCTCAAGTTAGAAGATCATAAGTCTTCTCTTTGGTAAAAAGAAAATTATAGAAGTAAAAAAAAAAAATGATTCCCATATAAGTTGCCTCAAGTCGAAAATAATGAGAAAGTTCATGATTTGGCCGAAAAAAAATCTCATTCAAATTTCAATTATCAAAATCACTTTTGTGGTTCAAGAGATTCAACAATAATCATAACACTTTATCTCTTACTAAAAACTTGATTGAGAAATTTTCATAGAAAAACTTTTCCTCTTTTTAGTTATTTCAATCCATGTGATTTGTTTCATACAAAAATTCCTTCACATTTTATGTCAAATCCATGTATTAATTGTCATTTAAATTTTAGTTTCATTTAAAAAGAAATCATCAAGATCATTAAAATAAGTAAAATATTTTTAACCTTTTAAAACTGAAAATCAAGTATCGTTTCCAAAAGAAATCATAAAATATTTTCAAACAAAAATTTCGATTTATTCCAATTCTAATGATTTTTAGAGTGAGTTACCATGCTCATTTTATTCTCATTAAATATATTTTTAATTTTAAAAAATATTAGACAATGAAGTATGATTTTTTCTTTCCTTTTTTATAATTTTCTATGCTCAAATACTATCATTCAATAATATTCATTTAATCATACAACCCATATTTCAAGTTACTTCTTTAACATTATCAAGGCCATTACAATAACACATCAAAATGATAAAATATCTTCGAAGCAAAAATTCAACTAATCTCAATTCAACATGTAAATGAGTCTAACTATTTACACATAGTGCAAAGAGTTGACAAACTCATTTCAAAAAAATTTATTTATTTCAAGTCTATCTAATATAACATTCAAATCATACAACTATTCAACCATCAATCATTCACAACATTTAGGTCATTCAACAATAACCTTTCTAAATATTAAAACAAATGATTTTGAACTTATTATTCAATCATCATCAAAATCTCATTTATGTAAATTTTAACATATTTTTTAATAACTATGGTTCTTTGGTTCTAGTTCATTTTTATACTTATATGTTCTAGCTATGCATCATCAAGATGAATTGTATAATGATAATTATTTTTAATAAAAGAATTTGTTATAATAGAAACAAGGATTATTAAGCTTCAAACATCTTCATTTAAATAATTTTTCTTATTTTTTATATTTTAGCTAGGAAGCTTGATAAGTAAGTTAGATCTCAAGTCAAATGGCTTGAGCATCCACAAGATATCATTTGCTTCTAGCCTTAGTTTAGTGACAAACCTATAAGAAAGATTTAGGTACCCATTTTACATTGGGACTTATATGAAGAAATTTATTTTTCTTATCTAATAGTTTTTTTGTTATTTGCTATTCCATTAGGAACTCAAACTAATTTGTGAGAACTATAGTTTTTGAACGGACATTTATAAGCCTATACTATTTCTTCTATTGATATGACCCTTATTGACAAGGATTATATTTAGGGATTTGTTCCTAATTTTAAATTTTTTTAATGTAGTCTTAAGCATGATATTTTTTCTTTTAACACTATTTAGTGTTTCACATTTAGAGCAAAAATTGTGTAATGGTAAAATATCATGCAAGGTTTCATGTTTGGTGCATGTATTGTGTGATGACCTTGGGTTACTGAAATGGCGTTTATAATGAGTCCAAATCAACCCCAATTAAGGCCTAATGGTCTCTTAATTGAGTTAGTAAAAACTAACTCTCATTACGATACTAACTATGACACTCAACATATAATGTTCGTTGTTCGATCGTCTCTTCGGTGAACTCTCGACATCTTTTCGATGAACCCCCCGCGAGCTCCCGATTTCCTTTGGTGAACTCCTAACGAACTCCTAGCATTCTTCCGACAAACTCCCAGCGAGCTTCCAACAACCTGTCAGTGAACTCCCGACGAACTTCTCGGCAAACGTCTAGTGAGTTCTTGATGAGCTCCCGATTTCCTTCGGCGAACTCCCAACGAACTTCCAACATTCTTCCAGCGAACACCCGGCGAGCTCCCAACAACCTATCGGCGAACTCCCGATGAACTTCTCGGCAATCTTCTGATGAGTTATTAGTGAGCTCCCAACAACATCGTCCGAACCTCGGCCAACCTTTGGCGAACTCTCGGCGAGCTCCCATTGCGTTGTCCGAACCTCAGCCCTATGCTCGAACTTGACTCCGGCCCAACATCTAATTATACTGCCCTTTACTATCGCAGTTAATCCTGCATCATTTTCTTTAACAAATGAGTTAGATCATAAAACCCATCAATTGATTTCATTATCAAAATCCGAGATTCAACAAATACAACGAAGACATATAGCATAAATCTCATATCATTCATGATAAAAATGAGGAAAAAATGAGAAGAATCATGATTCATGTATTTGAAAGATTCAACATGCATAATTCTCTTCTAGTAAAATCAAATTATTCCTTATTTAGTGGTTTAGGAAAAATATCTGCCAATGTTTTATGTCAATAAAATCTAAAGATATATCATGATTGCTAACATGATCCCTAATAAAATGATGTATGATATCAATGTATTTAGTCCTAGTGTGTTGAATAGGATTCTTTGATAAACAAATTGCACTTGTATTATCACATTTTATAAAAATATTTTTAATTAAAATCCATAATCCTCCAAAGTAGTCTTCATCCAGATTACTTGTGCATAGTATACACCTACCACTAAATATTTAACTTCGGTTGTGGATAATGCAATAGAGTTTTGCCTCTTGGATGATCAAAAAATAAGTGCATGACTTAGGAAGTGACATGTTCCATAGGTACTTTTTCTATCTATTCTGTATCCTACAAAGTCAATATCTATATCCTACAAATTCAACATCAGCATACAATCAAATCAAAATTTCTAGATTTTACATACCATAATCTTAAATTTGACGTTCTTTTTAAGTAACAAAATATTCTTTTAACCGCTTTATAATAAAATTATTTAGGATTAGATTAAAATCTTATATAAAGTTTAACACTATATATTATATCAGGTCTAGTTACAATAAGATACAATAAGCTTCATATCATTTCTTTAAGCATTTACATTTATTGTCCATATCTAATTTTGTAAAAGTGCTCATTGGTTTATTAATGGCCTTAGCACTACCCATGTGAAATGTTTTTAATAAATCCAAAGCATACTTAGTTTGACCAATAACAGTTCCATCATTTAATTGCTTAATTTATAATCCCAAGAAAAATATCAATTCGCCCATCAAACTCATTTCAAATTCTTAGCTAATACTTTTGGCAAATGATTCACATAAAGTTTTATTAGTAGAATCAAAAATAAAATCATTAACATAAATTTAAATAATAAAAAAATATTATTAGAATATTTATAAATAATGTGGTAATGACCTTGCCTTTCAAAAAAATATTTTGAATAAGAAAAAAGCTAAGTCTCTCATATCATGCCCTAGGGGCTTGCTTCAATCCATAGTGTGTCTTAGATAATTTGTAAACATGGTTTAGAAAAAGATCATTTTCAAATCTTGATGGTTGTTCAACATAAACTTCTTCAGAAATAAAACCATTAAGAAAAATACTTTTAACATCCATTTGAAATAATTTAAAATTTTTAAAAGAAGCATACGCAAGGAGTATCCTTATGGCTTCAAGTCTTGTCATAGGAGCGAAGGTTTCTTCATAGTCTATATCTTCTTCTTGGTTGAAACATTTAACCACTAATCTAGCCTTCTTTCGAACTATGATACCTTGTTCATCTCGCTTATTCCTAAAGACCCATTTAGTGTCAATCACAATATGATCACTAGGTCTAGGAACAAGCTTCTAAACCTTATTTCTTTCAAATTAATTTAATTCTTTATGCATTGGCAAGACCCATAAGCCATCTTTAAGAGTATCGTAAATGCATTTAGGTTCAATTTGAGATTAAAAAAGTAGTATTTACATAAATATTTTTAAGTGAAGAACAAGTTTGAATACTTTTTTATGTATCTCCAATGATTAGCTCCTTAAGATGAATATTTACATACTTCCATTCTTTGGGTAAGGAATCTTTGGAAGTAGATGTATCCAAGTTGCTTTGGAGAGAAGAATTCTCATTCAAATTTAAAATATCAAATTTAAAATCATCATCAAAATTATTTTTCTTAACTTCAAGAAACTCATTAAAAACAACATAGATAGATTTTTCAATAACTAATGTTCATTTATTAAAAACTCAAAAAGTTTTAGAAATAGAGGAATATCCAAGAAAAATATCTTTACCAGATTTTACATCAAATTTTTCTAAGGTATTTTTTATTTAAAATAAAATATTTACAACTGAAAACTTTAAAATATGAAATATTGGATCTTTTATTGTTTCATAATTGATAAAGAGTTTTGGATAGTAGAGGTCTTATGAGAACCTTGTCCATGACATAACATATTGTGTTAATGGTTTCGACCTAAAAGTATTTGGGTAGGCTATGTTCATTAAGCATGGTTCTCGCCATCTCTTGTAAACTCTTATTCTTTCTCTCAACAATCATTTTGTTGTGGATTTTTTATAGTAGATAAATTATGATCATACCCATTGGAATCACAAAATTATTGAAAATCATGATTTTTAAATTCACCATCATGATCACTACTAATAGAAGAAATCATAAAACCTTTTTCATTTTGAACTTATTTGTAAAATATCATAAAATATTTATAACAATCATTTTTATGTGTTGAGAAGTATGTCTAAGTAAATATACTATAATTATTAATAATGACAAAGATATATTTACTACATCCTAGACTTGTGATATCAATTGGTTCAAATAAATCCATATGAATCAATTGTAATGGTCTAGAGGTACTAACTTGATTTTTAGGTTTAAAACTACTCCTTATTTATTTTCTAGTTGACATGCATCACAAATCTTATCTTTGACAAATTTAATTCTAGGCATTCTTCTTACACGTTCTTTAGCTCTGATTTATGAGATAAATTTCATGTTTGCATGACCTAATCTCCTATGTCAAAGCTATGTATCATCCTTTGAAATCAAAAAATAGGTTTCATCATTAAAATCGTTAAGATCGATGGTATAAATGTTATTGTTCCTTAAGGCAATCATAGATTTATTCTTACATGGTATGTCTATAATGCATACATTAGATTCAAATTTGATATTATATCCTTTATTACATAATTGATTAATGCTTAGTAAATTATGTTTTCAACTATCAACTAACAAAATATCTTCAACCAATAGGTTAGATTTGTTACCGATATTTTCAATACTAATAATCTTCCCTTTGTTGTTGTCTCCAAAGGTGACATACCATCCGTCTCGGCTAGTGATCTTTAAAAATTGTGTTGGATCTCTGATTATGTACATTGAGCATCCACTATCAAGATACCATCTTTTGCTCCTAGCTCTTGTTTGGAGATATACCTACAACAAAAAGAGATTTACTTTAGGTACCCATTTAACTTTGGATTCTTCATGGTTAGATCTACCTTTCTTGACTTTTGACATTAAATCATTGATTGTTCCTATAAGAACCCAAACTAATTTATGATAATTATATTTTTTGGAAGGACAAATATATGCATAATATGACCAAATCTTTCACGAAAATTACATTTATTTTGGGATGAATATATAGTGTGGAACCTTTTACAAATTTTGTTGGCTTTTGTTGATTGTTCTTCTTACAAAACTGATTCCTTCCTTTCTATAAACACAACCTTGGTTAGCAAGAATCATGTTTAATGATTTATTTTAGATGTTTCATACAAATTTTTAAATTTACCAGTAAGTAATGCATGATCCTTTTTTAGTTATTTATATTACTTACTAATATTTTTAAGCTCATCAAATAAATTATGAAATGTATTAAATAATTCATGGTAAGAAAAAGATGTTTCAGGACAAGTATAAGCATAATGACCAAATCTTCTATAAAAATTATATTTATTTTTTGGGGGAATAGTAGTATTGAATCTTTTATAAATTTTGTTGCCTTTTGTTGAGTGTTACTAGTTACAAAGCTGATTCCTTCCTTTTCATAAATACAACATTTGTTAGTAAGAATCATGTTTTATGATTTATTACTAATTTTAAACTTTTTTAAGGTTTGTTGTACTAACATATTTTTTCTTTTTAGTGAATCTAACTCTTCATAATTAAAGCAAGGAGTATAAGATGTGGATGTTTTATGCAAAGTTTTAAATTTACTAGTAAGTAATGCATGATCCCTTTTTAGTTATTTATATTTCTTACTAACCTTTTTAAGTTCATCAAATAAATCATTAAATACATTAAGTATTCATCAAGAAAAAGATGTTTCACGTGAGTCATATATCTCATCGTTAAAGGCTATTAATATGTAGTTTGCCACTTCGTCTTTGTTGATAGGCTCTTCATCCTCTGATGCACTTGAATCATCCCAAGTTGCCTTAAAAGCTTTCTTCTTCTTTTAGGTCGGCAACTTCTTCTTCAATTGTGGACACTCATTTTTGAGGTATCATGGCTTCTTATATTCATAACATATTATAGCATCCTTTTTAGGTCATTTTTATTTTTATGAGATTTGTTCCTTCTTATGAATTTTTTATATCTTCTAGTAAGAAGTGCAATATCATTATCATCATCACTTGAGCTTTCGATCGAGGAATCTTTTTTTGTTCTTAGTGCAATATCCTTCTTGTACTTTGGAAGATTTTTCTCTTGTTTGTCATGTGCTTTACAAGTCATTTCATAGGTCATTAAAGACCCTATGAGTTATTCAGGAGAAAAATTATTCAAGTCTTTTGCCTCTTGGATAGCTGTTACCTTTGGATCCCAACATTTCGAGAGAGAACTTAAAATTTTATTTACTAATTCAAGGTTAGTATAGCATTTACTAAGAGCTTTCAAACCACTGACAACATCCGTAAAACTGGTGTACATGCCACTAATGGTTTCGCTTTGCTTTATAACTATATACCAAGAGATTAATTTTTCTTTTACTTTACTTGTGCCTTTATGAGTAACTTCTAGTACGTGCCAAATATCATATGCAGTATCATAAGTAGAAACATGATTAAACTCATTTTTATCTAAAGCACAAAATAAGCTATTCATAGCTTCAGCGTTCAAAGAAAATGTTTTCTTTTCAAAATTATTTTCATTCAATCATTGGATTATAATATTTCTAAAAACCATTTCCAACGACATTCCATAAATCAAAATCTATAGAAATCAAGAAAATTCTCATTCATGTTTTCCAGTAAGTGTAGTCCATCCCATTCAACATAGGAGGATGAGTGATATAGTGACCCTCATGATTGCTAGAAAAAGTCATTAAGACTCACTTGACTGTTAATCTAATTAAGAGAAATTGACTCTGATACCAACTGTTAGGATTGTAATGCACTAAGAGAGAGAGAGAGAGGCGAAGTAGGGTCAGAAGGCATTGACATGGGATAAGAGGATGTACTGGTAGGTACTCTTAAGAATATATTATAGTGTTGTCATTTGAGTTACTGCAAAGGAAGTAGTGCACAGTGGACAATGTGTTGTGGGGGCAGAGGCCCAAGGTCTAGACAATGGTGCAATAACTTCAATGAAGTTGGTGGATTTTGGGAGCTACTAGGCCACGAACTATCCTAGAGTTGTGATTCATCCAGGTGTGACTCAAGAGCGGGTAGATGAAGGTCGATTGCCAAATTAGCGAATATAATTAGAGGTGGTAGAGGACCTGTGATATGTCAATAGAGGCCACATATAGAAAGATCATAGTCTGAATTCATCCCAAAAAGATTATAATACAATAGAGATATCACTAGGAGGAGACATGGTGCAGTGGATCATGGTGGAATGGCTCGAGGTAATATGACACACACAAGAGAAGTCCTATGAGGGGCTTGATCATATAGATGTATGATCGAGAGCTACTAGGAGCTCCACTTCAAGGAATAAATTCCATGGCACCATAGAAATAAGGCTTCAATGCGCGCATCGAATTTTATATCAAAAGCCTTGATCTTCTGTATATGGGTGATGTGTACCACTAAGGGAGAATTTCTAGTGTAAGTACCAATGAGTCTCATAGGAGGCTTGGTCATATAGAGCTATGATTAGAGCGACTGCAGAGTTGGATTGCTTCAGAGGTCATATTCGCTTAAAGGAGCTCAGTAGATTAGAGGATAAAGTTGAGTAAGCAAACATCACTACCAAGGAAGCAAAGGAGAATATACTCAGCGCGAGCCCTGCAACATAACGGCAAAGGCCATACATGAGAGTTGTATGTTATCTTTTTATCGACCAAAGGTAACTACTCAGAGACATAGAGGTGTTGAAGCAAGTTATTGAAAAAGGTGAAGGAACCAATAACGAGTCTAGAGGGACCTAGCTACCCACAATGAACCATCGGTTAGAATGAATGTAAACTCAGAGAAGTGCCACAGAGCCGTAGAGGTGAATCTATCGATCATGAAGAAAGGGATTTAGATACAAGACAATGGATAATAGGGCCATAGGCATGATAGCGCCATGATACCATAGAGGTGAGACTTCCATGGAGTCATCAATACCTTCCCCATATAGAGGGAGAGTGTTTGGTTATGAAAGGGGTCGAGGAAGTGGAGAATGCAGAGGCAAACTCTAAGTACCAAGACAATGTTGAAGGGTTGAGGCTAGGGAATTTCGTAAGGCTAGTGTCAATGGGCTTCTCATTAAAATAGTTAAAAATGGAGGACTTCGGGTCAATGTAAGAGTACTTGACTAAGGAACAAAGTAGGCGATATATGGTGATGTATCTTTTATACTCAAAGAAGTAGGCGATAGAGATAATGGAGAAAACCATGTAATGTCAAAAGCAACCAAAACTTTCTGAGATATGTTCTAAGTCGAGGCAAAATTTTACTCTTTTCGGGCAAAATTTCTTGTATTCCAGAAGTTCAATAACAATAAGAAGAATAATTATAGTAGCTAACTCAATACAAGAAGTGTAAATACTTCAGGTACTATAGAAGTGTGAGCAAAGATCAAGTTAAGGCTAGTAACTAGCTTGATATATAGAATATAACCCTCGATGAGGTGAGCATAGTCGAGTAGCCTTTGCCTTCTCAACTCTTAAGAGAATGGGTAGAATCAAATACCTCAGTCCTTTTATTTATTTAACAGAAGAGCTCTATAAAAATTCAAAGACTCTATGAAGAAACTTAGTGAGAGAGAACAATTATCAAATCCTTACCAAAGATGATCGATACTATCGAGATTAAGCTATCTACTTCATTTCCTAATAGAATATCAATCAAAAGCAAAAGTGATGTGAACCAACTTGAAGGCGAAAACTAAGTACAAGAGGAATCAGTGGGCAAATTTTACGGAAGAAAGATCTCAAAAACTTCAAAGTCTGCGAGGTGATGCTTGTTAAAGCTCCAATAGGCATCCACCTAGTTCAAGTGACATGAGACATTTGAGAGACTGGTGCATAATAAGAAATGTCTTTTCTTTCATCTGAAGGATCTATATGAACTAACAAGGATAATCATAACTCGATCGACTCCACACCAAAGTTAGAATCATTAGCGAGTTAAAGCAATGTGACAGATTAAAGTTCGACTACTCAATAACAGTAGCAGAGTGTAGTTGAGAGCCAAGAGACACATAGCAACTGGAGCACAATATTAAAGATTCAGCAAAAGCTAGGTGATGTAACACCCAAAAATACTTCGACGAGAGCATCGAAGGAATAGGTGGGGTAGAATGTTAGAGCAAAGTGATAAATAAGGTATTTAATGTAATACTTGTATATGTCTATATATTTTGGTTTTGTTTATGTTTTGCACAACATGTAGAGAGTTGCGGCAGTTTTGTATTAGTGCTTATAAAAATTTCACGTCGATTTAAATATTTGCTCAATAAAAATCGTATCGAAAATGCATTTAAGTATAGAGATGTGTGTAAGAGTGTAAGCAAAGGTAGTAGACAAATAAGCAATTAATATAAAGAGCAAAGAAGAGGAAGCAAATCGATTTTATAGTGGTTCGGTCTTGTGACCTACCTACACTCCCGATTCCTCCTTCGTTGAGGTCACCGGCTTCCACTATAGATCTTTCTTCAATGGGTGAAGATCAACCATCCTCTTACAACTCTATTCTCCTTTTATAGGTTTAGGAGATAACTTTTACAAGTCCCTAAGCTCTCTCTTAAATAAAAAACTATATAAGATGAAATGAGGAGAAAACTCTCAATTACAACAGCATTTTCACAAGGTTTTTGCTCTTGATTGCTTGCCTTTCTCTAGCAAGAATGAGTAGAGTATTTATAGGCCTCAAATGGCTTCAAAAGTAGAGCCCAAAATCAATTTTTAGGTGTTCCCGAGATGCTAGTCTCGAACACTATGTTCTGGGCGGTTCAGCTGCCTGACATAATCTGGGAGACTGTGTTCTGGGCCGTTTAGCTGCCTAACAGTCTGGGAGACTGTGTCTGGGCGGTTCAATCGCCTGACATAGTCTGGGAGACTGTGTTCTGGGTAGTTCAGCCGCTTGACAGTGGGAGACTACGTCTGGGTAGTTCAACCGTCTGACACACCTTCAAAGACTGTGTCATCTTGGAGACTATCTTCGAAGACCGTATCTCATATGACCTTGAGTTACTAAAATAATTTTTATAATAAGTCCAAATCAACCCCAATTAACATTTAATGGCCTCTAAATCGAGTTAGTAAAACTAACTCTCATTACGATGCTAACTACGACACTCAACGTACAATGTTCGTTGTTCGATCGTCTCTTCGATGAACTCCCGGCATCTTTCCGATGAACCTCCGGCGAGCTCTCAATTTTTTTCTATGAACTTCCAGCATTCTTCCGGTGAACTTCCCGGCAAGTTCTCGATGAACTCCCGATGAACTTCCCGGTAAACTTCTGGTGAGTTCTCGGTGAGATCCTGACAACATCATCCGAACCTTAACTGACCTCCGGCGCAACATCTAATTGTATTGCCCTTTACTGTCGCAGTTAATCCTACATCATTTTCTCTAATACACATGTTAGATTATAAAACCCATCAATTGATTTCATCATCAAAATTCATGATTCAACAATCTCCCCCTTTTTGATGATGACAACCAATTGATGATGGAGTTAACCTTAACTCCCCTTATGTATATATCATAGGATAAATATAACAAACTTAAATTCAAAAGAACCTATCACTTTTGAATCCAAACATTTTGATAATTTTTATAGTGTAACCATACATGATACCGTACATGATAAAGAAAAATTTTAGAGATTCATTTACTTGATATCACATTAAAAAATTTCAATCATTACATTCACAATATAACCATGTCATCAATTATGATATAGCATTCATTTCAACTATTTCAAAGATCTCAAAATATCTCTCATATGTCATCAATTATGTCATTTCTCCCCCTTTGTCATCAACAAAAAAGAGAAATGCTCAATTCATATTTGAACATTTATCACAAATATTTATCATTTAAATATTTATCATTTTTAAATATTTATCAAAAATATTCAAACATATCATTTATCATTTGTCATCAATATACTATCTCTCCCTCTTTTGTCATCATAACTTTTCTAAATAATTATTCAAAATAAATATTCATTATATGATAAAATTTTAAACACAATATTATTCATATGTCATCAATTATGCCATTTCTCATTGTTCTAAAAAAGGAGAAATATTCACCACACATTTGAATACTAAGTGTTCAATACATATGTCAACACATTTATTATAAATATTCATTACACAAAGAAAGAACTATAGTCCATTCTCCCCCTTAGTAGAAAAAATAGAGTTTAATATATTTTGTATCAAATTATTTTCTTTCCATTTTTAAATAAAATAAAAGAAGAAGAAGGGGAGGGGGTGTCAAAGATCCAAAACCAAGTATCTCAAAACAAAATAAATTATTAAGAGGGGGATACATATTCATGAATCCAAGAATCAAAATATTGAAAGATAGCTCAAAAGTCGAGGAAAGTCAAGAAGATTATAAGAGCTACTCATGTATTAAAAGATTTATCTCATATAAATTTCAAGCAAAAGCTCAAGAAGTCCAAAAAATTAGCAAATCATGCATTTGAATAGTTTAACATTCCCAACTCTCTTCTAAGAAAGTCAAATTGGTCTTCATTTAATGGCTTGGTGAAGATATTAGCCAATTGATGCTTAGTATCAATAAATTCCAAAGATATATCATGATTATTTATATGATCTCTAATAAAGTGATGTCTAATGTCAATATGTTTAGTTCTTGAGTATTGAATGTGATTTTTAGTTAGACATATTGCACTAGTATTATCGCATTTGATAAGAATATTTTTCAAGTGAATTCTAAAATCTTCTAAGGTGTTTTTCATCCAAATGACTTGTACGCAACATGTACCAGCTGCTATGTACTCAGCTTCGGCTATAGATAATATAACCAAATTTTGTTTCTTAGAAGACCAAGAAACAAGAGCATGTCATAAGAATTGGCATGTTCCGGTTGTACTCTTCCTATCTATTCTACAACCTCCAAAATCGACGCATAGGCAAACAAATCAAAATTTTTAGACTTAGGATACCATAATCCTAAATTAGATGTTTCTTTTAAATATCTAAATATTCGTTTAACTGCCTTAAAATGAGAAGATTTAGGATTGGATTGAAATCTTGCACATAATTCAATACTAAACATTATGTCTCGTCTAGTAGTAGTTAAATATAATAAACTGCCTATCATTCCTCTATATGTTTTTTTATCAAAATTTTCACCTTCATTATCCAAGTCTAATTTTGTAGAGGTGTCCATGGGTGTGTTAATGGCCTTAGTATTGTCCATACTAAAATGTTTTAACAAATCTAATGTATACATAGTTTGACTTATGAAGATACTATCATTTAATTATTTTATTTGTAAGCCTAAGAAAAATGTTAATTCACCCATTAGGCTCATTTCAAATTCTTGGCTCATACTCTTGGCAAAAGATTCACATAAGGATTCATTTGTTGAACCAAAAATAATATCATTAACATAAATTTGATAACTATAAAATTATTTTTAAAATACTTAAAAATAATGTGGTATCAACCTTGCCTTTTAAAAAATTATTTGAAATAAGAAAAGAGCTAAGTCTTTTATACCAAGCTCTAGGGGCTTGTTTCAATCCATAAAGAGCTTTGGATAATTTAAAAACATGATTAAGAAAAATATCATTTTCAAAACCAGAAGGTTGATCAACATAAACTTCTTCGGAAATGAAACCATTAAGAAAAGCACTTTTGACTTCCATTTAAAATTCTTAAAAGAGGCAAAGACAATGAGCATCCTTATGACTTCAAGTCTAGCCATAGGAGCGAATGTCTCTTCATAATCGATCCATTCTTCTTGGTTGAAACCCTTGGCCACTAATCTAGCATTGTTTCTAACCATGATACCATTTTCAGGTTGCTTGTTTCTATAAACTCATTTAGTACATATCATTAAATGATCATTAGGTTTAGGAACAAGCTCCTACACCTCATTTCTCTCAAATTGGTTTAACTTTTCATGCATTGAAATAACTCAATAATCATCTTTTAGGGCTTCCTCAATACATTTTGGTTCAATTTGAGATAAAAATATGACGTTAGTACAAAAATTCTTAAATGATGAACGAGTTTGAACACCTTTTAATATATCTCCAATTATTAACTCCTTAGGATAATTATCTACATACTTTCATCCCTTGGATAAAGATTCCTTGGAAGTAGATGCATCCAAGTTATTTTAGAGAGGAGATTTATCATTCAAATTTAAATTATCAAAATCAAAATCATCATCAAAATCAATTTTCTTCAAATTGGAAACCTCATAAAAAACAATATGGATGGATTCCTTAATTATAAGAGTTCTTTTATTAAAGACATGATAAGCTTTTGAAATTGAGGAATAACCAAGAAATATACCTTCATCGAATTTTTCATCAAAATTTCCTAAGGCATCTTTTTCATTCAAAATAAAACATTTACAACCAAATACTTTGAAATATGAAATATTTTATTTTTTTATTTTTTCACAATTCGTAAGGAGTTTTGGAGAGTAATAGTCTTACGAAAACCCTATTCATGACATAGCATGTCGTGTTAACGGCTTCGAACCAAAAATATTTGGGTAGGCTATGTTCATTTAACATGGTTCTAGCCAGTTCTTGTAAGCTTCTATTTTTCTTTCCACTACTTCATTTTGTTGTGGATTTCTAAGAGTAGAGAAATTATGATTATACCCATTTGAGATACAAAAATTTTAAAAATTCTGATTTTTAAACTCACCACCATGATCACTATGTATAAATAAAATCATAAAACCCTTTTCATTTTGAACAAGTTTACAAAAATTTGAAAAACATTTAAAAGAATCACTTTTATGTACCAAGAAATAGGTCCAAGTGAATCTACTATAATCGTCTACAATAACAAATGCATATTTGCTACCTCCTAAGCTTGTAGTATCAATTAGTCTAAATTAATCCAAATGGATCAATTGTAGTAGCCTAGAGGTACTTATTTGATTTTTTTATTTGAAACTACTTTTTATTTATTTTCCTAGTTGACATACATCACAAACTTTATCTTTTATGAACTTGATGCTAGGTATTCCTCTTACTTGATTTTAAGTTGAGATTTGGTTTAATAGTTTCATGCTAGCATATCTTAGTCTCCTATGTCAAATCCATGCATCATTATTTAAGGCCGAATACATATTTCATTACAAATATTATCAATGTCAATAGTATACACATTATTGCTTCTTAAGGCAATCATAGAACTATTTTTATATTATATTTTAATTATACAAGCATTAGATTCAAATTTGATAATGTATCCTTTATCACACAATTGACTAATGCTTAGTAGATTATGTTTCAAACCATCAACTAATAATACATCTCCAATCAAGAAGTTTGATTTATTACCTATGGTTCCTTTCCTAATGATTCCTTTATCACACAATTGACTAATGCTTAGTAGATTATGTTTCAAACCGTCAACTAATAATACATCTTCAATCAAGAAGTTTGATTTGTTACCTATGGTTCCTTTCCTAATGATTTTTCCCTTGTTATTGTCTCCAAAGGTGACAAATCCTTTACTTAGGCTAGTAAGCTTGGAGAAATGAGTTGAATCTCTGGTCATATACCTTGAGCATCCACTATCAATGTACCATTTAGTACTTCTAGCCTTTGTTTGGAGACATACCTACAAGAACGAGGGTTTTGGTTTAGGTACCCATTTGCCTTTGGGTCCATCATGAAAAATTTTACCTAATTTTACTAATGGCGTCGAGTTGCTTATGGTTTCTTTAGGAACCTAAATTAATTTTTTTGGATTATACTTTTTAAATAAACATTTATAAGTATAGTGTCCAATTCTTCCATAAAAATTATATTTATTTATAGGTGAAACATATAATGTAGGTCCTTTAACGAAGATGGTTGGCTTTTGTTGAGTGTTACTCACAAAGTCAATTCCTTCCTTTTTATGAACATGACCATTATTAACAAGAATTATGTTTAAGGATTTGTTACCTATTTTAAATTTTTCTAATGTTTCTTGTAATAAAACATTTTTTTCTTAAGTATATCTAATTCTTCACACTTAGTGCAAGGAACTATCGTATGTTCATCAAACTCCTTTTTCAAATTTTTAAACTTACTAGTAATTGAAGCATGATCTTTTTTTAATAATTTATACTTATTACTAACTAATTTAAGGTCATCAAATAAGCCATTAAATTCATTAAATAATTTATCATAAAATAAAGAAGATTCATTTAGATTACTTACCTCGTTGCAAAATGTCATTAAAGCATAATTTATAATTTCTTCCTTGTTGGTTGGCTCTTCGTCTTCAGATGAACTTGAGTCGTCCCAAGTAGCTTTGAGCGCTTTCTTTTTCTTTGATTACTTCCTCTTCACTTGGGGACATTCATATTTGAAGTGTCCCGGCTTATTACATTCGTAACATATTATTGAGTCCTTTTTTTAGTTCATGTTTGTTCTTTACATCTTGTCTTGTTTTAGTCGTTTTTAAGAATTTCTTAAATTTTTTTGTAAGAAGTGAGAAGTCCTCATCATCATCATCATCACTTGAGTTTTCTCCCAAGTAATCTTCCTTGGTTCTAAGTGCTATGTCTTTCCTGTTCTTTGGAAGGTTGTTCTCGAGTTCATTATGTGTTGTACATGTCATTTCATAAGTCATCAAAGATTATTTAGATCATTTACTTCTTGTATTGTCATTACTTTAGGATCCCAACTTTAAGAAGAGATCTTAATATTTTGTTAATAAGTTCAAAATTTAAAAAACTTTTACCAAGCACTTTTAGACTATTGACAACATCCGTAAAACGAGTGTACATGTATCCTATGGTCTCACTTGGTTTCATGCGAAACAATTCATAGTTATGCACCAAAAGATTAATTTTTGACTCTTTGACTCAACTAATGCCTTTATGTGTAACTTCGAGTGTGTGTCAAACTTCATGTGAAGTTTCACATATAGAAACCCGATTAAATTTGTTTTTATCAAGAGCGCAAAATAAAATATTTATCGCTTTAGCATTCAAAGAGAAAGTCTTCTTTTCCGAATCATTCTATTTGTTTATCGGCTTGGAAGACTTTTCAAAACCACTTTCAATAATTTGTCATAATTCAAAATCCATAGAAAGTAGAAAAATTCTCATTCGAGTTTTTCAATATATATAATCCGTCCCATTGAACATGGGAAGACGAGTGATAGAAAATCCTTCTTGATTACCAACAAAAGTCATCTCTCTTAGATTTTAAGCCAAATAGAGAAAACATAGCTCTAATACCAATTGTTAAGATCAAAGTGGCACTAATAGGGAATTAGTGCTTATAAAAATTTCATGTCGATTTAAATATTCGTATAAAAAAAAATCGTATCGAAAATACGTTTAAGTGTAGAGATGTGTGTAAGAGTGCAAGCAAAGGTAGTAGACAATTAAGCAATTAACATAAAGAGCAAAGAAGATGAAGCAAACCGATTTTATAGTGATTCGATCTTGTGACCTACGTCCACTCACGATTCCTCCTCTGTTGAGGTCACTGACTTCCACTATAGATCTTTCTTCAATAGGTGAAGATCAACCACCCTCTTATAACTATATTCTCCTTTTACTGGTTTAGGAGATAACCTTTACAAGTCTCTATGCTCTCTCTTAAACAAAAAACTACACAAGACGAAATGAGGAGAAAACTCTCAATTACAATAGCGTTTTCACAAGGTTTTTGCTCTTGATTGCTTGTCTTTCTCTAGCAAGAATGAGTGGGGTCTTTATAGGCCCCAAATGGCTTCAAAAATGGAGCCAAAAATTAATTTTTAAGTGTTCCCGAGATGCTAGTCTCGAACATTGTGTTCTAGGCAGTTTAGCCACCTGACAGTCTGCGAGACTATGTTATGGGTGTTTCAGTTGCCTGACAGTCTGGGAGACTGTGTCTAGGTGGTTCAGCCGCCTAACACAGTTTGGGAGACTATTTTCTGGGCGGTTCAACTGCCTGACAGTCTCGGAGACTGTGTCTGGGCGGTTTAACTACCTAACATAGTCTAGGAGACTGTGTTCTGGGCGATTCAGCTGCCTGACAATAGTAGACTATGTCTAGGTGGTTCAACCGCGTAGTTTAGGTGGTTCAACGGCCTAGTCTAGGTGGTTCAACCGTCTGACACACCTTCGAAGACTGTGTCATCTTGGAGACCGTGTCTTCGAAGACCATGTCTCATCTGACCTTGGGTTACTAAAATGACTTTTATAATAAGTTCAAATCAACCACAATTAAGACTTAATGGCCTCTTAATCGAGTTAGTAAAACTAACTCTCATTACGATACTAACTATGGCACTCAACGTACAACGTTCGTTGTCCGATCGTCTCTTCGATGAACTCCCGGTATCTTTCCGATGAACCCCCTACGAGCTCTCGATTTCTTTCGGTGAACTCCCAATGAATTTTCAGCATTCTTCTAGTGAACTTCTTAGTGAGTTCTCGACAACCTGTCGATGAACTTCCCGGTAAACTTCTTGTGAGTACTCGACGAGCTCCCGACAACATCATCCAAACCTCGGCTGACCTCTGACGCAATATCTAATTGTACTGCCCTTTACTGTCGCAGTTAATCCTGCATCATTTTCTCTAACACACAAGTTAAGATTATAAAACACATCAATTAATTTCATCATCAAAATTCGAGATTCAATAGGTTATGTACATTCATCGCGTAGAGGCAAAATTGTCCAGAAACAAGCCATCCAAATAGCCATTCTGAGGGCTTTCAAGTTTCGTAGAGTAGTGCAGAGTGCCAACCAACACAACACTTAAGAGCTACCTAAGTGGCACATAGTTGGATGGGCCTTTGGGGTAATGTTTATGATTGTTTCGATTGTTTTGTTTCGTATTAGTGTCAAGTGGACACTTACTAGACATTTGACCATGGCGACCACCTTAGATCCTTTGTCAGTCACAATTCAAAATTTATGAAGTCTATGTATATAATTTGTATTATCTACTATATGTTTGTTGAAATGATTACTTGTGGATCCTTAGTTAAATATTTTCTTTAATCTATTTATTTTATGTAGGTCCTTAAGGGACCATAAAAGATTTCAGGAAGATTGACCCTTTACAGATAAACACATATGAGTTTTATATGACTTAAGCAATAACAACTAAGTCCGTGATAGAATACAAGGGTGGTGCTAATGGGGGCAAAGGCCACATGTGGGGAAGGAAAGATAAGAGTATTTATATTATTATAAAAATAAAGGATAATATTTGGAAAACCAAAAAAAGGGGTGTTTTTGAAAAAAAATAAAAATGAGATTTTTTTGATAGAATTGTCCACAAAATTTATGAAACTTCTTTTATAAGAAATTATCCTTTTTTTTCCCTTCGTTTTGTTTTGAATCTTGGCTTCAGTCTAATTACAAACTCATCCATCCATCCATCCTTCAATCAATACTACTCTGTCCGTTCCACATAGACGATCGACAATACTCTCCACTGTCTCTCTCTTCACAACAATACTTCCTTCCCACTCAATGTGGGAGGTTTCGGCGCTGTTACCCTGAGAGAACTCTGGGATGAAGTCCATGTGATGCACTGTGATGGGCGTGGAGACCAAGTCTCCTTTCAACTCCACCGACAGCAGTCCTCGACCGACAGCTCTCGCCCTATTCCCCTTGCATCACTGGCATCTCCACGTTCTACAGAGGCCGCCCAAGTTGAGACTAAAGAATTATTGGTGGGCAAAGGTGCTGCGTCCTTGTCCGTCTTCAAGCTTCTTTATCTTCGTCTTAGGGCAAAGAATAATTAACATGACGGAACAGCAAACCTTCCTTCCTTTTCCGTCACATGCACCATCAGCTTGTCCTCCTTCCACCTTTTCTTTTTACCGCTCGACCTACCGTAACTTAAGGTGTCAGTGTCCTCGTGGAAATGAGTTGGAGCCAAGCTCGCGGCAATTGAACACAGCTTAAAGAATAAGAAGGGTTGGAGATAGCCTAGTATAGTATCTGATGGTCTAGTTCCGATTTAGGTTCATTTACTGTGCCAATATGATTGGATCAACCATGGCTGCGGCATTAGATGTAGAATCCTGTTCTACTTTCAACTCTCGTGTCTGGTCTTACCAAAGAGAGACAAGCATATCTAGCTAATCATCTCCATCTCCTGATGCCAATCCATTTATCTTTATTCCTCACTTTGTGTGGAAGTAATGATCCAGTGCGTTAGCCACAGTCACATCCAGTGAAAATTCTCTCGCTCTCTCTCTCTCACTCTCTCCACCCGACGCACATGTTGGTGAGGAATAAGGTGAGCTCTCAAGGTTGAAGAAAGAGACAGTCCAACCAGCACTACACTCCAAAACACCACCAAGAGCCACATAGCATCAACCACGCCTTCTCTTCCATTCCTCCTCCTCCTCCTCCTCCTCCTCCTCATAGAAGAGAGAGGAAGATAATTCTGTTGCTGTGAACAAGGAGGAGGAGAGGAGAGGAGAGGAGAGGAGAGGGGAGGAGAAGATGTTTGGGAGGGATCCATGGGGTGGAGCGCTGGAGATATCGAATGCGGACTCGGCGACGGACGACGACCGGAGCCGAAACCTGCAGGACTACGACCGGGCGGCGCTGTCGCGGCAGCTGGACGAGACGCAGCAGAGCTGGCTCCTCGCGGCGCCCGGAGACCCCTCCGGCAAGAAGAAGAAGCGGTACGTCGACCTCGGCTGCGTCGTCGTCAGCCGCAAGCTCTTCCTCTGGACCGTCGGATCCGTGCTCGGCATCGGTCTTCTTGTCGGCTTCATCATGCTCATCATCAAGACAGTGCCCCACCACCATCGCCCCTCGCCGCCCCCCGACGAGTACACGCAGGCGCTTCACAAGGCCCTCATGTTCTTCAACGCCCAGCGCTGTAAGCATTCACTGTCATCATCCCCGTCTCCGCAAGTAATATAGCAACTGCGTGTTGATCGACAATTTTCTTAGTCACGATCAAATTACTGTCACAATTTTCCCCATCAATTTCTCCATTAATCTAACTCTAAGCATGTTGTTTTCTTCAATGCTTTTTTAGTTCTTTTGAATTGTAATCTTGCAAACGGATCCACTTTACTGTTGTCTTCAGCCGAAAATGCACATTTAGATCTACAGAATGTCACTCTTATAGCCCACACAATCTAATTCCTTTCAGTGATCCAACTGCTCAAAGTGTTGCTCATGTCGAATCTTTTGAGCTATAATTCATTCACAACATCTATATATGAGTTAGACCACAGAAAAGATTGATGAACAGAAAAAAAAAAAAAAAAAACACCAGATCTGATTTGAACAGATCAACAGAGACAATGAAGGATTCTGATCTGGTGTCTCTGATTCATCAGCTGGGCCTCTGCCGAAGCATAACAACGTGAGTTGGAGGGGGAACTCCGGCATGAAGGATGGTCTCTCAGACGACTCTGTCAAAAAAAATCTGGTGGGAGGATACTACGACGCCGGGGATGCGATCAAGTTCAACTTCCCCATGTCCTTCGCCATGACAATGCTCAGCTGGAGCGTGATCGAGTACAGTGCTAAGTATGAGGCTGCTGGGGAACTTGATCATGTCAAAAATATCATCAAGTGGGGCACTGACTACCTCCTCAAAACCTTTAACTCCTCTGCTGACACTATCGATCGTGTCGTTGCTCAGGTACGCCATTGTCTGGCTTTAGAATCCATGACTGTAGCTTAGTTTAAATGCAGAAGAAAAGATGTTTGAGTCGACCATGCATAACAGTGAAATTTGTCTCTCCGCAACTTGGATCTGAATTCATTCCAAGCAAGCTAAAATCCTTCACAGAATTTTATTTACTTAAACTCTTGATGCTACAAGAAATTCATCTCAAGCAAATTTAAAGAAAGAACAATGATTACGTTCGTAGTGTAGAACTGAGGAATATGTTGTGAAAGAGATGATATTGAAGGAAGAAGGAACATTGATTGCCTTTGAAATGATGTTTACATAACAGGTTGGTCAAGGGGATACTTCAAAGGGACCGGGTCCGAATGACCATTACTGCTGGGTGAGACCTGAAGACATTGACTACCCCCGCCCGGTGTACGAATGCCACAGTTGCTCTGATCTTGCAGGAGAGATGGCAGCTGCATTGGCTGCAGCTTCGATCGTGTTCAAGGACAGCAAGACTTATTCTGAGAAGCTTGCTCATGGTGCCAGGACTCTGTTCAAGTATGGGAGGGACCAAAGGGGTAGATATAGCCCCGGAGGCTCCGATCCTTCGCTCTTCTATAACTCTACTGGTTACTGGGATGAGTTTGTGTGGGGCGGCGCATGGTTGTATTTTGCCACCGGCAACTCCTCCTATCTCCAACTTGCTACTGCTCCAGGCTTAGCCAAACATGCAGGTGCCTTCTGGGGTGGTCCGGATTATGGAGTATTCAGCTGGGACAACAAGCTTGCAGGTTCTCAAGTAAGTTGAATAGTTCACTGAAATCTGATCTAGAACTGCTATATATACACATTTTCTTTACAGAATTGGATCTTGGTTGGGTTACACACTAGCTTTTTTCTGGAGTTCGACCGTCAGTAATCCTGCATCATCGCCTTTCAAATTCCTAGGTCACACAATAGCTTAGTGAACTGACTGATGGTAGGATGAAGTATAATTTTGTGCATGATTCCACTGGCAATCCAGTGTTCGTCCAATTCAAAGTCCAATAGATCTTTGACAAATGTTGGCTGTCTTAGGACATACACTGCAGTTTTCTACTCATATTAGATCAGGATTCCCCCTATTTAATTCTGTATTAGGTTTGTAACTACTAACTCATTTCTAGATTAAGAAAAAAACAGGTATCTGAACTTTGGCGGCCATATCTTTGAATTTGATTTTGATGTTGAAAAATCTTCTTATGTTTCAAGAGCCTCATAGAAAAATATAGCAGCAGTTATTTGTGATCGCAGTGTAAAGGTTTACAAATCTATATTGTTTCCAAAAATATTAGCTGATGATTCGAACTTCACATCTGAAATTATTAACTGATTTGAGTTTTTTCAGAAACAATCAGATAGGGGTTCTGAAAAGTTTAACCATTCAATCTGCCAGACATAACATTTAAGATGATTCGACCTCCTTACGAAGACCAAAATAAGTTTTAACACCTACTGAAACCTGCTATTTTAGTCTTGATATGCTTCTTGCTTCACACAGTTCGAAAGGAAATTAAGTTCATCTATCTATTGCTATGAGTTTTTAACATAACTAGATTGTGATAATTTTATTTTACATGATTGCATATGAACTGTTTGAAAGACAGTCATTAAAGGCATAAGCTACAAATATTAATTAGCATACGTAAGCTGTAAACATTTATTGATTAAACATCTGATTCTTTTGATCTCTGCTTGTGACATTTCAGGTTCTTCTCAGCAGGTTGCGGCTGTTCTTGAGTCCAGGTTATCCATATGAAGAAATACTGATGACATTCCACAATCAGACAGGCAATATTATGTGCTCATACTTGCCGTATTTTAAATCATTTAATCGAACCAAAGGTTTGCCAGCATCTTTTAGCTCCTTTTGTAATATGTATATATATTGTCTTCAAAAATCAAGCTCAGATCTGGAACCATGCAGGTGGTCTGATACAACTGAACCATGGAAGACCTCAACCGCTCCAATATGTTGTCAATGCAGCTTTCCTTGCCTCGGTATATAGCGACTATCTTGATGCTGCAGACACACCAGGATGGTATTGTGGACCTAATTTCTACTCCACCGATGTCCTCCGTGATTTTGCCAAGACCCAGGTATGTATGGCTTGAGATTTAGCAGTCAAAAGATTTAATATTTATTCATTAAGATATACTATGATGTAAATTTAAACTTAGGATGTATTGAAGTCTCTTAAGTAAACATTTGATGGTATTTCCTCCAAACCTCAAAATTTAGCTTGATGTCACCCACAAGTAGAAATGCTAACACAATACTCCTTTGTCTCAGTCTATATCCTTGCCCTTCCCCCAAAAATAAAATAAAAAGAAGAAAAAGAAAAGGCTTCTGCTTTGTTATTTAGCTATGATATTGCATCATAACAAAATTTTGGAAGCTAAATGCATCTTTGAAAAATCCACCTAAGGACACTGTTAAGGCACAAATTAGCAATTAGGAACAAGCCATGCCATGAGTAATTACTTCCATTTATGATGAATATATGATGCTGCATTAATTATGAACACCAATAGTATTTTCTCTCAATTCCACTAGTACTTTAGCATCCATATATTCCTTAAGGTGCTTGCTACCTATAGATCATTTTTTGCACATTTGCTTACTGATTTCTCCAATAATTTTGTTCAATGATTAAGGAACTCTTTCCATTTATCATTCACCAGCTAAACTGGCAACATCACACCTCTTTGGCTTGCATAATTTCCTTCCAGCAAGTGTTTTCGGACAAAACATTTCTGTGAAAATAACATTACGAAACAAAATACTTGCCGTAGCCACCATGAGCTAAAATTTTTACTTTATGTTGGCAGATTGATTACATCCTGGGCAACAATCCTCAGAAGATGAGCTACGTTGTTGGATACAGCAAACGTTATCCTAAGCATGTTCATCACCGAGGTGCCTCGATTCCCAAGAACGGGGTGAAGTACAGTTGCAAAGGAGGATGGAAGTGGAGAGACACTAAAAAGCCGAATCCTAACACCATTGTTGGTGCCATGGTCGCCGGTCCTGACAGGCACGATGGATTCAAAGATGTTCGGACAAACTATAACTACACAGAGCCAACACTAGCAGGAAATGCTGGTCTGGTTGCAGCACTGGTTTCTTTGTCTGGAGTAACCACTGGCATTGATAAGAACACTATCTTCTCTGCAGTTCCTCCAATGTTTCCTACTCCTCCACCTCCACCATCAGCTTGGAAGCCATAGCTGGTACAGAATCAAAACGTTCGATGTTACACAGCAAATAGGATTGATGACAATGAAAAAATGAACACCAGGAGGTAGATTGAAGGCCTCTTGAACTTGTTTGATCTCATCAGACATGCATTTTTTTGGTGGTGATTTCTCTACTTATCTGTTATATGACAAGGTTGTTCTGTGCATAATGCATAAAGCTTAGACTGAGATGAACACAACATGAACTTGAATCTCTCGTCTTTTGAGTGCTTAGTTATTGTTTGTTTGGATACATGAATGTGATCTTTGTATCTGCCTCTTATGCCATGCCAATTGAGCTGGTGATTACCTTGTCATTCCCTCCAAGAACAAGATATATATATATATAGGGATTCTAGTTGGCAAAATTGAATTTTTAAAAAGTTATTCAACTCTTAATTAGTATTACATTAAGAGACGGTGGAGATGTGATTCGATCCTGTAAGAAGGCCCAGCAAAAATCTCATGATGCCGTTCGCATAGGCCCACGAGAGCCCCAGGAAGTCCTCTGCTTCGCTCGTCTTCATGTTGCATCCATGGCGTCTGCTCCGGTAGTTCTGAACCAAGCGGACTCTGTTGGATACGGTGGCCAGCCATTTCAGTTGTCACGTGATTTCCTGGGCGATAGGAGATCATAAAAGTTGCCCCAGCCAATTCTTCTTCCTCCTCCTCGTCCCCTTCCTCTTCTTCGGCGGGGCTTGTCAGGGTGGTGCACATAATGAGCAGCTGGATGGTGCCACTTCGATCCACAATAGCTATGGCGGAAATGAAGACATCATCATCGGTGATGGTAAAAGAATTCTTGTTACTCATACTGGTTCTACGAAGCTTAATTCACATACTACTTCTTTCACACTCGATAATGTCTTGTGTGCACCCCACATAAAAGAAACCTTATTTCTGTCTTTCAATTTTGCTAATAAAATTATGCTTCCATTGAATTCTTTCCTGATTATTTTCTTGTCAAGGACTTAAGCACGGGGGCTTCCTTGGTTCACGACCCGAGTAGAGACAATATCTATGATTGGCCATCAACTTTGTATCTCACTCGACCCACTACTAACTCTTCCACTGTTGCTCCAATCGACATATGACATCGATGTCTTAGTCATCCCTCGACCTCTATTTAACACAAATTACTTTTTCACTATTCTATTTCTGTTTTTAAATCTAGTAATGTTATTACTCACTATGATGCTTGTCTTAGCAATAAGAGTCATCAATTACCTTTTGGTACATCCTCTATTTCATGCTCTAAACTGTTTGAGGTTGTTTATACTGATGTTTGGGGTCCTGTATCAGTTGTTTCCTTTAACAAGTTTAGATTCTATATTGCCTTTGTCGACTATTTTATAAAGTATACATGGTTATATCCTCTCCGTCAAAAGTCTAATATTGTTGTTGTCTTTTTCAACTTTAAGAACTTAGTCGAGAACTACTTTCAGACTACTATTAAAACTGTCTATTATGATGGTGGGGGTGAATATTAAGCCCTAGCATCTTATCCATCCGATTGTGGTATTCAACATTTAAAGTCCCCTTCATATACTCCTTAACTAGTTAGCTCTATTGAATGTAAACATCGACATATTGTTGAAACTAGTCTAACAATGCTCCATCAAGCTTTCTTGTAATCTACCTTTTGGTTCGTAACTTTTCAAACTGCTGTCTACCTCATTAATTGCATGCCTATTCCTGTCATACAATATCAATCAAAAATGCCCCAACCTACAAACATTAAAGATATTTGACTGTCTATGTTATCCATTGTTACGTCCCTACAGTTCTCATAAAATGCAGCATCGATCTCGCCCTTATATTTTCATCGGATACTCTCTTGAACATAATACCTTCCGATGTTATGATCTTCACACTACTAAAGTTTTTGTTTCCAAATATGTCACTTTTGTGGTGTCTGTCTTTCCCTTTCAAGATCACGGGTAATCTGTGATCCCATTGGATTTCTATGACACATCTTCATCCTCCCATATGCCTCCACCGGATCCACACTTTCTTGTTACTTTTGTTCCATAGTTTTTTTCTCCTGCCTCTCCTCTGGTTCCTCCTCTTCCAGTGCAATTACCTCTAGAACCTCAACCTTTGTCCTTCCCTTGTCAGGATACTTCTACCGTCCTTTCGCCTGACTCAACCAGTAATAACCCTCAGCCCTTACCTCCAAATACTATTACATCCTCCCGACATCCAATGTAAACTCATTTTAGGAGTGGTGTCTTTAAACCATGTCAAGTTCTTGACTTACATGCTAACACCAAACCTTCCCTTGACTCTACTGAACCAACATCCTTTACTCAGGCCTAAAAATCTCCACATTGGTGTAAAGCCATGTGTGAAGAGTATGATGCTCTCCTTCATAATGTTACATGGACCTTTACCCCTTCTCACTCCTCACAAAATATTATCGGGTACAAGTAGATTTTTTGAATTAAGCGAAACCCCAATGATTCGATTACTTGCTATAAAGCACGACTTATGGCCAAAGGATATCATCAGCGACTTAATGTTGACTACACCGAGACATTTTTAGTCCTTTGTCAAACCTACTACAATCCGGCTTATCCTAAGCCTGACAATATCCAAAGGCTGGTGATTACGCCAGTTAGATGTTAATAATGCTTTTTTACAAGGGACTCTTACTGAAGATGTCTTTATAGAGCAACCTACAGGCTTTATACATCCTCAATATCCACAGTATGTCTGTAAACTCCAAAAGGTCATTTATGGACTTCGTCAGGCTCCACGAGCCTGATATACTGAACTTGATCTATACTTATCTTCCGTCGACTTCATCAACTCTAAATCTGATGTCCCCCTATTTCTATGTCAACATCATGGGCGCACCATCTATCTTTTAGTCTATGTGGATGATATTATTATCATAGATGATAACTCTTTGGAGGTTCAAGTGTTTATTAAGCAATTGGCTGACAGATTCTCTCTTAAAGATCTTGGCAACCTAAATTATTTTCTTAGTGTCGAGGCTACATTTGCATCTTCTGGCCTTTTTCTTTCACAGAGAAAGTACATTCATGACTTGCTTTTTAAGACGAACATACAAGATGCAAAAGAGGTTACCACTCCTTTATCTACCAGTGAATCACTAAAGTTATGTGGTGGTAGCCCTACTATAGACCCTACTCAGTATCGGCAGGTGGTTGACTCCTTATAATATCTTGCTTTTACTCATCTAGATATCTCCTTTGTAGTTAATAAATTATCTTCGTTTATGAGTCGACCGTCTACTTTGTACTCGACTACTGTCAAACGTATTTTGTGTTATCTTAAGGGGACCATCGATCATGATATTTTTCTTCGCAAACACTCTCCCTCTCAGCTTCATGCTTTTGCTGATGCTGATTGGGCCGAATATATTGATGATAGAACCTCTACATCAGGATATGTTATATTTTTTTGTGCTAATCCGATTAACTGGAGTTCTAAGAAACAAAAGACAATGGCCAGGTCTACTACTGAAGCTGAATATCGTGTTATTGTCACTACTGCTGTCGAACTTAATTGGATCACCAACTTGCTTAAAGAGATTCAAGTTCACTATGTTTCTATGCCTATTATTTATTGTGATAACATCAGTGCTACTTACCTTTGTGTCAATTTAGTTTTTCACTCCCGTGTGAAGCATATTGCTAGTGACTTCCACTTTGTACTAGATCAAGTCATCCGCCAGCAGCTCCGTGTTTCCCAAGTTCACACGATTGATCAACTCGTCGACTCCCTCACGAAGCCTCTGGCTTGCAAAATCTTTTCGTTGCATCGATCTAAGATCGGCGTCCTTGACAGGAACTCGATCTTACGGGGGCATGTTAGCTGAACAGATTTCTAAACTGAACGAAAAGATCTCGTTCATTAGTTGAGGTAAATCTTCTCTCAACCCGTTATAAATATATGCTACAATAATAAACGAAGTGTGTCATTTGATCCTCACTTTCATCTTTTAACATCTACCACTCAAGACTGAACTCATTTCACTATAACCATTTGCATAAAGTCTTTATGAACTCAACCCAACACACAAAACAACTAGAGAAAGAACGAGTCCCGTTTTAAGGCATAAAGTGACTGACTTGTCATGTTAAACGTACTTTGATTGCCCTTTACCGTACTTTGATTTGGCCAACACCATTATCTTACTTATTTGCCTATTCCGTCACTTGTTGAATTCAATGAAATTTCTTTTTCAATGAAACAACTCTTTACCGGGGTAGAAGCAACCAATAAATTTATTTTTTTTTATCAGGCCATGGTATAGAAATAATAATAAAACTTTGGTGCTAAATACACAACTAAAACTCCTTACACGCGGATCAATTCTTCAATTCAATTCGATTCTTTTTTGCTAAACAAAATCAATTATCAACTGAACAAAAAAAGTAACAAAAATTGAACAAGCAACATAAGATAAAGATTTATTTATTGTATAGGAACCAAGTCATATTCCTATGAATAAGGATTAGAAACAAAATCATAAACATGATTCAGGATCAGAGGTTGTACGAGGAAAATATAGTTCGAATGCCTTAGCGTACTCTCAAGATGCGAGGGGGTTACTTTGTTCTATTTGATGAACAAACGCTCCATTCCAAATTATTATTGACTTTCTGGTGGGTAAGGGAGTTTCTTTTCCTGCATGATGAGCCGGAACTGATTGCTGTGTAATCTTATCTTCCAAGAGACAAGAAGTATTCAAGATGAGGCAAAATAGCTTGAAAGATGGGTTAAAAGAGTACTAATCAACCCTCAATAATATATTCCTTTGGACGAGTTGAAAGGAAAAAAAAAACCTACTTTTAGATTCGATCGCATGCAACCTCATATTTTATAGGCCATTGAACACTAAGCAGCTACTACTGTATGGAAAAACAAGTTACTACTCTATGGAAAAACCAGTACGTAAAAAAACCTGAATGTAACCATATGCTTTCAGATTTTAAGTATGGAAGATGTTTTCATAAGAAGATAAATGTACCTGTTATTGCCATCACCAATTAACCCCCCTGAAAGTATTAGGCATTTTTGAAACTTCCGCGATAGGTTTTTGAGATTAAGGTTTGTCAACAAAATAAAGAACTTGGTTGACGAAAGGGTTGTTGCCACTTTATACGGGTGCATTATAAGAAGACTGCAGCAGAAAAGGATTCCTTGGGAACACGCTAAAAACATACGGATCATGTATAATAATGAGGAAAACGCACAGATACGTTTTCTTTCCTGTTGACTGACAGCTCCAAAACTAAAGACGGAAACAGTAGCATGAAAAGCCATTTTTTTTTAGAAGCTCTTACAGGTAGGAGACCGATGCTTATTACCTACCACCTACAAACACAGGTCACATAAATAGACGTTGCCCAATGAAAAAAAACAATGAAACGAAAGATTAGCCCCTACCCTTTACTGCACACTTCCACCCAAGACAGTTAATAGGGGAGCAGCAGGCAAAAGGAGTCTTATCCGCTACCGACTTTGCAACCATACCCCTAAATTGGCCTAGTGAAGTAATAAAAACAACTATTAATTACTCACAAATAGCTTGGACTCAGATTATACTCTTCCACAGGACATGGCGGCCCATTTCCCTGGGGATTGATTCTCTTGCCAATCAACAGTCTCAGAAGAATCCTTAGTGGTGGAATCTCCGTCAGAGCTATGAAGATGAAGAGACTTGGAAACGAAATACTTATACCCTATTTGCTGCGTGGCCTATGCAAGCCTGTATTAAAGGAAGGCTTTGCTTTCTCCATTGGAATTAAGATCACCTTCTCTGTAGTGTAGCTAACAATTTTTAACCAACACATTGTGGGGAGAGAGAGAAACTACCGAGAGACCCACCCAATGAGAATAATTCAGAACTCCATCAGAATAGAGCTCAGGTTTAAGGTCGCGGAAAGAAGATCCCAAAAATGAAGAATGGAATTGAAGAGCACAGAGCCCCTGGTGTTGGGCCCCTATCTATTATTCCTAGGACGTGGAACAAGACTGATTCCGTCGCTCCTTCGCCTGATCTATTAGCTCGTATCAATTTATACATATGAAAAGGAGGATTTCTCTCGACTGATTTATTAAATTTTCATGTTTAGTTAGAGAAATCATATCTGCTATCATGTCCTCGCAAGATCGAGCTCCTGTCAAGGATGCTGATCTTGGACCGATATAATGAAAAAAAGTTTACAAGCAGGAGGCTTCGTTAGTGAATCAACTAGTGTGATCAATCATAAGGTGCAAAATAGGTGAAGAAAATATGCCTCCAATACCATTATTGCTACTTGTGGAAGGAGCTAGGGAGATAAAAGATGCAAGCATGAGACCGATGGTATTGCTAAGAAGATTACAGATATAGAGGCCACGTTGTTGTCAACCGCGGTGAAGCTCTGACAGTGGTTGACCTCGGTCGCGATGTCAACCTTGCTAAGAAGAAGCAGATGATTCTGTTGGAGTTGCAAGTTCAGTAGTACAGTAGGAGGAGGGAGCAGCCAACGACGGTAAGGCAGTGATGAGGAGGGAGGTCAGTGAGAGGAGATTGGTCGTACCAGTGTAGGGCGAGCCCAGGGTCGTTAGACTGAACGAAGAGAGAAGCAAGTGCTGTAGGTCGTCAACGGAACAACAGAGAGAGGGAGGAGGATCGACCACCAAAGGAAGAACAGGAGGCAGTCAAGGCAGTGTGGGATGAGAGGGGGCATTGGCTGGGGGAGCCGTGGGAGGAGATGAAGTTACGGGAGGAGGACCAGACGATGCCGGGGAGATCAACATCGATATGATGTTGGTTCTTGTCCAACACGATGACAACGGGTAGCCCCACCTAACATGTTAAATAGGAAGTAATAATGAAAAGCCCAATTAAGTTCTTTGATTCATCATTTATTTATACAGGTGAAGATGAGGATTTTTCTCAATTGATCTACTAGATTTCCATGTTTAGTTGAGGAAATCATATCTAAATACTATCTGCTATCATGCCCCTGCAAGATCGAGCTCATGTCAAGGACATCGATCTTGGACCGATGTAATGAAAAGAGTTTGTGGGCAAGAGGCTTCGTGAGTCAACTAGTTGATCAGGCATGGTAGGAAGTTGGTGCGGCACAAGGCAGGCACAACAGTGGGTGGAGGAGAAGTCATCGTTGGACAACGAAAGAGAGAGTGGAGACACTAGATTTAGAGATCAGGACCAGGAGAAGCCAGGGAGGAGGGGGGGGGGGGGGGGTGATGGGGGATGTGTGGGGGTCTGGCAGTAGGTTCGAGCAAGGAGGAGGAAGCCGACGAAAGGCGCAACCTACGGTTGCGATATAAGAAGCAGAGGTTGCTCTGTTTATCTCATACTACAGAAGGAGACGCTGGCGACGCCGAAGGATCATGAGCGGTTGAGGACAAGGGGCAATCGATGACTGTTGGCCAAGAAGCAACAACGACGGCCCTCCAACATGGACCAACCGCCGAAGGAAGAACGGGAGGTAGTCAAGGTGGCGCGGGAAGAGAGGGGCATGGCCGAAGGAGCCACGGGAAGAGATGAAGTTGCAGGAGGAGGACTGGACGGTACCAAATGAGATCGGTGTCGATCTGGTGTTGATTCTTGTCCAACACTATGGCAATGAGTTCTGGCGAGGAAGAGGAGCCCTTGGTAGAGGTCGCGTGCAACAGAGTGGATGGGCATCGATTAGATCGGCTCTACATACGCGTCGACCTTGGTGACCACGTCGAGGAAGCAAGAGGTTGGTGGAACTCCGGCGCGTCGGTGAGAAGCTATCGTTGGACAGCGAGGTGAAGAACTGATAGGGGAGAGGGCGTTGGCAGTTAAGGGACCTAGGTGGCAGGAAGAGGAGGTCTGCGGTCATCGACAGGACAGCTGAGAAGTAGGGAGCGAATTGGGTGCACTTTGCGATGGAGTCGGAGGTGACGTCGGTGGCCACAATAGCGAAGGCCCACTGGTAGTCGAAGCCAAGCTGTGGCATGACTGGAAGCAGGCGCGACAGGGAGATGGCAATGGCAAGGGGGTAGGACGCTTGTGACGGGAGCAGCGCTAGGAGAAGGAGGAGCCACCGAAGGAGAAGACGAGGAAGCAGCCAACGACGATAAGAGATGCTGGTTGCGGGTAGGGGTTGGGCGAGGGCCACGACACATGCCTGATCGAGTTGGGGCCATCGCGGTCAGAGGGGAGCGATGAGGTTATCGTAGCAAAGGGGTTCTCGACATCTTTCATGACAGCGAGAGATGATGTCGTTTGACAATAAAGAAAGAAAGTAGAGATAATATCTCTTAAAGAGAGAGGGGCTTTGATACCATGTTAAAATAGGAAATAATAATAAAAAGTCCAATTAAGTTCTTTGATTCATCATTAATTTATACAGGTGAAGAGAAGGATTTCTCTCAACTGATCTATTAGATTTTCACATTTATTTAGGAAAATCATATCTAAATCTTATATACTATTATATCTAAATCCTATCTACTATCAACTAAGTATCTAATTTATTGTTGATTGTTCAAAAGCCGTTAGCGCAACTAAAATCTTTCTTAATTGGCATGTGAACCATCTTACTGGTCTTGAGACATGATATACTGAAGCTAGGTGTGGTGGAGAATTGACTTTCTTTCTATTCTTGTTAAGTCTACAGTAGAAGCCCCTTATAGTAATGCGTAACTAGTTATTGTTGGATCGGGATTAGAGGTTGGTAAGAAAGCTGTTTCAAGATTAGTATCAATAAATGTTGTTTCTGTTCTAAAGTAAGGGTTTAGGGCAGAGGAGAGTCCTCATTCAGCATTAGGGGTTTGAGTTTAGGTTAGGGAGCAATAAGAATAAAGTATAAGTACATAAGTAATTCGTTTTAGGTGACTTTTCGGGATGCCATACCTTTATTCATGATTAAAGTAGACATTGACAACAGAATCAACAAGACCTAAGATTTGTTGGAAATAATTCGATGATATTAGTTTAGATGAAGGTGAGATTTATTAAAATATCTGTATTTTATCTTTTAATCAATATAAATAGGTGCTCTTGGTTCATTCCAAAGCACTGTAGACTGTAAATTAAAAGTACTCCTGGTGTCCTCTACTATTCTCTTCCCTTTCTCCCTGAAGTTCTGCATAAAAACCAACAGTGGTATCAGAGCTTGGTTTAAATAAAATCAAAAGGAGTACATCAATAAAAAAAAGGAAAGACTAGTAGATAAAAAAAAGAAAATAAAAAAGAGAAAATGACAAACCTTAAAGTATTTCTAATCAGCTTCTTCCTATTTTCAAAGGTGATAATTATCAATTTTGGGCTGTTAAGATAAATTTTTTGCTTATTTCATATGTATTATGAAATTTGGTAGAAGATAGTTTTATTCAGTATGATTTGCAGGGTCCTAATATTATAAAAGATCAAAAAAAATCATATAAAAGAAAATATATAAAAAGATGCAAGAGACATTTATATGCTACAACAAGCAATAGATGATTTCCTATTTTCTATAATCATGATGATATCAACATCAACATCAACAGAAGCTTGAGAAATACTAAAAAATATATTTGGAAGCATAGAGAAGATAAAAATATCAAAGCTTCAAATTCTTTGTCGTGAATTTAAAACTCTTATGATGAAAGATTCTAAATTATTGCTGATTTCTTTTCAAAAGTTTCTTCTATTATGAATCAAATGAGATCTTATGATAAAAATTTAAAAGATCAAACTCTAGTAGAAAAAGTTTTATGAAGTTTATCTCCAAAATTTGATATGATCTCTACTGCTATAGAAGAAGCTAAAGATACAAATGTCACACTCCCACATTCGAGAGGATTGAACCCATTATAAATTGGAAACACGTTAAAATTCATCGACAATCCGAACCTAGGATTCAAACTAACATTTGAGGACACTGATTAAACATTTTCAAATGATCATTCACATCCATTCATAGAACTAGTGCAGTTTATAAATCTTACACCACATCACTCGATAATCTATAAAACTCAAAGTTAACTTAACTAAAAATATTAACCACACTTATAAAACCATTAGTATTAGAAATCTACATGAATGCAAAACACCATTTTCCCCATCACTCTTAGAAATCTATACGAATGCAGAACTAACCATTTTCCACCACTTCATATGATTGTAAACCTTAACATTCAAAGATTCCACACCGAGATGTATTCTAACCTTTTTACAAGATACATTAATTCATATTTATCTAGAAGATTTTATTACATACAAAATATTCTTATACAATATCTCCCAACAAGACTTGCCCAAAATCTACATAGCTTTCCATTGTCTCAGCTCAGTCCAAACTTTTTTTGTAAGTGACAAGTTAACCTATAAAATTTATATAGTAACAGAGTGAGCATATAGAGCTCAGCAAGTGACTAACATATCCAAAATAAAAAAGGATAGTTTTCAAAACAAACTTGATATCAGATAACAAGGCAAAGGGATAAGAATCCATAGGTAACGTCTCGTAAGATACATATTCACAAATCATTTCATTCGAAACACACTTTGATCATAACGGTAGAGGAAGAGTACTTGAAGCATATCATTGGTGTGAAATATCTCAGAACATATCAATGCCGTATGAAACAACTTGGAGCATATCAACGGAATATGAAATGATTCGAAGCATATCAAAGGCGTAAGAATGTCAAAGCAGTATATCAATGGACAAACAAAATATTTCAAAGTATATCAATGAGAATATGAAATATTTCGGAGCATAATAAAGATGCATAAGACATTTCAGAATATATCAATAGGAATACGAAACGTTTAAGAGTATATCAAAGATCCATAGGACATTTTGAAACATATCAATGAGAATACGAAATGTTTTAGAGCATATCAAAGATGCATAGGACATTTCAGAATATATCAATAGCATGTGAAATATTTCAGAATATATTAATAGCAAATGAAATATTTCAAAATATAACAATGACATTTGAAACATTTAGGAGCATGTCAAAGACATATGAAATGTTTCGGAAGATATAAATGGCAAATAAAAATTTTTGGAGCTTATCAAAGATGCATAGGTCATATTTCAAAGCATATCAATGGTGTATGAATAATCTCAAAGCTTATCAAATGGACAATTAAGGAACATAAGCTCAAATATCATATTAGACATAATATTCATTTCATTCTTATCCAAAGCATACAAACAAACTCATAAGCAATGCTTTGGATATTATATTAAAGATATAGAGGGTGAAGTGGGATCACAAACATAATATGGATCATCTATCGCTGAATGACCATCAAACATAAGTCTCCCACATTTGGGAGCTCCATCCACCCACGTCTGAGTGAAGTCAATATGATCAACAAGATCATAGCTAGCTCTAAGCATAATATCCTTTACCATTTCTAGCAAAGGTCTAAAATATCCCACAAACACCAGAGTACAAAAGGACATGAGCAATAAAATTGACATATATCAGAAGCACATACGGAATAATAAATTATGCATGTGCCTAAACAACATAATATGATGTAACATCAATTAATACATAACATATTCATATATGTAAGTAAATCAAAGGCAAGAGCATCAAAGAATTCAGTTTTGAAATGGATGAAGCAAGAATGGGCAAAATTGATATAATCACTATTCTAGCAGAATTCAGAAGGCACATCTCAAAGTTATTTTTAACAATCAAATATGCTCTAAATTACTCAAAAAGGACATCTTTGGAAAGCTAAATCAATCTATTTTAGGTAAAATAAGTTTCATACAAATTGAAGGTCTTTAACAAGAGTTATTGATGATTTGGTAACCAAAGGTCCAAAATCATAGTCCCTGTTTTACAGAATCCATGAGGTCTAGCAAAATAGAAATTTTGATAGTCATTTGGGCTTTAAATCTTTCAATCCTAGTATCAAATGAAAGATCTATAAGCCTAGTATATGAATCAGAGACTCCAATAGGGAGATATAAGCAATCCAATAATGAAAGGTCAAAAGCTACAGATTCTATTTTACAGATTTCATATACTCATTAGAAGTAAACGTTTGGGCTAGCAAATGAACTCCAAATTCTTCATAGATCTATGAATCTATTTATGAAAGAACCAGGTTTTGTTCGAAACCGAGGTTTGTACCAAAAGTTACAACTTGAATAAAACATACATGTCATAATCTCTAAAATATCACAGATTCACACTTTAGCACCCAAGCAAATGAGTTTTCAGATATGTTTCAAATTTTTCTCATAATCAAAGTAAGAACAAGGATAAATTTAAGTAGAAAAAGGATATAAGACATTATGTAGGATGAGGTTAGAACACTTACCTTTGCAAAATTTGATCCAAAATATGGATTTGATCTAAATGTCAAAACCCCCAAATCTTTTCTTCTCCTCTTCCTTCTCTTCTTCTTCTTCTCCTTCACAAGTTTACATTTGCAGCAATCCCTTTCTTCTCTAATTGCTATTTTTTTGTTTAAGCTAACATATGAGTTGTAGGTGACAAGCATGCATGTAAGGTGCACATGCATAAGTGGCACCACTTTTAACTAGGTAATGACACATGTCATCATCTTTTTTCTTATAACTTAATTTGAATCTTACATAATTCATATCAAACTTTTAAGTTTTACATTTAAGTCCCTAGCAATAAGCTTTTAAATAAATTCTCATATTTACAAATAGGTCCTTAAAAATAATCTATTATTAAATAAATCCTCATTAATAATTTAAAGTAGATCATTACAAATATTTTTAAAATAAGAGATATTACAAAACTCTTCCCCCCTTAAAGAAAAATTTAGTCCTATAAATTTATCATACCTCCATCGATCACTATATAATTAATAAAGCTTCAATATACTTTGCATATAAAACATATCAAATATCAGTAATCCTTAAATCATGCTCTGATACCATCTCTGTCACGCCCCCACATTCGAGAGGTGTGAACCCATTATAAATCAGAAACATGTTAAAATTCATCAACAATCCAAACCTATGATCCAAACTAACATATTAGAATATTGATTAAACATTTTCAAATGATCATTCATATCCATTCATAGAACTAGTGTAGTCTATAAATCTTACACCACATCACTCGATAATCTACAAAATTTAAAGTTAACTTAACCAAAAATATTAACCACACTTATAAAACCATCAAATGCAAAACCAACCATTTCCCCCATCAGTCTCAGAAATCTATACGAATACAAAACCAACCATTTTTCATAAAAGTCATTACCCGGGTTGATGAGCTATCAATCTAGATAGCTTCGGTTTGGCCCAACCGCTGGCCAAAATACTTTAGCCGAGAGTTACCAGTAGTACACTCATCATCCCTTAAAGGCATTCATATGTTCCTACTTTTCCAATTGAGACTAAGGGGTGTTACAACAAATATATTGCTTATTGATGAATTAATGAGCTCTCTTTTAGTTCATGAACAAAAAGTGAACAGATCTTCAACTGAGATTTCAGAACATGCTTTTTAAATAAAGATAGATCAGAAAAAGAAACAGAAGAAAAATTCAGAAACTAGTTCTCAATAGAGAGATTAAAATGACATAGGATGAGGCCGATTAAATGAAGGTAACAAAGAAACTCAATAATATTTTTATTGTAAAAAAATAGGACATATTGAAAGAGATTGTTGGTACAAAAATAAAAATTCAAATATTCCTCTCTATTCTTATTGTAAAAAAATATGGCCATCTTAAAAAAGACTATTGGAATAAAAACAGAATAAACTATCATGAGGAAAATAATGATGACAAAAGAGATGAAGAGAATATTTTCTTTATAGCATCCGATGAAGAATATTTTAGATCTGTTTGGTTTTTGGATAGTGGATGCAGTAATTATATGACAAGGGATAAAAGTTTGTTCCAAAGTCTTGATGATTCAGTCAGATCTACCGTATAGATGGGAAATGACAATAAGGTTCAGGTGAAAGGAAAAAGTACAATTGTTGTGAAGACCAAATATGACAAAAAGTTATTGATGATGTACTGTTTATTCCCGATTTAAAATAAAATCTTATTAGTATAGGGCAACTAATGAGAAAAGGATATTATGTTATTTTTTATTATGAAAAATGCCTAATTTATGATAAGAAACTTAAAAAATTGATAGTGATCTGATAAAAAACAAAAGTGTTTCCCTTATTATTTTTTGATTTTGTTATTCTTACTGATGAATCAATATAATTGCATAAAAATTATGATCATCTAAATTTGTATGGATCTATGCAAACTATCTCAGATGGTGTAAGTTATGCTAATTTTAAAATTGTAGTTGATGAAACATATACACAAAAAAAGGATGAGATCTTAAACTCCAAGGATAACAATGAAGGTACGCACACAGAGATGGTAGAAGTTTCTGATGATGTGAAGAAAGCTAAGAGAAAGAAAGAAAAAATGAAGCTTCCACATTCAAAGAGATTCGATCATATAGAGTCTCCATTAGATCATCAAAGATGACTACCAAAGAGATAAATGTCAAGTTATAGATCTAAGAGAAAAGATAAAAGATTTCATATTAGAAGTTTTCAAAGATTTATGGATAGAGAAAAACATAAGACAACTAATGAAGATCAGGCTGCCGACATCTTCACAAAAAATTTTGGTGAAAAAAATATTTCTTCAAAAATAATTTTAAATTATAACTACTTGAATTAAGAGGGTGTGTTGGAAATAATTCAAATAGTTAAGATTATTTATCAAAGTAATTAGGATTAGATAAAGATTTAAATCTAAATCTAGTTTAGATGATGATGAGATTAGTTTAGATGAATGTGAAATTTATTAAGATATGATATATTTTTCAGTATTTTAAAATATTTATATTATATCTTTTAATCAATATAAATAGGCGCTCTTAGTTCATTCCAAAACATTGTAGACTCCAGATTGAAAGTACTCATAGTGTCCTTTACTATTCTCTTCCCCTTCTTCTTGAAGTTCTATAGAAAAACCAACAAGAGTCACGTTATAGTTGAAAGATCAGGCTTTGATATGCTTAAGAGTGATCCAATCCAAAGAATGGAGTTCAGGTTAAGAATCTTAAGGAGAAGGATGAGTACAAAAGTAAGCAACAAGTTCAAGTCCTAGGTGGTAGAGTTCCTAATAGTGGTGTAGTGTTATAGGCTTTTGTAGTTAAGTAGATAATTTGTTCATATTAGAATAGCATTAGCATTACACAAATAGATTTATAGGAAAGTAAACAAACTCCGTTGCTTAATAAAATCTCTTTTTTTCATGGCATGATAATCTTTGATTGGACTGGACTCAAATGCAATAAAGGTTGTTCTTCGATCTAGCCCAAGGTTGTTATGGTTAGGTAAAGCAATAAAGAAGTTTGGTTGTTATGGTTAGGTAAAGAAGTAAAGAAGTTAGTTTAGAAGCAAAAGAACTAGGTGATGAGCTCCGCAAGCGCAAGTCAAAGAATAAGTAAAAAAGAATTGGTAAGTAATAAGAGATAGAGATAGGATAGATTCAATTCCACAATTCCATTAGTAACTTAAAGTCGACCATACAATGAATCAATGGTGTCAGCGGTAAACAAGTCAGCTGCTAGTGATTCTGTTGCAGTAATACAATAAACAGGATCAGAAGCATAAGATGGAAATTTGGTATTAGTTTTCTCGGTGCTAAGATCTTTTACTAGGTGACCCGGCGCTCGAATCAATTAAAGAGTTGTTGCTTCGCATGGTGGTTATGAATTTTCATTATTTCTATACTATGGCTGGAAAGAGAAAGTAAGAATTGGATCTCCAAAGTAAGATTTGACTGTTCGTTCTACTTTCATATGTATGTAGAGTTCAAAACGAAGAAACAAGTTAATACAATATCCATTAAGATTCTCCTAGCTCGTAGTTGGACCTCAAATCTTCAGAATTTGCATTGATTATAAAGTTGCCAAAACCCGTATTGAGAGTTCCAGTTGTAGAGTTCAAGATTAAATACGAGTTCGTTCGTTCCTGCTTCTGTGCAAGAAAGAGAAAGATGAAATGTCGTATTGAGTTGAGAGATATGAAAACAATGATCTAAAATCGGGAGCAGGAACAAGATCATCAGCTGGATCTGAATCAAGTACTGGTAAGGAAGTGGAAGCAAGATCTTTCTCAGAGGCAACAAGATTAGCAGTTGACAAGTTCGTCAGCTACAAGCGGGTCTTCCTTCCTTCCAGGAGAGGCGCCAAGGGGTAATAATCTAGTGCTGGTGCGCGAGCAAAGCAAGCAGCAGAATAGCCAGTTTCCGTTCTTGTTGACCATGCAGTGTTCAGTTCAATTTCAATGATCTTTTGTTCTGTGCTCTCAGTCAGGTGTTCAAGCACCATTATAGGTAAAGGAAGTAGTGTAAACTTCTATTTCTGGTCGTATAAGCTTTGTTAATTACTTCTTTTTGGGTAATCGGTCGAACACTCGACAGGCTATTTATTATAACTTCCATTTATTTAGTCTAAAATACAAGGCTTGCGCTACCAGAGTTCTTAAGGTCACCGAGAGCATATAGATTTTTGGTTGGTAATCAGAGTAGGATAAAAAATATGATTTTACTGTTTGACTTGACTCGCCTTAACTTAAGAAAGAAGCAACATCTATTAAGCGCTTACGGAGTTCGAAATGCTCGGTTGACTTGTTCAATTAAAGGTTTTCCCGGTTGATAAGACGATGCTTGCTCGATGGATTCAATTGGGTAGCTGAATACAGGCCCCAACAACACTAAGTATAAGAATAAGTGTTTCAAGAACAAGTGGAGTTTTCATTTTAAGATATAGGTTTTGTATAGATCTTGGTAATTGTGGAAGAAGAGGTGTTGACTTCGGCTCAATTAATCAATTCATTATTTATTTACGACTGAGAAGAAATGAATGTGTTCCTGAAGACTGCCCACTTATGGTTAATGCTCATTGAGTTAGAAGGGAGCTTGAACTAGAGAGAGTTCCTTTCCTATCTTCACATTTAGGAGTTATTCTCGAAGAATCTCTCCCGCAACAAACAATTAAGCCGAAAGTCAAAGAATATCGACAGCCTAACCCTAGACTCAAGTACTCTCAACCGCGCCCTACCCAATTTAATGAAATTGAAAAGAAGATATCTCGATAAGTTTCGAAAAGAATCTCTCTAAAAACTAAGATAATGAAGTTGTAAACAACATAGCATAGCTCTTTTGCCTCAAAACTAACTCCTTACTCTCTTTTTTAAGAACTTAGATAGAGGCACTCCACTTTAAGGAAGGAACTATCGTAGACTATAACTGAGTGTTTTGTTCGTCGTCTTTTGCGCTCACAAGTCCTGTTTGCCTCACAACTACAAACTACCTTATCGCCGTTGCTTGTTCGTTGGTGATTATTTTTATAGTAGTAGTTGCTTGTCAGGCAACGAGAACTCAACTTAAAAGTGAAGAACCGACATAAACTATAAATTCATTATGCAGCTAATGATTAGATATAAGATTTAGCCTATGATTCAATATCTCTATAGGATTTAAAGTAAAGCACCCGAAGTTACGTAGGCATGAGAAAGAGGGGATTCTGCTTCGGCTTTCATATCCGGAATCTTGAAACTAGAACATAACTTGAATTTCCGAACTCAACTGTACTTCCCACGTAGCTTGCAACTGACTTTTGCTTGCATTCAGTTTCTTCTATCTACTCTGACATTGATTTACTTACCCAACAAATAAACTATTCTACTCCTCACCTCACACAGAACCACTCAAAGATCTTAGCGATAAGCAGACACAAGAACCATACTTTGCATAACAGAATCAACAAACAGAATTGCCCTAACTGCTGGGTGATGAAGCTTAGCGAGCTGATTATGGGGTTATTCATCCCCTCGTTTCTTGAATATAAAGCACACATGATATTTATTCTTAGTTACCTAACTGATGATAGTTACTTTACTCCAATAATAGAATTATGAGTTATTTGTTACCGACCACTTACTCCAATAAGTGTTAGCACAAGGACTTGATTTGAATAGAGTGCAAAATCATTGAATATCACGTTCCACAGATAGACATTTTGAACCTACCTCCTGACTCACTCGTTTCTGTTTGAGATAGAGATGAGGAACAAAGGATGTGTTTTATTCATTGTTGTGATGCTTATTTATACAGAGTTGAAGGAGGATTTTCCTCAACTGAAACGAGATCTTCTCGTTCAGTTATAGAAGCAAAGTTGTTCAGCTAACATGCCCCCGCAAGATCGAGCTTCTGTCAAGGATGCGATCTTGGATCGATGCAAGAGAAAGAGTTTGCGAGTCAGAGCCTTCGCGAGGGAGTCTACAAGTTGATCATCCGTGTGGACATGAGAAACACGAAGCTGCTGGCGGATGACTTGATCGCGCACAAAGTGAAAATCAATAGCAATATGCTTCATGGGAGAGTGGAAGACTAGATTAACACAAAGATAGGTAGCACCAATGTTGCCACAATAGATAACAGGCGTAGAAGCAAAGTGAATGTGAAGCTCTGTAAGTAAGTTAGTAATCCAATTAAGTTCGGCAGCAGCAGTGGCAATAGCACGATATTTCGCTTTAGTAGTAGACCGAGCAACCGTCTTTTGTTTCTTAGAACTCCAGTTAATCGGATTAGCACCAAGAAAAATAATATACCCTGATGTAGAAATTTTATCATCAACGTTACCAGCTCAGTCTGCATCGGCAAAGGCATGAAACTGAGAAGGAGAGTGCTTGTGAAGAAAAATGTCATAATCGATGGTCTCCTTAAGATAACGTAAAATACGTTTGATATCAGTCCAGTGTAAAGTAGACGGTTGGTGCATAAACTGGGATAACTTATTAACTGCAAAGGAGACATCTGGACGGGTAAGAGCGAGATATTGTAAGGAGCCAACTACTTGTCGATACTAAGTAGGATCGGTAGCAGGAGTGTCATCACATAATTTCAGTGATTCAGTAGCAGATAGAGGAGTGGTGACCTCGTTTGCATCTCGCATATTTATCTTTAATAGCAGATCCTGGATGTACTTTCTCTGGGAAAGGAAGAGGCCAGAGGATGTAAACGTAGCTTCAACACCAAGAAAATAACTCAGGTTGTCGAGATCTTTAAGAGAGAATCGGGCAGCCAATTGCGTGATAAACGCCTGAACTTCCATAGGATTGTCACCTGTGATAATAATATCGTCGACATAGACTAGAAGATAGATGGTATCTCCATGTTGATGACGTAAAAATATGGAGACATCAGACTTAGAGTTGATAAGCCAACTGAGGACAAGTAGTGACCAAGCTCAGTATACTAAGCTCGTGGAGCTTGACGGAGTCCATAAATAGCCTTGTGAAGTTTACAGATATGTCGTGGATACTAAGGATGTATAAATCCTGGAGGTTGCTCCATGAAGATATCGTCAGTGAGAGTCCCTTGTAAAAATGCATTATTGATATCTAGTTGGTGTAAGCACTAGCCTTTGGAGATTGCCAGACTTAGGATGATCTGGATTGTAGTGGGCTTTACGACAGGACTGAATGTCTCAGTGTAGTCAACACCAGATCGTTGATTAAATCCTTTGGCCACGAGCAATCGAGCCATCAAGATGTTGCTTAATTCGAAAGACTCACTGACACCCGATAATATTTTGTGTGGAGTTAGAAGGAGTAAGGGTCCATGTAGCATTATGAAGGAGAGCATTATACTCCTCACACATGACTGTATGCCAATGTGGAGATTTTTTGGCTTAAGAAAAAGAAGTTGGTTCAATAGAGTTGAAGGATGGCTCAGTGCTAGTATGCAAGTCAAGAACCTGACGTGGTTTAATGACACCGCTCTTAGAGCGAGTTTGCATAGGATGCCGTGAGGCTGTAGTAGGGTTGGGGGGTAAAGTAGGAGGATTGTGGCTGTTTGAGTCAGGCTGAAGAACTACAGAGGTTTCCTGGCGATGTGAAGATAAATGATACGGTTCTAGAGGTAATTGTATAGGAAGAGATGGAGCCAGAGGTGAGGAGAGAGAAGACTACGGAACAGAGGTAACAAGAGAGTGTGGATCCAACGGAGATACGTGAGAGGATGAAAAGGTGTTGTAAGAATCCAATGGGATGATAGAGTGCTTGTGACCCCAAAAAGGAAAGACAGACTCTACAAAAGTGACATGCCTGGAAATAAAGATTTTAGCAGTGTGAGAGTCATAACAGCGGTATGTATTATGGCCTAGAGAGTATCCAATAAAAATGCAAGGGCGAGAACGAGGTTGCAGTTTGTGAGAATTGTAGGGACGTAACCATGGATAACATAGACAATCAAATACTTTTATGAAACAACTTTTCAAATGGTGATTGATATTGTAGAATTGGAGTAGGCATTCGATTAATAAGGTAAACAGCAGTTTGAAATGCTACAGACCAAAAAGTGGATGGCATGGAAGCTTGATAAAGTAGCGTCAGGCCCGTTTCGATAATATGTCAATGTTTACGTTCAGCAGAACCAACTAGTTGAGGAGTGTATGGAGGGGATTTGAGATGTTGAATACCGCAAGCGGACAACTGGGACGCAAGGGCTTGATATTCACCCCCACCATCAGAATAGATAGTTTTAATGAAAGTCTGAAAGTAATTCTTGACTAAGTTCTTAAAGTTGGAGAAGACAGTAATGACGTCAGACTTCTGACGAAGAGGATAGAGCCATGTATACTTTATAAAATAGTCTACAAAGATAACATAGAATATAAACTTCTCAAAGGAGACAACTGATGCAGGACCGCAGACATCAGTATAAACAACCTCAAATGGTTTAGAGCAGGAAATAGAAGATGCACCAAAAGGTAATTGATGACTCTTATTGCTAAAACAAGCATCACAATGAGTAATGACATTACTGGACTTAAAAACAGGAATAGAACAGCTAGAAAGTAATTTTTGTTGAATAGAGGTCGAGGGATGACCAAGATGTTGATGCCAAATGTCGACTGGAGCAGCAGTGGAGGAGTTCGCAGTAGGTCTGGTGAGGAATAAGACTGACGGTCATTCATAGATGTTGTCTTTATTCGGGCCGCGAACTAAGGATGCCCCCGTGCTCAAGTCCTTGACAACAAAATAATCAGGAAAGAATTCAATAGAGGTGTGGTTTTGTTGACATAATTGAGAGGCAGAAATAAGGTTTCTTTTAATATGGGGTGCACATAAAACATCATCGAGTGTGAAAGAGGTGTCACATGAATTAAGCGATGTAGAACCAGTATGAGTGATTGAAATTCTTTTACCATCACCAATGATAATGTCTTTGTTACCGTCATAGTTGTTGTGGATCGACAAGTTCTGAAGATCGGAAATGATATGATGGGAAGCACTAGAATCTATAATCCAATTGGGCTGACTTGCAGACGGAGCAGTCATGACATTTGCCTGAGGCAAGTTTGATGGAGCTGGAAGACAAGGCCAAGACCAGCAAACCTTTGCAGAGTGACCGAGTTTGTCACACAACTGACAAATGACAGGCTGATGAAATGTAGGAGGACGACGTTACCGGAAGGAAGTATTCTGATGATGGTTGAAGGTTGGAGACTGTGGAGGGGGAACATGTGGTATTGTGCTCATAGGAGGTAAGTTGGCCACACCTTTCGAAGCTTGCTTATTATATTTGCGGTTTGGCCGTTTGGATTTGTGGTTAAATTGAGCAGTGATAGGAGGTCCTGGCTGGGATCCTATGGGCATATCGCAACGCTTCAGGTAAGCTTCAAAGTCTGTTAACTTGTCATGAAGTTCTTCAAAGGAGATTGAAGAGTCGCGAGCCCGAAGCGCTGCTGTCAGTTCCTTGAATCCTGCACCCAGTCCATTAAGTGTGTGGACGAGAACCTCTTCATCAGTTAGAGAAGGACCTATCAAAGCTAGGTCATCCATAATCATTTTGATATGTTGTAAGTAGTCGGTAATAGTACTTTCCTCCTGCTTTAAGTGCATAAGGATGGAGAGTAGACTAAGCATGCGAGTCCTCGAGCGATTCACAAATGTAGTTTGTAACTTGATCCAAGCTTCCGCAACAGCAGCACAGGAAGACACATGCGAGGCGACAGATTCATCAACAGAGGCTTGAATCGCTTGGAGAATAAGACGATCTTGGCGTAACCATAGCTTATATGCAGAGTTTGGCACTGGGTTAGGTTCTCCAGGAACATGGATTAGTGCTGGTGGACAACTAAGAGAACCATCAATATAACCCAATAAATCATAACCAAATAGAAAATTAGAAAACTGAGCTCGCTAGGATGCATAGTTGCCACCTTTGGATAGTTTAAAGGGGATTAGAGAGACATCATTTATGGAAATAGGTTCGGAGTACGAAGAGGAAAGGGAAGTGCTAGCAGGAAACAGAGTAGGAACATCAGAGGTAGACGAAGAAGCCATTTAAGACTCACCAAAAGTGGTAGCCAAGAACTTAAGAGAAGAATGTAGAAAGTTTAAGAAATAGGCGACAAAGGAAGCAAAGTGATAACAAAAAATGAAGACTTCAAACCACAGGGTTACCTCTTTTGGATACAGATAGGTGATTATGGTATTGCAAGCTTGGGCAGCACGCCGGTGTTGCCAGAACCAATTCTTGAATTAGATTTGGAGTCTGGAAACAACAGTGGCGATAGAGGTCGATGAGAAGCAACTACCACAAACCAAAACGTTGCTTGGAACTGGTGGAGACTTGTTGTTTCAACTTGTAGTGGCAACTTCTATGAGTTGCGTTCTTTTACTTTTCTTCTTGGGTACCTCCTTCCTTCGTGGAGGTCGAAGAACTACCTTGATTGCAATATCAAAGACAGCCTTGACGTTCTGTTGTGTCTTAGAGCTACACTCGATTTATGCTGCAGCACCAATTTGTGTATGGAGCTCTTCTCCTTGAGCTGGAGTTATTGTAGTTGCACCTGGATGATCAGCAAGATATCCTTTGTCTTCACAAAGATCTAGTTTTGTTCCAACCAGAACAATAGGAACATTTGGTGCAAAGCATCGTAGCTCGGGCATCGACTGCAGTTCGCCGGGAAGGGTAAGCAGCAAGGTAGGTTGCAGTTTGTCGGGCTTTGGAGGCTGCCACACATGGCCAGACCCGGAGGGAGGAAGCAGGAGATCGATCGCAGATCTGTGGCGAGGGAGGAAGCAGGAGATCGCCCCTTCCAACAAATCTGGGAGCATAATATTCGGCTGAGGGGACAGAGCCGTCGAAGACGTGGAGGAGCGGCTATAGCAGAATGCAGCCGCAGAATGGAGGGCGTCAGCCGGCGAGGGCTACGGTGCCGGAGAGAATGGCTCGTCGGATCTGTGCTGTGGAAGCAGCGGGCGGAGATGAGGCAGGGGAAGACGTTGACAGAGGAGGCAACGGTGCAGCAGGGTAGCGGTGGAGAGCCGAAGCAGAGATCCAGAAATCACAGTTGCGTGCGAGGAGACCTTGCTGGATCTATGCTGTGGAAGCAACGGGCAGAGATGAGGCAAGGGATGCGGCTGGGGTCGGCGAGGGCTACGGCAGCGACCGGTGGAGGGTGGAGCCCAAATCAGAGGCTACGGCTTGGGTGCCTCCCTAGCGTGGTTAGCAGATTGGTCGCTTCTGATGCAGTTGAGGCCGCCGGCTTGTGACGGATCGGACTCCGACGATTGTGTGCGGGCGAGCGGTCTGCAGCTGGGGGTGCTCAACCTGGGACTCTCTACCTGACGGCTCTTGGGACGGGCGGGCTCAAGTCCAACGTCTCAGGTCATGAGCGCCTGCGCATGTTTGTGAAGGTCAATAAGCTGACGCCACTAGAGTTCTTGAGCCCGTCGGCAGGGAGATGGGATGCAGAAGCACGTTGTCTGTTTTGATGGAAGCAATCGATAGCAATTTGAAGAAGAGGGCTGGAGACTGCAAACAACAATCTCAAACTCTGTTTTGATGGAAGAAATCAAAATAGACCGTAGACGCGGCAGCGGTCGCCGGTAGGCAGCGAGGGAGAAAGTTATTGTGCTGCCGTTTAATAGCTAGAAGAGAAGAAAATATCCGTTTAATAGTTTGAGATAGAGATGAGGAATAAAATATATGTTTTATTTATTATTGTAATACTTATTTATACAAAGTTGAAGGAGGATTTTCCTCAAACAAGATCTTCTCGTTTAGTTATAAAAGCAAAACTGTTCAGCTAACCGTTTCAGTAACCTACCTTCTCTCTCCTGACTCTACTTGATTGACTTAGCGCTTCAACACCCTTTTGCTAATACTATGCTTCTTTCTTTCCTACTTCCAAACTATTACTCCTTGAGACACAACACCGCCGCTACATAAGCATTCGAAAAGAGATGATATCGACTTCTATCTAAGATTACAACTTTGCTTCCAAAACGAAACTAGCAAATAAGTGAACAAGCCCTACCCAAGAGTCCGCCTTAACATAAGGGCCAGAAAATAGAGTTTCATATCTGGTTGTTTAACCCCAACCTTGAGCAACTCGCGTTAGCGCCCCTAGAGCCCACGTTAGCACAATGTTGCTTGTTCTGTCACCATTACTTGTTGGAAGCAATGCTTTGTTTTTTACTCTTTATTGTATAAGATCAAAAGATCAATTATACCTAGCCTAATTGATCTTTTGATCAATTAGCAACGGCGCAATAAGTCTAGTTCCAGTTCGAGAATAAGTATGAGCAGAAGCAGCTACTTAGTTTATTAACTGGAAAGGCTTTCTCAGACCCAACATTTCAAGATAAGAAGCATAATCATAGACTGTTCGAAAGATACTTGTTTGCTGTTTGACCCGGTGCTTCATAATAAATGAATGGTTGATTCTATACTGCTTGAATTCTTTTACTCGCGGGTAGCCAGTTGATCTTAACGTTAGGGAGCAAAGAGGCGATGGATTTAATTTCTTCACTTCAAGGATAGGTTGGCAATTCAGTTTGTCTTGTTGATTCTGAAAGAATAGTACGGGTTGACAGTTAAGTCGATGAGAGAGGTGCTTCTTTAGCGCCCGTTAGCGCAACATTCTACTATAAAATCTTGTTGAGCCAAAAGTAGTTATTAAACTTATCTTTCGTGATCTGATAGATAATTGATCTATTGATGATGAAAGAGAAGAGAATATAAGGTTATTTATAGGGCTTTTAAACCCTAACTCCTAATAGGATTTCGACTTAAGACTCCTACTCCAACTGTAAGAAGCAACTCCTAATTCCAACAACTCCAACTCTAACTCTAAGAATCAACCTCCAAACTAATCCTAGTCCTATTCTAACTTAACCCCTCCTAAACAAATCCCTCTTTAACTAGGATAAGAGGTGGTTAATTAGGGTGATATGTATTTTATTCTTCCCTCAAAATATCTTTCTCCAAACTAATCATGACCTAGCCGACCTCCTCACCTCTTTAATAGAGGTCGACTAGATAGAATTTACATGAATGCCCTTAAGATTTACATGTTTGCCCTCAGGATTTACATGTTTGCCCTCTTCAATAAAACTAAATTAGGCTCCCATAGCTAGAGTCCTAACAAACCCGCCCTCTTCAAATCAGCCTTGTCCTCAAGGCCTGAGCTCCATGTCTTTGGGTTGTGATATGCAATTCCTCACGAGGGTCCCTCATGGCCTTATAGTAGGCACATCCTGCTCCTAGGGTCCAGCATTAGTAGTAATGATTGTACGGTGATGTGTCGTGATCCTGTGATTCCATGCAATCATCAGCTGAACCTGACATCCTTATCGACTTGGGTGTTGGGTAGATAAATCGGGACTGAGTTATCCTCTCTAAACTTTCATTTGTGATGAGATAATTGGAGGATCAATTATATTTTTAAATTGATGTACTGATCTGATCCATAAGTCACGACTCCATTGTGATCCCTAATTTTGCAAGGGCCAAAGTAGCAGGGGGACCACTTTCTTAAGGCTCAAATTTTCTACTGGTAGGAGTGGAGATGAAGGGAAACTCGACATTCATCAACAACAAACTTTCTTCTGCTTCGATATTTGTCGGGGGGCATATGAAGATTGTATAGCCTGGTAGGAAGTGGAGATGAACCGACCTCCTCACCTCTTTCTTCTGCATGAGCTACTACTTGGTTGTTCTTTAATAGTAATCGAGCCTTCTTTTGGAATAATTGTTTCCCTTTGATAAAGTCCCTGGTGGTGTGAGCCCATTATGAGTCCAAGGAGGGTAGGAGCTACAATTTTACTAAGCCTATTTTCATCTCTCATTTATGCTGTTGACATGTATCATGCTAAACTTCAAATTCAGTAGCAATTAGTATCCCTTTACAGATCAAAAGCATCGTGTGAAATGTAGGGAAAGCCTTGGTGTATATTAGGAGTCGGCCATCTTGTATGAGGGTGGTGTCGATCCCAATATCTGATATGTATGCTCCAATTGCGAACACATTATCACGATCGAGTAATGCTAGCACTAATGTAGATGGCATCATAACTGTGAGGATGATGGATGTGTGGATGCCCTCCTCCTGTTCCTTTAGAATTTTGATCTCCATCTAATAAAGTTTGGTGTCACAGATTCCATACCGGTACTGTCGCTGGAGGGACTCAATCTTCTTGTTATCGTGGGCCGTGGATTAGTGGTCATTATTAGGGAAGACTTTGAGCATTATGGTCCACTCCTTGGAGAAGTCATGGAAGAAGCCCGAGATCTGGGAGTGCTTAAGAAGCCATAGCTGGTTCGGCTGGATGTGGCACTTCAGGAAGAGTTTATACATGCAGACAAAGAGGTAAAGCTTTTGGAGATAAAGTGTTCTTGCAAGGAAAGGTCGTGGCCGAATGATCTGTGTCTCCTGCGTCTCCTGGATAATCCTTTTCGTTTAGGCCCTCTGAGGATGTAGACAGCAATATGACCGAATATGTGCTAGTGGTTCCTCCTACAAGATCAGCATATGAAGATTGTATAGCCTGGTAGGAAGTAGTCGGCTCGGTTCGATGGAGGCGCCTGAAATTTCAGCAAGCTTCTGCAAGCATTATGTCAAAATCATCATTACTTTGCTCTCATGATTCTAGCATAAGATCACTTGTTCTCCCTTACCATTCATAAGATCGTTGGTGAGGACGACGATGGGTTGCTGCTTAAACGATTCTTCAAGCTTTGCTGCTTGCAGGTTCGCATGGCCGGCTAAAGTGTGAGTAGTTCAATCAGCCGACTATCATGGAAAGCTTCTCTTTTTTACACCAATGGTTGTGGCTCCAAAGTTTGTTGTAATGTCAACAAAGGCCCTTCGCCGATCTGTGCATAGCTCTTCTCTCGTCAATTTTTTTGGCAGCAAAGAATGACTGGGACCAGAGGGAGGTTTATATATTGTTGGTCTAAGAGTGGTTCTTATCCTCTGAGCATCTTGGTTCAGCCATTCCTTTTGGATTCATGCGAAAGAGATTGCGGCCTTCACGGTGGGGGGCTATTGTGCTTTAACCTCTCCTTTAATTTTCGGCTTGAGTCCTTCGATGAACATCCCTAATAATTATCTGTCAGACCAATCACGAGCAAAGTAAGATAATTCTTCAAACCTGATATGATATTCTTGGATCGTGGAGGTTTGTTGGATCTTGGCAAGTTATCTGTTGATATTCTCGTACTTGGTCGGCCCAAAGTGGTTCAGCAGCGCATACTTGAATTGTATCCACGTCGGAGTCTCATACTTGTATTCAAGCTAATTGTACCATCGTATAACATCTCCTTCAAGGTGGATGACAACGGTGTCCACCATGGAATCCTCCGGTGTTTGGTGATAACGGAAGTAACGTTTGGCATGCAAAATCCATCCCGTCGGGTCTCCTTCCCATCGAGGGAAGTCCACCCTCATGCGTGGCTGCCTCACATCAGTGGCTCATTCTTTCTTTTTGAGAGGCCTCTCTGAACTTTGACCTTACTAGATTTTTACTGGGCTCGGAGATCGGCTTAATCCGAATTCAGCGAATAAGGTGCACAATCTGTCCTCTATGTATGATTCAAACGCCTCTAACTTAGCATCAATTAAACCTTAAGATGTCATTACGTGTGCCTCTAGATCTGATATGCCAATGTTCCTCTCTTGCTATTGGGTCAGTGGTATGGAACCGTTGGGTGGTTTTGTTGGGAAACCTCAGCGGGTGCATCACATACGCAGTGGAAATCAAAACAAAAATTGGTTTCCCACACAGATCAAATCATCGTGCAAAATATTAGGATCGCGAGAAAAATATAAAAATCGATAAAATCACGATGTGAGAGATTAATTTTACCTAGGGAGATCCTGATGGAGAGGATGAAGGAGGTCAAGCGTCCTCCTCTCTAGCGGTATCCACACGATAGATCTCTACAGTGAAACTTCTCCAATTTGATCTCGCAACTCTTGCGCAAAGAGAAGAAGGAGAATAGGAGGTGGTGGCTAAAGCTGCAGCATATCAACCATGAGTCTCCCCTCCTATTTATAGAGAGCCACAAAAAAATCCTAGGGCTCCTTCCTTAGTGGGTATTGGATCTTCATCCAATTACCCACTAACCTTGCATTATTAGATTTATATCCAATAATCTCCTTAGGCCTCTAATTGGGCCTTAATCAATGAGTCCATCAGCATAGAGTCTCATCTAATGAGAATATGGGCTAATTGGATATTTATTCAATCCTCTATTCGCTGAAGCATCCACCATATGTGTGTGACCCTCTAGGCCCGATACGGAGCTGGCCGACTATGGACGTACTAGGCCACTACGCCACAATCCCCAGACGGTACAGGGGGGATCGAATCTATCGGACCTGTCTATCCATAGTTACCGTGTATCTATAATCTCTTATCTAACTAATATCTCAGAGACCATATATTGGACATGGTACTGTCAGGTCACATACGGAATCCATCATAGTCTCGCTCTAATCGAATTCTCCCGGAGAACTCTTTCTCTCTCAATCCGAATGACTTTGGTCAGGGATTTGTCTGAGCAAGCACATATGGGATATTCCTCTCATGATACTGAGAGTGGATGATCCTCTATTGACACTCAATTATCTTCGTAAGATTGGCTACCAATCCCAATAAACAACTATATCAGATCTGAAACTTTCAAAACATGTAAGTCTGGCGTCAAAGAAAGGAGTACTCATACAAAGCATCCTTGGAGTCTCAAGTCAAAGGACCAGATACACAACTGAGACTATGGAATCGCTGTCTGACATTAGGTATCATCAACCATACAACATTCCATAAGCGGATCAATCAGTGAACTCATTCTCCAATGAGCACCTGTACTATATCTTTAGTGTCTCCACACAAGTGGCTATGAGACCAGTCGCCTCTATCATATGGATGAGTATATAGTACACCGGTCTGTTCGGTTATCTCGATATCTCTCTCGAGTAACCTATGACTAGGATTATTTAGGATCTGTGTTTAAAGGTGAATCGATCTTATTATCATGATCTCATCACGATCCGACTCCCATTGCACAGAACCAAGGACATCACAATATATATGCAATAAATAATATAATATGAGAATATACCAATATTAATCATAAGCAAAAAGATTATGCAGTGTGTCACACATGCCATAACTCACGTGATTGGCTTGCAGGGCACCTGTAACCAACAATCTCCCACTTGACCAAAGACCAATCACCTATGTGTCTGATCCCCATCAGACCCCTGTGATACTCAAATACAATCTGAGCCAGCGGCTTCGTCAGTGGATCTGCAATATTATCTTCGGATGAAACTCTTTCCATTGTTATATCTTTTCGGGTCATGATTACTTTAATCAGATGGAGCCTCCTGAGAACCATTCTAATGAAACATGGGTTCTCTTGTTAGAGTTATCGCCCAGTCGCTGTCATAATATATGAGAGTCAGCTCCATACTGCTTGGTATGACTCCCAAATCCTTGATGAACTTCTTCATATATACCCCTTCCTTCGCTGCTTCTGCTACAACAATGTGTTCCGCCTCTATGGTCGAGTCAACAGTAGTATCTTACTTGGAACTCTTCCCGCTTACTGCTCCTCCATTTAAGGTGAAAACATACCCTGAATTTGACTTATTATCATCATTGTTAGACTAAAAACTCGAGTCCATGTAGCCCTCAACCTGGAGGCTACCTCCTCCATATACTAGTAAAAGATCCTTAGTCCTTCTCAAGTATTTAAGGATACACTTTACTGCCTTTCAGTGTTCTAAACCTGGATCTATATGATACCTACTCGTGACACTCAGAGCATGTGCTATATCAGGCCTGGTACATAGCATTGCATACATGATAGACTCTATCACTGAGGCATAAGGTATCTTATCCATGTCTGCCCTTTCTTCAGGAGTCTTTGGGGACATACTCCTAGAAAGTGATATTCCATATCTCATCGGTATGAGACCTCTCTTGAAATTTTTCATGCCAAACCTTTTGACAATGGAGTCTATGTACCTAGATTGGGACAAGCCAAACATCATTTTAGATCTATCTCTATAGATCCGGATCCCCAAAATATAGGATGCTTCCCCTAAGTCTTTTATGGAAAAGTTTCTAGATAGCCAAGCCTTTACTATGGAGAGCATTCCTACATCATTCTCAATGATTAGGATGTCTTCCACATATAGCACCAAGAAGGTGATAGTGCTTTCACTTACCTTCCTGTACACACAAGGCTCATCTTCGTTCTTAACGAAGTCATAAGATCTGATCACCTTATCAAATCTTATGTTCTAACTTCGGGAACCTTGCTTCAATCCATAAATGGATCTAAACAACCTGCACACTTTATTTGGACTCTCTTTGGATACGAATATCTCTGGCTGTATCATATACACCTCCTCCTCGATGTTGCCATTGAGGAATGCCACTTTGACATCTATCTGCCAAATCTCATAGTCATAGTGTGCTGCAATGGCCAAAATAATTCTAATGGACTTAAGCATAGCTACAGGTGAAAAGGTTTCGTCATAGTCAACTCCTTGTCTTTGACGATATCCTTTAGCTACCAACCTTGCTTTATAGGTCTCTACCTTTCTATCCACTCTGATCTTCTTCTTGAAGATCCATTTACAGTCGAGGGGTACAATACCCTCAAGTGCATCCACAAGGTTCCAAACCTTGTTAGAGTACATGGAATTCATCTCAGAATTCATGGCTTCTTGCTACTTTCCAGAGTCCATACTCATAATAGCCTCCTCGTAGGTCTGAGGATCAACATCCTAAGAGTCAACTCCACTAATATGTCTCACATATCTTTCAAGAGGGTGAGATACTCTACTAGACCTATGCAAAGTTGGAACTTGTGTATTAAGTACCTGAATAGACTTAAGCTCTGGAATGGTGCTTGAGCTAGGTTCTCCAACCTTGCTCAATTCTATCTTGCTCCCACTGTTTCCACCAAGAATGTGTTCCTTCTCAAGGAACACAGCTCTCTTGGCAACAAAGACCTTTCGGTCCTCATGGTGATAGAAATATACCCACAAGTTTCCTTTGGGTATCCCATGAATGTGCACCATTCTGTCTTTGATTCTAACTTATCGGGGTTGTGTTTTCTAACGTGGGCATGATAGCCCCAAATCTTAACAATCTTAAGATCGGGCTTTTTTCCTTTCTATATCTTATATGGTGTAGACACTATCGACTTTGATGAAACTCTATTAAGAAGGTAAGTTACAGTCTCTAGGGCGTACCTCAGAATGAGACGGGTAGGTCAGTGAAACTCATCATGGACCGCACCATGTCTAACAGCGTGTAATTCCTCCTTTCTGATACACCATTGAGCTGAGGTGTATAAGGAGGTGTCCACTGGGATAAAATCTCATTGTCCCTAATGAAATGGGTGAACTCCGTACTCAAGTACTCTCCTCCTCGATCTGATCGAAAAGTCTTAATACTCTTTCCAATTTGATTTTTTACCTCATTCTTATATTCCCTGAATTTCTCAAAGGCCTCAGATTTGTACTTCATTAAGTACACGTGTCCATACCTAGAGAAATTATCAGTGAATGTAATGAAGTATGAGTAATCACCTATAGCCTGAGTCGACATGGGACCACATACATCACTATATATGAGTTCTGATAACTCGGTGGTTCTCTCTCCATTTTCATTAACAAGAGAGTTGACCATCTTTCCACGAAGGCAAGGTTCGCAAGTTGCATATGTCTCGTAGTCAAACAAGAAATAGAAATAATATTTTTGATAATAGAAGGGACAAAATAACATGCATCTAATGCAATAATAGCTCCACCAGGCAGATGTAGGATGACCTCCCCAATATCAATTGCAGTAACTCTTGCTTCATTGCCCATCTTGAGGTCCATCTCGCCTCTAACCAATCTCCTAGGTCTTGCCAGAACCTGCAACGAATTACAGATATGATAAACACTCATGGTATCCAATACCCATGTGTTATCATGAAAATTTGACAAGTGGAGACTGATCATGAATATACCTGAAGCTTCTCCAAGCTTCTGTCTCGCCTTCTCTGCAAGGTAGTCCTTACAGTTCCTCTTTTAATGCCCATCTTGGCCACAGTGGAAGCACTGTCCTTTGTCATTTCCTGGATATTTCTTGGTAACCTTTGCCTTACTTGGTCTTTCTTTGCCCTTGCCCTTCTTAAAAGTCTTGTTAGCCTTCCTTTTCTTATTGGTCTCACCAATATAGAGAACTAATTTCTCTTTCTTGATAGTGCTCTCAGTTTTCCTCAACATATTGAGGAGTTTAGGTATAGTCACCTCAAACTTGTTCATATGAACTATAAAAAGGAATCTGGTATGGACTGAAGTATAAGATCAACATACAAGTTATCCTCTGGGACTATCTATATACTTCACAAAATGAGCGATCTCATCCTCGCTTGTCCTTTCCTCTGGCGTGGGCACAATCATGTTAAGGACATATAGGATTTTCTCCTTCGTGAGAACAATTCTCAAATTGCGGAGCCTTTGGACCAATGAGGTGGTTGGCATCAAGTATGTCACGTAGGAGGTTTGCAAGCGACAAACAAGATATAGCGTAAATTAAATAACATGCAGAAAATAGTGAGAGTACATTAAGATAATTGATGTTGTGTCAATGAAATCTAATGATATATCATGATTACTAATATGATCCCTAATAAAATGATGTTTAATATTAATGTGTTTGTAATATTATTATCATAATTTATAGGAATGTTTTTCAGATAAAGTTCATAATCTTTCAAAGTATTCTTCATCCAAATTACTCGTGCACAACATACACCTGTCACTACCTAGCCAGCCTCAACTATGGATAAAGTGAAAGAGTTTTGCTTCTTGAAAGACCAAGAAACAAATGTATGACCTAGGAACTGACACGTTCCAAAGGTACTTTTTTTTATCTATTTTATATTATACAAAGTCAGCATCAGTGTAAGCAATTAAATAAAAAAAAATTTAGATCTTGGATACCATAATCCTTGATGGGGAGTTTCTTTTAAGTATCTAAACATTTTAACTGCTTAGAGATTGTTTAGGGTTAGATTGAAATCTTGTACAAATCCCAACACTAAATATTATATCAGGTCTAGTTGCAGTAAGATATAATAAGCTACATACTCTATAAGTCTTTTGATTAAAGCATTCTCTTTTATTGTCTATATCTAAGTTAGCAGAAATGTTCATAAGTGTATTAATGGCCTTTGCACTATCCATGTGAAACATTGTTAATAGATTTAAGTATAGTTTGACTAATAAAAGTTCCATAATTTAGTTGCTTAATTCCTAAGAAAAATATCAATTCACCCATCAAACTCATTTCGAATTCTTGGCTCATACTCTTAGCAAATGATTCACATAAAGATTCATTTGTAGAATCAAAAATAATATCATCAACGTAAATTTAGATAATAAAAAAATTATTTTTAAAATATTTAATAAATAATATGTTATTGACCTTGCTTGTGAAAAAAAATATTTTTAATAAGAAAAGAGCTAAGCTTCTCATACCAAGCCCTAGAGGCATGCTTCAACCCATATAGAGCCTTAGATAATTTGTAAACATAGTTAAGAAAAAGATCACTTTCAAATTCGTGTGGTTGTTCAACATAAACTTATTTAGAAATAAAATAATTAAGAAAGGTACCTTTGATATCCATTTAAAATAATTTAAAATTTTTATAACATACATATGTAGAGAGTGTCCTTATGGCTTTAAGTCTTGCCACAAGAGCGAAAGTTTCTTCATAGTTGAAACTTTTGGCCACTAATCTAGCTTTGTTTTGAACCACGATACCTTATTTATCTTGCTTATTACTAAATACTTATTTAATGCCAATCATAAGATAATCACTAGGTCTAGGAACAAGTGTTCAAAGTTTATTTCTTTCAAATTGATTTAATTCTTCATGCATTGCCAAGACTCGTGAATCATCTTTGAGAGCATTGCCAATACATTTAAGTTCAGTTTGAGATAAAAAGATAGTATTTGCATAAATATTTTTAAATTAAGGAGTTTGAATACCTTTTGATATATCTCCAATAATTAGTTTTTTTGGATGTGCATCTACATACTTCCATTCCTTGGGTAAGGTATCTTTCGAAGTAGATGTATCCAAGTTGATTTAGAGAGGAGAAATTTAATTTGAAATTTAAATTATCAAATTCAAAATCATCATACAAGTCATTTTTCTTAACATCAAAAAATTCATTAAAAACAACATAGATAGATTCCTCAATAACTAAAGTTCTTGTGTCTCCATAAGCTTTAGAAACAAATAAGAACAATACTTTCATCGTATTTTGCATTAAATTTTTTGAAGTATCCTTTTTATTTAAAATAAAATATTTATAATAAATTTTTTTAAAATATGTGATGTTGGATCTTTTATTGTTCCACAATTCATAAGGAGTTTTAGATAGTAGAGGTCTTATGAGAACCTTATTCATAGATATAGCATGTCGTGTTAACGAGTTCAACTCAAAAATATTTGGGTAGGCTATGTTCATTAAGTATGAATCTTACCATCTCTTGTAAACTCCTATTCTTTCTATCAATAACTTCATTTTGTTGCAGATTTCTTGAAGTAGAGAAATTATGGTCAAACTCATTTGGATCATAAAATTCTTCAAAAAGTCAATCGTAAAATATTTAAAATAATTACTTTTATATGCCAAGAAGGATGTCCAAGTATATCTACTATAATCATCAATAATAAAAAAAATATATTTACTATCTCCTAGACTTATGATATCAATTGGTCCAAATAAATCTATATAAATTAATTTTAATGGTCTAGAGGTACTCACTAAATAAATTACTTTTAGATTTAAAGCTACTTTTTATTTATTTTCTTAGTTGGCATGCTCATAAATTTTATCTTTTGATAAATTTAATTCTAGGTATTCCTCTTATAAGTTCTTTAGTTCGAATTTGTGAGATCAATTTTATACTTGCATGACCTAATCACCGATGCTAAATCCATACATCATCATTTAAAACTGAAAACAGGATTCAACATGAAAATCATCAAGATCAATAGTATAAACATTATTGCTCCTTAAGGCAATCATAGATTTATTCTTATGTGGTATGTCTATGATGCAAGCATTATATTTAAATTTAATATTATATCCATTATTACATAATTAACTGATGCTTAATAAGTTACGCTTTAAACCATATACTATAAGAACATATTCAATCAAAAGATTTGATTTTATTGAATGTTGGATTTTGATGATAATCAATTGATGAGTTATTGATCTACCAAGGTTATTAGAGTTGATTGATATAAGATTAACTATGACAGAGAGAAAATTATAATCAGAGGTTTGGTTAAAGTCAAGTCCAGGCATTAGGCCAGAGTGAGGACGATGCGGTTGGGAACTCGCCTGGAGTGCGTTAGGAGCTTGCCAAGGGTATTGGGAGCTTACTAGGATGGCGCAAGGGAGTAGCCAATATGCTTGTCGGGAGTTGGGAAGGTCTTGATTGGATTTGTTGGCCTTGTTGATTTTAATTAATTAAGTCATAGTTAGCATCGTTAAGGTTGAGTCTTGTTTGAATTATATTTGGAATGGATCCAAATTAACTCAAGTGAGGCTAACTAGGTTTATTATGGATAGTGGATTGAGCTCAAGTCGAGTTCAATTAGTTGACCTGGGAAGTGGCCAAAAAAAGGTACAAGTCAGAATTGGAAAAGTGAAGGGAATCACTTTTCCAGATTTTTCGATGATATCGCCTAGGATTCCGAGCAGTTGCCGATGGTTGTACCACCGAGGCAAGTTGGTTGTACTATCGCCACCTAGGATTCCAGACAACTTTTGACGATTGTACCGTTGGCGTCGGCAGTTGTACCGCTTGTATCCGGATTTTTCGGATACGTTTGAATTTTGGCTTCAAATCTTGAAGCCAATTAGGGCCTATAAATACCCCAAGTTTTCTTGCATTTCAAACAACAATTTTGGGCTAGAAACTCTGTGATAAATTATGTGTAAAAATTGGAAGAAAAAGAAAAAGGGTAAGGGAGAGAGGAAAGTTTTGTAAAGCTTATAGTTCTCCCTTGTAAGGTTGTAAGATTTATCTCCTAGGCCTAGTAAAAGGAGAGAAAAAGCTATACGAGTTTGATCTTCACCCAAAGAAGGTTGATAGTGGACGTCGGTGGGCCTCGGGGAAGAAGACTTGGGAGTGGATGTAGACCAGGTTGAGGCCGAACCACTATAACTGTGAGTGTATTTTAATTGCCTTCATTTTACTTTTGATTGGACACTTGATAATTAGATACGAAGTTTTAATCTCTTAACTTCTTTAAATTGGTTTCCAATCGATTTTATTGAAAAATAAGGAGAAGCTTCTGTTGTTCACTCTTTACTTTTCAAAAGTAAAGGTTTTTAATCGAGCATTATTTCTCTTGCACTAATTCACCCCAACCCACCCTAGTGCCAATTGATCCTGACAATTGGTATCAGAGCAAGGTCTTACTTATTAGACTAACACCGACTTGAGTAAATGACTTTGTTTAGCATGAACGAGGGACATTCTATTTTGACATCCTTCCTTGTTCAATGGGACAGATTACACATTTTGGAAAATTCGAATGCATATTTTCTTAATTTCCATGGATTTTGATTTATGGCATATAGTAGAAAATAGTTTTGAAAAATCTTCTAAGCCTATGAATGAATGGAACAAATTTGAAAAGAATGCTTTTTCATTGAATGTGAAGGCTATGAATGCCTTATATTATGCTCTCGAAAAAAATGAATTTGATTTGATTTCCTCTTGTGATTCGGCTTTTGAGATTTGGCATATATTAAAAAGCACAACTAAATCAAGTGAATCATTAAATGAAATGATTCATAAAAATAAACTTAAAGAACACCTTCCAAAGAACAGGAAAGATTGTAAACTGAGAATGACATATGACTCTTCGAGTAAAACCTCAAGTGATGAGAACCTTGAACTTGAACTCTTGACAAAAGAACCAGATAAATTAATAAACATGAACCATAAAAATAATCTTAGATGGACAAAACCTCTTGCTATAAACCCAAGAAGCTAAGGCACTCCAAAGAAGAATACCAAAGCAAGAAAGAAGTAGCCAACTACGCTCTAATGGTCATCCAAGACGAGGTTACTGAATGTTCAAGTATTACTTTTTCTGAATTATTGAATATGTTTCATGAATTGTTTGATGAATTTAGAAAAATTAGTAAATCTTATAAGTCATTTTAAAAAAAATATGATTCTTTAGTTAGTAGATTTGATCAAATACATGATACTTTACCATTACACAATCTTTGCTTTAAATGTGAAACACTAGAAAATGTTGAAAAGAAAAATGTCATGCTAAAACATGCATTAGAAAATTTTGAAATAGGGAATAAATCCCTTAACATGATCCTTGCTAATGAGGGTCATGTTAATAGAAGAAAAGGTATATGCTTTATTGGCAACACTCTACAAAAACCAACCACTTTTGTTAAAGGACCCACTATAAACTTACCATCAAAAATTAAATATAATTCTTTTATAAAAAATTAGAATATAAAGCCTACAAATATTCATTTAGAAAATATAACCAACATAAATTAATTTAGATTTCTAAAAGAACCATAAACAACCTTAAGCCATTAGAGAAAATGAGAAGAACTTTTCATGAGGGACCCAAACTCAAAAGGGTACCTAAATCAAAACATCACATAATATAAGTGACCTCCTAATAAGGCTAGGAGCACTAACTAATATTTTGAAAGTAGATGTTCAAGGAAGATCTAATACTCTTTCAAGCTCACTAGCCTAAGCAATAACAAAAAAAAAATTATTGAAATAAAATCATTGGTAATGAATCTTTGGATAACTCATTGTTATAATTAATTTTGATTGCTCTAACTTTGGCATGCTAGTGTAAAAATGAATTAGAGACTTTATCTAAATTCAAATTTATGAAAGAAAGATTTTGATGATGATTATGATTGAATGATAGGTTCAAAATCATTGGCTTGAATATTTGTTCATTTAAATGCAAAGGCTATTGTTGAACGACTTAAATATTATGATATTTTTTGCTAAACTAAATATCATTGTTGAATGATTGATTTAAATGTTATGTGATTTAAATGCTATGATAGTTGTATGGGTTGTATGATTAAATGAATATTGTTGAATGATAGAATTTGAGCATAGAACAATATAGAAAAAGGAGAGAAAAATCATGTTTCATTGTCTAGTATTTTTAAAAAATTAAATTTTTTTTGAAATTAAAATGAAATGAGCATGATAATCATTTCATTAAAAGCCGTTGGAATTAAAATACATCGAAGCGTTTGTTTGAAAATATTTTATTACCATGATCTTGATGAAACTTAGTTTTTGACTTTAAATGACATTACATTCTTGAAATAAATTTCATAAGTTAAAACAACAAAAAAATATGGATAATTTTTCTTGAAAAAAACTTTTATCCTATCAATCCTTCAATAAAAGATAAAATGATATCATTATTGTTGAATCTCTTAAACTACAAATATGAATTAGAGAAGTTTAGCTATTTTCTTTTAAAAAACAAGCTATGTTGCCTCCATTGAAATTTTTTGAAAAATAATTTTTTATGATGATTTTAGATATATTTTCAAATAACCTTTTAAAAAGAGATTAATGAATATATCCAACTTTATTGATATTTTGATGATTTTATTATGATCTTGAAAATTTAAAAAATTACAACTTGAAATCCTTATATAAATCAAGTTCGTCCAAAGAAAATCATATAAATGAATTATAATTTGTCTCTTCAGATCTATAACTTAAAAATCTTATTATGAACCATGAACTTGATCTCCTATGTCTCCTTTGCAACATTACTAAAGAAAACTTTTGACTTCTCAATATTTATAACATTATATTTCTATATGAATCAAGATCCTTCTTATTATTTAATCTCTTAAGATTCAATTTTATCATCTAAGAGAAGATTTATTAAATTAAATCGTATCCTTTGATATTAATATCCTTCTTGACATGATTTATTTTATAACTCATGATAGTGTAACTTATCACTAAAATTAATATTCCCTAAATTTGTAATAAGTTGTAAATTAAATAAGATTTATTTTATCATGAATATTCTCTTGTGTTGGAATTGAATTGAATTTATATAGCAATATAATATAATGCAAAAGAGGAATATAGTATAATACAAAATAAGAGACTTTAGGCCTTGAAATATTTTTAAAAATTTGATGATTCATGATTGGTTGAAATAAATATTATGTATCATGTATTATTTGATGATTTTAAAATTCATGGTATATCATTTCAAAATTTGAATGGATGATATGATACTTGAATTCAAGGGTATGTGATTCTCTTGAATTTAAGTTTACCTTATTTGAATTAATGGTATAGATTTAGGAGGAGTAAAGTTTAACTCATGTCATTAATTGATTATAATCATAAAAAAAGGGGAGATTGTTGAATCTTGGATTTTGATATGAAATCAATTGATAGGTTATTGATCTAACAAGGTTGTTAGAGTTGATTAATGCAGGATTAACTACGACACAGAGAAAATTATAATCAGAGGTTTGGCCAAAGTCAAGTCCAAGCATCAGGCTGAAGTGAGGACGATGCGGTTGGGAACTTGCATGGAGTGCATCGGGAGCTTACCAGGATGGCACAAGGGAGTTCACCGAAAGAAGACCGAGACTCGTTGGAAGATTATCGGGGGAAGCCGAAATACTTGCCGGGAGTTGGAAAGGTCTTGATTGGATTTGTTGACCATGCTGATTGTAATTAATTAAGTCATAATTAGTATCGTTAAGGTTGAGTCCTATTTGAGTTAGATTTGGAAGGGATCTAAATTAACTCAAGTGAGGCTAACCGAGTCCACTATGGAGAGTGGATTGAGCTAAGGTCAAGCTCAATTGTTTGACCTAGGAAGTGGTTAACGAAAGGTACAAGTTAGAATTGGAAAGGTGAAGGGAATCACTTTTTTGGATTTTTTGATGATTGTACCACTATCGCCTAGGATTCCAGGCAGCTCAGGCCGACTGTTGTACTATCGCCGCCCAAGATTTCGGGCAGCTTTTGATAGTTGTACCATCGACGTCGATGATTGTACCACCCATACCCAAATTTTTCAGATACATTTGAATTTTGGCTCAAAATCCTGAAGCCAATTGGGGCATATAAATATCCTAAGTTTTTTCTTACATTTAAAATAATAATTTTAGACTAAAAATTCTCTGATAAATTGTGTGTGAAAATTATAAGAAAAAGAAAATGGGTAAGGGAGAGAGGAAGTCTTATAAAACTTGTAGCTCTCCCTTGTAAGGTTGTAAGGTTCATCTCTTAAGCTTGGTAAAAGGAGAGAGGAAGCTGTAAGGGTTTGATCTTCATCCAAAGAATGTTGATCGTGGACGCTAGTGGGCCTCGGGGAAGAGGACTCGGGAGTGGACGTTGGCCAGGTTGAGGTCAAACTACTATAACTGTGAGTGTGCTTTAATTGCCTTTATTTTACTTTTGATTGCTCTTAAACATTTGATAGTTAGATATGAAGTTTCAATCTCTCAACTTTTTTAAATCAGTTTCCAATCAATTTTATTGAGATATAAAGAGAAGCTTATGTTGTTCACTCTTTACTTTTCGAAAGCAAAAGTTTTTAATCGAGCACTATTTTACTTGGAACTTTAAATACACAAGAATTCTTGAATACATATATTGAAGTAGCAAATTTATTAAATCATGTCTTTTGGATTTGAATTTTCATTTTTAATGACATGATACCCTTATACTTTTGGGTGTAATTAGAACATTAATGTAAAAAGAAAAATTATGCTATCATCTTTCTTTTCTAACAAAAAAAGAGGAAATAAAATTATCAATATGATTAGAATCAAATTGGATTTGATAATATTGAATGAGAAACAATTTGCTTTGAAAAAAATTTAGAATTTTAAGTTTTCTAAATACATGCGAAATGCGTAATTCACAATATTATCATATTTTCTTTTGGATTTCTTGACGTATACAAATTGAGCTTCTTATCAAAATATACATGAGATGATCTTAAAAATACATGATTTGCTATCATATTTCTTGATTTTCTATTGTGTTTGAAATTCTACATAAGATGAATGTATATTTTGAAATCTGAAATATATCAACAAAAGTTATCAAATTTTTTAGCTTATTTTTAAAATAATCATTTCAAAATTTACATCTATAAGATTGAGGTTGAGAGTTAGGAATGCTAAATCATGAGAATGCTTAAATTACTTGATTTGCTACTCTTGTTTGAAATGAAATGAATTAAATTGAATGGGTAGTTCTTAACTTTTGGATTTCAGAATTTACAATATTAAGTTCTATTTTTGTGATATGATGTTTTTTCACTCCCCTCCCTTGTTTCTTCTTTATTATTCTAAAAAAGGGAAGAAAGATTTTTGTAAGAAAATTATTATTTTATCCTATTTTATTAAGGGGGAGCAATACAAAATTTATTTTGTAAAAATATGAAAATTTTGATACTTAATGAGTTTATGTATCATGAAATTACTTATTTATTATGTTATCTCTTTTTTTATGATGACAAAGGGGAAGAAATAGTGAATTGATAACACAAAAGTGATAAATACATGTCAAAATTTACAGAAATTTTCATAAGAAAATTATTGGCACATGTGCCTTGAAATCATTTGCTCTAATATTTTACCTTTTTGTTGATGACAAAGGGGGAGATGACATATTAATGACACATGTAGAAAAATAAAAAATAAATAATTCTCCTATTTTTGTTGATAAACAAAGGGAGAGAAATAATTGATAAATTAAGGAAGAGAATTTCAACTTAATGTATGATTGATGGATAATGTTGAAATTAATGTTATATCATAATGATTTGAAAGAAGAAAATTTTAAATGAAATTATTAGAATATTCTTGAAATTTAATGATTTGTTGAAATTAATGTTATATCATGATATTTTTTGAAAGAAGGAAAGTTTGCATAAAATTCTTGGGATATTCTTGAAAATTTGATAATTCATGATTGGTTGAAATAAATATATTGTATCATGTATTATTTGATGATTTTAAAATTCATGGTATATCATTTTAAAATTTGAATGGATGATATGATACTTGAATTCAATGGTATGTGATTCTCTTGAATTTAAGTTTACCTTATTTGAATTAATGGTATGGATTTAGGAGGAGTAAGGTTTAATGTTAGCCAAGCTTCCCTCTGAGATGGTAGCTACCTTATGATAAGGTCCATGGTGATGTGAGCCTGATATGAGTCTAGAGTGAGTATAAGCTGTAATTTCCCCCGCCTTATCTTCGTCTCTCCTTTACGTCGTTGACCTGTATCATGCCAAGCCTCAATTTTAGCAATGATTAGTATCTCCTCGTTGTAGTTTGAAAGATTTGGGTGAGGTGGAGAGAAGGCTTTACTGATGTAGGTTAGGAGTCAGCCATCCTGCATGAGGACGATGCCAATTCTAGCTCTCGATGCGTCTGCTTCAATTACGAACACCTTGACAAAATCGGGTAGAGCTAGCATCGTTGTAGATGGAATCATGACTTTGAGGGCATCAAAGGTTGATGTCATTTCATTCAACTAAAGGAAGACATCTTTTTTCAGCAATATCAGGAGGGGAGTGATGATCTTGTTATCGTCCTTCACAAACTTGTGGTGATAGTGCAACCAGGTAGGGGGTAGACCTTTTAATTCGGCGAAGACCTCTGAAAATTCAGGAAGCAACGGGGAAATGTTTGGATCTTCATTTGCCACTAGTTCCTTCATATGTAGCCTTTGAAGTTGTATTAAGAAGTCGATGTATGATTGGTGTAGCACCTTCTCCATGCATTGTGTAGAAACTGTCATTGCTTCACCCCCCACGTTTTCCTCGCAGGATTGCCTTGTTCCTTTGGCTGAAAAAAATTCATGATTAGCTTAAAATTTTTTAGAAAATATCACCTAATGAGGATAACCATTTAATGCCAAGCACTGCTTCATAATTTTCAAGTGGTAGGAGGAAGAAATTAGCAGTGATCTCTTGCCCCTACAAAACTAATTTCACCCATGGGACCTTTTGGCTGCAGTTGAGGATTCAGTCATCTATGACTTTTACGTCGAACCTACTGCAATCTTTAATTAGGAGAATTGATCGGGCAGCAACCTTACTATCCATAAAGTTGTTAGTGCTCCCGGTGTTAATGAGGATGGTGACGAACTGGTGCTTGAGGAACCCTTCAATTTTCATCGTTTGTGGGTTCATGTAGCCGACTAAAGCATGAATTGGGTCTTCCTCTTCCTGTTCAGATTCATCAGTGGGTTCAAGCAGGAGAAGTAGTCCCTTCTTACGTCAGTGGTCGCGGCTCCATGGCTCGTCGCAATATGAACAGAACCCCTTCACGGATCTGTTGTGAAGCTCTTCTCTTGTAAATTTCTTCTGCTGAGGGGGTCGATTGGAAGTGGATGGGGCTGGAGGTCTGTATGCTACTGGTAGTGGTATAGATTGCATCCTCCAAACATCTTGATTAAGCCGCTCCTCTTGAAGTCATGCGAAAGATATCATTACTGTCAATGTATAGAGCTGTCACGCCTTAACTTTTCCTTATATCGTCGGCTTTAATCCTTCGATAAATGTCTCTAGCAATTATTTTTCAGACCAATCACGGGCTTGATTAGATAATATTTCAAACCTGATCTGGTATTCTTAGATCATAGAGTTTTATCGGATCTTTGCAAGTTGTTCATCGATGTTCTCGTACTCGGACGGTCCATGGCGGATCAGTAGATCATTTTTAAATTGCCTCCATGTCGGGACTCCTTGAGTGTGTTTAATTCAATATACCACTGTATAACATCTCATCAAGGTGAGCCGCCAATTGGGTTAATTACAAGCTTGACTTGGTTAACTCCAAATCGAATCCAACTCCGACTCCTAACCAGACTCCAATTCAGTCGAATCCTAACCATACTAATTTATTACAATGGACTCAAATCTCCTCCTAGCCAACCTAATATTAGGTCTAAGCTGGCCAATAAGGCTCAATCTAAGGACTCAACTCAATCGACTATGACCCGACTCAGCTGCGGTCCTAACAATATCCTTCGTCTTGGCTAGTGAGCTTTAAGAATTATGTTGGATCTTTGGTCATGTGCCTTGAGCAACCACTATCAAGATAAAATCTTTTGCTCCTAGCTCTTGTTTGAAGACATATCTACAAGAAAGAGGGGTTTACTTTAGGTACTCATTTAACTTCGGATCTTTTATGGTTAGATCTACCTCTCTTAACTTTTGGCATCAAATTATTTATTGTTCCTTTAGGAACCTAAACTAATGTATGAGAGCTATATTTCTTAAAAGAGTATGTATCAGCATAATGACCAAATCTTAAATGAAATTTACATTTAACTTTAGGGGGAATATGTAGTATAGGTCATTTTATAAATTTTGTTAGCTTTTGATCGCTATTTTTACTTACAAAGCTAATTCCTTTCTTTCTATATACACGACCTTAGTTAGCAAGTATCATGCTTAATGATTTATTTTCAATTTTAAACTTTCCTAATATTTGTTATAATAACATATTTTCCTTTTTAAGTAAGTCTAACTCTTCACATTTAGAGTAAGGAGTACAAGATGTTGATGTTTCATACAGAATTTTTAATGTGTCAAATTTACTAGTAAGTAATACATTATCCCTTTTTAACGAATTATATTTCTTACTAATCTTTTTGAGTTTATCATATAAATTATAAAATACATCAAATAATACATCATAAGATAAAGATGTTTCAGAAGAATTATATACCTCATCATTGAAGGCCATCAATACATAGTTTGCCAATTTGTCTTTATTGATTTGCTCTTTAGCTTCTAATACACTTGATTCATCTTTAAGTTGTCTTGAATGCTTTCGTCTTCTTTTAGGTTAGTAACTTCATGGATATTTCTTTTTGAAGCGTCCTAACTTTTTGTATTCGTAACTTATTATTGTATCCTTTTTAGGTTCACTTTTATTCTTAAAATTTCTGTTTCTTTTCATAAACTTTTTAAGTTTTCTTGTAAGAAGTGCAACGTCCTCATCATCATCACTTGAACTTTCGCTCGAGAAGTCTTCTTTGGTTCTAGGTATTCTTTGGAAGGTTTTTCTTTTGTTCATCATGTGCTTTGTAGGTCATTTCATAGGTCATTAAAAATCTTATGAGTTCTTCAAGAGGAAAGTTGTTCATCATATTCTTTGAAAGGTTTTCCTTTTGTTCATCATGTGCTTTGTAGGTCATTTCATAGGTCATTAAAGATCTTATGAATTCTTCAAGAGGAAAGTTGTTCAAGTCCTTTGCTTCTTGGATAACCGTTACTTTTGGATCATAACTTTTTAAAAGAGATCTTAAAATCTTATTTATCAATTCAAGATTAATATAGCATTTACCAAGAGCTTTTGAACCATTGACAATATTTGTAAAATGGGTGTACATATCACCGATGGTTTCATATAGCTTCATTTTAAATAATTTATAACTATAAACTAAAAGATTAATTTTAGATTTTTTTTACTTTACTTGTGCCTTCATGAGTAACTTTATGTATGTGCCAAATATCATGTGTAGTGTCATAAGTAGAAATACGATTATGCTCATTTTTATCTAAAGCACAAAATAAAGTGTTTATAGCTTTAGCATTTATTGAAAATATTTTCTTATCAAAATCATTTCATTCATTCGTCGATTTAGAAGATTTTTGAAAACTACATTCAACGACATTCCACAAATCAAAATCCAAAATCAAGCAAATCCTCATTCGTGTTTCTAATAAGTATAGTTTGTCCCATTGAATATAAGAGGGCGAGTGATGGAGTGACCCTCTTGATTACAAGAAAAAGTTATTAAATCTTACTTAAATGTTAATCCAACTGAGAGAACCTAGCTATGATACCAACTATTAGGATCGTAGTGGCATTAAGAGGGGCGGTGAATTAGTACTTTCATAATAAGGTTTCGATTAAAATATATATATATATATATATATATATATATATATATATATATATATATATATATATATATATATTGAAAATATATTTAACTAAGAAGTATAAGCAAGAGTAGTAAGTAAATCAGTCAGTAATGATAAGGAAAAATAATGAAAGAAATATAAACCGATTTATAGTGGTTTGGTCATCCCGACCTATGTTAACTCCTGATTCCTTATTCCCTCGAGGCCATCGATTTTCACTACCGATCTTCTTTCCAATAGGCAAAGATCAACTACCCTTATTACAAGCCTTCTCCTTTTACCAGGCATAGGAGAGAACCTTTATACTAACTCTTTTACAAAAGACCTCATACCTCCTTAGAATAACCTCTAAACTCAAGAAGGAAGAGACTCAAACACTTTCAAGAGGGTTTACACACTTTAATTCTCAAGATTTCATTCTTATTCAACCTTTTCATCAAGCAAGCATGAGTGGAGTATTTATAGATCCCCAAGTGGACTACTAGCGGGACCATCGCCGGTGCCGGGTGGTACTACTGCCAAACAAAGCTCGAGATTACCACCATCAACCTAGGCGGTACCATCGTCGCTTGGGCGATACCATCGTTGGCCACGGGTGGTACTACCATCATAAGTCCCGGAAAAGCACCAACAGTGCTTTCCGGCTCTCTGGGTGGTACGACCTCCTTGGCCTAGCAGTACCATCACCTAGGCTTACTTCAGGTCACTTAATTAGTCTTTCAATAGGTCTAATTCAGTCCTGACTCAAGCCCAATGAACTCATAATCAAGTTGGCATGGTTTCGGCTCAATACCAACTCAATTTGACTCGAAATGACTATGCTCAATACTTAACCACTCTAATTATAATTACGAAGCCTTCAACATGTTGTCCAGCATTCTAGCATGTCATTTGTTCACTGGTATTTCATCCAAACCTTCGACGTATCATCTTTTTCTTTGGCATATCACACGATCTATCAGCATTTATACTTGCCACAACATCCGATCTTTTGGCACAATACCCGATCCTTCTGGTCCGATGCATGAACTCATGGTATGAACTCCATCCTTCGACATGTTGACCAATCCTTCGGCCTAACTCCAATTTTTGACATGATATGACTTCATTCCAATGTTTGATTTTCCTACTTTAATAATTTTTCTTCCGATGGTTTGATTCTATGATCAAAGTTTTTCATACATTACTTATCTTAAAAGTATATTAGTCCATAAATTTATTAATCGATTTCATCACCAAAATTTGGGATTCGGCAAGGGGGAGCATATAGGCTCGGCCTAGGTGCAACCCTTAGCCTTTAGCACTAATGCATGGCTAGAGGGAGTTTAGAGGCTCCTACTAAGTGTAACTCTCGGCCTTCGACACCGAGTGCATGACTAGGGGGAGCTTGGAGGCGAAGCCTAAGTGCAACCCTTGGTCTTTTACACTGGGTGCATGGCTAGGGGGAGCGTGGAGGCTCGGCCTAGGTGCAACCCTCCGCCTTCTATAACAAGTGCACTACTTAGGGGAGTGCAGAGGCTTTGCCTAGTTGCAACCCTCAGCCTTTTACACCGAGTGCACGGCTAAGGGGGCACAAAGGCTCGGCCTAGGTGCAGCCCTCGACCTTTTATAATGAGTGCACGACTAGGGGGAGCATAGAGGCTTGGCCTAGGTATAGCTTTCTAAGTTCCACGCCGAGGTGCTTAGCTCGGGTGAGAGTCCTTTTGACCCTTACTCATCCGAGAAGCAACCCTCAGGCCTTCTACACCTAGTGCATGACTAGGGGGAGCGTGGAGGCTCAATATAGGTGTAACCCTCGGCCTTTTCCATTAAGTGCATGGCTAGAGGGTGCGCAGAGGCTCAGCCTAGGTGCAACTCTTGGCCTTCTATACCGAGTGCACGACTAGAGGGAGCATAGAGGCTCAGCCTAGGTACAACCCTTGGATCTTCTAGTTGCTCTTAAGTGGGAGGCTGGACCTACCATGATACTAGACCAAAGGTGGTGGATGATGTTGTGCCGGTGGCATTTGTCACTGCGAAGGTGCCTTGTCCAGGACATGATGTGTCATCTTGCCATTATTATTTGCATTGCCCATGGTGCTCATTTATGAGGGAGTTTTTTCTTGCCCTAAGACTTGATGTGCTTGGGGGGATGTGCTCCACTTTAGTTTATACTAGTGTGTGGTGATTAGATGTGTGCCTTCTATGGTAGGTTTGAATTTGGTGGTCGTGGGTTAACTAAGAGCAATGAAGCCAAGCTGAGGCTCGAGGAGGCCCGGAGGGCGCTATCGAGGATGAGGTGGAGGAACATGACTTCTAAAGCCTAGGTCCCTGGGATATCCTTGGCGTTGTTGAGGAAAAGGTGACGGTCCAAAATTGTTGAGGCCTGGGTCCCCGAGCTATCCTTAGTGCTACCTATGAGACAGAAGCGCAGGACTGCTGAGGCCAGGGTCCCTGGGATATCCTTGGCGCTGCCGAGGATGAGGTGGATGCACAAGACTACTAAGAACTAGGTCCTTATGTTATTCTTGGTGCTGTCGAGGATGAGAAGGAGGCATAGGACTATTGAGGCCGGGGTCCTTGGGCTATCCATGGCGCTACCGAGGATAAGGCAAAGGCGCAAGACCGCCTACGTCCCTAGGCTGTCTTGGTGCTGTCGAGGATGAGGCAAAGGCGCAAGACTGTAGGCCTGGGTCCCTAGGCTGTCCTTAGCGTTGTCGAGGATGAGACGAAGGTGATGGACTGCTAAGGCCTGGGTCCCTGGGCTATCCATAGCGTTGTTGAGGACGAGGCGAAGGCACCATACAAAGGGGTCCGAGGAGCTATGGTGGGCTTTTGTTGATGTTCCGATGACACTAGGGAGTCCCCGCTGGACCTCGTCTAGCCTTTGGTTCATAGATTGGGGTTGAGCTTTCATCAAGGGTTCTTAGGAATCATTAGACTGGGCCTTAGATTTTGGTAGGGCTTTGACACAGCTTGGTGAAACACTATACTCCCCTAATGGAAGATGCAGCTGGGGCCGCTTGTCCCTCTTGGTTGAAAAGATCCTTGGAAGGTGAGGCATGGACTCCCCAGTTGGATTTCGAGAATAATAGGTGCAGTCAGCGATCCGAGGGTGAGTTGTTGCGTTGAGGTTATTGGCTGAGCCAATTGAGGGAGAAATGGGGTGATGGTCCAGTAAGACTTTGGACTTGTTGAGTGAGGCCTAGTAATGCTCCTAACAATATGAGCAAGTGGCTTGAGACGAGGGTGATGCCTCTACACTCGAACATCCATTGGGAGGAATATAGAAGGACGTGCCTATAACCTTCAGCCCTCATTCTAGCAGCAAAATGATAGTGTATAAGTACCGTTGATTAGTGAGTTAGCACCAGTCAGCTTGGTTGGTTCACTACTGAAGGTGCAAGGTCATCCTTTTGTCTCTTCCATGCTCATGTGGGTGCATTGACGTGGTGAACTGGCATAGGAGGTCTGCGAGGGAGGCAAATCATAAAGGTTGACTAGATCTTAGAGCGGTGAGTCCGAGTGGAAGAATTGGGATCTCCTTGGCTGCAAGGTCATCTCTTGGCTTTCGGGTCGTCTTCAAGCAACAGTGTTGTCTCCTGATGACGTAATCATCTCCTAGCCACTAGTGGTCTTGCACAACATGTCTGTGCTAGGGGCTTCCTGGCTCGACCCCTCTGATGTTTAAGTCAATGCAAGGTAGAGGGGGAGGAAGACAATAATGTGAACTATGTAAATGAAAGAGTAGAGAGACTCATGCCTACTTCACCCTTTTTTACTTGCTTGGGGTATGACTTTTATACCTCTTGTAGGGAGTCAGTCATATGTTGGTTGTTGGTGTCCACCAATATTCTAGGTGGGTGTGGGGCTATATCCTCATTGGCGAGTGCTACTCCATGTGATTTCAAATTACGTGGATTCTACTATGCACTACTTATGAGCCTCGTTATGCCTCTTCAAGAGGTAATAGTGATATAGTATGTTTGTGTAGTGGAGGAGTTGATGAGGGAGGCTTGCTCAGTTGATGCTTTCCGAACCAATATCTATTATGATTTGAGTTCATAATCAAAATTTTTTCGCGTTCCGTATCCTAAGAGTATATTAGTTCATAAATTTATCAATTGATTTCATCACACTTTTTTCACTCATACAAACACATTATGCAAGGGTTCGTTACACTCTAAGGCACCCGCACATGAATGAGCCTCCTTTCTCACTCAAACCTCCTTGGGTAGAGGTTATTCCCTCGTGAAGTGTCCTTCTAGAACTGAGCAACCCGAGATGCCTCTTGTACCCAACACATATTTTCCGACTAAGTAACCTACCCAAAAGCCTAAGATCCTCAATTTGATCACCCTCTAAACAATGTTTAGAGCCAAGTCACCATAAACATTATATTTTTATTGACATATTAGATATCCTCGTGTCAAAGCACAATGGTAGGATAAGTGATATACATAATATCTTTTAAGAACTTAATAATTGGACACCAACGTGATAGATAATGCTAAAAATTATTGTACCAAATCTGCTATGTCAGTAGCCAATTGAAAATATTCATCACATCATCTTTGATTTAGAGAATATTGTTCTAGCCATTTATAATTAGAAAGTCTCGATTATAAATAACATGTTATTTTCTCTATCCTCTCTTGGAATTATTATTACTCTCCCCCCTCGAAACTATATTTAGTTAGGAGGGACAAGTTAAAGAAAACTTGACATCAATCTTCTTCTGTAGGCATCTTAAGAGGCCATCATCTCGAGAGGTTGGCATATCGAATCGGGGTTGACCTATATTAATTTTGGTCTCGTCACTCTGAGCGATCGACTTCAAAGATAACATCTGATACCATAGATTGATTTATTTTTTAATATTCCATAGCATTCATATGCCAGATATGGATAGCATCATAACTCAAATCTCTAATTTATATGTCTTCATCTCTCAAAGAAATATCTTCAATGTTATCTTGCACAATGATCAAATTTTTTTCGTACAAACCTCAACAAATGTCTTGTGTCACTCTCAACGAAAGTAATAACCGAAGATTAATCTAATGACATGTCAATTTGATCAAAAGGAGGAATTGTACTCAATATTATTGACTCTGCAAGAATGTATGATATCCAATTCTCAACATTATTGGCTCTGCGTAAGCATCACAGGAACAAACACAATTATTGAATTTGCTCACGTGTATATATAACCGAATGCGCAACTTATGACACGTGTGTATGCTGTCTTTTGAAATATATTTATTCACACACGTGTGTGTATGCACGTGGTTATTGAAATGGTCGTCTCCTACGGAGAGGAGAGCGGAACAAACGAGCGGTCGGCAACGAGGCGAAGAACTCGATCGATCCATATATTGATAACATCGAGCAATAATAGTCAGTTTCCGCAATTAGATACTTTGTTTCCTTTTTCTGGAGCGGCAGTATTCAGGTCGCCTACAAACAAAAAGGCATTTACGTGAGTAGATCTGCAAGCAAATCACCTATAAATTGCTACAGATCCCGTTCCCCTGTGCTCCACGCTCCCTGCGCTTTCCTTTTATCCATCACATCTTTTCGTTCTCTTTCTCCTCCGTCTCTCTCTATAAATTCCCCTCCACCCTAACCCAAGCATTGACGGAGGCTAGAATCTAAAAGTTTAGATCTTGCAGACAACTGAATCTTTGTGTGATCGAACAAAGCTATCTCGCCGGTTCCGAGGAGATGGAGGTGGCAGCAAACGGGAGAAACGCGGTGGTTTGCCCCAAGCCGCGGTGGATCAACCCGAACCGGCCATGGCAAACACGGTAATCTGCCGCTGGAATTTACTTCTTCTTCTCCGTCCGTTTCCAAGATTTTTGGATATTTATGAGGAGTTCTTACTGATTCTTGTGTTGGATGCAGTAATCAGGCAAAACCTTCTGCACTTTCTGATATTTTCCTTTCGGAGGTAAAATCTTTTCCCAATTTTTCTGTCTATTTTGTTATCCTCATCATTTTCTTCGCCAGAATATGATGACTTGTGGCTACCGAACAGGACGGCGAAGCTAATCAAATGTCATCGTCGTCACCACCATTCTTCACTGGATCTCCACCGGTGCGATCCACAAACCCACTGATCCATGATGCCTGCTTCGGCGACGGCAAGCTGGTGCTTCCTTTCCTGCTACATCCTGCGCCGCCTTCAGTGGCTTTGGAGGCGCCCACCAAGTTCCGTCTACAGCCTGCTGCCAGGAGAGTCGAGGGCTTCGAGTGCCTCGACCGAGACCGAAGAGGCCGTGGCATCGCCGCCATTGCCTGAAGGATCTTCCAAAGCACCATTAGCTCCGAAATCTGACAAGAGACTAGTCATCTCGTGGAGCTTTCGAGACCGTAGTTACTGTACATATCGTCGTCTTAAGTTCTTTGGAGTGGGTGAAATAAGGGAAGAGTGAGTGCGAAACAATCTTTTCCTCCTCTTCTCCGTCTCTTTTCTTCTTGTATATTTTTTTTAAAGTCTTGTCAGTAGGAGATTGAGTCAATTGGGTTCTTTAGAGTTAGATATCCGAGGTTTGTTGATCGGGAAAGAACAAAAAAGATTATTTTTTGTGTCATAAGATTTGTATTACTTATCTGTGCAATCCAATATCCTTCATTCATGACGTTGTTATTTTATGTTTGTGTCATAAGCTATTATTTCTCCATTAGTCATGTATCAGTTTTGCTTTTCGTCATAATCATTGTTTTTGGATATGCTTGTTAAAATTAGCTCATCACTTATAAAATGATTTTAAAAAAGTTGATATTAATAATGTGGCTTGTGATTCGTAGTCTTGGGTTTAAGAAAATAATACAAAAAATTCACGAATTTTCTATGATTTTTTATAGAAAGATAGAAGAAGATTCTAAATTATTTTAAATCTAACTATCAATGTTTAATTGATTGTCAACCTGACATGATAAGACTCCAAGAATTTTTTTTTCTGAAATTCGAGATTTTAGATTCAGTCAGCAGACACGTGACACAATATCTTAAAAAAAAAAAAATGAATTGAATGTAATATTATCGCTAGTTAGGAGATATGTAACTCTCTTCATTTTAGATATTATATTGATGACAAACCTAGTTCTCGCAGCCGACTAAGTTTTCCATATCGAGTCATTTGGAACTTGATGCAGGTATTAACAATCATATTAAATTGATTAATCGGTATACCATAACTAGTCTGAAGTCAGTCAAGTCTTAGATATCAGTTGTTCGAATGAAGAAGTTAGTGCATGTATTAATGCGATACACATGGCAACATGGTGTGGAGAAATGCTTCAAGTACAGTGGACCAATCATGATAAGCTAGAGAGACCATTGGAGAAGTGAAAGCTTAACCAACTGAAAAAAATCACTAGTAGCGGCAAAAATATACTGCAAAAACCTAACATAGGGTAATGATGATGTAAGTAAATATATATTCGAAGTAGAAAGCATAGTTCCAAGAGCTCTCTTCCAAGATACTTCCACCACCTATTTTTCTCTATTTCTATAATAGCCGTCTAGCCTTAATTACACGTAACATTAATCATAGTTGTTCATAGGCAACTACGTCATGGCCTTCCTCTCGTTGGGTTCTAGCTTCAAGTACATCTGCAACTCCCATGGCCATTATTTAGAGATGGGAATGTTCCTGCGTGAGATGAAAAAACGTTATGTGATCCCCTTTTAAACATAACATAATCATATTTACATGATTAATATATGTCCTTAATATCCATATAATGAAATTTCTTTAAGTATAAAAATCATAATATATTATTTTTATATAAAAAATCTTAATATTAAAAATTAAAATCTAATAACAAAATATAAAAATCTTAATTTTAGAAATTAAAATCAAATAACAATAGAAAATATACTATCAACCTTTCAATTCTTACACCATCGTCGAATTTGAAAGCTATAACGTTAGGAGGGAGGTATTAGGAAGATAAGAGAAGATTTATAATCTCCGTTGTTTTAGATTTATAATATATTAATGATGGATTGTTTTATCCCTAGGATATATTATCCTTTTATAGGCGAGAAGGTCTAAGATAAGTAATTAGTTTCTTAGTCAATAATTATAATCAGAATTTAATTATATCTACAATATATTTTATCTAATTAGATAGAGTCACATAATCTAATATTCTCCCACTTAACTCATTAATTGATAATATATAAAATAAAGTAAAATCTAAAATAAATAAAATAATAAAAAGTTTATTTGAAAATAATTTTACATAATTAGATTCTAAAACTTTGAAAAAAATATTTTACATGAATTTTATAAAATAGGCTAATAAATCTAATAAACATAATAATACTATATTAAGTTTTACTATCAATATGAGTCATAGTGGTTGTACGTCATCAATATCAACTTACTTCTATATACGATAACACTATTAGTCTTTCCTAATGTAGTCTAAAATGGCCTCTATGATTTGTCTTATTAAGACAATCCTATTAACACATTAAGCCATAATATATACCATACATAAATATTAATAAAATAATAAAATAAATAGCTTTAATTAAATAAATAAGTATTAATTATAATATCCACTCAAACATACATCACGGGTTGTTTACAAACCAAATTATATCAATATGTTCTTTTAATCAATTTAGGGTGTAATTCCTAAGTTAATGGATCAATAATTAATATAGTGCAACTTAAGTTCTTAATTGATATTAGTTGTTTGTGAATTCTTTTCCCAAATTATCAAATACTTTATACCATAATACATTAATATCAAAACATTTATCATTCTCAAAGAAAAAACTATTATTATATGTTACAAAATATCTTCAGTGGCTTGGCAATTGAGTATAACCACACCAAGTTCTAAGATAAAATTTTGTAATCATAGAGTTTAATTAATAACCTTAAAATATACCATAAAATTAGCTTTTATTTTTTATAATACAAATAATATATTGTTTAATCTTTTTTCCTATAAATTATCTCTCTAACTAATATAAATATAAAATATAAAGTGGACTTCCTATTATTGATATAATTTATAAAATCAACATCTAAAAAAGCTATCATTGCAAGCGAATCTATTTTCATATATGTAAGCATAATCCTTCATCCCTTCCAAATATCTTATTATTTTCTTTATAACCTTTTAGTATTTTATTCCTTAGTAACTCTAATATCTATAAACCATTCTAACTATAAAATTAATATATGATCTAATATAGGCTTGAGCATATAATAAACTTTCAATTATATATACATAATAAATATTTTATTTATCTAATTCTTTTTTAAGTAACTTTAAAATATTTATTTTGATTAAAAAATTTATTTTTATCAGTTGTTGAACAAAACTATATATTATGTCTTACAAAGACTTGATTAATATATCATTTTTGAGATAGTCATAGTAATCCTTGAGATTTATCCTTGAGCCAATAATATAAGATGTCTTCTTCATTTCAACCATCTTAAAATTCTTAGTGAAATATTTTTTGGTTTGGTATAATAAACAAATATCATTAGGATAAGCAAAATATTATCCACATATAGACTAATATAATAAACTAGTTTTGATTGACCTTTAGATATAATCATTGATCAGGAATTTTTTTTCTTAAATCTAAAGGAAGTAATGATATCAAGAAAATTTATATATAATTGTTTTAATAGTTGTTTAAGGTCATAAATGAATTTTCTAAATTTGTATATCAAATTTTATATTTTTTAATTTTCTTTATGAATCGTTTAGATTAATCTATATAAATTTAGATCCTTATTCATAAAATTTATTTTTACATCCATTTGATGTAACTCAAAATCATAATAAGTCACTAATGTTATGATAATTATTAATGAGTTTATTTAAAAATTAAAAGAATATCTTGTTATTGTCGAAACATTTTGTTTGAGTAAAACTATAGACCATAAGTCTGATTATTATATTGTTCAATATTACCTTTTGATTCATATTTGTATAATAGACTCTATTATAGTGACTAGATAATTTAACGAGTTCTCAAATACTATTTTAGTCTATTGATTTCAATTCTTCTTTTATTACATCATATCATTTTTTAGAGTTTCAAAACTTATGAAGATAATAAGATTTTTTTATTCATATATTACAATTCTTATATATATATCACATAATAATAAATAAAGTATCTTCTTCCCCCCTTGAGATATTCTCAAAATTACTGTGATTGTTCTATAAGATCAATAGCTATGACACCAATATTATGTAGGAATTCATCAATGTTATTTTATTATTCACCTTCATCAATTCTTTTAGTGATTTGAGGAACAACAATCTCTTGAAAATGATAAAGAAGTATCAACCTATATCTCCTCAATACTTAGATTAAATTTTAATATTTTTACTCATATTATTTTATTATTTTTTTGGAATTGTGCATTATCAGATTCAACCATTCTCGTATTATAATTAGGGTAATAAAATTTATACCTTTTAAATTTTTATATAAGTATTAAAATATTTAAAAATAGTCCTTGAATCTATTTTTTTATATGAATTGAAGACTCTTATTTTTATAAGATAATTATAAATATGTAAATGTCTTAGGTTGGGTTTTTTATTAGTCTATAACTCAAAAAAAGTTAATAAAATTGACTTACAAGGAATCAATTAATTCTTCTTACATTGATTTTAGTATAAAAGAATAACTCGTCATGCTTCTGACCATATCCATAAAAATATGATTTCACCTTGGTAAGCATAAATACTCTGCTTTTACAGGAATCTAATAAAAGAATCAGAAATATGATCGAGTTCATCATAACTATTATAAAATTTATCACCCTTATCAAATCTGATAATTTTGATATTTTTATCTAATTGTCTCTTGACTTCATTTATGTATACATAAAGGAGTCAACAAGTTAAGACTTTATATGAATTATATATATATATAATTATATCTCAACAGGTTATCTATAAAGGTGATAATATATCTCTCTCTACGAAAATAAGAACATAGAGTGGCCTACAGATATAAACATATATAACTCAAGGAGGTTATAAAATTATATTTTCCTCTAATATTTGATTACAAGATTATTATTAACTCAAGATTCATATTAGTTCAGTATAAACCATCATACACAATTAAAAAGCTAATTTTTATTAAATTATAAATATACCAAGTTTATAACCACAAAAAAAGAAATAATATATTGATAATTATAGATAAAGAACTTTAATTTATAAAATTTTAGAAACATAATATCATATGAATCATTTTTAAGCATAAGTGATAAGTAATAACTACTATTACTCTCGTTTTAAAATGAGTCTCTATAATGATGAATATTTTCTACTCTTTTGATTTTAGTATTAAAATAAATAACTATTATTGATCATATGAGCTAAAGTGTTAATATCAATCTACCAAGTATAAAATAAATTCTATAACATTTGATTTGAATCATACAAAGCTCATACGTATACTTTTTCCTTATCAATCAAAACCTTATCATTCTTCACATAACATTTCTTACTATAAAAATAGCATTTTACTATGAAGTTTTTTTTTATGAGTTTATAAAGTATTTGAAAACTCGGGTGATTTATGCTTTAACTTTCTTTTATTGTTACTCACTCTGAATAGTATCCAAAATATTATGAATCATATTTACTTTAATTTTTATTCCTTTTACACCTATACTAATCAACTTATTTAAATTTTACTTATCTTTAATTATAATATAGTGAATTTTAAACTAAGAAGAAATAAAATTAAGAATAAATAATACAAGAAAGTACATTCCTACCTAATATTCTTGAGCTTATAATTTTGTTAGGCATATTGATGATATAATATTAAATTCTTTCAATACTGTCATACTGAATTTCAGTCAGTTCTTTCCTTAAAATGTTAATTACTGATTTGTTAGTAAATTTAAATTCATCTTTAAATATTCTAGTATGTTAGTTATAAACTGTAATGAAGTCTAAATATTATTAGTAATTATCATAAAATTGAGTCTTTTGGACTTTTTCCAATCATTTATCTCAATTACTTGTTATGTAGAATTTTTAGTAGTTACATTTATGATTATTCCAACTAGTTTGATCAATATCTAATACACCAAGTGTAAATTACATATGCTTAAGCCATTTATAATCATTTAATCCAAAAATATAGAGTTATTTACAAGAATACAATAATGGAAGTACCACTGTAATAAAATAAAACATCACTAATGCTTTGAGTTTTCAAAATATGATGAACTATTGATATTATCTCTATTTCAACCCTTCGGTGAAATATTAACATATCTATAATTTATAAAGAACTAATACCATTCTTATAGAATAGTATTGCTATCTTTGGATATAATCTAAACTATAAAGATATCAAAAATAATATTGTACTATCCCATTACATAATTTTTCGAAGTTGATTTTCCTTTGAGATTATTTAAATCTCCTAGTTATATGCCATTGTGAATATTATTCTCCTTAATGTCATATAGGACTAATATAATTTTTTATTTATTGAGCCAACCACTTTAGCGAGTAAGACTAATAAAATAACATAAAATATAATTTAAAATATTCTATGAATGATAAAACCTATATTATAATTCACATCCCACAAATCTAATATCTCAGGTCATTTTGGTAACCATCAATTAGATAAAACTTTGGGATATAAGTTATAAATAATATTATGTTGAATCATAGATTTTTTATGACGAAATCAATTGATAAATTTATAGACTAATATTCTTTTGAGATAAGTGATGTAGGAAAAATATCAATCACGGACTCGAACTATCGAATAGCAAATTGTCAAAGTAAGAGAATCTGACGTTGGGCTAGAAAAATATCATGTCAAAAATTGGACGTCAGCTCGGAGAATTATCAACGTGCTCAAGATTAGACTTTGTGCTGAAGATTGGACTTCATGCTATGAGTTTGAGCATTGTGTCGGAAGGATTGGGTATTACGCCAAAAGATCGAATATTGTGGAAAAGTTAACATGTTGATCAATCGATCGATATGCCAAAGGAAATGATGACGTGCTGGAAGTTTGGATGAAATTCTAGATGATCAGATGACATACCAAAATGTTAGACAATATGTTGAAAGCTTCGTAATTATGTCGGATATATTGTTGGATTGTTAAAATCTTGATCGAGGTCTTTTTGGGTCAAATTGAGTTGATATTGGGCCGAAACCATGCCAACTTATCAAAAAATCCATTGGACTTGAACCAAGGCCGAATTGGACTTGTTAGAAGGTCAAATTGGTGACCTGAAGTAGGCCTAGGCAGTGGTACCACCAGGCCCAAACAATAGTACCGCTTGAGAGCCGAAAAGCACTATTTGTGCTTTTTCAACAGTGCTGACAGTGGAGGACGTCCCATTCATGTTTTCCAATATGTGTTGTCCATCTGAATATAGAAGGATGAGTGATAGAATGACCCTCTTGATTAAAAAAAAAAAATCATTTAGTCTCTCTTGGGTGTTAAACCAATTGAGAAAAACTTAGCTCTGATACCAACTATTAGGATCGTATCAGCACTAAGAGAGGGGTGGGGGGCGGGGGGGAAGGGGGTGAATTAATGCTTTAAAAAAATTATATTAATTCAAAATAGTGTTAGATGAAACCGTATCGAAAATGTGTTTTGACTTGAAAAGTGAGTAGAGTGTTATGAGCAACTAAATCAGTAAGCAATAAGAATGAAAAGCACAAGAAAAAGTGCACACTAGATTTATAGTGGTTCGATCGTCGTGACCTACATCCACTCCTGATTCTTCCTTCGTTGAGGTCATTGGCTTTCACTAATGATCTTTTTTCAATAGGCAAAGTTCAACTACCCTTATAATTCTTTTCTCCTTTTCATAAGTTTAGGAGAGAACCTTTACAAGTCTTATACCTCCCATAGAATGAAACCTAAACTTCACGAGAAGGGGAACTATCAACACTTAGAGCTTTACAACACTTTAAATTATAATTTTTGCTCATTTTTCTTGTATTAACCCAGCAAGGATGAGTGAGGTATTTATAGGCTCCAAATGACATAAAAAATGGAGTCAAAATTTAATTTTTTTGGGGTTTTAGGGTATGGGCGGTACCATTGCCTTTATTGGGTAGTACTACTGCTTGTCAGAGCTCAGGAGATCGGGCTCTAATGGTACTACTGCCAGCCTTGGTGGTACCATTGCCTGCAACATTAAATGCTGGCGGTACCACCACCTAGCACTAGGCGGTATTATTGCCTGACATAGCTTAAAAGACTGTCTTCTAGTGGTGCTATCGCTTGACCTAACTTTGGGTCACTGAATGGGCCTCACAATAGGTCCAAATCAGCTATAATTAAGGCCTAATAGGTCCTTAATTGAGTTAGAATGGTTACACCTAAAATTAACTCAATTTAGACCTAACATTCGACAAGTCAAGACATAAACGACTAAAGATAAGAGTTCTATGTTGCCCAACATATCCTTGGTTCATTTGACCTTTGTCTGAATTTTTGACGCGTCGTTCGAATCTTCAACATATTGCCCGATCCATCGGCATGTTGACTCCAGCAATATTTGATCTTAGTGCAATGTTCGATTCTTCCAGCCTGATGCCCGATCTATGACTTCGGCCCAATATCTAATTCTTCTGCTTTAATTATTTTACATTTTCATGATCGAAGTTAGTCCTGTATCACTTTTCTCAAACGTTGATTAGATCATAACTTCATCAATTGATTTCATCATCAAAATCTAAGATTTAATAATCTCTTTCTTTTTTATGATGACAACTAATTAATAATGAAATTTTAACTAAACTCCCCCTATCTATATGCCATATCGAAATAAAGTAAACTCGAATTAAAAAAGATTGACAACCTTTGAATTCAAGTCAAAACAATGACTTTCACATCATAGCATGCATCATAAAATCATGAGTATTAAATGCATAATTTCAAAACATCAAAGTACATCATACCATACATGATTCAAATTTTAAATCATAATATGTTTTCCCATTTTGTTATCAACAAAAAAAGAGAAAAGGACAACTATTAAGTTTTTGAAACATGCAAACTAGCAATTTTTTAAGATATGCAAGTTAGCAATTTTTGTATCTTCTTGAAATGTGCAAGTTTGTAAGTTTTTTCTTCTCTTGATATGAGCAAGTTAGCACTTCTTTTTCTCCCCCTTTGTCATTATCAAGTGCAAAAATTCACATCAATGTCATCACATGAAAAAAGAATGATCAAGTCGTGAATACCGAAAAACCACGAATCATTTTGACAAATATCTTCTTTTGTAAATAGTAAGAAGAAGTAATCATAGGAAACAATCTTGATTCAAAAGAAAAACTCAAGTCATGAAAATTGATAAATCAAGATAATGATCCAAAAAATATATATGAAAAAAGTTCATGCATTTGGAAGATTCAACATGCCTTTCTCACTTCTAATGAAATCAAATTATTCATTTAAAAGTTTAGTAAAAATATCTACTAATTGATGTTTTGTGTTAATAAAATCTAAAGATATATCATGATTATTAACATAATCCCTAATAAAATGATGTCTAACATCAATATGTTTAATTCTAGAGTATTGAATGAGATTCTTTGTTAAACAAATAGCATTAGTATTATCATATTTTATTGGGATGTTTTTTAAGTAAAGTCCATAGTCTTCTGAAGTGTTTTTTATCCAAATAACTTGTATACAACATACACCAATATTCAGTCTCGACTGTAGATAATGTAATAGAATTTTATTTATTAGAAGACCAAGAACAAGTGCATGACTTAGGAGTTGACATGTTTTATATGTGATTATCTATTCTCCATCTAGTAAAGTTAGTATCGACATAAGCAATCAATTCAAAATTTTTAGATTTTGAATACCATAATCCTATATTAGGGGTTCCTTTTAAGTATCTAAAATTTTTTTTAACTATATAATGAGATTGTTTAGGATCAGATTTAAATCTAGCACAAAGTCTAACACTAAACATAATATCTAGTCAAGTTATAGTAAGATATAGCAAACTACCTATCATACCTTTATAGGTCTTTTGATCAAAACATTCTCTTTCATTATCCATATCTAATTTTGTAGAGGTGCTCATTGGTATGTTAATAGCATTAACACTATCCATGTTAAATTATTTTAATATATCTAAAGCATACTTAGTTTGACTAAAAAAAGTTTTATCACTTTGTTGCTTAATTTACGATCCTAAGAAAAATATCATTCACTCATTAAACTCATTTCAAATTCTTGGTTTATACTTTTGGCAAATGACTCACATAAAGATTCATTTATAGAATAAAAAATAATATCATCAATAAAAATTTGAACAACAAGAAAATTATTTTAAATTTTTTTAATAAATAATATGGTACCGACCTTGCCTTCTAAGAAATTATTTTGAATAAGGAAAGAACTAAGCATCTCATACCAAGCTCTAGAGGCTTGCTTCAATCTATAGAGAGCCTTAGATAACTTAAAAACATGGTTCGGAAAAAAACTATTCTCAAGTTTGGGTGGTTGCTAAATATAAACTTCTTCGGAAATAAAGCTGTTAAGAAAAATACTTTTGATATCCATTTGAAATAACTTAAAATTATTACAACATGCATAGGCAAGAAGTATCCTTATGGCTTTAAGTCTTGCCATAAGAGCGAATGTTTCTTCATATTTGATACCTTCTTCTTGATTGAAATATTTGGTTACTAATCTAGCCTTATTTCGAACCACGATACCAAATTCATCTTGCTTATCCCTAAAGACCCATTTAGTGCTAGTTACAAGATGGTCACTAGGTCTAGGTACAAGCTTCCAAACCTTATTTCTCTCAAATTGATTTAATTCTTCATGCATTGTAAAAACCCTTGAGTCATCTTTAAAAGCATCGTCAATGCATTTAGGTTCGATTTGGGACAAAAAGGCCGTATTCACACAAAAATTTTCGAAAGAGGAATTAGTTTGAACATCTTCCGATGTATCTCTAATGATTAGCTCCTTAGGATGTGTATCTACATACTTCTATTCCTTGGGCAAGGATTCTTTGAAAGTAGATGCATCCAAGTTGCTTGAGAGAGGAGAATTCTCATTCAAATTCAAAGTATCAAAATCAATACATCATCAAAATTATTTTTCTTAAATTTAGGAAACTCATTAAAAACATGGATGGATTCCTCAATAACTAAAGTTCTTTTATTAAAGATATGATAAGCTTTTCAAATAGAGGAATATCCAAGAAATATGATTTCATCGAATTTTGTATCAAACTTTCATAAGTATCTTTTTCATTTAAAATAAAATATTTACAACCAAAAACTTTAAAATATAAAATATTGGGTCTTCTGTTGTTCCACAATTTATAGGAAGTTTTAGATAGTAGAGGTCGTATGAGAATCCTGTTTATGACATGACATGAGGTGTTAACGGCTTCGACCCAAAAATATTTGGGTAGGCCATGTTCATTAAGCATGGTTCTTGTCATCTCTTGTAACTCCTATTCTTTCTCTCAACAACTCCATTTTATTATAGATTTCTTAGAGTAGAGAAATTATGGTCATACTAATAGGACCATGACAGGGTCGGGTCCATATCTATTTCATGATTGAGCCATGTTGGTCGATCTAGTTGAGTCAATTATGAGTTTGAGTTGAGACGCCTAGGAGTTTACCTGATTTTCTATTAATTAAGTAGGAGACCAAGTTTAGTGGGACTCTTGGTAGAACTCTATAAATAAGGATGTAATAATTTTGTTTGCATCAATAAAAAGACTTTATTTTAGCCTATTGGTCGAAACCCTAGGAGACTCGATCCCGTAAAGAGATCAAGGTGGCTCAATCCCCTATAGTGATCATTTATCCCTCTTCATTTTCGATAGAAACATAAGGGTTCATATCATCTAGTATCATAATGACGATCCTCGGTGCTCTCGCTGTAACTTCTCCAACCCCTACCTATCCCGAATGTAGCTTGGATCGACATATCTATGGATTTTATCGAGGGACTTCCATCATCATAGGGGAAAGGTGTCGGGAAACCTCAGCGGGAGCAGCACATGTGTAATGGAAGATCAAAATAAAATTAGTTTTCTACGTAGATCAAAATCATCGTGCAAAGATTGGTGCGAAAAAAAGTCACAAAATCGAAAACTGTATCGTGTGAGAGGTTATTTACCTAGGGAGATCATATATTCCTATTTCTCTAGATTCGAATGGAGAGGATGAAGGAGGTCAAACATCCTTCTTACTATCGGTATTCACATGATGGATTGCTGCAGCGATACTCCTCCAATCGTAGCCCTAAGTCTCACAACTCTTACGCAGAGGGTGGGAGGAGAATAGGAGGGGGCGGTCAAAGGTGTAGCCTATTATCTTTGTGCCTCCCCTCCTATTTATAGAGAGCACCCATATAACCCTCATGGATCCTGCCTAAGTGGGTATTAGATCTCCATCCAATTACCTATTAATCTCAGATTATTGGATTTCTATCCAATAATTTTCTTTGGCCTCTAATTGGGCCTCTTGCAAGGAGTCCATCAAGAATAAGGGCTAATTGGATAACTCATATATAATCCTCTCTTTGCTGAATCATCCACCATATGTGTGTGACCCTCTAGACCCAATACCGAGCTGGCCGTGAGTCCTACCTGTCAGAACTCCTTTTGACTCTGTGATTTATTATCTCATAATAATTCACTTGACTTATTGACTATGGACGTACTAGGCCACTACGCCATAGTCTCGGGGAGTCCTAATTTAGTTTCATTAAAGAGAATAATCATGTAAAATCTAAGGGCATTCATGTAAATCTTATCTAGCCTATTATAATTAATTGGCACTAAGGAGGGGGGGGGGGGGGGGGGGGGGGGTGAATTAGTACTAATGTATATATTTGGTTTTAGATGAAATCTTTTGGATTAAACTAAAATATGAAATCCGAAGCTTTTAGTCTTTAATAAAACGAGTGACTGATTGAATGAAAGTTGATATGTTAATAAGTAAACCTGAAAGATAAGCAACATGAAAACTTTACTTTCAAAGAGTGAGTTGAATCGGAAGCGTCAATATAAGAATATGTAAGCAATTTGAAAGCAAAGAAACACTCATAATTTTTATAGTGGTTCGATACCAATGGCCTACGTTCACTCCCAAGTCCTTCTTCTTGAGGCACACCGGCATCCATTACCGATCTTCTTTGGGTGAAGACCAAACCCTCACACTTGAGCTTATAAGGGAGACAATATTACACTCTTTGATGACTCCCTTACCCTTTTTCTTTTTCTTACAATTCTCCCACAATATTTTCTTAGAATATAATCCCAAAATTATTATCTTGAATGTAAGAAAACTTGGGGTATTTATAGGCCCCAAATTGGCTTCAAAATTAGAGCCAAAATCCAATCGTATCCGAAAAATCCGTGTACGGGCGGTTCACCCACCGACCTGGGCAGCTCAGCCGACTTGGGCAACTCAGTCGCCCGAACACCTGGGTACGGGCGGTTTACCCGTCGGCCTTGGGTAGGTCAACCATCTAAAGTACCCAGATTCCTGGGTATGGGCGGTTGAACCGCCCAGCCTGGGTGGGTTAACCGCCGTCACCCACCTGAAAGCTTGGGCGGTGATGGTACACCCGTCGTTCACCGGCGGTTTACCCGTTGGAATTTTCGCAAAAGTGATTCCCTCGACTTTTCGAATTTCGGCTTGAACCTAATGTTGACAAACTCTTTGGTCAACCAATTGAGCTCAACCTGAGCTCAATCAAACCCCAATAGTGGACTCGATTGTCTTATTGAGTTGATTTAGATTCCTTTCATATCCAACTCAATTTGGACTCAAACCCTAACTATGACTCAATGATTACAACACTTAATGACCAACAAGCTAAATAAGACTTAACTCCCGCCAATCCAGTAGCCTCCAACATTCTTACGATAAATCTTCCGCTCTTCTTCTGGCGATCTCCCGACGTGTTCCCAACGAGCTTCCCGATCCCTTCGGCGAATCTCCTAGCGAACTTCGGAGAGATCCCACTACATCGTCCGAACCCCGACCCGATGCTCAAACTTGATCTTGGCCCATCATATGGTTGTAACTCTATTGCTCCTGTCATAGTTAGTCCTGCATGATGTTAATTATGACTTAATTAAATATAATCATAATTGCCAAACATCCATTACAAGACCATCCTAACTCCCGGAAAGCTTTTTGTCTACCCCGACAATCTTCCGACGAGTCTTGGTCTTCTTCTAGCGAACTCCCTTGCGCCATCCTGGTAAACTCTCGATACCCTCGGCGAGCTCCCAATGCACTCTTGGCGAGTTCCCAACCGCATTGACCCGATGCATGGACTTGACCTTGGTCAATCCTGCTTGTAATAATCATTCTGTCGTAATTAATCGTGCATCAATTAATTCTAATAATCCTATTAGATCAATAACTTATCAATTGATTTCATCATCAAAATATGAGATTCAACAATCTCCTTTTTTATTATCCTAACTCCCCCTAAATCCATGCCACTTAAATTTAAGAGAATCACACTCTTAAATTCATGCAATCAATATTTTATGTAAATTTTAACATAAATTTGCATCAAGTCATCAAATCATGAGTAAAAAATAATTAAGCATCTATATCCAAGATGTCCAATTCATATCGTTATCCAAGATATCTATGCATTTCAACAAGATCATGTGTCATCAATGTATTCATCATGTGTCATCAATATATATTTCTCCCCCTTTGTCATCAACAAAAAAGTGAAATATAGCTAATAATTTCAAAGCACATGATGACATTTCTCCCATTTAGTATATACATTATAAAATTTTCTTCCCCTTTATTAAGGAGAGAAATAAGGGAGGTATTGTTGAATTATTTCATCATACATAAGAGCTCTTAATAAATTTTAAAAGTAATACTAAAATGAGCTCAAAATTTTAAGTGATTTAAAGATTACTTATGTATTTCAAATGTAACAAAAGTCATCTTTTGATATCAAAAATTATCTCTTCAAAACAATAAGATAAAATCATAGAGAAAGTTATCAAAAAAATATCATCTTTTGATATCAAAGGCTTCATTTTATGAAATCTATATTAGCAATTTATATATTTTCATGATTTAACATTTTTATTTCTCAACCTCAATCTTGTATATATAAAATTTCGAATATGAGCTCAACAAATTTTTCTCATGTAAATTTCAAGAAAATGTAGCAAATAAATCCGAACAATAACAAATCATTATCTTTATGTAGATTTTTAAAATCATTATTATATGCATGATCTTCATACATGATTTCACATCATTATACCTTCTCCCTCTTTGTCATCAACAAAAGGAGAAGTGCAATTAGTAAGTTTTTAATATATGAAAGCTTAGCAATTTAACAAAATTTTCATTACTTTAGAACATGCAAGCTAGTGAATTCAATTCTTCTCTTTTGAGAAGTGCAAGCTAGCAAATATTTACTTCCTTTGTAATATTCAAGCTAGCAATTTACATCATGCAAGCAAACAAGTTTTGCTCCCCCTTGATAATTTTCTTATGAAAGAATTTTCTTCCCTTTCTTTAAATAATTAATAAGAAAAAAGAGAGTAGGATGAGAGACATTGTATCACAAAAATAGGGCTCAATCTTTTAGATGTAAATTCTAAAATCCAAGAATTGATATCTAGCCATGCAATTTAATTCATTTAAACTAAGAGTAGCACATCAAGTGATTCATCAAAGATTTAATATCAAAGACTCATTTCAAGCATCATACAAGTTTATGTTATATATATTTTCCTTTATAAACATTCATCAAGATTCATGAAACAAGAATAATCTTTTAAAAAATCTTATTACAAAAATTTGAATCCTCTTCTTCTATTCATTTTAACTAGAGTGATTTTGAAAGTGAGTTAAAAAATCTAAGAAATTCAAGAAGAATTAAGAGCCACTCATGCATTTAAATTGTGTGATTTTCTAACATAAATAGCAAATCATGTATTTTTGTAGATCACCTTACATTTATATTTTGATAATATGCATCAAAAAATCCAAAAGAAAACATGATAGCTTAAATTGTTAATCAAGAATTTTGCATGCATATTTCGATAAGAAGTGTAATTTATAAAATCTAAGAAATCTAAAGAAAAATATGATAATACATCAAGCTTAAATTATGAAATATGCATTTCACATGTATTTAGAAATTTCTAAATTTTCTTCTAAGTACATTATTTCTCATTCAAGGTTATCATATCCAATTTGCTTCCTATTATATTGATAATTTTATCTCCCCCTTTGTTAATGTCAAAAAGAAATATGATTGATAATTATATTGATAATTCTATATTCAAATTACGCCAAAAAGTAGAAGATCATGTCATTAAATATAAAATCAAATTTTTAAATATCAAAAGACATGATTTTGTTTAATAAGTTTCTTTCCTCTTTTTTTGTGAATAATAAAATGAGTCTTAGGGGATACTCTCAATTCATCCAAGATAAATCTTTTTAATAAAGAAGAATGATCATTGATAATAATTTCAATTAATATTGTTAAGATCATAAATCATATTTTTATTTAAAAGAGAAAATTATAGAGATCAATAATATGATTCCCATAATATATAAGTCAAGTCAAGAAATTAAGAGAATATTCATGATCATACAAATCTCTTTCAATTTTCAACTTATCACAAATTTAAAAAATATTAATTTTAGTGATAAGTTATACTAAGAAGAAAGTCATAAGTAATCATGTCATGAAGAATATTATTATCAAATCATTTTTGATACATTTATTCCTAGTTGAAATTTCAAAGCTTTTGAAATCTTAGAAGATCAAAAAGAAGAATCTTGATTCTTATAGAAATATCAAGTTATAAATATTGAGAAGTCCATATCATGATTAGGATGAAAGCTTTTCTTTAATAAAGGGAATGCATCTTAGTAAACAATCTTGGTTTATATAAAGATCTCAAATTTTAATTTTCAATATTTCATGATCATGATTTAAGTTATCAAAATATCAATGATATTGGATAGATTTAAACATATCCATTCTTTAAAATAAAATCATTTGAAAACATAACCAAAATCATCATCAAAAATCATTTTTCAGAAAATTTCAATAGATTGTTTTCCAAAAGAAAATAGCTAAAGTTTTCTATTTATTTTTGTAGTTAAAAAGATTCAACAATAAATATATCATTTTATCTTTGTTGAAGGATTCATGAGATAAATATTCTTTCAAGAAGAATTATCCTTCGTTTGAAATTTATTTCAAGAATGCAATGATATTTAATGTCAAAAGCAAAATTTCATTATGATCATTGCAAAAATATTTTCAAACAAAAGTTTTGATTCATTTTAAATCCAATGATTTTTGCATGTTAGAAGATTCTATCATATTATTAAGAACTTTTTTTTAAAAGAAAGATGATTTAATATATGATTTTTAGGTTCAAAAACAACATACATCATCAACACAAGTTAATACACATCAATACAATAATCTTCATCAAAATCTTTCTTTCATACATATAACTTTTATTAAAGTAACTACACTTTCTTCTTTCTAATTCTAGCATGCTCTAGCTATGCATCATCAAGATTAATTATATAATGATGAACTATTTTTATTATTAACAATTTAATCTTGTTGATATTTAGGCTAGTGATCTTGAAAGAATGTTCCATCTCAAGTTATATTATCTTGACATCTAAAACATTATTCAGGGCTCCTAGCTTTAATTTTGATATAAACTTACAAGGGACCCATTTTACATTAGGTTCTTCATAAAGAATTTTATCTTTCTTTTCTAATTGGTTTTCATTGTGTAAAGTTTTCTTTGCAACCCAAACAAGTTGGCGTGAACTATATTTTCTAAATAGACATTTGTTTACCTTATGTCCTAATTTATAACAAAAATTACACATGATTTTTGGTGGTACATTTAATGTAGGTCCTTTTACAAAGATGGTTGGCTTTTGTTGAACATTGCCAACAAAGTCTGCCATTTCTATTATTAATATGACCCTTATTGGCAAGGATCATATTTAAGAATTTATTCTCTATCTCAAATTTCTCTAGTATTGTTTTAAGCATGCAATTCTCTTCATTAACATTATCTAGCATATCACATTTAGAACATGGTTTATGTGATGCTAAGGAGTCATGCATTTCGTCAAGTCTTTTAACTAACAAATCATGATCAACTTTAAGTAGTTTAAAAGACCTGTTGAGTTTTCTAAACTTATTAAATAAATCATGAAACATGCTTGATAATTCAGAAAATGAAATATCTAAAGACTCACTAACCTTATCTTCAAATGCTATTAAGGCATAATTAGCCACATCTTCTTTGGATTGGTCTTCATCCTCCGGGAAACTTGAGTCATCCCAAGTGGCTGAGAGTGATTTCTTTTTTAGCACCAATTTCTTCTTCAATTGGGGACATTCACTTTTGAAATGTCATAGTTTTTTGCATTCATAGCAAATGATATTGTCTTTCTTTGGTTCCTTTTTTTTTATAGTTTTTATTCTTTTTTATAAATTTTAAATTTTTTTGATAAAAGTGCAATGTCATGGTCCTCATCACTCGAGGAGTCATTTGTTGTTCGAAGTGCTACATCCTTCTTGTTCTTTGGAAGGGGTTCATCAAGCTCATCATGAGCTTTACAGTTTAGTTCATAAGTCATAATAGAGCCTATCGGTTCTTCAAGAGGTAGGTTATTTAAATCTTTGGCCTCTTGAATAGTGGTTACTTTAGGATCCTAATTTTTAGGCAAAGATCATAAAATCTCACTCACAAGTTCAAAATTCGAAAAATATTTTCTAAGTGCTTTAAGTCTATTGACGACATCCGTGAAACGGGTGTACATGTCTCCAATAAACTCACTTAGTTTTTTTCGAAACAACTCATAATTATGAAGTAGAATATTTATTTTTGATTCTTTTACTCTACTAGTCCCCTCATGTGTGATTTCTAGTGTGTGCCAAATATCGAAAGTCGATTCACAAACGGAAATACGATTAAACTCATTCCTATCAAGTGCACAAAACAAGACATTCATAGCCTTTGCATTTAAAGAAAAATCTTCATTTCTAAATCATTTGACTCATTCATTGGTTTGGAAGATTTTTTAAAGCTATTCTAAACTATATTCCATAAATCAAAGTCCAATGAGATGAGAAAAATACGCATCTGTATTTTCCAATATGTGTAATCCATCCCATTGAACATGGGAGGATGTGAGATGGAATGTCCCTCATTCATGCCAAAACAAACCATTTACTCAAGTGGGTGTTAATCCAAAGAGTAAGTACCTTACTCTGATACCAATTGTTAGGATCAATTGGCACTAAGAAAGGGGGGGGGGGGGAGGGGGGTGGATGGTCAATTAGTACTAATATATATATTTGGTTTTAGATGAAATCTTTTTGATTAAATCAAAATATGAAATCTGAACCTTTTAATCTTTAGTAAAACGAGTGAGTGATTGAATGAAAGTTGCTAAGTTAATAAGTAAACCTAAAAGATAAGTAACGTGAAAACTTTACTTTCAAAAAGTGAGTTGAATCGAAAGCGTCCATACAAGAATATATAAGCAATTTGAAAGCAAAGAAACACTCACAATTTTTATAGTGGTTCGGCACCAACGGCCTACGTCCACTCCCGAGTCCTCCTTCTTGAGGCACACTGGCATCCACTACCGATCTTCTTTGGATGAAGACTAAACCCTTACACTTGAGCTTACAAGGGAGACAAGATTACACTCTTTGATCACTCCCTTTCTCCTTTTCCTTTTTTTGATAATTCTCACACAATATTTTCTCATAATATAATCCCCAAAATTGTTATCTTGAATGTAAGAAAACTTGGGGTATTTATAAGCCTCAAATTGGCTTCAAAACCGGAGTCAAAATCTAATCGTATCCGAAAAATTCGGGTACGGGCGGTTCACCCACCGACCTGGGCGGCTCAACCGCCCGAACATTGACGAGTAAACCACCCAAAGTACCTAGATTCCTAGGTACGGGCGGTTCAACCTCCCAGCCTGGGCAGGTCAGCCATCGTCAGTCGCCCGAGAGCCTGAGCCATCACTCACCGGTGGTGGTACACCCGCCACTCACCAGCGGTTTACCCGTTGGAATTTCTGCAAAAGTGGTTCCCTCCACTTTTCATATTTCGGCTTGAACCTGATGTTGACCAACCCTTTGGTCAACCAATTGAGCTCAACCTGAGCTCAATCAAACCCCAATAATGGACCCGATTGCCTTATTGAGTTGATTTGGATTTCTTCCAAATCCAACTCAATTTGGACTCAAACCCTAACTATGACTCAATGATTACAACACTTAATGACCAACAAGCTAAACAAGACCAAACTCATGCCAATCCGGCAGCCTCCGACATTCTTACGGTAAGTCTTCCGGTCTTCTTCCGACGATCTCCTAACGTGTTGATAGAACCCCAGAAGGAGCTCTATAGATTTTGACCCATGAGGGGGATCAACCATTGGAATGCTGTAGGGGTTCCTCCCTCCTAGACTCGGCATAAGGCTGAAATAAAATTGATAATTACTTCCTTCAAGAGGGGGGCAGCTACATCTTTAAATAAGGATCAAAACCCTAGCCTAAGGGGGTGCTTGCCTAAGTAAAATTATCCCACTACCCTTCCTATAGCTGACATGCCTTAATAGGAACAAGGGGTGGCTAGGTTGGCTCTATAGCCGACCTAAGTAGGGGGAAACCCTAGCCAACCAACCTAGTAAGGGGGCGACAGCTACTAAGCCCTAAGGGCTAATCTAAACCCTAGCCATACTCCTTTATAATATATAAGTGGCTTTATTACTATCTAATAGGTTTTTTATTGACTAGTACTAAGATATGATTAGGACTCAACCCTGCTGGAGTCCTATCAAGTCCGCCCTCTTCAGATCAGCCTTGTCGTCAAGGCTAAGGGTCCATAAACCCTAAAAACTAGATCTTTAACTCCTTATGTGACTCACATGTTGCATCTTCGGATGATAAGTCCACTTTACAAGTACTTCGGTTGAAGGGCGTCGTCGGCGCATCACAATCCTCCGATCAAGTATAGCTTCAGGTTGGGCTTTGATTTCACTATCATTAGTGGTGCTTGGCAACTGAGTCTGGGCCTTCTCATGTTCTCCCAACTTTAGCTTCAATAAAGATACGTGGAAGACGAGATGTATCTTAGCATTATCTGGAAGCTTTAAATTGTATGCCATGGCCCCAACTCGCTCTAAGATCTGGTATGATCCATAAAATCGTGGAGATAGCTTCATTGATACTTTTGCATTAATTGATAGCTGCTTGTATGGTTGGAGCCGAAGGTAGACCCAATCTCCCAATGCAAATTCCTGCTCACTCCGGTGGTTGTCTACTTGTTGCTTCATGCAAGCTTGAGTGGCATTCAAGTTATCTTTCAGTAATTACAGTAGTTTGTCCCTGTTAATCAAATTTTAGTCGACCTAATCTACTTTGGCCGAACCAAGCACATATCTAGGTATTATAGGGGTCGGTCGGCCATACAATGCCTCATAAGGGGTACATTTAGTTGATGAATGAAATGTCATGTTGTACCACCATTCAGCCCAAGGAAGCCACATTGTCCACTCTTTGGGCCGATCACTGGTGAAGCACCGTAGGTATGTCTCGAGGCATCTGTTCACCACTTTTGTTTGGTCATTTGTCTAGGGATGATAGGCTATGCTCATCTTCAGCTGAGTACCCTATAGATGAAAGAGCTCTGTCCAAAATTTACTTGTGAATACCCTATCATGGTCACTCACAATCGACCTTAAAATCCTATGCAATTTTACTATATATTCTATAAAAAGTTGAGCAATACTATCAGCAGTATAGGAATGTTTCACAGCACAGAAGTGAGCATACTTGGTTAGGCGATCTACCACCGCAAAGATCGTGCTTTTACCTTGGGCTAGTAGCAGCCCCTTGATGAAATCCATAGAAATGTCGGTCCATGTTGAGTCCTATATGGGTAGTGGCTGTAGTTTCCCTGGTCTTGCCACTGTTTCACCTTTCTACTGTTGACATACATCACATTTGGAGATATAATCATAAATTGATTTTTTTTATGCCTTTCCCAAAGAAGTTTTGCTTCACCCTTTTGTAAGTCCTCAGAAATCTGAAGTGCCCTGCTGAGGGTGAAGAATGCATCTCATGCAAAATAATTTGAATGCAAGGGGAAGAAGGAACAATAACAATTCGATCTTTGTAGCGCAAGTCTTTCGAATCCCATGAGTAGTGACCCATAGACCCTGGGTCCTTCTCCAACTTTTCTATGATGGCTCGAGCTTCTGGATCATTCTTCCATTCCTCCCTAATATTGTCGAGGAAATCGGTGGTGGGAAGGGAGATGGTTGAAATTTCGGCTTGTCTCGGTAGCCGAGATTGGGCATTTGCAACAACATTCTCTTTTCCTTTTTGGTAAGTAATTTCATAATCAAAGCCAAGGAGTTTAGTTACCCATCATTGCTACTCTAGGGAGGATATTTTCTGCTCCAAGAAATATTTAAGGCTTCGGTGGTCGGTCTTAATTTGGAAGCACCGGTCGATTAGGTAGGATCTCCACTTTGTGACTGCGTGTACGATGGCAAGCATTTTTTTTGTCATACATGGACATTTTAAGATGTGAGGGAGATAAAGCTTTGCTGGTGTAGGCAAGGGGTCGACCATCTTGCATTAGAACAGCCCCAATTCTAACTCTAGATGCATCAACCTCAATTATGAAAGTTCAACTAAAATTGGGTAGCGCTAGGACCGACGTCATCGTCATGGCAGCCTTGAGTCTTTCAAAGGCTACGGAGGCTTGATCCAACCACGAAAATGAGTCCTTCTTGAGTAGGGACGTGAGTGGAGTACTGATCTTGCCATAATCTTTCACGAACTTCTGGTAGTAGCTAGTGAGTCCAAGGAAGCCGCGTAGTGATTTTACATTTATAGGTCTCGGCCATCCTTGCATTGTCTCGATTTTTGTTAGGTCTATCGCCACTCCATCCTCTGATATAATGTGTCATGGATACTCCACTTTAGGTTATAAAAAACTATACTTTGACTGTTTAACATAAAGAGTATTCTATCGAAAAACGGTTAGAACAATTCATAAGTGCTTAAAATGTATATCAAGCGTAGGGCTATAAATGAGAATATCATCAAAGAATATCAATACGAATTTGCGTAGAAACCTTCGGAAGATATCATTCATCAAGCTTTGAAATGTAGGAGCATTTGTAAGTCTAAAAGATATTACCAAAAACTCGTAGTGGCGGTTATGCGTGCGTAATGCATTTTTTGGAATGTCTTCAATGCATACCCGAATCTGATGGTATCTGGATCAGAGATCCAATTTAGTGAAGACTCAGGCTCCTTTTAATTCATCCAAGAGTTCATCTATAATTGGGATAGGATATTTGTCCTTGACGGTAATGGCGTTTAGAGCCCGGTAGTCAACACACATCCACCATGTACCCTCCTTCTTGCTCACTAGCAACACCGGTGAGAAGTAAGGGCTGCAACTCGGTCGAATCACTCTGGTGTCAAGCATCTCTTTAAGAATATTTTTGATCTCATCCTTTTGTAAGTGAGGATATTGGTACGGTCTCAAATTTGCTAGAGGTTTGCTTGACAAAATAGGAATGTGGTGGTCATACGACCGGTTAGGGGGCAGCCTGCACGGCTCCGAGAAAACATCCGCGAATTCATCCAGCAAAAGGGCAAGCTTAGGATCTGAGTTTTGTATGCTCTCCCCCTTAGATGGTTGCTAGATATGCATCAAGAATCCACCATGTGCTTTGTGCAAAACTTTCTCCATTCGTTGTGACGAAACGGTGGAAATATGGCTCCAGCGCTTGCCTCGTAACATGACCTGTCTCTCTTTGTAATAAAATTTCATGATTAATTTAGAAAAATTATAGGAGATATCACCTAGTGTTGTGAGCCATTCGATCCCAAGTATAGCTTCATTCATAATCATCAATAGGTAGGAAGAAGAAATCAGCTACCACTTCTTGGTCTTGGAGAAGTAGTTTCACCGGCGGGCACCGTTGGTCGCAATTGAGGATTCAGCCGTCGGTGACCTTTACGTCAAACTTTTTACAACCTTCGATTTGAAGAGCCAAATGTGTAGCAACCTTACTATTGAGGAAGTTATTTGTGCTGCCCGTGTCGATGAGAATGGTGATGGGCTACTGTTTCAGAAATCCTCCAACTTTCATCATATGCGGGTTGGAGTAGTCGGCTAATGTATGAACTGCGTAGTCGATCGGTTGGGACTCTTCTTCCATGGCTTTTTCTTCAAGTTCAAGGGCTTCTTCAGATGGTTCATTTTCCTCATCCTCTACTAGTTCAATCACAAGGAGTCGACCCTTTTTGCAATGATGTTCTCGGCTCCTCGGTTCATCATAGTGCCAACACAATCCTTTGGTCAATCGTTCACGAAGCTCATCCCTCGTCAATCTTTTTGGTGCGGGGGCTTGGATGACAATAGAGGGGGTTGTAGGCCTCGGCATGGCTAGTCGGGGAGCGACCCTTGTCCTTCGTGCCTCTTGGTTTAATCGTTCTTCTTGAATATGCGCAAAGGAAATCGCTACCATAAGAGTGTACGGTTGTCGCGCCTTTACTTCTCCCCGAATCTCTGGCTTTAGGCCCTCGATGAAAGTCTCTAAAAGTTATTTTTCAGACTAGTCTATAGTTTGATTAGATAAATGTTCAAACCTTGTTTGGTATTCTTGTCTTGTGGAGGTTTGACGAATATTTGCCAATTGTCCGTCGATGTTGTCGAAATCGGTTGGTCCGAAGCAGTTCAGTGGTCCTTGAATCGCTGCCAAGAGAGTCCTCCACGGGTGTGCTCAAACCAATTAAACTACTAAATAGCATCTCCCTCGAGGTGGATAGCAGCAATCTCCACCCGTGTGGCGTCGGTGGTTCGGTAGAACCGAAAATAGCGCTTCGCGCGCGAGATCCACCCGATCGGGTCTCCTTCTTCCCATCTAGGGAAGTCAACCTTCATGCATGGATTGTTGAGATCAAAGGTGATGTGGCCATATTCTTGAGGATCATCTCATCGATCTGAGTTTCTCCGTGCTGTGATTTTCTTGGGCTCGGCGGTCGGCCAATGCTGAATTCGGCGAAAAGGGATCGCAACTTCTCTTCCATGCGATTTTCAAAGGCTTCAAGCTTTGCATCGATAGCCTCCTTTGATGCCATAGTATATGCCTCTAGATCTATAATATTGAGGTTTTTTTTCTGTTGTCGAGTTAGTGGCATGGGAATTTTGGAGAAGGGGGTGACTGGTTGGAAGGTGAATCAGCTTAGATGGGAGTAGGCTACGGTTTAAGACTAATTTGGGTGGCTGTTAGGGTTCAGTTTAGGGTAAGGTTTGGAAGGGTTTTTGATGAGAATGTTAGGGTTTTGAGATGAGGAAAAGAGAGTATGAAATCTCACAAAAAATAGCACTCAAATATGATAGAATTTGGCAAAAAAAAGTACTGTGATGTGCTATCGTACTGAACTGGTTTTACGTCAGAGAAACGATGACTTCTCAACGTAAATTCTAGAGGAAAGTTCAAGGAAATTATATAGAAACCCTTGGTTCAGATGTTATTAATATCAGTAAAAAGTTTGACAAAATTTTGGCAGCATAACAGTAGGGAAATAGGGCAAAAGACGAAAGGCAGATCCTTCATCGTAAAATTCCAGAACTACATGATGGTGAAAGATTGCACAAGAAAACCGGTTTTAGAAAGAATTTTTTCCAGAAACCAAATTAAGATGACAGCCAAGTTGATTTTGAGAATTGTGTAAAAATTTAGGCCAGAAAGGAGAAGAAATAAACCAGTTTCAAGAGGCAAAAACATGACTAAAAATTTTTGCAGCGTTTCGCCTTTGCAACAATGATAACGTTTGCGATAAGCAAAATTTGCAATGGATAAAATTTGGAAAAAATCTTCAATGTGTCAAGTAAGGAATCTTACAATATTGAAGAGGCTTGGATGATAAAAAATACCATATTTCCAGATCTCATAGGGGGCGGTAGCAAATAGATGGATCTGCGGCTTGGTGGGCGACGGTGGATGGAGGTGATGTCAAAAAACAATTGTGGGAATTGCTTGGAAGATGGAGGCATAGATGATGACTACATGATAGTAGAAACGCAACTCTGATACTAGATGATAGAACCCTAGAAGGAGCTCTATAGATTTTGACCCTTGAAGGGAATCAACCCTTAGAACGCTGTAGGGGTTCCTCCCTCCTAGACTCGGCACAAGACTGAAATAAAATTGATAATTGCTTTCTTCAAGAGGGAGGCGGCTACATCTTTAAATATGGATCAAAACCCTAGCCTAAAGGGGTGCTTGTCTAAGTAAAATTACCCCTCTACCCTTCCTATAGTCGACCTGCCTTAATAGGAACATGGGGCTGCTAGGTTAGCTCTCTAGCTGACCTAAGTAGGGGGAAACCCTAGCCAACCAACCCAGTAAGGGGGCGGTGGCTACTAAGCCCTAAGGGCTAATCTAAACCCTAGCCATAATCCTTTATAAGATAGAAGTGGCTTTATTACAATCTAATATGATTTTTATTGACTAGTACTAAGATGATTAGGACTCAATCCTGCTGGAGTCCTATCACGTATTCCCAGTGAGTTCCCGATCCCTTCAACAAATCTCCTAGCGAACTTCGGTGAGATCTCACTACATCGTTCGGATCTCGGCCCGATGCTCAAGCTTGATCTTGACCCATCATCTGGTTGTAACTCAATTGCTCCTGTCATAGATAGTCCTGCACAATGCTAATTACAACTTAATTAAATATAATCATAATTATCAAACATCCATTATAAGACCATCCTAACTCCCGGCAAGCTTTTTGTCTACCCTTGATAATCTTCCGGCGAGTCTCGGTCTTCTTCTAGCGAACTCCCTTGTGCTATCCTGGCAAACTCCCGATACCCTCGACGAGCTCCCGATGCACTCCTGGTGAGTTCCTAACCGCATCGTCCCGATGCATGGACTTGACCTTGGCCAATCCTTATTGTAATAATCATTTTATCATAATTAATCCTATATCAATCAATTTTAACAATCCTGTTAGATCAATAAATCATATTCTTAGTATTTATTATTTGATAATAATATTCTTCATGACATGATTACCTATGACTTTCTTCTTAGTATAACTTATCACTAAAATTAATATTTCTTAAATTTGTGACAAGTTGAAAATTGAGAGAAATTTGTATTATCATGAATATTCCCTTAATTTCTTAACTTGACTTACATGTTATGGGAATCACGTTATTGATCTCTATAATTTTCTCTTGTAAATAAAAATATGTTTATGATCTTAACAATATTAATTGAAATTATTATCAAGGATCATTCTTCTTTATTAAAAAGATTTATCTTGGATTAATTGAGATTATCTCCTAAGACTCATTTTATTATTCACAAAAAAAAGGGGAAAGAAACTTATTAAACAAAATCATGTCTTTTGATATTTAAAATTTTGGTTTTATCTTTAATGACATGATCTTCTACTTTTTGGCGTAATTTGAATATAGATGTTAAGAGGAAATTATCCAATCATATTTCTTTTTGACATTAACAAAGGGGGAGATAAAATTATCAATATGATAGGAAGCAAATTAGATATGATAACCTTGAATGAGAAACAATGTGCTTAGAAGAAAATTTAAAATTTTCTAAATACATGCGAAATTTTAGCTAAGTCCAGAACAGTGGGCAAGGTTGCTTCACGACTTAAGCAATTTCAGTCTTCGAGAGTGCTGCTAGGGTGCCGCACGACTTAGGTAAATTCAGCTAAGTCCGTGACAGTGTGGTATCAGAGTAGGCAAGCAATTCAAACAAACAGCGAAGAGGATTCACAATCTCGCCATGGTGAAACATCGTGGTAAATTGAGCAAGATGGGGCAAGCCGGACCCTTGCTCCAAGCAGCCGCAGGTGGGCTGCAAGTGCAAACTCGCTCGCAAACTATGGGAGCCGCTCATGAGGAGCGCTACAGTGAACAAGACGAGTGTGAAGTTGGGTATTCTCCATGAGGGAAGGAGGCGCCATCTGGAGTGCCAATCGGGAAAAAGAGACACAAGGAGAGAATTATAACGACGGAGACCCGCCTTGATGTTCTTGAAGCGAGCGTGGAGGAACTCTACCAAGGCCAGGAAAGGCTACTTGGGGTAGAGAGCTTGCAAGAAGAAGCTGAATCTCGGATCGAGAAAGTTGAATCCCTGATTGATCAACTGACAGAGGACACCAAAGATTCCGTACGACATCTATACGAAGTTGTGACGAAACTCACAGCTAAGGTGATGGTGTTAACAAGGACTCTTGATGCGGGAGGGAACAATACCCGTGCTGCACCACCATAAAACTTCAGGGCACCGGAGCCGCTGTAACATCCCTCGTTTGTGAAGAAATATAGTTTATGTTATTGCTAAGACTTAGTTATAAAAATTTGAGGACCTGTTTGTAAAATCCAAAGGACCTACTCGTAAATATTAATAATAGAAGGACTAAAGTACAAAATACACTACACAGCAAATCTCCACCGCCTCTACATAAAAATCTCCACCGCCTCTGCATCTCCACTGCCTCTTCATTCCTTAAGAAGACCTGAGAAGACTTGAGTCGGTGAGGAAAAGAAAACAACAAAAAAAAAAAAATAAAGAGAGAAGGAAGAGGAGGAAACAAACATTGATTTGGGGCTTAGGGTGTTGTTTGCTCAAAATCTATTCATTTTAGATCAAAGGCAAGTGTTCTATCCTATTTCTTTATCATTGTTGTTTTGCCTTGCATTCCAAAATAAATTGCTGTACAATCCAAAATCTGTTTTGTGGGTTCCAAAGCTTCCAAAACTTGAATTAGAAAATTGATTACAGTTCTGACCTTTCTGCCTTGTTCTGGCTCTAGATTACTGTACTGATTTCTGATTTTGGTGAAACTATGGTTGTAGGAATCTAGACTGAATGATCTTTCTTTTGACACTAGACTTGAAATATTTGGAGTTTGATAGCCTGATTAAACATTTGTTTCAAGTGGTACTAGGAAATCTGTAAAACAGAGTTTGTAGTTTTTAACCTTTTGTCACTAAATTAGGTAGAACTCCCTGTTGAAGTCTATGATTTATATAAAACTTACTTTTTAAGAATTTAGACTGAGAAACCTTTCTTTTGACACTAGACTTGAAATATTTGGAGTTCGATAGGCTGGTTAGACATTTGTTTCAAGTAGTACTATGTAAGCCGTAAAACAGAGTTTTTTTGTCTATTCTCACTTCATTCATGTGAAAGTTCAATTCATGCTAGAGTTCCCTCTTGAAGTGAGTTTTATATGATTGCTCTCACTTATTTCATGCTCTTAAGCGTTAGTTTATGTCCCACTGTATGATTCTGTATAGGCGCATGCATGTTTCATTGTTTCGCATGTGCTTCCAAAGCATACCAATTTCATTGTTCACACGTCCTTTTGTACTCCGGTGTTTGTGGGATAATATGAACCTTTGCCAGTAATGGCAAAGGGAGTTATGCTTTGAGCCCGCGATGCTCTGTCGGCCCCTTCTGACTTCACCCAGACGTGGGTGGATGGAGCTCCTAGACGTGGGAGACTTTTGTTCTAGTGGTCATTCAGAAATAGATGAATCATATTCTGTCTGTATCCCACTTCACCCTCTGTATTTTTGATATGATATCCAAGGTATTGCTTGTGAGTTAATTTATGTGCTTTGGATAAAACCAAGGATGGAATGTCCGTCATGTTTGTTCTGATTTATGAATCTACTGTTCCTTGTTTGTTTTCTGATACACTCTAAAACTTACACCTTTGACATGTTGATACTTGCTGAGCTTTGTAGCTCATTCCGTTGATGCTAATTTTTCAGATTAGCTTATCATACTGAAGCGTTTGAAACTAGGCGGAGGCAGTGGAAAGCTAGAAGGTTTTGGGCAAATCGTATAGCAGTTGATATGTTTTGATTGGATAAGAAATTCCTAATATTTTATGAAATGTTGTTGGTAGATGTTGAAGTGTGGATTTAAATACCTCTCATGTTTAGTATTTTGGAACGTCAAGTTAAACTTGTATAACAATATAGACATTGTGATAGTTGTTACTTTTGTGATCAGATAGATTTCCACTCGTGTGGATTATGTTGTAGTTAGTGTTCAGTTGAGTTAGTTATAACTCACCAAGTGATGTGATGTATAATTATAAACTGCCTAAGTTTTTTTTAGTATCCTCAAATGTTTGATTGGATCCTGGATAAATTATGTTGTGTCTAAAATTATCAATTTATGACATGGTCACACCTCTCAAAGGGGGGGGGGGGGGCGTGACAGCCGCAGTGCAATATGCCAAAGAGCTTAAAAATTTCTTGTTCGACATGGAACAGTATTTTCATGCTACAAGGCTCGATTCTGAAGAAACCAAAGTTGCTATAGCAACAATGTATCTGAATGGGGATGTAAAACTTTGGTAGCGAACCCGTTGGGAAGAGATCCAGCAAGGCCGATGTTGGGTGGATACGTGGGGAGACTTGAAGCGAGAGTTAAGAACTCAGTTCTTGCCCGAGAACACAGAGTTTGTCGCAAGAAGGAAACTGAGACAACTTCGTCAAAGTACAACAATCTGAGACTATGTGAAATAATTTTCAGCACTGATGCTGGATATATGGGACATGTCTGAGAAAGATAAGCTATTTAGCTTCCTCAATGGCTTGAAGTTATAGGCACAATAAGAACTACATCGGAGGAATGTCACCGATGTAGTTGGGGCAATTGCAGCCACGAAAAGGCTAACTGACTTTGTTTCTTCGGAGGATTCAAGAAAGAAGAAATAATAGTCAGGAAATCACCCATCTAAATACTCTCAAGCGAAGGAGTCTGGGGGTGAGCAAAACAAGAAGAATTTCCACAAGGGCCGAGCTCAAGAGGTAGAGTCCCAAAGTCTAGTGGATGCTTCTTGTGTGGAGGATCGCATAAAGTGAGGGAGTGCCCACAAAAACAGGCACTCAATGCTTTAACGGTATGGATTCTACCCCGTAAGTCAAACAAGGGCAAAGCTATCACCCTTAGTTCGAGCAGTTCTGACTTCAGTAGCGACACTGAGGCATCGCAAGGATCCAGGATGGGAGCAATGGGTTTGTTGAATGCGTTGCGGGGTCAAGTGGGGGAAAACACAAAGGCAAAGCCACCGAAGGCAAGAAGCAGCCAGTTGATGTATGTGGGCATCAAGCTTAATGGCCGAACAACCCGTGCAATGGTGGACATGGGCGCGACCCACAATTTTATTATCGATCGTGAAGCTAAGCGACTTGGATGAATCTTAGAGAAGAGCCTATGTCGTATAAAGATGGTGAACTTGGAGGCCAAGCGGATCTCCGGACAAGCAAAGGGGGTCCCCATCAAGATCGGGACATGGAGCGGGAGCACAAACTTGATGGCGGTGCCATTGGATGACTTCCAAGTGATTCTCGGAATGAAGTTTATGCACGCAGCGAAGTTGGTGCCAGTATCGTTCTTGAACTTCTTGTGTCTGATGGGAGGCGATGATCCCATGCAGCTACTATGAAGCTAGAGACACTTGACGGGGAGGCCATTCAGAAACCTACTATTATGGCGAATATCCTGAAGGAGTTCTCAGATGTGATACCAACATAGTTGCCGAGAACTCTACCACCACACAGAGGCGTGGATCATCGAATTGAGATGGAGCCGAGAGTTAAGCCTCCAGCGAGACCACCATATCACATGGCCCCTCCAGAGTTGGCAGAACTGAGGAAGCAGTTGGATGAACTACTAAGCGGTGGTCTCATTCGCAGTTCAAAAGCACCTTTCGGAGCTCCAGTCCTCTTCCAGAAGAAACAAGATGGGAGTCTTCGATTATACATTGATTATCGAGCCCTCATCAAGATGACGGTAAAGAACAAGTACCCTATTCTACTCGTCGTGGACTTGTTCGATCAATTGGGCAAGGCAAAGTACTTCTTCAAACTCGACCTTCGGTCGGGGTATTGGCAGGTGCGCATTGCAGAAGGTGATGAGGTGAAGACTACCTGTGTAACCAGGTATGGAGCATTCGAGTTCTTGGTGATGCCTTTCGGCTTAACCAATGCTCTAGCCACATTCTGCACTCTAATGAATCAGCTGTTCAAGGAGTATTTGGATAAGTTTGTGGTCGTCTACTTAGATGATATCGTCGTCTATAGCCAAACACTTTAGGAGCATGTTAGACACCTCCGAACAATTTTTAAAGTTCTCAGGGAGAACACCTTGTTCGTGAAGAGGGAAAAGTGCTATTTCGCCCAAACATAGATTTTATTCTTGGGGCATCGAATCGGCAATGGTTCCATTCGAATGGACAAGTCTAAGGTGCAAGCTGTGGCGGACTGGCGAACACCAAAGAAGGTACCAGAGTTGAGATCCTTCCTTGGGTTTGTCAACTATTATCGGTGCTTCATAGCTAGATATTTGAAGCGCGCAGCTCCGTTAACGGAGTTGCTAAAGAAGGAGCAGTCTTGGAGATGGTCAGACAAATGTAAGGCAACATTTCAAGACCTAAAGACTGCTGTGTTGGAGGAACCTGTACTCAGATTACTAGACTATGGGAAGTCTTTTGAAGTCCATACAGATGCTTCTGATTTTGCTATTAGGGGAGTTCTTATGCAAGAGGGTCATCCGGTGGCCTACGAGAGTCGCAAGCTCAATGAGACCGAGCAGCGATATCCTGTAAATGAGAAGGAGATGATCGCGGTGGTCCACTGTCTACGAGTGTGGCGACACTACCTTTGGGAGCACCATTTGTGCTAAGGACAGACAATGTCATATTGAGTTAGTTCCAAACTCAAAAGAAACTCTCCCCAAAGCAAGCACGATGGCAGGACTTCATGGCTGAGTTCAACATGGTGATAGAGTACAAGCCCGAAAAAGCAAATGTCGTGGCCGATGCATTGAGTCAGAAAGTGGAGCTAATGAATGCTATACAGTTGGAGGGCGGAGGCCAAGCAAGTCAATTGCGCTCCAACTTCCTTTCCAGGATCAGGGATGGACTGTACCGAGATTCTCAAGCGGTAACTCTGATGCAACTCATCAAAGAGGACAAGGTGCAACGATTTTGAGTCCAGAAGGGACTCATCTATACCAAGGGGAACAGAGTTTATGTCCCACGAGCGGATAACTTGAGGCGTGAACTCTTGAAAGAGTGCCACGATTACCTTTGGGCTGGACATTTGGGTATCCACCGAACAATGGCTCTCGTGGAGAAGGCCTTCTATTGGCCGAAAATAGGGACAGATGTGGAGGAATATGTTCTAGCCTTACTTGTCAATAGGATAAGGTAGAGCAGCATAAGCCAGTGGGACTCTTGGAGCCGCTGCCTGTACCGGAAAGGCCATGGGAGAGCATTTTCTTGGACTTCATATCAAGCTTGCCCACAGTAGGGGGACTTGGATCGATACTCGTGGTAGTTGATCGGTTTTTGAAGTATGCAACATTCATTGCTGCACCCCTACATTGCTCAGCGAAGGAGGCGGCTAAGTTGATGATGAAGAATGTGGTGAAGTATTGGGGAGTCCGACACAACATCATTAGTGATCGAGATTCTTGGTTCTTGGGACGATTCTGGACCAAGTTGTTCAAGTTGTTGGGATCTAAATTATACTTCTCCATAAGCCTCCACCCCCAAACGGATGGCCAAACAGAAAGAATTAACTCGCTCTTGGAGTAATATCTCCGGCACTACGTGAGTGCCAACCAACGAGATTGGGTGAAGCTATTGGACATAGCCCAATTCTCCTACAACTTACAACGGAGCTCTGCATCCAACAAGAGCCCCTTTGAGATTATTACGGGACAACAGCCATCAACTCCTCACAGCCTGGTTATTGGTTATATAGGGAGTAGCCCATCAGCCTATCACTTCCTAAAGGAATGACATCGCAATGCAGATATTGTGCGAGCTTACTTAGAGAAGGCGGCCAAAAAGATGAAGAAGTGGGCAGACTTGGGAAGGCGACCATAAGAATTTAAAGTTGGTGACATGGTGTTGGTGAAGCTCCAACCAGCATCACTCCAGTTCTTTAGACACAAAGTGCACAAAGGATTGGTACGCAAGTATGAATGCCTTTCCCAATCATCAGTAGGGTAGGCAATGTCTTATACAAGTTGCAACTGCCAGCATGGTTCAGAATTTACAACGTCTTCCGTGCGAGCAATTTGAAAGCCTATCACTCAAATTCGTGAGACGATTCTTGAAATATTCTAACTCGATTGCCCCCTACCAGAGCCTCTTATGAGAAGCTAGTTGAAACTATTCTGGCGGATCGCAAGATAAAGCTACCCAATGGAGCACAGCAAATTGAGTACTTGGTGAAGTAGAAAAAGCTTCCTAGAATAGAAGCCAGTTGGGAGCCAGAAGATGCCCTGCGACATGAAGAAGCTCGCATCAAAGCCTACCAACAAGCGTCGACGAGGGCGTCGACAGTTTAAGTGGGGGAGAATGTCATGAACGGTCGTCGCTCAACCGCAACATCTTCGCTCCACGAACCGTTTGTCACTTGTTCTTGTTTGTACATATGTTTGGAAGCTTGTTTTGCCTTGAGTTTATATGTAAGAAATGTGAGCGAAAGTAGTGTAGAAGGCTGCAGAACGATCGCTCACAGCGCGGAGCCAAAACAGCCCTGTTTTTGGGTCTTTTTCGTGTGCCACAGTAACCTTTCTGAGCGGTACGAAATGTCAACCATTTCAGCACCTTGGAACCCCTCGGGTGGCACCGGGCTGGATGGGGTTCCGAGTATATGTCGGGCATAGGCGTTCATCAGCAATTGAACTTGTCATGCGTCCGATACCTTGGGAACCGTCGTTTGTGGACTTGTGACCGTTCCTACAACCCTCCAAAGTCCTATTTCACTCTCTTTCTCTCTTTTCACTGCTGCACTCAAGGTGTTCGACAAATTGCTTGTATAGCTTTCCGCTTTGCGAGACGTCGGGACGTGCCCGTCACTCGTTTATAAGCTAATCAACTTCTTCTTTGCAGGTCCCACGGGACCTTAAGAGGTTGTAAGAGGGCTGACCCTTTGTGGACAGATAACGCTTTGAGTGTTTCCTGACTTAGGCAATCCCAGCTAAGTCCAGAACAGTGGGCAAGGTTGCTTCACGACTTAGGCAATTTCAGCTAAGTCTTTGGGAGTGCCGCTAGGGTGCCACATGGCTTAGGCAAATTTAGCTAAGTCCGTGACAGTCGGGATGAATTTCGCACGCCGAACGTTACTTCCATTATTACTAAACACCAAATGATTCCATGGTAGACACCACCGTCATCCACCTTGAAGGAGATGCTATACGATAGTACAATTAGCTTGAATAAAACCATAGGGCTCTGACATAGATATAATTCAAGTACACACTGTTGAACCACTTTGGGCTGACCAAGTACAAGAATATCAACGATCAACTTGCCAAGATCTAACAAACCTCTATGATCCAATAATACCAAACTAGGTTTGAGGAATTATCTTATTTTTCTCGTGATTGATTTGACAGATAATTATTATAGATGTTAATCGAAGGACTCAAGCTAGAAATTAAAGGAGAGGTTAAAGCGTGACAACCCCCCACTGTGAAGGTTGTAATCTCTTTCGCTCGAATCCAAGAGGAACGGCTGAACCAAGATGCTCGAAGGATGAGAACTACTCCTAGACTAGCAACATATAAACCTTCAGCACCCCCTTCTCCAAGAAGAAAGTTTGTTGTTGAGGATCGAGTTTCCTTTATCTCCAACCCTACCAGCAGAAAATTCGAGCCTCAAGGAAGTGGTCCCCTTGCTACTTTGGCCCTTGCAAGATTAGGGATCATAATGGAGTCGTGACTTATGGATCAGATCAGTACATCAATTTAAAAATATAATTGATCCTTCAAGTATCTCACCGCAAATGGAAGTTTAGAAAGGATGACTCAACCCAAATCTATTCGCTTGACATCCCAACATGAGGAGGTTCAAGTTCAGTTGATGATCGCATGGGATCGTAAGATTGTGATGCACCACCATCCAAATACTACTACCCCTGATGGAGAGATACAAGATAATGCTGGACCATTAGACCATAGTGCGCCTACCGTAGATACCACAAGGAAGCTTCAAGGAGAATTACATATCGAGACCCAAAGTTCATGGAGCCTCAGCCTTGAGGACAAGGCTGATTTGAAGAGGGCAAACGGGTCTGTTAGGACTCTAGCTAGGGGAGTCCTAATTTAGTTTCATTAAAGAGAGCAATCATGTAAAATCTAAGGGCATTCATGTAAATCCTATCTAACTGACCCCTATTAAGGAAAGAAGGGAGGCCGGCTAGGATAGGATTAGGTGAGGAAGATATTTGGTTACCTTAATTAACCACCCTTTATTCTAGTTAAAGAGGGGGTTGGTTAAGAAGGGGATTAAGTTAGGAAAGGGTTAGGAAAATAATAAGCAACCGACCACCCCTAGTTAGGTCGGTTGGAAGTTAGAATTTGAGGTGCACTAGGAGTTGCTTAAAGGTAAGAGTCTTGAAGTAGGAGTCCTCTTAGGAATTATGGTTAGAAGGCCTATAAATACCCTTATAATCCTCTACTTTTGATCAGGAATTGAAGAGTCTTTTATGCAGCCTTTGAGCAGCAATTTGGAGGAGGGAACCCCTATAGAGTTCCAAGGAGGCCGATCCCCTATAGAGATCACCCCCAAGCTTAGAATCCGCTAGGGTCCTAACAGAGGGCCGACCCTCTACAGAGGTCCCATCAATCTTAGAATCTTATGGGGTTTTATCATCTGGTATCAATGCAGCATTCTTTGTGTCTTGTTGTTCTTCCACCTTCGCCGCTACATCCATCTGCCCCACCATCATCCAAAATTGTTGATCTTGTGCCAACTCTGTTGTCCTCGCCCCCTACCGCAGATCCATCATCTGCTGTCGCTACAGCAATTGCAACAAGATATGGTATTGCTCCTCTCGCAAAACCATACTATTGCTACAATTATTTATCCCCAAAATTAAAAAAATACAGCTACATCTACCTTATTGCAATTCTTCCAATCTCTTTATCTTGCTATAAAAAAATTGCTTGATGCAAAAACTACTACAACAATCTTTCTTGTTGACACAATTATGCTGCATCTGTTGCATCCTATCTTGCTGCCATATTTGCCATCATATCATTATCATCTATATTGTTGTTATCCTTGTTGATTTCATGCTGCCATATTCTTCAAAATACTACTACAATATTGCTGTAACTTTCATCGTAAAACTGTTGTCTTTTAATGAAAAATTTTGCTGCCATACTTTTCAGTATTTCTTGCTGCATACACAACTCTACCGAATTTGTTGCTGCTATATCACTATCACTATTCTCATCTATCTCGCTACCATCCTCATCGATTTCTTGCTATTGAAATCATCCCTATACTACTAAAATTTTTGTTGTAAAACTGTTGCCCCTTTGACGAAAAAGTTCTACTGCCATATTTTTTGATGTTTCTCACTGCATACACAACCGATCCTTGCCAAACTTATTGCTGTCATCAATAGCAACCCTAAGCCATCTCTATAGCCTTAAGCCACTGCAACTGAAGCCCCTTATAGATTCTACAATAGTCGTAACAGCAGCATCAACAACACCTCCTTTGACAAAAAATTCTATTGCACTGCCTTCGGTATTACTTGATACATTCACACCCGATCCTTACTAAACTCATTATTCTCATCAACAACAACCCTAAGCCATCTCTCTAACCTTAAGCCAATACTATCATAGACCCCATACAACCTCCATAGCTGACAACAACACCCCAAACAGTAGCCTACCAATCCTAAATTGCAGCCCTCTGCCTTTGATCCTTATCTCTTACGGCCACCAATCTATCCAACCGATCTATGCCCTTAACCCGATAGCAAAAGAAGGATCGTAATATTATAGATCTAGAGACATATGTCATGGCGTTATAAGATCTAATCAATACAAAGTTGGAGTCCCTTGAGACACGTATGGAGGACAAACTACCGTTCTCTTTGTGGCGTTTAGATTGGATCGATCACTGAGCTCAAGGAGATCACAGCATGGCAAGAGTTCAGATCCCAAGGAGAACCCACCAAAGAAAGAAGAACGAGTGACAAACTCATCATGCCCACGCACAAGGATGGACTTCCCTCGATAGGAAGACGGAGACCCGACCGAGTGGATTTCGCGCGCGAAGCGATACTTCCGCTATCACAGGACCCCGGATACTTCCATGGTTGATATTGCTACCATCCATCTAGAAGGTGATGTGATCTAATTGTATGGTTGGTTTGAGCACATCCATAGAGTCCCGACATTGCAGCAATTCAAAAGCAGGCTGCTACTCCGCTTCGAACCGTCTGAGTACGAAAATATCAACGGTCAACTTGCAAAGATCCGCCAGACCTCCACAATTGAAGAATACCATACCAGAGACTTTCTAACCAAGCAAGAGACTAGTCTAAAAAATAGTTGCTAGGGAATTTCATTGAGGGGTTGAAGCCAAAGATACGAGAAGTCAAGGCACGACAACCCTACACGTTGATGTTAGTTATTTCCTTCGCGCTACTACAAGAAGAGCGACTGAACTATGATGCTCGGAGGACTAAGATCCCATACGACTAGTAGCACCTGAGTCTTCGGTCCCTCCTACTACTAGTCGATCCTCCTAGCTAAAAAATTTGATGTGAGCAGAACTTCGCGACAAATCTACAAATGGGTTATGTTGGCATTGTGATGAGCCTTGGAACCACAATCATCGTTGCAGTAAGGGGAGACTTATGATGATTGAGCCCATTAAAGAATATGAACCCAAGGACATAGATCATGAGTCCAAGGAGGACCCACAACCGGTTGTTGGCATAGTTCACGCTTTAGCCAACTATGCGAACCCGCAAATGATGAAAATTGAAGGGTTCCTCAAGCACCAGCCCGTCACCATCCTCATTAACACTAGGTGCACTAACAACTTTATAGACAGCAAGGTTCCTGCTTGATCGATACTCTAAATTGAAGATTGCAGTAGGTTCAATGAAAAAATCGCAGATGGCCAAATCCTTAACTATAGTCGAAAGTGCCCGTGAGTGAAACTAGTTTTGTAGGGCCAAGAGATCACTGTTGATTTCTTCCTCCTACCACTTGAAAATTATGAAGCAGTGCTCGACATCGAATGACTATCTACACTAGTTGATTTTTCTAGAATTTTTCCAAGCTAATCATGAAATTTTTCGGCTAAGGGAAAAAGGTGATCCTACGAGGAAAATGCAGGGGGTGAAGCAATGATAGTTTCTACACAACGCATCGAGAAGGTGTTGCACAAATCCCACATCGGCTTCTTAATACAACTTCAAGGGCTACAGATGAAGGAACCAGTGGTAAATGAAGATCCAAACCTTCCCTCGCTACTTGTCGAATTTTCAGATGTCTTCATCGAATCGAAAGGTCTACCCCCTACCCGACTACACTACTATTGCAAGTTCATGAAGGATGACGACAAGATCATCACTCCGTTCACGATGTTGTTGAAAAAAGATGCCTTCCTTTGGCTAAATAAAATTACAGTGACCTTTGATGCTCTCACGGCTATGATTCCATCTACATCGATGCTAGCCTTACCTGAGTCCGACAAAGTGTTCGTAATCAAATATGACGCATCGGGAGCTAGAATTGGTATTGTCCTCATGCAATTTGGTTGGCCCCTAGCCTACATAAGCAAAGCCCTCTCTCCATATCACCAAAGCTATCAACCTATGATGAGGAGATGCTGACCATTGCTGAATTTGTGGCTTGGTGTGATACTGGTCACAGGCTAACAAACGTAGGGGCAAAAGGAAGTTTGCTATTGGAGATTGAGTCTTCCTTCATCTTCCACCTTACCAGCAAAAATCCATGAGACTTGAACTTCAAGAAAGTGGTCTCCTCGTTTCTTTGGACCCTACAAAATTAGAGAGCACATCAAAGTCATACCCTACAAATTGGATCTGTGTGTCGACTTCAAAGCACACCTGATCCTCTAGGTGTCCAGCCTCAAACTGAAGCTTAGAGAGGATGAATCAGCCCTAAGCCATATACCTGACATCTCGATTGATGGAGGGGCCTAGATTCAGTCGATGATCACATTGGACCACAAGATCGTGATGTGTCATCGATGCCCTTCTACAAAAGTACTAGTGTAGTGGACCCATCTAATAGCTAAGGATGCTACCCGGGAGCCCTATAACAAATTGAAGCTGAAGCTCCTAGAATCTATGGAGGCTCAGCCTTGAGGACAAGGCTGATTTGAAGAAGGTAGGTCTGATAGGACCCTAGCTGAGTCAGATCCAAGTCGATTTAGTCGAGTCCATAGAATAGGCCTTGTTGGCCGATGTAGACCTGACATTGAGTCGGCTAGGAGATGATTTGAGCTAGTATGAATAAATTAGCCAAAATTCTAGTAGGATTAGGATTTAGCTGAATTGGAGTTTGATTTGGAGTAAGAGTTGGATTAGGGTTAGAGTCAACTAAGTTATAATTGTAATCAACCCTAATTGGCTGCCATCTTGGTTGGGGAAGTCGGCTAAGGTTAATGAACTTAGCTCCTTCTAGAGTTAGGACTCTTCTAGCAGAGTTACAAATCACTTAAAGTAGGAGTTGGAGTTAGAGTTTTATTTCTAGTAGGACTCTTATTATAAGTCTTGGTTTAGGGGGTCTCTTCATGAATCTTATAAATAAGCATGTAAACTTCTCCATTTCAATCAAGCCAATACATCTTTTTTTAGCTTTTGTAGTCGACTACCAAAGAGGGAGGAACCCCAATAGAATTCTAAGGAGGGCCGACCCCCTATTGAGGTCCTATCAATCTTAGAATCCTGTGGGATTCTATCATACTCTTTCAATCACAATCACAAATCTCATAACTCTTGCACAAAGGGAGGGAGGAGTATAGGAGGGGCAGCCAAATGTGTAGCCTATCATCTATGTGCCACCCTTGTCTCCTATTTATAAAGAGCCACCAAAAACTCTAGGGTCCTACCTTAGTGGGTATTAGATCATTTAATTACCTACTTATCTTGGATTATTGGATCTCTATACAATAATCTCCTTTGGACTCTAATTGGACCTCTAGCAAGGAGCCCATCAATGTAGGGTCTCATCTAATGAGAACAGGGTTAATTGGATAACTCATATTCAATCCTCTATTTGCTGAAGCATCCACCATATGTGTTTGACCCTCTAGGCTCAATACCGAGCTTGTTGTGAGTCTCAGCTGTTAGAACTCCTTCTAACTCAGTGAATTTATCTCATAATAATTTATGTGACTCATCGACTATGGACGTACTAGGCCACTACGCCATAGTCCCGAGACAGTATATGAGATCTTATCTACTAGACTCGTCTGTCCTCAATTAATATGTATCTATAATCCCTCATTCATCTAATATCTTATAGACCATATTTCAAGCATAGCACTATCAAGCTACATAAGGAATCCGTCTAAGTGTCGCTCTAATTAGATTCTCTAGGAGAACTCCTCTCTCAATTCGACCAACCTAATCTAGGATTTACCTAAGCGAGATCATTGGATATTTCTCTCATGATACTAAGAGTAGATGATCCTCTATTGATACTCAATAGCCTTCATGAGGTTGGCTACCAATTTCAATAACCAGATATAAGAGATCTAAAACTTTCTAAATCAGTAAGTCTAACATTAAAGAGAGAAGTATTTAAATAAGGCATTTTTGGTGTCTCAAGTCTAAGGACTAGATACACAACTAGAACTACAGAATCATTGTCTAATGTCAGGTATCATTAACCATACAACATTCCGTAAGTGGGAACTCATTCTCTAATGAGCACTTGTACTGTATCCTTAGTGTCTCCACACAAGTGGCTATGAGACCAGTCGCCTCCATTATATGGACAAGTATATAGCGCATCAGTCTATCTAGTTATATCGATGTCCCTCTCAAGCAACCTATGATCGGGATTATTTAGGATCTATGTTTAAAGGTGAATCAATCTCATTATCATAATCTCATCATGATATGATTTCCATTGCACAGAACCAAGGACATATAATGTGAGAATATGTCAATAAATAATAATGTAAAAAGACTATGTAGCATGTCACACGTGTCATCACTCATATGATTGGCTTGCAGGACACATGTAACCAGCAATCTCCCACTTGACTTAAAGTCAATCATCTATGTATCTGATCCCCATCAGACCCCTATGATGCTCAAAGACTATCTGAGCCAAAGGCTTTGTGAGTGGATCCACAATGTTATCTTCAGATGGAACTTTTTCCATTGTTATATCTTTACGGGCTATGATCTCTCTAATCAGGTGGAACCTCCTCAGAGCAATTCTAATAAGACCTAGGTTCCTTGCTAGAGTTATTGCCCCATTGATGTCGCTATATATAGAAATTGGCTCCACGCTGCTCAGTACGACTTCTAAATCTTTGTTGAAATTCTTCATCCACACCCCTTCCTTTGTTGCTTCTGTTGTAACTATGTATTCCGCCTCTATGGTCAAGCCAGCAATAGTATATTGCTTGGAACTCTTACAGTTTATTGCTCCTCCATTTAGGGTGAAAATATACCCTAAGTTTGACTTGCTATCATCAATGTCAGACTAGAAACTAGAGTCTGTGTAGCCCTCAACCTGAAGGCTACCTTCTCTATATACTAGTAAAAGATTTTTAGTCATTCTCAAGTACTTAAGGATATAATTTATTACCTTTCAGTGTTTAAAACCTGGATCCGCCTAATACCTGCTTGTGACATTCTGAGCATGCGCTATATCAGGCCTGATACATAGCATAGCATACACGATAGTCCCTATCACTGAGGCATCGAGTATCCTATCCATGTCTACCTTTTATTCAGGAGTCTTTTGGGACATACTCCTAGAAAATGATATTTTATGTCTCATCGGTATGAGACCTCTCTATTAGGACCTCAACTGAGTTGGGTCCTAGTCGATTGAGTCGAGTCCTTATATTAGGCTTTGTTAGCTAACCTAGACCTAACATTAGGTCGACTAGGAGAAGATTTGAGTCTATTATAATAAATCAGCTCAAATCCTAGTAGGGTTATGATTCAGTTGAACTAGAGTCTGATTAGAAGTCAGAGATGGATACAGGTTAGAGTCAACTGAGTCATGAATGTAATAAACCCTAATCTAGTCACCACCCATAGTAAAAAAGTGGTTGGCTAGAGTTAGGGAGGAGTCCTTATGGGATGGGAGTCTCCATGTTGCCTCCTCCTCTTAAGAGAGGCCGACTAGGGCAAGAAGGGGAGAGTTCCACTTAGCTTGGACTCTATCTAGGGTATAATAAGAATAAAATTAGGAGTTGGAAACCTCCATAGCCACCAACCACATTATGATTAGGAGTTGACTAGGGGTTAGGAGTTGAGGGGAAGATGAGTCTTAGTTTAGTAGGAGTCTTGGTTTGCTTGGAGTAAAAAATAATTAGAATTTGGAGTTTGTTGGAGTAGAAGTACTATTACGAGTTAGGCTTATATTCTCCCCTCTTTTCATCATCAATAGATCAATTATCTTTCGGCTCATGTAGTAGAAAACTGAGGAGAGAGGAACCCCTATAGAGTTCCAAGGAGGCTGATCCCCTATAGAGATCACCCCAAGCTTTTAATCCATATAGGTTCTAACACTCTCTTGGAATTCTTCATGTCAAATCTTTTGATAATAGAGTCTATGTACTTGGACTGGGACAAGCTAAGAATTCTCTTGGATCTATCTTTATAGATCTGGATCCCTAAAATATAATATGTTTTCCCTAATTCCTTCATAGAGAAGTTTTTTTGATAGCCAAGCTTTTACTATGGAAAGTATTCCTACATCATTCCTATAGGATGTCATCCACATACAACACTAGGAAGGTGATAGCACTCCCACTTACCTTCCTATACATACAAGGCTCATCTTTGTTCTTAACAAAGTCATAAGATCTGGTCGCCTCATCAAATCTTATGTTCCAACTTCAGGAGCTTGCTTCAGTCCATAGATGGACCTCAGCAACTTGTACACTTTATTTGGACTCTCCCTGGATATGAATCATTTTAGCTGTATCATATACACCTCATCCTCGAGGTTGCCATTAAGGAATGCAATTGTCACATCTATCTGCAAGATCTCATAGTCATAGTATGCTGCAATAGCTAAAAGAATTCTAATAGATTTAAGCATGGCTATGGGTGAAAAGGTTTTGTCAAAGTCAACTCCTTATCTTTGACGATATCCTTTAATCACCAGCCTTACCTAATAGGTCTCCCACCTTTCCATCTACTATGATCTTCTTTTCGAAGATCTATTTACAGTCAATGGGTACGATACCCTTTGGTACATTCATAAAGTTTCAAACCTTATTAGAGTACATGAAAATCATATCAGAATTCATGGCTTTTTGCCACTTCTCAGAGTCTATACTCATAATAGTCTCTCGTAGGTTTGAGGATCAACATCCTGAGAGTCCTCTCCACTATTATGTCCCACATATCTTTCAGGAGGGTGAGATACTCTGCTGGACTTGTGTAAAGTTAGAACTTATGTGTTAGGTATCTGAACAGACTCGGACTCTGGAATGATGATTGAGCTACGTTCTCTAACCTCGCTCAACTCTATCTCACTCTCATTATTTCCACCAAGAATGTGTTCCTTCTCAAGAAATACAACCCTCTTAACAGCAAAGACCTTATAGTCCTTAGGATGATAGGAATAGTACTAATAAGTTTCCTTGAGGTATCCCACGAACTTGCATCATTCTGTCCTTGATTCTAACTTATCGAGATTATGTCTTTTAACATGGGCAGGGCAACCCCATATCTTAACAGCCTTAAGATCATGCTTCTTTCTTTTCCATATCTCATATGGTGTAGACACTACCAACTTAAATGAAATTCTGTTTAGAAGGTAAGCTGCAGTCTCTAGGGCATATCTCAAGAATGAGATGGGTAGGTTAGTGAAACTCATCATGGACCGCACTATGTCCAACACCATGCGATTCCTTCTTTCTAATATATCATTGAGCTTAGGTGTATAAGGAGGTATCCATAGGGACAAAATCTCATGGTCCTTGAGGAAATGGATGAATTCTGTACTCAAGTACTCTCCTCCTCGATCTGATCGAAGAGTCTTAATACTCTTTATAATCTAGTTCTCTACTTCATTCTTATATTTCCTAAATTTCTTAAATGCCTTGGACTTGTACTTACCAAGTACACTTGTCCATACCTAGAGAAATCATCAGTGAATGTAATGAAGTTTGAGTAACCACCTATAGCCTGAGTCGACATGGGACCACATACATCACTATATATTAGTTCTAGTAGTTCAGTGGCTCTCTCTCCAGTTTCACTAAAAGGAGAGTTGATTATATTTTCATGAAGGTAAGGTTCACAAGTTACATATGATTCACAGTCAAATGGATCTAAGTATCCATCTTTTAGCAACCTTTGAATCCTTCCCTGATAGATATGACCTAGACTACAATGTCATAGGTTTGCGTTGTTCATCTCATCTCGTTTCAACTTGGACGTATTTACATTCATGATGTGTGGAGAAGTGTCTAACACATGTAAGTCATATATTAAGGTCCCTCTAGCGATAATCTCATCATCCAAAATTATTGAACAACTATTATTCTCAAAAACTAATTTATATCCATAATTATTATACAAGAAAAGGTAATAATATTTTTGATAATAGAGGGAACAAAATAACATGCATCTAATGCAATGATAGCTCTACCAAACAGATGTAGGGTGACCTCCCCAATGGCAATTGCAGTAACTCTTGCACCATTGTCCATCTTGAGGTCCATCTCACCTCTAGCCAATCTCCCATGTCTTGCTAGAATCTATAACGAATTACAGATATGATAAGTACTCCTGATATCCAATACCCATGTGTTACCATGAAAATATGATAAGTGGAGACTAATCATAAATATACTTGAAGCTTCCCCATGCTTCTGTTTCGCCTTGTCTACAAAGTAATCTTTATAGTTTCTCTTCCAGTGCCTATCTTTGTCGTAGTGGAAGCACTGTCCTTTGTCCTTTATCTTTTATCTTTTATCGGGTCTTTTTTGGCAGCCTTTGCCTACCCAGTCTTTCTTTGCCCTCTCCCTTCTTAAGGGTTTCACTAGCCTTCATTTTCTTTTTGGTCTCACCAATATAAAGAAATGGCTTCTCTTTCTTGATGGTACTCTCAGCTTCCCTTAACATATTGAGGAGCTCAGAGAGAGTCACCTCAAACTTTCTTATGTTAAAATTCATGATAAGGTGAGAAAATAAATTTGGCAGGGACTAAAGTATAAGATCAATACACAGGTTATATCCTCTACGACTATTCCTAGACCTGTGAGTTTCTCAATCCACTCTATCATCTTCAGGATATGATTCTAAACTAATGTATCTTCTGTTATCCTAGCTTAGAAGAGACTCTTGGATATCTCATATCTTTGAGTTCTTCCCAATTCCTCAAATAGCTAGTGAAGATGAACAAGGATGAAATTAACATTCATGCTCTCATGTTGCCTTTGTAACTCAGGAGTCATGGAAGCCAACATATACCATTTTGTCAAAGTGGGATCATCTATATATTTTATATATCGAGCAATATCATCCTTAATTGTCCCCTCCTCTAGCGTGGGCATAATCATATCAAGGACATACACGATTTTCTCTACCATGAGAATAATTCTCAAATTGCAAAGTCAATCCGTGTAGTTTGAACTAGTGAGGCGGTTGGCATCAAGTATGTCATGTAGGGGGTTTACGAGTGACATGTTTCTGATAAACAAGATATAACATAAATAAATAACATGCAGATTTTGTAGAAAAACTAATTAAGATATGGACTTCCATCTTAATTTACTCATACTAATTTTTCTACTGAATCTAATAGAACCCTTGCGGATTCTAAGCTTGGGGTGATCTCTATAGGGGATCAACCTCTTTGAAACTCTATAGGGGTTCCTCCCTCCTTGGTACTCAAGTCATTGGCTAAAGAAAGATTGATCTATTCATGATAAAAAGTGGATGATTACAAGGCTGTTTATAGGCCTTCAATCCCTAATTCCTAAGAGGACTCCTACCCTCAACCAACTCCTAAAGCAACTTCTAATGCTACTCTAAGTTAACCACCAACCGGTCCATCTAGGGGTGGCCGATTGCTTTATTGTTTCATAATCCTATTCGAATTTAACCCCTCCTCAACCAACCCCTCTTTAACTAGGATAAGGGGTGGCTAATTAAGGTAACATGCATCTTACTCTCCCCTCAAATATCTTTCTCAACTAATTTTGACCTAGCCGACCTCCTTACTTTCCTTAATAGGGGTCGGCTAGATAAGATTTACATGAATGCCCTTTAGATTTTACATGAATTCCCCTTAGATTTTACATGATTGCCCTCTTTCATGAACTAAATTAGGACTCCCATAGCTAGAGTCTTAACCACGAACCGGCTCATCTAGGGGTGGTCGATTGCTTTATTGTTTCATAATCCTATTCTAATTTATCCCCTCCTCAACCAACCCTTCTTTAACTAGGATAAGGGGTAGTTAATTAAGGTAACATGCATCTTACTCTCCCCTTAAATATCTTCCTCAATTAATCCTAACCTAGCCGGCCTCCTTACTTTCCTAAATGGAGGTCAGCTAGATAGGATTTACATGAATGCCCCTTGGATTTTACATGATTGCCCTCTTCCGTGAAACTAAATTAGGACTCCTCTTGTTAGAGTCCTAATAGACCTGCCCTCTTCAAATCAGTCTTGTCCTCAATGTTGAAGCTCCATAAACTTTGGGTCTTGATCTACAATTCTCTTTGAAGCTTCCTTGTGGTATCTACGGTAGGCACACTATGGTTTGACGGTCGAGCATTATCTTGTATCTCTCCATCAAGGGTAGTAGTATTTGGATGGTGGTACATCACGATCCTATGATCCCATGCGATCATCAGCTGAACTGGAACTTCCTCATCAGTTGGGATGTCAAGTGGATGGATCTGGGCTAAGTCATCCTTTCTAAACTTCTATTTGTGATGAGATACTTGAAGGATGAATTGTAATTTTGAATTAGTGCGCAAGTTTGATCCATAATTTACGACTCTAATGTGATCTCCAATCTTGTAGGGTCCAAAGAAACTAGGAGATCACTTCCATGAGGCTTGAGTCTTCATAAATTCCTGCTGGTATAGATGAATATAGAGAAAGACTCAATATTTAATAACAAACTTCCTTCTACTCCGATATTTATCCGACGGTTATTTCTTTCTTGTGCTGGCTGGCGTGTGTATTGATAATCAGGCCTTCCTCTGTGATGGTAGTTACCTTCTAGTAAAGTCCATAGTAAGGTGAGCTCGATCTGAGTTTGAAATGAGCAGAAGCTGTAATTTTTTGAGACTTACTTTCATCTCCTCTTCATGCTATTGTCTTGTATCATACCAAGCAACAAATTCAGCAAATGTTAGCAGTCCCTCATCATTGATTGGTAGCCTTAAGTGATTTGGAGTGAGGGCTTTGCTGATGTAGGCTAGGAGTCGGCCATCTTGCATGTGAATAACATAATTTCTAGCTCCTGATGCATTAATAATAAGCACTTTGTCGAAGTCGGTAAAGCTAGCACCGACGAAGAGTAGGGTTTACAACTTGGCTGTATGACCCCAATTTCAAGCATCTCATCTTTAGTCCTCACTATTTTAATTTTCTGGAGGTGAGGATAATGATATGGCCAAGAGTTTGTTGCTGGCTTACCCGGGAGAATCAAATTTGGTGGTCATGCTGGCGGTTAGAAAGTAGGCTGTGTTGTTTGACAAAAATATTTAAAAATTCAGCAAACAATGGAAGTATATTTGGGTCTTCAAATTTCTTTGGCTCCCCCATAAAGTGTTGCTGAAGTTGTATCAGGGAATCGTTATTTTCTTTGTTCAAAACTTTCTCTATTAGCTGCATGCAAGTCGTCATTATGTTACTCCTGCATTTTCCACGTAGGATCTCCTGTTTCTCATGGCTAGAAAATTTTATAATAAATTTAGAAAAATTCTAAGGAATGTCACCTAGTGTAGACAACCATTTGATGTTGAGCATGGCCTCATAATCATCAAGAGGAAGGTGGAAGAAATTAGCAAGTATCTCTTAGTCCTGTCGTAACAATTTCACCTGCGGACATCTTCAAAATTTGGCTGTCAGTGACCTCAACATCTAACTTGCTACAAACTTCATTTTGGAGCATTAATTCGGTAGCAACCTTGTCGTTCATTAAGTTATTGGTGCTCGTGGTGTCAATAAGAACGATGATCGGTTGTTGCTTCAAAAGTCCTCCCACTTTCATCATTTGTGGGTTCGCATAGCCGGCAAGAGTATGCATCATAAAATCAATCGGCTGTTGTTCTTCATCTGCAACCTCTTCTTCATGCTTCTGGACCTCCTCATCCATGTCTTCAAGAGGTTCAATCAGTAGGAGGTGGCCCTTTCTGCAGCGATGATCGTGGCTCCAAAGTTCACTGTATTTCCAACAAAGACCCTTTGTTGATCAGTTGTGTAGTTCTTCTCTTGTCAATTTTTTTGGCAGCAAAAGATGGTTGGAAGCAGAATGAGGTTCATATAAGATAGGGTCTATAAGTGGTTCTCATCCTCTAAGCATCTTGGTTGAGCCGTTCCTCTTGTACTCGAGCGAAAGAAATCGCAACCGATACGGTTCGGGGTTGTCGTGCCTTAACCTCTCCTTTAATCTCCGACTTGAATCCCTCGATGAATGTCCCTAATAATTTCCCGTCAATCCAATCATAAGCAAGGTAAGAAAATTCCTCAAATCTGGTATGGTATTCTTGGATCGTGGAGGTTTGTCGGATCTTGACAAGTTGTTTGTTGATATTCTCGTTCTTAGTCAGCCCAAAGCAGTTCAGCAGTGCGTACTTGAATTGTTTCCACATCAGAGTCCCATGGTTGTATTCAAGTCAATTGTACCATCGTATAGCATCTCCTTCAAGGTGGATGATAGCGGTGTCCACCATGGAATCCTTTGATGTTTGGTGATGATGGAAGTAACGTTCGGTGCGCGAAATCCATCCCTTTGGGTCTCTTTCTTCCCATCGAGGGAAGTCCATCCTCATACATGGCTGTCTCATATTAGCAGTTCGTACTTTCTTTTTGAGGCCTCTCTCAACTTGCACTTTGCTAGAATTTTGTTGGGCTTGGAGATCGACCCAATCCGAATTCGACGAATAAGGTGCATAATCTGTCCTCCACGTGTGATTCAAACGCCTCTAACTTGGCATCGCTTGAACCTTGAGATGTCATTGCGTGTGCCTCCAGATCTAAGATGTCAATATCCTTCACCTGTTGTAATTCATGGGGAGATCAAAGGGTAATCTACGATAGTAGAGATGACGGTGAAGTTTGGTGACAATCTTCTAGCAATTGTGGGAATTATTTTGGATGACTATGGGGGGCTGATGGATGGCTGTGGAAGGGCAGCGAGATGCCAAGAACGCTGCTCTGATACCAAGTGATAGAACCCTTACGGATTCTAAGCTTGGGGTGATCTCTATAGGGGATCGACCTCCTTGGAACTCTATAGGGGTCCCTCCATGGTACTCTAGCCATTGGCTAAAGAAAGATTGATCTATTCATGATAAAAAGTGGATGATTACAAGGCTATTTATAGGCCTTCAATCCCTAATTCCTAAGAGGACTCCTACTTCAAGACTACTACCCTCAACCAACTCCTAATGGAACTCTAAGTCCAACCACCAACCGGCCCATCTAGGGGTGGTCGGTTGCTTTATTGTTTCCTAATCTTACTCTAATTTAACCCCTCCTCAACCAACCCCTCTTTAACTAGGATAAGGGGTGGTTAATTAAGATAACATGCATCTTACTCTCCCCTTAAATATCTTCCTCAATTAATTCTAACCCAGCCGGCCTCTTTACTTTCCTAAATATGGGTCAGCTTCCGAACCATCATGGTCTCGAGATGACATGACCAACCATGATGTTTAATTAAGTCATCACCATCATTACAAGATGAGTCTGATTTGATAATATGCCCTCGAGGGATTCAACCAAGCATACAATGTCCTCAGGTCACCGATGACATCTTTGTGTCGTAAGTAAGATCTCAATCACGTAGATAGGTGAGCCTCGAGGGACTCGACCAACTAAACTTCTGTTGTGATTCAATTTCTTCCTAAAACGATGGAAGGCCACATGGGTCAATCTTATTGCCTCACACTCATCGGACTTAATATTATCGTCGGAGGGGTTTTCGTT